>CM034151.1:701111581-702311581 GCA_019776745.2 Taxus chinensis
ACATAAATCCTAAAGAAAACAATATATCATCAATCAAAATAAGTGATGTTAAATGATGTCATCAACCAAGCCGATGAGCAGGAAATGAGCAAAAATAGGGTATGAAAGGGGCAACATGAACCTAGGAGAACAAATAAACTAATGCCATTGTGATATGAAGATGCCCACACCAATATCAACATATGAGCTAACATATGCTCAAGGATATTAATGTATTGACAATCCCATGAAATATGTCAGTAAAGCAAAAAAATTGTGTATACATATGCCCCCACAAATCTCACTGCTCATCACAATAGTGCAACGAGTGATGATGCTTTGGTGTGCGATGTTAACGCCGAAGGGGTAGCGTAAGATGAGGTTCATTTGGAGGGAGAAAAACATAAAAGGAGGAAAAGGGGTGTAGAAGATGGGGTTGGAGAGAGGATAAGCAATCGAGAGTGGAAAATATTTGGTGGAACTATTTTGTGGAAGCCATCATGTTATGACGAGGCACATATGTAAGAGGTGTACTTGTTGTTGAAGGTTCGATAGGGAAAGGGGGTACACCATGGACGGCATGTTGGCAATATAGTTTAGAGATATCTTGAAAAGAAAGGTTCGCTAGGGACGCGATCCTTGACTTATTGTTTAGAGGTTTCAATATTTTTTTATGAAATACTAATAAGATATTTGAGCTAGGTGCAAGATCAATACAATATTAGGAAAACATCTATATATGCTTATAAGATATGTGTATTTTGATTATGAAATGAGTAATTATAATGTTGTCACGCGTCGAGATTTTTAGAGGAACCAATGAAAATAGCACAAATATTGAACATGAGAAATATGTAATATAGAGTTCCAACGTCCATGCTTAGATGTATTGATAGAATCTTCTAATGTGAAAATATTGTAGTGTACAATTATCTTCTCACACTTTTGTGAATTTATAAACTGAAAAGTATCATTTACAAGATATAAACGTAATTGATAATATATAACGAAGATTTTACTATAGATTATTTGTTGGTATTCTATTAATGCAAGGCAATGTTCTGCATAAATGGAACCTCTTTCAAACTTGCAGAATATCAAACAACTCTACAACTCATTGTTCTCAAGCGTGATGAAAGTTGAGAAAGCAGGCCATTTTGATACAAACAATAACACCTTTAGTAAAATCGAAAGAAAAGTTCGAACATGGCATTAATATTTTGAAGGTGTCACAAACTGAACCAAAGAAAGAGGAAAACATTTGAAAGATAGATCACAAGAATTGAGGTCAAAGCATATTGATTTGAGGCAAAAGAGAATGAAAGAATATCTCATGAAGTATTCTTACTTTGTAAAGTGTTATGGGAATCAATGCAAAACCAAGCCAAGAGATGAGATAAATATACTTGGTTAAGAAAGACTGTTATGAAATTACGTAGACCATCAATGCATGTAGGGAAGTTGCAAAAGAATATTAGATAAATACTTTGATAATTTCCTGCTATGAAAGCTCAAAAAACTAATTCATTTGAATTCTCAAAATAATAGATTTCAATTATATATATATATATATATATATATATATATATATATATATATATATATATATATATTACTGCAAGAACATGGGATCTATACATGTCTTTTCCTAGAAGGGTCATTTCCATTGTGGTGCTACCCTTATTGTCATAAGGATCATGATTTATTAAGGTTTATAGGTTATTGTAGACAAATCCAACCAATGTGGGGATTTTTTTGATTGAATGAGGAACTCCCCTCGTGGCAACATCCTTCTTGACATAAGGATCATGATATGTTGGGATTTACATGTTGTAGATATTTTTCTGATTGACAATAGAATAAACTACAATGTCGAGGTATTATATGGAGATTTCGAAACTTAGTGAATGAGGCGCATGCCATCATAACTGTAACCAATCAACTATTAGAGAGGGAAGATGCAACATTGTGCTGCCATATAAAAATATTAAAAAGAAATAGACAAAGTTTTTTTTAGTTATCTAAGAGTTAAATAACTACTTATTAAAATTATTAATAATTAAATTTAGTATTTAAATAACTAATCAATGAATTAATTTATTTAATAAATAATAATATTCTATTTTCTTCCCATCATCAATAATGAATTTTAAAAATTTGTTTCTTGGGGCCTTAGATAAGGGGATCTGATTTCTCCTTTCCTTTTTATCATAATGGATGAGTGCCTTTCAAGGTAAATTCAAAAGGTTGTGGATAGTAAAGAATTGAAAGGGTTGAAAATATCTTCGAGGTTACACCCAGTTTCGAATGCATGGTTTGTTGATGACACAAAGCTCTTTGGTGATTCATCGATGGTTGAAGCAAAGAAATTCCAGCAGATTCTTCTTCTATATGAAAGGGCGGATGGACAAAAGTTAAGTGCCCCTAAATCAGTCATATTTGTTATTAATATGGATCCAAGGCTGCAAAGGAAGATAGTTGGCATATTTGGTTTTTTTATTGGCTCTTTGCCCAGTTCTTATCTAGGGATGCCTTTAATTAGGGGAAGGCAGGCAAGGCCATTTAGAAACTAGTGGTGGAAAGAATCTAGGAAAAGCTGGCTTCTTGGAAAGGTAAATGGCTCTCCTTAGTGGGTAGAGCGATGTTAATAAATCATCTCTTCAAGAGATTCCCACTTATTTTATGTCACTTTTTAAGTTGTCAGAGAAAGTGGCTCGGTGCATTGTGGGTATACAGAGGAGGTTTTTGTGGTGCATTTCTGAGGAGAAGAAACAATTCAGTTTGGTGGCATGGGATGAGGTATGTTGCCCCAAAAAATATGGTGGCTTGGGTTTTAGAAATTGTAAGTTTTTGAATAGTGCCCTTGGGGTAAGATTTTGTGGAGAGTTTATGAAGACAGGTTTCGTCTTTGGAGCAAAAGTTTTGTGGCAAAATATGTGGAATATTAGGATCATGCAGATATCTTTTTTCATCTTGTTCTCCTTAGTGGTTCGGGAGTTTGGAATTTCATTAAAAGTTGCTAAGATATGGCGGTTTGCGGTCTGATGTGGCAGCCTCACGATGACAGAAAAGTGGACATGTGGAATGAGAATTGGCTTCCTTTAGGCCCCTTAGTAGATGTAGACTCAGTGAAAGGGTTTAAATTTGAAGTGGTTTTGAAATGGGGATCTGTTATCAGCCAATTTTGACTTTGCAAAATTGTTTAAAAATAATAAAAAATGAAAATTTTGAAAAGTGTTACTTTGTGTGGTTCATTGCCCTCATTGCGATCATCTCATTTTTTTATCGTTTCGGTCTTCGTTTCGTCCTTTTCGGGAAAGAACTTTTCCCGCCAGGCTATAAATCACGTTAAAATACATTAAAATTAATTAATTAATATTTAATTAATTAATTGCTTCTTGTTTGATAAAATTGATTTTTAAATAACTTGAGAAGTATTTAATTAAATAAATATAAATTAAAAATTTCATTCGACAAATTTTAATTGCCGGGGAAGTAAGCTTATGCTTCCAACTGCCGGGAATGCCAATTTGGCTTCCCGAACCCGGATTTCCCCTTTCCTGGCAATCTTCTTCCAATTTCCCGCACGTGGGATTTTCTCCACCATTTGCCAAATCATGGATTGGCTAACAGGAAAGAAATTCCTCAATTTCCCACATGGGGAAATTGAACGGGGATTGCCAGCCCACTTTGCCATTCCCATTGGCAATTGTCCGTTGATTTCCCCATTTCCCCTGGCACTTAAGCCCACTAACCTAGAAGAGAGGAAGTTGGATTAATCCCCATAACTTCCTTCGTCAAACCTGTTGGAAAAAGTCGTGCGAAGCTTTGCTTCTTATTTCTCCTGAAGGACATAATATTTTGTCACATTCAACAATCTTCCACGCACTCTCTAGAAGCTTTCCACGCATTGGCAGGGGAAGCTTTAAATCTTTTTGTTACCGCAGCTAGGGATAGTGAGAGAAAATTCAAAATAGCAGTTTCAATGCATTGATTTGTTTCTTTGCATCAACTTTCAACGCATTGGGCAAAGAGGACAGTCCAAATGCATTGCCAAAATACAGTTTTTCATGCCAAGAAGGAAGAAGGAGAACTCCACGCATGCAAAGGGAAATTAGAATAGTCCAAAAAATTAAAGACAACAAAGGAGCTTTCCACGCGCCAAGTAAGAGAAGAAGCATTTTTTTTCAGCCCACGCATTGGGCAGAGGAAGGAGGAAAGGAAAATGCATGCATGAATCCAAGATTGCTCAGGAAATAATAAAAAAAACACACAGCTTTCCACGTATAGAAAGGAATAACTTTCCATGCATCAAAGGAAGAAGCCACGCCTAAGGGAGAAGGAGGGAGTTTTCAATAAAACAAAGATTTAAGATTTCCTTTCCACACGTGAGAAGAAGTGGAACAGTTTTTAAAAACAAAACAAAATGTTTTTCAAGTAAAAAGCCGCGCCCAGCCAGGAGGAGTCCACACGCCTAAGAAATAGAAGAAGACAATAAATAAAATCAAGAAATTCCCAGCCCAAGAGGAATCCCATGTGGGAAGAAAGAGGAACAATCTTTAAAAAAATAAAAGAAGTTCACGCATTCTCTAGGCGCCCATTCAAAGGAGCTCCCACACATGCATGGGCAGAATAAAACAATTTTAATGCATTGTTAAAATACCAAAACATCAACAAAGAGCCTGATTAAGAAGCTTTCCATGCTCCCAGGAAGGAGAGGTGTAGCTGCAGAAGACAAAGAACTCAAAATCCACACAGTTTGGAGGAGGCGCCAAGCATAAGAAGCTTTCCACGCGCCTAGGAGAAATAGAACAATTTTTAAATTAAAAAAAGGAAAGAGTAGGCCGCGCCCAGCTGAAAAAATAGTCCAAGAAATATATACAAAACAAAAGCAAGATTGTCCCATGCCTTGGGAAGAAAGAGAACAACAGGTCGCGCCCAGATCAGGAGGATTCCCATGCAGGACAACACCCACGAAGAAATTTTAGAACAGTTTCCACACACTTGTCAACACTGAAGGATTTAAACACCATAGCAAAGATTAAAATTGATCCACGCAAAATATTAAAATCGGGAGATTTTAATTGTTATTGTTAGATTTGGAACTCGAGCTTAGTCTCGATGTGTTTGTATTGACATTTAAAAAAATTGTTTGTAATTCAGGACAATTATTATTATTATTTTTAAAATAATAATAATATTATTATTAAAGTGAAAAATATTTTTCTTGCATCAATGGGGTTTCAGAGACTGAGACCCAACCCTGTTTGCGTCGTTTGGCATGCCTGAGTCACTTTTCTGTTAAATTCATAATGGCCAAAAAATCCAAATCTGCGGGGAGATCGAGGAAGCCAGTGGAGAAATCTAACAAATCGGCCCTGAAGTATGAATTCCAAGGAATTATCCCTCCCAGTTCCATTAAGTCAGCATATGATAACATCACTGATACAAATCTGGGTCACATCAATGTGCAACAGTTCTGCGAGCGGGTGAAAACTGAAGGCAAAACCATTTTCTCATATAGACTTTACCATAGCGGCCTACCCCAAGTAGCAACATTTCCTGTCTCGGTGTAGTGTCTGGAATTGGTTATTGCTTGCACGGAGCATTATGACCCTGAGAGATGAGGAATTTTCAAATATAATCGTGAGCCTTTCCTCTTAATCACACCTGAACACATTGAGGAGTTGCTCGGAATACCTGAATTTCCCGAGAATGTGGATATCACACGCCAATTAGCACAAGAGTTCTGGGATGAAGAACCCCTGAGATGGATTAGAGTTGTCAACAACTGGTTAGTAACCAAGAGACCTTGAATTGACAGGCTTCTCAAAGAACTGTACCGCATTGAGTTCGTGGAAGAAATTGAAGACATGATCACTCTCCTAAGTTGAGTTTTTGGTCTACCTTCTGCTAAGGTTTTCCACCCATGGATGTACCAATTTATCTGTATCATCCTAGCCAAGAAAGAGTTTGTGGATTGGGCCACCATCATCATTAACACCATTCACAAACAATTGATAGAAGTTACGATGACTGGATGCTTATACATGACTTCATATCTGACCTATGCAGTAGCACGAAGAAAGCTATTTTTGGGACTTGAAACGAGAGGAGTCATGGGGCCGTCGAATAATGTTTTTCACTATTACCCTCAGCTCAGCTTCAAAAATAGTTCTCACCATTTTAGAAGAGTCAACGATGCATTCACCTTCCGCGTGATCTGGAACCTGAATCAGAATACTAAGGAAAGGTTTTCCAAAGAAGCCATGAGTGTCATTTCCCAATGGGGAACCTAGTTTATTCAATTTTCATCTTTTTCCTACATTTGCGTGAGTGGATTTGCTGGTACCCCATGGAAACTTCCTAAGTACATCAGTGACAGATGGGCATTAATGGAGCTGACATGACAATTATTCCAAGTTCACTGCCTTCTTAGTGACAAGCACCGTCCAGGAATTCATTTCTTGATTCAAATCGGGGAATACCAATGTCCAAATCTTTTCAGTGCACAGCTCATGGAAAAAGAGTTCGCTCTCATAACCATCCATCCATATGTGAAGAGAGCCCAGTTTGATATCAAAGGATATATGCAAAATATTATGGGGGAAAAGTACCAACATAGTCCTACCATGGAAGATTTCTGGGCTGCTTGTTCGGATGAACATGAGGTAAGAAGACGGGAGTACTCTCGCCTAACACTTGCTCAGATCAAGGCCTTTCACATCAGGAGTCCTCCCGATTCATTCATAAATGATGATGAGGATGTCATCGATCCCTCATATGATGCCGTTGCCTTTACCCCATTTCCTCGAATTGACTGGACCAAGAGAGATTAATTTTCTCTTGATGGCAAGAACCAACCAATTATTGAAAGAAGCATATCTTGGTATGACAGAGAACTTTCCAAATTGCAATCAATTCCAGATCACATTTCGGGATCACAAAAATTGCCAATACATGGGGGTCTCCATTCAGCCAAAGTCTCTTCTCGATCAACCTCATTACCATCCAATCATACGCAATAGGCAAGAAAAGAGTGGTTGCCAAAATCCACTTCGCCAAGTAACGTGTCACAAGGAGAGAGATCCAAAGATCCAAACCCCGAAGAAAGAAGCGAGTGTGTGTCTGGATTTTCTAGCTCGAGTAGAGATTCTTCTACCCACATCATTAATAGTGCTCAGAAGCTAGTAGTTAATGATCCCCAGCCATGCTTCAAACAAACTGTTGGTGTCATCACTCAGTGCACCCCTGGTAATCCGCAACGCGATCGGTTGAGACTCCCAGTGCATTGCAGTTTATGAAGGGATTTCCCAAATCTGGGACCTTGCGATAATCGGAAGAAGCTCTCCGGATTTTGAAGGTTGTGCCTCCTCAAATCCCTCTGTTAGATAGCATTCAAGAAGGATCTCATGATGTTGGACCCATAATGAGAATTTTGAATCGAGCTACCAAGGAGACAGGTATGAGAGAAATAGCATGAACCATAAACCTAAGCTACGGAGTTGATTCCGAAGTAATGAAGAACAGATGTTTTGCCAATTAAACACAGACCACAGAATTGACAATGCATTTTGATGCCCAGATCAAACATATTCACAGTGAAAGATCAGGAGGATGCAAAATGAAACACATAGAGGGTTGAGAAGCATCTAAAGTGCATTTCTTGAATCCGAATGGTGGATACAATACACTGGAAAAAATTTACAGAGGCAAAGGTCCATTACAGTGGATCAAAGAGGCATGAGCTATGACACCCTGCCGACTATGAAGTTTCCAGACTGGGACTTGGAAGATCTACATTAGAAAGTGACATGGTGATGGCTCAAGATTCAATTGATATCGTGCTCAAAAGACCTTTGAGAAATACAAGTCCTCAAAACTCCTTACGGCTCATATGGCCGAAAAGAGAGGGAGATTGAGTGGAATATCGAACTTCAAGCTGCATTTGATAAATCTTCATATCATCCATGGTGGTAGGTGAGATTCCCAGTACGCCTGATCGGGTGAACTTCCTCGTGCATTTGATCGGGCTTGGAAATACATGCTTCAATTTGTCCAAATGTGTTTCCGAACTATGAAACACGATTAGGCCATGTCACTCGGAAACTCCGGCTTTCAGCTCCCGATTCTCATTGTATGCAAGGGATGATCAAACTACAGATTTGCTAGCTTCATGAAGATATCATATTTTCTTGTGTGCGTATCTAGAACTCCCGACATTCTTTCGCGCCAAAGAAACTTTTGAAATTCTTGCCTGATATCGGAAATTTGGATGAGATATTGCTGTCCAATTTATAGGAGACCCCCGACAAGTATTAGAATCCTTCAGTTTATCCGACTCCGGTTTCCGAAGGAATCTGCTTCGAATTTGAACATCGAGGCCTTTGCAACATATTTTCTTTTGGTGTCTGCATCTCAAATCAAGAAAAATGCCCCGGTCTCGACGATTCTATGATCCATTATGACATGCATGTGATCAAATGAAGCCTTCACTTCTCTCTCCTGTGATTCAGGAATTCATGGTTTAGATTCCTTGTAACTGTCAACATAAAAATTTTCCTCCCGCTGTAATTTGTTATTCCCGCTGTCGCGGGGGGAGGGAATGTATGTATTACAAACATCCACTCAGATGCAGGTAATTCAAGTATCAAACACTTTAGTAGCATGGTAGTCCAATAGAAGGGATTTCCCAACGGCGCCTGAATCAGTATGAAGTGCCACCAATAAAGTAGAGTACTCCTCAAATTGAGGTCGTAGATAGGATACAAGAAGGATCTCGTGATGTCGGGTAAAAAGTGAGAATATCAATGTCGTAACTCCAGGATTCTGGTAATGCTTAAATAGTGAATCATACTCCTTCTTGGGTTGATTCTGAAGTAAAGAAAATGAAGAGAGTTGTCAAGCCAATTGACATTGATTTTGATGCCCTTTTCAAACTTTCGAATGACGCCATTCCTAAGAAGCCTAGGTGCTTTCTCAAATAATGGTGGATAATGATGGAAACAAATTTGCAGACCTTGCCATTCCACAAGTGGTTAAAGAGTGCAATGCTATGACGATCGGCCGACTATGAAGTTTCCAGACTGGGACTTGGAATATCTACATTAGAGAGTGACATGGTGATGGTTCAAGATTCAATTGATATCGTGTTAAAGGGACTTGAGAAATACAAGTCTCGAAACTCTTGGCTCAAGGCCGAAAAGAATCAATTGGTGGAATATGTTCAACATTTGATAAATCCCATATCATACATCTTCCCAGTACCTAATGCAGTGGCTGCCCCAGATGAAGATACTCTCAGTTTGTCAAAGGAAATAAACACATTGGGCCATGTCACTAAAACTTGGCTTTCAGAGATTCTTGTTTTAGGCCAGGGAATGATCAAGACCGCAGTTAAGCTTCATGAAGATGTTAGTGTGTATCTTGATCCAATTCTTTCTTTCAAAGAAAATTTTGTTTCTGCTATGTCAAATTTGGATGAGATATTGCCCAGTTTGCAGGAGATGACAAGTATGGAATCTTCAATTTTAGCTATTGAAGGAATTCTCGAATTTGAACATCGAGGGACACATTTTCTTTGGTGTCTACATCTCAAATCAAGAAAAAAACTTCTCGAGGATTCTATGATCCATTATGACAACATGTGCAATGAAGCCTTCACTTCACTCTCCTTGATCTAGGAATTCATGGCTGAGATTCCTTATAACCTCGTAAATGAGCATAATCAAAGATGTTCATCGGAGTAGGTGGAAGAACAATTTTCACAATTGTTAAAAGACATGTACACTCCCACCAAAAATTTCTCGTCAGTTTCCATGGAGTGGTGCATCAAATTGAAGAACTTATTTGAGAATTCTCAATCCAAAATTGTTAATTTAAATGATATGCCAAGTAGAATTCTTGAATTGCAAGTATTTTGTGAGGCTATTCTTCGACCAAGTGAACCTCCAGAAGAAGAAAAGATGTTTGAAACTTTGGGAAGGTTTAGATCATTTCAACTAGCAAAAGCAGTAGATCCTAATTTCACTGGCGGTGCAGGGAGTTGATTTTCCTGGTATCTAACGAAGTGGGAGAGTCCATTTCTCATACGCTTGAGATAGGTGAACCCCATTTCAATGGATAAGGTACTGGTTATTATTGTATATTTTAAAAGGTGTTGTTATTTGGGAAACAATGGATATTTTAAGTAATTTCTATTTTTGGGTTGTCTTTAATAAGGTTGTTGAAAAAGTCAAAGGTCACTTAAGTGCCTTATTTAATGATCATGTAAAACCCTAACTACTTTGTAACCAACTTTTGGGTTATAAAAGGAAGTGAGGGGCTCATTTGTAAGGGGTGACTTTGAGAGAGGAGAAGAAAATACTTTTGTGCAAGCTTTGTTTCAGGAAGAAACTTTGTGTTCTTTTGTGAAAAACATTTTGGAGTTAATGGAATATGAACTTTGTGTCTCATTCATTGTCTCTTGTAACATTTGATGTTCTTATGTTCATTAGATGTTAGGTGTTTTGAATCTTGCATGCAAATATTATCTTTGATCTTATTGTTAACATTATTAATCAGTTATTCTTGTTCACAGTGATCAAGATCTGATTATCTACTTGCTCATATGTGTTCCCTTTTACACGTTCTTGTTTAGCTAACTCAAACTCTATTTTATTTGTGTTGGTTATTCATCTTTCCTCTTCATGCAATATTAGGCTCTGTTTTTTACCTAACTCTTGCATGTTCTTTCGATTCATTCCATTCCACTCCTTTCCTTCATTCCACTTCATCTCCCTCATTCACTTTTCTTTCCATTGATGTTCCAACCCCCCCCCCCCATACAATTTTGAATGTATAGATGTAAATACAGTTTTGGTTTTCAATAAAGGCAGCCTCACCTTCATTGAGGAGGGACTTCGTTCCCACACTGTTGCATGTCATTTGCATACTTGCAAATCCATATGCTAACAGGATCCAAAGTGGAGGGTTATTTATGTGGTTCAGGTGCAATAAAAAGATGGCTTTATCTGAGCCATGAGAGCATTAATAATTGGGAAGGAGCCTTTGATTTTTCTAAAATTCTCAGGTGCTCTCCATGCCTGGATGGTGTTTTTGAAGGCTAACTAACCTGGGTTGGATCTAGCTTGGGTGTTGTTATAGTTAAGGATTTATATTCTTTTATCTCTGGAAGAGTTAATCCTGATGTCTACCCAAAGTTACTTCTATTTGGATCCAGGAAGGCCTTCTTAATGTTAATCACTTCATGTGGTTGTCTTTGCTTGGTAAGTGATTAACTTATGAAAATTTGTTTAAAAGAGGTTTTTATGGTCCGAGTCTGTGTTTTTTGTGTGAAGAAGAGGATTCTAGAATCCATATCTTCATGCATTGCTCCTTTTCTCTTCAAGTGTGGTCTTGTGTTTGGAATAAGTGGAATATTACATGGATTCTCCCATATTCAGTTATGGATCTCATCTCCCAGTGGCAGAGGAAGGTGTCTCACAAGGGCCTTCTGCTCATGTGGAATTTAACCACGACTGTGGTTATCTGATGTCTTTAGCTAGAAAGAAATAGAAGGATTTTTCAAGGATCAAAAGGTTGGTGCGCTAGGTATGGAATAGAATTGAAAGCCTTCTTTCTGAGTTAATGGGTTATGGGTGCTCAGTTTTTTATTACAGGAATGGTGAAGATAAATTCATTTGTGGGAAGTGGCCTTCTATTCCATGGAAGTTTGATGTTCTCGCCCCTAATAAGGGGAGAAAGGAAAGAAAGGTGGTTGTATGGTATCCTCCTCCAGAAGGTTGGATTAAGTTAAATTTTGATGGAGCCTATAAAGGAAATTTAGGAGTTGCAAGTTGTGGTTGTGTGTTTAGATATGTAAATTGTCAGCCTCTTTTGGCAATGGCTATGGATTATGGTGTTTCTTCCAATAATTTTGTGGAAGGTATGGATCTCCTCTTTCATTTGCTAGAAGAAAAGCACAAGAATTGGCTTCAAATATAGATTGAATGAGACTCATTGGCCATTCTAAATATGGTTTAGGGAAGGTCCCCTAAAGCGTGGCAATTGAAATCCACTTGCTCGAATATCAAGTCCATTTTGGTCTCCTTTTCGGAGGTGAATTTCTCTCATACTTTGCGGGATGGTAATAGGGTGGCAGATTGCTTGGCTAATAGAGGGGTGGGATTATGGGAAACTTTGCATTTAACCTCCCATTCTTGGGATTTGAGTTTCCCTAATGATATCCAGGATATTTTAGCAAAGGATACACAAATGGTGTCAGTTGGTGATTGCTAATGATTACTAAGGATGCCCCTCTTTATTTCCTTACTCTTTTGTGTGACGTTGGATGTGGTGAAGTATTTGGCAGAGATTTTGGGCCTTGGCACGTGTGTAGAATTTATTGGTTTGGGTGGTGGTGTTTATTTTAAAGTTGGTTTGGTGAGGGCATTTTACATGCCTTGAATATTTCTTCTTTCCCTTTCGCTGGTTCGGCTTCCTGGTTTGCTCTATGTAGCATTGTCTTGGTCTTCTTAGTGTTGCTTTTCCTTGGGGAACATCATGTTGGGGGAGGGATCTGTAGAGGGTTCTGATCGAAAGAATCGTCGGGCCCAGACTAGTGATTCTTTAGGTGAATCATTTGTTGACTGGATGTGCGTAAGAATCAAGAATGTGGCTATGTGTGGCTGGCTAGAGCAGGTATGGTCGGTGGCAGAGAGCGTTGATGTGGATGAAGAGGAGGTGGTCATTTGTGACAAACTAAAAAGCCTTATTCTTGACTCTGGTTAATCTATGGGGAGGTAAAATTTCTTTGATGTGGCTTAGGGTTTGATTGTTGCAAACATTATCTTGAACTCATCTGGCCAATTTATTCTACATAAAGAGCTAAAGAATTTGGAGGCAAGGATGGTGAGTATGTAGTACCACATTCATGCTTTAGCTCGTGGGATGTAGGCCCTTTCATATGGTCTGGAGGTGGTTGTAGAGAATCAAGGTCTTCGGCTCCCTGACAAGGCCAAAGTGGTGATTCCTAAATGTTGTGTGGATCAATCCTCCTCCTCTTCTCAGCCACAAAGTAACTCAAAAGTGGAGATTTTTGTTGAAAATTTGTTTGCTTTGGGTATGGATCATGAGCAAAAAAAAACAATGAAATTTAAAAACTATAATTATTTAACTTTAAATGATTTGTTTTTTCTCTTTTTCTCTACATTGTCTGTCATAGTGGAATAAGACATGCACCAAAACGAAAAGGCAATTCTAGGAAAGCTGAAAGGGATATGGAAGAAGTGAATTTTGATGGAGAGGAACAACGAGAAAGGAAAATGGGTGTAGTAAAATACATTTGAGGGTAAAGAAGGGTCAAGGAAAGGAAAGAGAAATAGAGGAGTCAATGTTGAAATGAAGTCTCTATGAAGAGCATGACATGTATGCCAATCAAAATTAGGAGAAATCTCGTGCCGGGAAAGATGCAGATGAAACTATAGAGGGAGATATCTAAAAATGCAAGTAGTTGATGGAAAATGTTGCTAAGGAGAATACTTGTTTGATTTTGTAGCTCTTGACTTTATTCAGTTGTTAGAAAAAAGTAAATGTAAGGTGCATTAGAATGCACATTACAGAGGACACAACAGGGACATGAAGACGTAGAGTGTACTTAAAATGCTAACGTAGTGATTTCATTCAAAATTTAGATTGGTGTGTTTGGCCAACTACCAAGTTAACAATTAGGGTAGTTTAGTATTCACATGAGTGCAATTTAACTTTAAAGGGGATAACTAAAAAAACGAAAAGCCAACATGTTCCAAATTTGGAAACTGTCCACAAATAAAACGATGACAAAGAGGTCAAGGAAACATATTTTTAGAGATATCTAAAGAGAGAGAGAGAGAGAAATGAGTATTGTCGATGTCAATAGTTATTGTTTGCAAATTCAGTTCTTGTATTTTACATATAGTTAGAACAAAAATGCAGTTCTTGCATTGTACGTATTATGTGCATGGATGCAAATTGTGTTTAAAGGGTCGAAAATGTACAAAATGAGGACAACCCAATAAACATTTTATTATGTTTCAAGCTTTATTATCTTTAGGGGAATAGATGATTCTTGTAAAATAATTTATAATCGAGCCACTATAACAGTTGGCCATATGAGAAAAATGTGTATTGTATTTGTCATTGGAAATCTAGGGATTTTAAAATTAAAACATGGAAATTAAATACCTACATGTCCCCCGACTATTCCACAACTTAGTAAAAATGTGGGAATTAAATCCTTTCATGTTCCACACCTATTCCCCAGTTTAGATCATTCCTACCCAAATAATATATGTTATGTGCTCTACCTTATACAAAAATGGCGAGAAGGGTTCTATACATAATTGTGATTGGGGATTTCTTACGTAATAGGGATCATGGTTTCTATGTAGCTACAAGGGAAAAGAATAGGGTTTGTCTCTAACAATAAGGCACACAATTTTTACATGTGTGGTCAATGTAGGTGAAGGAAACCCTAAAATTAAAGACCTACATGTCCCATACCCACTCCATGAGTGAGTAAAAACAAGGGAATTAAACCCTTGAAAGGAGGATATAATTACATGTTTTTATGGATAATTTACAGACAACGATATGTCGATTGGACCTAAAACCCAAGGGCTAGGGTTTCATACATAAATGTGATTAAGGTTTTTGTATAACTATCATCTAAACAAATATATTTGCCTCTAGCCGTGAGGCACGTAGTTTTTGTATATGTGAATGATGTAGGTGAAGTACACCTTGGAAGCGTGAAGGGAAATGGAACGTGCTTTTGGCAATGGATTTTTTCACTTGAGAGGTGTTTGAGATGGAAACCCGTCAGCTGAAATTACTTCCATCGGATCAGTTAGCATGGATGCATAAAGGGAATGTTCAAGGAAGACAAGAAAAACCCAACAAATTGCTCTTGTCATTTTCAAGTTCGAGAAAGCACACGAGAAAAGTCTACACAAAAGAAGTCATTGATAAATTCAAATCCTTCATGCAATTGGCTAAATGAGAGAAAGGTGGCTCTTATTTTCCATTTGAAAGAGATATTTGAACTAATAAAACATCAAGTTGTACTGTGTAACTTACAAATGGAAATAGGTTGTTTATATTCTTAATTTACAATTTAATGTGTTTAGTCTATGTTTAAGCAGTTCATGTTTTGCAAAGTATAGACATGGAATAATTAGTTACTAAAAATATGCTATCTATTAATAATATTCAAATTTAAACTAGAGTTAAAATGTGTAAAAAATGTTAAAACAAATCTCAAAATTCAATTCCAAGAAATCTCAAAAAGTAAATTCAAACGAAACAACGAAATACATACGTAAACAATTAAATCAGTTGGATGTGGGTCCTATTGAAGCTGATTTGATGAGCTTCATGCCCTATTTATTGAAAAATTAATGCGCTTTACTTTCATTTTGTGTTATTATTTGCAACGATGGCGTGTCTGATGGTATAAGGCTTGAATAGATGACTAACAGTGGGATTCTAGTAGTGACACAACAAGCTAACGAGAATGATTGTTCTTTGCATTCATTTCACACCTGGTAGTATTATTGCTAGTAATTTCTACATGAGGATAATAAACATTTCAAGATAATTGCAAGCTTCTTCTAAAGCTTGTTGTTTTGTGCAATCTCTCACAATTCTTCTTGGTTGTTAAATTGGATTTATCTACGCTAGTTGATGAAGTAACACCCTCAACTCTTTGTTTTAGGAAAATGTCGTGCCCCCACTCTAATGCACCCCACCCACATCCAAATATTTTCGACACAAAACTGGAACTGCAAAACACTCCATAATTATGCTTGAAAACCACATCTTGGGTTCCTATCAGAAATGGAAAGGAAACACCTCTAACATTTCCATCATCTTCTTAATTAAATCAACAATCAAAATTAGTATCAATCTATACACATGTGATATTATGATTCACAGTTGTCGAAGGTCAAGTAGGAAACATGATACTTACTTGGACGTTGATACAGTCAATGACGTGGATGGTGAATATTTCTTTAGTACCTGGACGTTTATACAATAAACCACGTTGACGGCAAGGATTAAAATATTAGGTTAGAGTCCCCCATACTTTCCCTTTGTAAACACGTCTTTCGACGTATTGAGTATATAAAAATATGGCCAAAATCATAAGCGCCCTTGAAATCATTCACAAAAGAGCATTCATGGGGAAAAACTAGAAAGTTTATTTTAACTTTAATGTTACACTTATGTGAAACAAGGGTTAAATTTAATGGCCACCTACAGTTGTCCAACATTTTTTGGGGTGGACAACAATAATTCAGTATCGTCCTTCAAAACTACGAATTCATGTTATTCATACCAACTATTTAATATTTATCTAATTAATTTTAATATATATTAATACAAGTTACATACAAATCTATATTATGGTCAATGACATGGATGATGAAGATTGTTTATACGACAGACCATGTAGACAACAAAGATTACAATCTTATGTTAGATCCTCCCCCTTGCACTTTTCGTTTGTAAACACGCCTTTCGACGTATTGAATATATAAAAATGTGACCAAAATCATGAGCACCCTTGGAATCATTCACAAAAGACCATTCATGGGGAAAAAATCATAAATTTATTTTAACTTTAATGTTGCATTGATGTGAAGAAGGTGATAAATTTAACGACCACCTACGCTTGTCCAACAATTTTTGGGTGATGGCAATAATTCAGTATTGTCCTTCAAAATTATGAATTCGTGTTATTCATACCAACTATTTAATATTATCTAATTATTTTTAATATATATTAATACAAGTTACATACAAATCTATATTAAAAATGATGGTCACATATTAAATTTACAAGTAACGTGTGATGGTTATTTGAAATATTTGCAAGTATTTTATGGTTAAAATCACAAAAAATTGTGTAAATGACCATCACATTTAACCCCTCAAAAGGAACAAGGAAATTAATTATTTATACACATTTGTAATCCTTCAAAAAAATGTTGGGACTTGAAACTCCATCAATTGTAAGATGGGAGTGGACACCAATGTGGAGGGAAAAGGAAAAAGCTTGTACATTGTTGCAGTCTATAGACTTGAGGGAGGATCAAATTTCGAGGTAGAAGTGAGAAAAAACTATTAAAAATTAAATCAGTTGCGTGAGCTAGAAGAAAATGGAACCTTAGAGAGGCTTGCCTCTTGAGGGAGATGACATACATCTGTAGCAGAGCGAGCGGATGCATATTTTAAGGAAACAGTTGCCCGAACTTAAAAATATATCAAATATAATAGGGGAGCCAATAGAGATTTTGAGGAAAATTTGGAAAAAAGAACTCTTCCATACTTCAAAAATAGACCGTCGTATAGAAAGTTCGTAAGACAAAGATCTCAAGGTTAGAGGATGTTCCAGACGGGTGTCAACGTATGGGGAAATGTGGGTCATCGATCTAGTGAGACATGCTAGAGACACCCAAGGTCTTTCCTATTGTAAAAAACGTTGTCAACGTAATAAAACCTTGTTCCAATAGTAAATAGGTACAAGAGACGTCGTTGGTATAACATATGGAGACAAGATTCTTTCACCTTGTAACCGATCAGAAATTAATTATTTTTGTTTTTTAAAATCTTCACATCGTAAATTAATAAATGATTGATTATCCATACCTTTGAAATGCTTTATTTTAATTGAACTTTAAAAACACACGAATATACCCTCAAATGCTAAATAGGGGACTGAAAACAATGCCCTAATTTAACCATTAAACAACCACGACTATTACGTCATAAATTAATTAAATAACTAATGAAGCCTCGTATTATTATTATGGGAAGCTGGAAGAAAACTTGCAAAAACAACTACAAAGAGAATATTACAACATCTGTAATTTGGGCTTCGGCGTGATGACGGTGATTAAAGACGCACTAACAAAATTTCCTGATCCATCTTCTAAAGTTGTGGGAAGAGGGCAGTGCATGTATCTTACCGCAAGTTTGTGACACAGGATGTATCTATTTTTTCTGGTTTTCACAGCTGTACTAAGCAGTAGCGAGTATGATAAGAACACCATTAATTTGTAGTGTGTGGACAGGTTTACAGAGGCACAGATATCGTAAGGTCAGAGGTTCATCTGGATGGACGTTGACATAGGGGAAAACGTGGGCCGCCCATCTACTAACATGTGTCAGAGACTCCATGGTCTTTCCCATTGTAAAAAAACTATGATATACTAGCAATCACACGTGAAATGTGTGATGTGAATGCCGAAGGGGAATTCTACAATGAGGTTGATTTTGAGGGACCGAAACATAAAGGAGGAAGAGGGTTGTAGAAGAGGGGGTTAGAGGGAGGAAAAGGAATTGGGAGAGGATAATGTTGAGGGGGGAATTTTGTGGAAGCTATATTTTTTTTGGAGGAGGAAGAAGATATGTGTCATGTGTATTTTTTTTCATTTGTTTGACAGATAAGTGGGATATGACATGTAGGGTGTGGTGGAAAGAAAGTCTTGAGATATCTTAGAAAGAAAGGTGCTGTCAATGAATAGTTTAAAGAAAAACTTGCATTTTTGGTTCGATGTGGAAGCCAACAATTGTTAAGGAAATTGTAATTTTGCATTAAGGGTTCATTATGATGTCGTTCTCATGTTCATGTAAGATAATGGTTTCTCTTTCGATTTGAATAACGTGATTAATGTTCCCACTATAAGCTTTCATATTGAGCCACAGATACGTTGTGGGACATGATGAAATAAGTAATGAGTAACACGAGACATCAAAATATAAACCAGTTATCAATATAACTAAGCAAACCATTACTAGGATATAATATATTTTATATTTTAACAAAATTTAAGTAACTTTTCCTGAGGTCCTTGATTTGTTTATTGTTCAAATGCATTTTTAAAACATCTATGGACATTTTCAGGTACATATATGAAACTTCAATGATGATGGTAATGTGGTCCCATTTCATCTTTGTGGAATTTTTATCCTTGCAAGGGTTTTGAACGACCATTTCATCCCGACAAGTTTATGTGAAAGTGTTCGGCACTAAAGTGAGACACTAAATACAATGGAAAAAGATGGCCATTTTAGTAGCAATGAGGAGAATCTTGTCAGATTAATTTTAATGTTTTTAGAATCTTATTTTTTCCCAGCTCTGTTCTTTAAACAAAAATAATAATCCCTGATTCAGACTTGATGACCTTCTAACATTCGAGATTACCGGAAGTAAGCTTTCATATTGAGCCACAAATACGTTGTGGGACATGATGAAATAAGTAATGAGTAACATGAGACATCAAAATAGAAACTAGTTATCAATACAACTAAGCAAACCATTACTAGGATGTAATATATTTTATATTTTAACAAAATTTAAGTAACTTTTCCTGAGGTCCTTGATTTGTTTATTGTTCAAATGCATTTTTAAAACCTATGTGGACATTTTCAGGTACATATATGAAACTTCAATGATGATGGTAACGTAGTCCCATTTCATCTTTGTGGAATTTTTATCCTTGCAAGGGTTTTGAACGACCATTTCATCCTGACAAGTTTATGTGAAAGTGTTTGGTGCTAAAGTGAGACAATAAATACAATGGAAAAAGATGGCCATTTTAGTAGCGATAAGGAGAATCTTGTCAACTTAATTTTAATGTTTTTAGAATCTTATTTTTTCTTAGCTCTGTTCTTTAAACAAATATAATAATCCCCGATTTAGACTTGATGACCTTCTAACATTCGAGATTACTAGAAGTAACCTGTTAGACCACCCCTCGCCCAAACCCATCTCTGACATGCCATTGGCGTAAATATATAAATTTTTAAGCTTTACATTTATGATAAAAAAATCTTAATTTCATCATTGGCACCATATGAGTAAAATATTTAAACAACAGACGAGAATTTGAAATAGTGATCACATCTGACCATCATCCGAAATGACCACGCCGGGAATGGATTTACGTCTACAGACTGGAAAATTAAATAGTATTAATTCAAGCTTTACAGATTTAAATTCAATAAAACAACATTGACATATATGAAAGACCTCAATATGGCATTGAAAAACACCAATAAAAGCTTACATTTGAAGGAAATGGTGAAGATGTGTGTTCAATAGATCAGAAGAAATATGCTAACATTCACTTGGTCTCTTTGATTGGAAAAAAGAGACTGTGAACATGTCATTTAGAATGGAGATACCGGTGACCAATATAGTAACTTCCTACCAATGTTTTGTTCCAAAAAGAGGGGAGGCCCATTACAGTAAGGCGTGTCATGCACTTGAAGTGAGACACGTAGACAACGAGGTGCGTGTTTATTTATCCTCATCCCGTATGCCAATATCAATATTTTCTTAATAAGACAAATTTAATGTAGGAAATTTAGGATTTCCAGAGTTAGGACACATTTTAGATTTGGTTTTAAGGGCATTTGATATATATATTCCTTAAAGTGATAAGATTCCATTTGAAAATATATTATATGAGCCATATAACATCCCTAGTATCATATTTGTTGTTTGTTTCTCCATGTATTTAACAACAAAATAAAACTTGAATGGGAAAAATATACCCATGCCAAACAAACCCACCAACTAGGTCAAACGATTTTAAAAACCCAAAATAAAACATGGAGAGCGACACATCCTAAACAACCTTTCAGACCTGTCATTTTCCTTGCATAATAATACAAGAACTTTATTTGAGATCCAAATGCATTAACCACGTTGAAACCCAAGTTAACGTTGTAAATTTAGCAGTAATTGGTACTTAATATAGAGAGAGTTAAAAGTATGTAGAGTAATGGGAATCATAATATTATATAATTAAAATCTACTTTGTGATGGGCCTACATATTTAATTAATTTAAAAAACATTAAAAAGTCATCGGTTATCATTATCAATTAATTTAGAAGAGTTTGTAATTAAAAAATCCTCAAGAAAAATATAATTAAAAAACCAAACAAATACAAGGAACTGTGCTAAACGGAGCTCTCGATAATAGCCATCCTAAAATTGGCACCATTATGGATTAAAGCAGACCTGCACTCAAAGATAAATTTGTAACTATAAGATCTCCTCATTTTACTATAAACAAGTTATCGATGTGGATTTGTATCTGTATCTGAAGCGGATTCAATTATCTGAGAGGAAACTACTGCCTCCCACTGTTTTGTTTGTTGTATGCATAAGAAGAAGAAGAAGATTGAACATTAGGAAGGGTTCACTTTAAGATACCTCTGGGAAATCAGAGGTGGAAAATCCCTGAAAAATATCCCTAGAACCGCTTTCGCCGGAAAGGCAAATTTTTTGGGTTTTGTGTGCAAATTTTTCACTTGAAAGAAGCTTTCATTTTCAAGTTGTGTGACAGAAAGGCTATAGATGCGTGAAAGGAGATTTGGCTGTCACGCATCAGCGAGGGTGCTATCCGAAAACACCCTCACTGACGCGCGACAACAAGGTTATTGTTGCATGAAAACAAGTTTGTTGTCGCGTGATAGTAACCTTATTGTTGCATGAAAAGAGGTTCATTGTCACACGACATCAACCTTGATGTCGCATGACAACAAATATTCTATCGTGCATTTGCAACCTTCGCCCTCTTGTCATGTGTCAACAACACATGATTGTCGTGTGTCAATAAACCTCATGTCGCGCGTCAACAACCTTATTTCATGCATCTGCAACCTTCACCCTCATGTTGTGTGTCTATAACAAAGGATTGTCGTGCGTCAATAACCTCCAGTCGTGTGTCAATAAATTCCTGCCATGCGTCAAAAACCTCTTGTCGTGCGTCAATAACCTTCCCTGCAACTTCAGTTGTTGGTCATCAACAAAATGCCCTTGTCATGCATCAACAGAATCTCCTTGTTGTGCGTCACTAGAACTTTCTCGTCGGGCGTCTGAGAACAATACTTGTCACCCGACTGCAAATCTGATGAATATCTATAAAACTACACTTTGTGTATTGGCCTTTGTTGCTTCGCAAGTTTATTGTACTTGATAATAGATATGCCCCTAGGTGGTATGAGTGAGCTAGTAGTGTTCTACCCGACAAATAATCTATGATTATATAGGGGATATTTTCAAGGGTAGGCAAAGTCGACCCCTAAAAAAAATTAAATTGTAATTTTTAGGCGAACATGTCACTGACCCGTGCCAGAAAATTCACCTTTTCAATTTTTTCTAAAATGGAATATACGCCATATTACAAATATTCGCCACTAAAAAAAACCCTGACATTAGGAGGCATTTCATTCGAGTGTAATGTCCAGTTGTATTTATTTTGCTTCTTATGCTTCTGAGCACCTGTGCTACATGCACTATAACTGTTGCAACACCATTCCCATGACAGATGTGGACATGACTGAAACAGGCAAGAGGAGACTTGACGTTGACGTAGAGTACATGTCTGTTAACATTGAAATATTAATATTTCGATTATGTAGATAATAGATTAGCCGCCCACGTCGTTGTTTTTTATTAGAGGAACAAGGGCTGAGCCCAACTTGTAAATGCCTTCGGCCTAGTAAAATAAAATATTACAGTATTTCTCATGTGTTTACCCTTCTGCTTCCTACACTACCCACACCACGTCGGTGTAGACTTACTCCTCGAGGAACAACCACTAGTACCTAATAGAATGTAACCAATTTTCAATTAAGGTTTAGTGTGGTGGTGTTGTGTTTGCACGTTTGGAGGCACCTATTAATTCTAAGGCTTGCATAAATTTATAATCCCATTTCTACTTCATTTAATCCATGGGAAGTATTCTGCCTTCACACCTATAAACAAAATTATCCAGCTCAAAATAGTTAACTCTGAAAATTTATAGTTACATTATCTCTATAAGCCACTTGTTTGATGGGGCATGTAAATTATTTGAATTGTCTTACTTGCCTATATAGGACATTCCAATATCACACATATCTTATTTAGTATCTAGGCTACCCAACCATTGTTTATAGTCAAAAAAATTTACAGGTACCATGTTATTTTTTTTTAGGCTACTAAAACAAGGGAGCCATTCCATTAAAACTGATACTCACTAACTATAGCAGTTAACTTTGAAAATTTTATAGCCCCAGTTTTATTCATCTTCAAAGGCTAGATTTTCATTGTAATCTTCCATTAACACTGTTAAGCCTTTTCCCAAGCTCTCCAATATTAGATCTTCTCTTTTCCTATCTTCTCCTTCACAAAAGAACTGCATTCCACCACTTCTTATTAACATTCTTTCATCATCTCTATCTGCCTTGGCCCGGACCACATCTCCACTATGTGCCATCATAACCATGGGGTGATTTGTTCACAAAATGTGCACAAAAATATGATCTCGCTCTACATATTTTGAGTGGATGACAAGCATGGTATTGAAAATTTCCTTTCCATTTCTTAAAGTTCTTAGTTTTATGCCTACCAAACTAATCCCACTCTTGAATCTTTCCATAAAGCATAATGCAAGCCCCAAATATTGCTTATTACTGTCCAATGTGACATACAAAAAAATCATGTTTGTCAGTTTCCATCTTCTTTTCTAAGGACTCTAGAACCCCACTTTTGGAAAAGTTGAATAACTCTAGACAACGTGTCTCCTATAATTCCAACAACAGATTATAGTAATTAGAATGCCATAATACTTAGGTGAAAGCTTATTATCATTTTTCTATTATTTCAAGGACATTTGCTTATATGGCTGTAAATGCAAAAAAACCCAACCACTAACTTGAAAATGTCTTTCATTGCGATGTTGGTTTGCCTGCTACTTCATGGGGTTTTGTGCCATGGTCAATTTCTCTCTAAGACTAGAAAGCACCTCTTGTTGGTGTTGAATATGTTCTTCAACTTCTCGAACCCTTGGTTGGACTCTCAAGGTGATGGATGGTGGGTGGTACCCATATAATGCCAAGAAAGGAAACATTTTAGATGAAGTATAAAAGGAGGTGTTATACCACCATTATGTCAGTGGTAACCATTGGACCCATCTCGCTTGCTTATCTGAAGTAAAAAAACGAAGATATCCCTCTAAGCACTTGTTTACCACCTCTATTTTCCCATCATACCGGGGATGATAAGAGGAAATATGAGCTAGTTGCATGCCCAAACATGAGAACAACTCAGTCCAAAAATTACTAGTAAAGATAGGGTCTCGATCACTTACTATAATCTTTGGTGTCTTATGTAGCTTCTGAACTATATCCCTGAAAGTTTTTACTGTAGTACTCACAACAAATGGATGTGATAAAACACAAAATTGGGCATATTTGGTGAGTCTTTCCACTACCAACATGATTACATTTTTCCTTTCTGATTTAGGCAATCCTGTGATGAAGTCCATGGACACCTCTTCCCACCTCTGACTAGGAATAGATAGAGGTTGTAAAGGACCTGGGGACTTAATTGTTTCACCCTTATTTTGTTGACAAACCATGCATTCTGCCACAAAGTTTTGGACATCCCCTTTTAGCCATTCCTAGAAGAAATTGTGCTTGATTCGATGATAAGTCTTCAAGAAGCCATAATTCCCTCTTACTAGAGAAGCATGGAGCTTAGATATAACCCTATTTTTAAGGTTTGAATTCCTACATAGGTATAATATATCTTTATACCATAAAGCATCTCCTTTCCATACAAATTTTTCTGACATACTTGGATCCTGTTGGAGATTCTGAATGAGATTTTGTGTACCTGGGTCATTTTTCCATTCAGACATGTTACCTAGGTCATTTTGTGTACATGTTACCATAATCCCTTACAAATATATGATAATAACCTGTAAGCTCCAAAAATCCTCAAAGATTTTTTAGGGTTTTAGGAACCTTCCATTCAAGCATGGCTTTAATCTTGTTAGGATCCACTTTAACACCTTCATAAGAGACAATATGACCCAAATATTCAACCTCCTTGATTCCAAAAGAACACTTAGAAGGCTTTGCATAAAATTGATGTTTTTTAAGAGTTTCCAACACCTTACTTACATAATGTAGGTGTTCCTCCCATGTTTTGCTATAGATTAATATATCATCAAAGAACACTAAAACAAACTTTAGCAGAATGGCTTAAAGATAGAATTCATCAAGCTTTGAAATGTAGAGGGTGCGTTTGTTAGTTCAAAAGGCATTACCAAGAACTCATAATGGCCTTCATGTGTCCTGAAGGATGTTTTATGAATATCTTCATACTTGATTCTAATATGATGATATCTAGAATGAATATTAATTTTGGTAAAGTAAACAACACCATGTAACTCATCTAATAAATCATCAATTACAGGAATAGGAAACTTATCTTTGACTGTGTACTTATTGAGTTCCATGTAATCTGGACACATGCACCAATTGTCATCTTTTTTCTGTACCATCACTACAAGAGAAGACTAAGCACTCTGAATATGAAAAATAAGTCCCGCTTCTAACATCTCTTGTACTATCTTCTCAATCTCACTCTTTTGCATATAGGGGTACATATAAGGTCTGATGTTGGATGGTTGACTCCTTGGTACTAGGTGGATGACATAGTCATGGTCTCTTTTTGGAGGTAAACCCTTTGAGATATCTCCAAAAACAACTGAGTGCTCATTTATAATTGTTTGCATATCTGAGGGTATAAATATATTTGCATAATGTGCTTACAATGACAATAGTTGTGCCACAAACCCCTCTACACATTTTGTAAGCAATTTTTGCATATGATGAGAGCTCACCAACTATGGGGAATTTTTTTTTAATCCTTTTAGTTTAAAAATCCTCCCTTCTGACTAAAATCGCATGAACAAATCTTGTAAATTCATTTAAATGGTTCCCAAGGTGGTAAGTCACTGAACTCCTAACACAATGTTTGCTCCTCCCATGACAATGACATACATATTGTTAATTAGCAAGTAATCTCCCATGGTGAGATTAATGTTATGGAATTTTCCTATGCAACTAATAATTTTTCCATCTTCAATCATCACTTGACATTCTGGAGTTGGATAAACAAAGCATTTCAAGTGTACCGTTAACTTATGATTGATGAAGTTGTGAGTACTTCCCGAATCAATCAACATTGTTACCCTCTATTTTTTAAGAATCCAACCACTTTGAGAGTTTTGGGAGTGGTAATACTTAAAATTGCATGACATGATATCGTTGGTTTGGGAAATCGTAATTCCTCCTCTGGCTCTACCTCTTCATTTTCTTTATTCTCTTCTTCTTCATTAGGCTCCTCAATGTAGAACAACTTTTTTTCAACACACTTATGTCCTTGTCCAAATTTGTTGTCACAATTAAAACATAACCATTTCTGCTCTCTTTTCTTCAATTTTTTGAGGTGTTAGTATAACTGGCCGAGGGAATGATGGTGGCAAGGTGCTACGATCTTTGATATTACTGACATTTTATTTCCTGCTGGAAAGATTTTTTTCCTCCACCCTACGTGCCATGATAATATAATCTGAAACCTTATGAGGATAAACATATGTACCTCATTCTTAATGTGTTCCTTAAGACCCCCAAGAAATAAGTCATTCAGACTCTCTTTAGTAATATTTTGCACCCGTAAGGAAATGTTTTGGAATTAATGAATGTAATCCCTGATTGATCCTATTTGTCTTAACTTTGTTAATTGGCTAAAATAATTCTCTAACACACTAGAACTATAGCGTAATTGCAAATCATTGGTGAAGACTGTCCATGTAACATTGAGACCACTCTTTTGCCTTTGAGCACATAATCATCGATACCAAACAGATTGGTCAAGTTCAAGATAAAAGGATGCCATGGTAACCTTTTGTCTCGATGGAATCTGACAAAAATTAAAGAAATTCTCCATCTAGTTAATCCAATTGAGTGGATCCTTTCGATCAAACTTACGCATTTCCACTTTTGAAATCATGTTACGTGCCTGTAGATTGTTTGTATTTGGATTGGGCATGCTCGAAGATCCACCCTTGCTAGTTTGTCTATTACTTTGACCTAAAGATTCACCTTGGTTGATATGAGTATGATTGAGTTATCGCTGATTAAGAAGGATATGATGACCCGTTAGATTAGAACTGAATTGGTGAATGAAATCCTCTAGTTGTTGTCTAATTTTTTCTACATCTTCTTTGCTGGTCATTCTAACCTCAAGGTTTCATAACTCAAACTCAAGTTGGCTTACCTTATGGTCCGTTGACATAAACCCTAACCTTGAGGACTTTTGTAGTTACCCCTTATGACTCTAACTCCTCAACTATTATCTCATCCTTGTCTAGGGTTTTACCAGGAGTGATGGGATTCTTTTTGCCTCTTATGGAAGGCCTTGTTATGATGCCGCAAAATGGTAGGATTTAGGGATTGAGGTCAAAATTTAGGGTTTGGGATTTCGATATGAATTTGGCCAAATATGAAAAAATTAAAGAACGAAATCAAATTACTTTTTATCCTCTTTCTGGAAATGTAAAGAACTTGGAAAAATTCCACAATTTGCATTTGATAGAGCAAATTTATAAAAAATCCCTAAAATTGATGCAACTTTTGCAAAACAAGTCAAAATATCTTGAAATTTGGAGAAGAGCTTGATTGATTTCGCAACACCCCAAAAAAATTACAAAAAAAATCGCTACCAATTTGGAGATATAGCCAATTATTTGAAATTAGGGTTTTGACGTCGTTCTGGCCGCGATCAAGCTCTAATACCACTTGTAAGGAAATTACTTAGATAAATAAGAATATCAGTAGCAAGAGAAAACCAAAGAACACAATATTTATAAATAATTGATCACAATATGCAAGTAGAATAGCTCAACCACTTCGAGGGTGCAACCTCTAAACCATGCAATAAAACTCAAATGCTCAATATGATGATCAACTACTACCTACTAACCTCTATATATATTATTCCTATGCTATGGCCATCACCAAGGGTGACCCACTAATGATAATATAACATATATGAAAGAGATACATCATGATAAGAAGTTATGATAGTCACAAGTCGGCTATATATATCCAATGTAAGATATATGATTAAGGGTGTAACAAAGATGCATTGAAGAGGCAAACCCATCTTATAGTAATAAGCTTGTATTCAATGACAGTTTTTGGAGTTTTTTTGAAGCCATATAAGATGAAAGGGGAAGACCAAACTAGCAAATATAGAGTTCATCCCGCGACTCATCCCGTAACTAATCAACCATTTATGTTAATAAGAGGGCCACTTCCATTGTGATGACACCCCTATTCATATTAAAATCATGATATATTAGGTTGTATATGCTAACGTGAACGAAGCCAATCCACTAATGTTAAATTAATTTTGATTTAATGAGGAATGTATAGAGTTGTAGAAATAATTCCAAAATGCACTAAAAAGACATATCCAACTTGAGGTAGTAAACATGTATTTAGAGGCAATTTTTGGAGCCATAAAGGAGAGGAGAAAGTATAATTAGAAAATATACTCATTCAAAAAGTTAAATAGAGAAGGGGTTGGGGGATATTATAAATGGGAATTTTGTAATCCATACTGTTGACTTGACTAGGTTGAATATTCCCCTTAGAATAATGAGGATTTTTGGTTTTAAGGATTTGTAAAAATAATATTTCAAGATGCACTTAAGAGGGATGACCAACTTGCGGTAAGTATGTATTTTTTTTTGGAGGAATATTTGTTGAAGCTGCAAAGGAGGAGATGGGAAGGTCGAGCTAGCAAATATACTCTCCTGAAACCAATCAACCATTATATTAATAAGTAGGCCACTTCCATTGTGGTGTCACCCCTGTTGACATACCAATATATTGAGGTTAGTTTAATAAGGATTTTTTAGAGTTGTAGAAACAAGTTGAAGATGTGCTAAAGATTTCTGAACATCCCACATCCAGCTCCAAGCGTCCAATTTCTGAATGTCCCACATCCGGCTAAAACCCAAGCACGCGCAATTGTGGAAAGATAAATGAAAAAGAAGATGTTCGAGATGGAGCGGTGAGACGAATCGAGAGGTGTCGACGAGCAACAAAAGCAATATGTTGTTAATGGAGCGGTAGTGGGCGAGAATGGTGTGAGTTTTAAAGGTGAGGGCATGTAGAATGAAGCTCATGCTCTTTACGATGCACTCCCCCTTAAGCCCATCTGTGCTCAGGATGTCGTCGCCATGAAGAAAGTCAAAGATGGATTTCAATAAACTCCTTTTGGGTAGTTGTCGGACATGGTTTTTAGAATGTAATCAATTTTTTTCGATTTGTTGTGACCGCAAAAAAAAAGTTTGCCATTCATGGAGGCCTAAACTGTAGCGTTCGATGCAGAAAAGAGGGTGAGAAAAAGGAGTAAAAGCGTCAGAGTGATGTAAAGAATAAAAACAAACCAAAAAATAAAGAAATCATGTATTTTCCTAGCAACTACGAGTAATGATAGCGATTGATGACGAGTTGGACAACCACAATCTTTAATTGTTGAAACCCCTTTACTCTCTTGTTGCCAGATCAATTGCTCAGGAACAATGGGCATACTGACTCATAAGAGGTTGATTATGAATCTTTTGCAACATTTTTTTTTATTTGCGTCAACCAAAAATTCATGCTTTGCTCAAATTTGTGGATTGAAACATGTCTTGTTAATGGTCCTATGAGCAGGAGTATTCATTTGAACAGGTCCTGGGGATTGTAATTTGGGAATGAACTTGACCTTCCCCTCTAACCCCTTGCCTAGAAATCTCATGCTTTTCCAGACGACGAAAGGGGCAATGAACCTGTAAAAGAAATTAGTTTAAGGAAAGAGAATCAAGAGTGAGCAACAAAGAAAGAGCACTGTCACATCCAAGGCATGTTTAATGGTGAGCCCCAGGCGCCTGATTTTTGAACATCCTAAAGCCGCCTCAAACCCAAACACGCACAATTGTGGAAAGAGTAAAGAAAAAGAAGATGTTTGAGGTGGATCTTTTGCAAGACAAACTTTTTCTCTATGTCAACCACAAAGTCATGCTTTGCGCAAATTTGTGGGTTGAAGCATGTCTTGTTAATGGTGTTGCTAGCTCTATTGTCGACATTGTTTACGACAATTCATTCTGTCCACCTGGTTTGTCTTTACTTATCGTCAACAACTTTGATGGATATACGATGCTTTATTGTTTACTTCAATTCCCTTTTTCACTCACCATTATTTCTCTTTCGACATTAACATCGCACACCTCACGTACGATCGCTGGTCAATTGGCGGTTAGTGTGGTGGTATTGTGTTTGCACGTTTGGAAGTACCCAATGATTCGAAGGTTTGCATACATTCATAATGCCATTTCTACTTGAGTTAATCCATGGGAAGTATTCCGCTTCACACATGTAAACAATATTGAGGGTAGAGTCATTCAAATCTGCATTCTTTGGGTTTCCAGGAAGCACATGCCCAATCTCCATCAGCACTCGTAGGCTTACTACCACTCCCCGTCGCTCATAGTTACCGTGGAGTATACCCATTTTGAGAACTTCCCTCCCCCGCACAAATACTAACCACGGACAGATATTCAATGTATATCAGGATCAACCGTTGAAGGATCTTTAATGTGTATACAGGGATTCTAGGGTTTAGTTACTTGTGAAGCTGGAATACGGAGAGGCAAGTGCAACGTCCATGGCAGGTCTACTATTGTACTGAGAGGAACATTGGTACTATTGTATCTAATACCTTCTTCGACATACTATGAAGGCATGGAGATTTTATTTTGAAGTGGTTAGGGGTGTTTGCTAATGGCAAAACCCATATTCAAGTCCAATTATGGTATTGACGAACTGTCACAGATAGATAATATAAAATGCGTTCATGGTGCATTTTATATCAAATAGAAAGCGAGCTTTAAATAAAGTTTAGTTACAGTGTTGCAATCATCAATTTCCAATCATTACTTTTACACAGAAACAGAACTCCTACAACCCTGGAGAAAATAACCAGATACAAGAAGTTCATCTTACGAAAGCTTAGATTAATTGACAATCATTACAGTACACACAACAAGCTTATAGATTAATTGACAATCATTATAGTACACACACCAAAATAACAGTATTTTTGTCAATATCCCAGATATGTAGGATCTCTGGAACAGAAGATTTTAAACAGGTTTTCTGGAGATTAAATACATTTTACATAGATGCTACAAACAGAGGCTGCTATTTACACGGAAATATATCTCTGCACTAAACTATTTTACAGTTATATTATCTCTATAAGCCACTTGTTTGGTGGGACATGTAAACTATTTGAATTGTCTTACGTGCCCATATAGGACATTCCAATGTCACACATATCTGATTTAGTATCTAGTAACCCGACCATTATTTATAGTCAAAAACTTTTACAGGTATCATGCTATTTTTTTGAGGCTGCTAAAACAAGGCAACCATTCCATTAAAAATGATGCTCACTGACTATAACAGTTAACTCTGAATATTTTCCAGCTCCAGTTTTATTCGGCTTCAAAGGCTAGATTTTCATTGTAATCTTCCAGTAACACTGTTAAGCCTTTTCCCAAGCTCTCCAATATTAGATCTTCTCTTTTCCTATCTTCTCCTTCAAAGAAGAACTGCATTCCACCACTTCTTATTAACATTCTTTCATCATCTCTATCTGCCTTGGCCCGGACCACATCTCCAATCTGCACCATCATAACCACGGGGTGATTTTTTCGCCAAATGTGCACAAAAATCTGATCTCCCTCTACATATTTTGAGTGATTGACAAGCCTGGTATTGAAAATTTCCTTGCCATTTCTTGAAGTGCTTAGTTCTATACCCACTGAACTAATCCCACTCTTGAACCTTGCCATAAAGCATAATACAAGCCCCGAACATTGCTCATTACTGTCCAATGTGACATACAGAAAATCATGTCCGTCAGTTTCGATCTTCTTTTCTAAGCACTCTGGAACCCCATTTGCAGAAAAGCTGAATAACTCTAGACAACGTGTCTCCTGTAATTCCAACAGCAGATTATAGTAATTACTATTAGTAAACAACAGAACTCATGTCAAGCAGAATGGAACTCATCAAATGGTACTCGCGGATATGTGTCCTTAACCAGAAGACTAAACTGAAGTCTTCAGCAAGGCACCCACTATCCATGTTGGATATGCGAGTTGGATTCTTGTATGTCTAATGTTTGATATCCAAGTTAGATTCTTGAATATCCCATGTTGGAACACCGGAGGCGTCACAAGTTGTGATCCCAGTGCTTGCCCTAGCGTGTTGAGGTCACTAGTTCAAACCAAGGAAGCTGTCTTTTTAATCAAGTGTCCTGGATCCTTTCTACCCCATATTTCTGGGGAGTTATTGTCAAAGACAAGTTTACTAGGCCTACGAGTGTTAGAATCCAGTGTCTTTGATCTTTCTTTCCCTATAATACTCTGAAACTAGTAGCCGAGCTATGTAATTACACTATCAGTAGCGCTACTATTTGATAAGCATTAGGTTCAGAGGAAAATGAGAGATACCTTGATTAATTGGCGGGGTTTCAGTATTGAGCTTCCTGAGCTAACCAATCTGCAACCTGTAACATGCAACCTTCTCAAGGATTTCAGCCCTTCCACTCCTTCAATGCGCTTAACATTCCTACATTCTGAAATTGAGAGCTCTTGCAATGATTGTAAGGATCCAAAATCAGGCAATTCAACAAGTTCCCTGCAATTGTGTATCCTCAGCAGCTTTAGCCTCTTCAAATGTGACATGTCAGAGATTTTCTTCAGTCCCAAACATTCTTGAATACAAACTTCAATGAGTTCCTTTGGAAGATGCGGAAGTTCCACAAACTCCGTGCAGTGATGCAGGTAGAGTTTGTTTAATTGAAGAAGTGTGCTAAAAGTTGGTGGTAAACAGGAAATTTTGTATGATAAGGTGCAGAATTTCCAATGATGAAAACTCTCCAATGTGCTGCGGTAGAGGACAGCCACCTGCTTTTAGACGCTGTAAAGAAGTAAGTCTTGAAAAGCTAGCTGGAAGAACACATAGGCTGTAGTTTTCCTCCATTTCAAGAGCCCTTAGGCAAGAAAGTTTCCCAGTGCTCTGTGGAAGTTCACATAGATTGTAGCATTCACTGAGCAACAACTCTTCCAAACAGACCAGATTTCCCAACTCTTCTGGAAGTCCAAACAAAGAAGTGCAGTGGTTCAGGTTCAGATGTCGCAAACAATTAAGTCGGCCTATTGATATAGGCAAGCTCCTTATTGCTTCACAATTACTTAGAAGTTAGAATCAACCTTTCCATATAAACAAGGTCCCCTAGCTCTGGTCCTAGGCCAATATTTTTGCAACCAGCCATTTCCAACTGGCATAAGCTTTTAAGTTCATAAATTGAATCAGGCAGAGTCTGTAAACTAGAACAACCATGTATATCCAGATACCACAAGTAATTCAGTTCTCCTACTGGTTGAGGAAGGCTCCTTAATTCACGGCATCAACGAAGAGACAGCTTCTCCAGGCAGGACAACCATCTGAAGGATTTAGGCAAATTCTTTATGGGCATCATACCATCCAATTTAATTTTTTTTGGAATTCTCAGATTTTCAAATAAGTCAGGTAACATTCTGATGCTGCAACAATTAGATAGGAAGAGCACTTCCAGGGAGCTAAGCTTAGCTATAGCGTCAAGGAGTTGGATTTAAGTGCAGCAGTTTGACAGATCAAGGTACTTAAGCTCTGTCAGAAGTCCAATGGATTCTGGTAATCTCATTAACTCTTTACAGCCACATAACTCTAGTTGTATGAGAGATGTATGACTGGCTAAATCTGGAAGGACTTTAAGATTTGTGCAGTCGTTCAGCTTAAGTACTTTGAGATTTTTCGGCCCCTGCAAAAATATCATTTCAGAACTCACTAAGCAGGTATTGCAATCTATTTCTTTTTTGGTATTGTTAAGCTTTTGTACATTCGTTCATCATCTGAAAAAGTACATGCAATAATCACAGGATCACTTCATGTACTGATTCTTTTTTTCCCTTGCAAAAAAGTAAGGAAGTTACCTCTATATTGGATAGCTCTGGCCACAAGGCCTCAATGTCTTTACCGAAACTTAAATCTAATACAACTAGATGCTTCATAATCCATTCACTTGGCAAGCATTTTAGAGGGCAGTTTTCCCATCTCAGCCATTTCAAATTCGGAGGCATTTCTCCAAAGTCTCCCTCAATAAAAGCTCCATCCAGCCAAAGCAATTGTAAATTACACATTCTTTGCAAATGACGAGTTTCCAGAGTAACATCTTGCTGAAGGTAAGTAAGACATTTCAGGTTTTCTGTTCCCTGATCAGATTCGAATTAATACAAGTATATTAGCCTCAATACTGGCTTGAATTACACCATAGAAAATAAAATATTACTACTTTCCCATATGACATGTCAATCAAAAAAGGGGAAAGACCAAATACAAAGATATCAAGGTTTACTTCTCAAATACCCTGTCTACAACAACATTCGGTTGACACATAAGGAAACTAATAACCTCTCTTTCTAAATAAGTTCAAGGACTAGGAAAATATTAGCAGAAAGAAGAGTAAAATAAATGAAATTCAAAGATTTACCTTTCCTTCCATTATAACTAGTTCAGCCTCTTCTGTCTTCCACAATCTGCTACGCTTCCCTGGGTCTACTGATTCCTCTGCTACAATAGCTCTTCCTGTATCTCTTAGCTCACTATGCATTACAAATCTATCATCTTCATCTAGACTGCACGGATACGGGTACGGTACACCAATACGACAAATTTTTAAAAATCTTGGGTATGGTACGTTTTTGGGTATGTTATATATATGTATATAAATTATAAATTTAAAGAAGCATTTGCATACTTATTGAAATTTATTATTTCTCTATCACAGTTATTTATCTTAGTGATTGTGATAAGATTCAAGGAGTTTTGATTGTTCATGGTGACCTTCCTTGATCCACTCAGAACGATAGTATTGTTTGGCATATTTCCCGAAACATCATAACTAAGCAGGAAAAATATGGATCCAAGCTGGCAGGTGGGACGATTAGTCTGAGCACAAGAGAATACTCGCCGAGTTTTGGAAAGCTATCCAGTATTTTTAATTACTAATCTGTCTACATGCGATCAAAGCTCATGATTCTTTCAGAAGATTGCAAGAAGTTGCTTGGTCCAAAAAGGTGCAAAAATGGATTTTATGAAAATAAGAAAACTATTGCCATCAATGCGTAGAGCTCGAGAAAATATACACTTTTAGAGAAAACGACACCTGAAACGGAGTCACAGGATGAAAGTTATGCCACATGCAAGTTTTTGCTACTACATCTTCCTGGACCCTTTCTAAAAATGGCAAATTTTTTTCCCTTCTTGTGATTTTTTCACCAAAAATCCAAAAAAGGAAAAAATTGCCAAAAAAGGAAAGAAACGCTGTCTTTGGCAAGTTTTTTTTGGACGGGTACGGCTGGAAACGTACCCACAGGGACAGGGTACGGCTGGAAACGTACCCTGTCCCTGTGGGTACGTTTCCAGCCATACCCACAGCGTACCGTACCCCGTACCAGTACCTGGTACGGGGACCCCCAGGGCGTTTCCGTGCAGTCTAGATCTTCATCTAATCTATCATTTTTGTTAGCCCTAAATTGGGATGCAAATGACTAGCTTCCCAAAAGCTAATGACACTTTCCCTCTTTCTTCTTATGAATAAACAAGCCATGTCTAAAAACATCTCTTTCTGTTCAGACTTGAGGCCATCACAACAAATTCTAAGAATGGCATACTTGTCATGATAACTTGAATATTCTAGTGTTTCAATGGTCTGATTCCAGTGACCTATATCTCTACTATACAAGTTAGCACCTAGAACTTCCGATGACAATGGCAGCCTATTGCAAATATCCACAGCTTTGTTTGACAAGTCCGTGTAAACTTCTTTAGCTGTATCTCTCATGAAAGCATGCCAGCTAAAAAACTGAAGAGCATGTTCTTTATTCAGTCCCTGCATTTTATAAACAAAATCAATATATTCATTCTTTAGTATGTTGGCATCAAGAGTTGTTACAAGCACTCTGCTGCCTGGTCCAAACCAATCCCCTCACAGAGCCTCCAACTGCTTCCTATCGTCAACATATTCAAGAATAACAAGGACCTTGATGGACCTCAAGCGCCCCTTCATTAATATCTTTCCATGAGGCAAGTCATTAACCTTACCCTTGAACTTGACAATCTTTCAATATCTGACGCTGCATCTTAGTTACACCATTAGTATGTTGGGCTTTATGACGGACATCATATACAAAGCAGGTAGCTTCAAATTTGAGATAAATGTGATTGTGGATAGCCTCTGTTAGGGATGTTTTTCCCACTCCACCCTTGCCATCAATGGCAACAGTGAGGACATTCTCATCAGAATCTGTATTTAGCATCTTAATAACTTTACTCATGTGCTATATTGATGAAGACAGATTTGAAATTCTAAGGGGCTCATTTCTGATCTCTTGGGGTATTGCTTCTGAGGAATCCTCTTCTGAGAGATTGGGCCGAAGTTCCTCTGCTGGGGTCACCTTTTGTTCTAAAGTCTTAAAAACATCCTGGACTACAAGATTGACAAGTTCAGCTTCAAATCTGAAAGACAGATGATTTTGTAAAATAAGAGATTGTTTGCTTTTTTCTGTAATAATATATGCATTCTATAACAGAAATATCTCTCTTACTTGGGTACCAATTAGTAAAATACAATATAACTTGAGGATTTCTAGAATATATGGTCTTCAATATTAGATAAAAGATGCCTTTCTTTTACAATGAATTCAGGAGCAACTGGACAAATGTGCTTTAAGTCTGACTGAAGAATGAAGAGAGAGGATTCAGATTTGAGAAAAAAGATGTTTGTGTGTGAATTTTGAATATTATTTTATATCTGAAGACACACAACATGGGATAACAGAATAAGGACCACAGAGCTGCAGAAGGAGAAACATGAAATTTATGATGATGGTGAAGAAAGTATTTCTCGAAATATTTACAGACAAATCTATTCATTTCAACATAACTTGCAACATGTTATTTGTCATCAGATTCATTGATCTCCTTCAAATTGGGGTCCTTTCTTCTCAATTTCCTTCACCTTTAGTATATAATTCCAGATAGTTTACAACAGTATCAATGAAGAGAAACCAATGACAAATAAATTTATTTCTTATATAATCACTCAGACCAATATCTAATTTTCATAAGCCCCTCCTTAAACAAACAAGGGCTATCCAAGCTCAATAATGCTTCACTCAAGAAAATAACATTATATTATTGAACTGTCTTAGAATTCTTATTTTAATATCTATGGCTTGTGTTAGAAGATGCACAAAGAAGAAAGAATACAGAAGGCAAAAACTGCGCTGTCTAAATGACACACAGGCAGAGTGTATTTATTGTAAGAGGTAGTTACAATTGGTTGCACAGTTAACAACCGTATAACTGTTTAATATGCTATATAAGCATTGTCATTTTAACACCCCCTCTTAATGACTAACCTAGAAACTATACCAAGTTTATCCTGAAACTTGACAAACAAGAAAACACCAAGAGGTTTAGTCATTACATCAGCAGACTGCTCCTGAGAAGGACAGAAATGAAGAGAGATTTCACCTGAGTCAACCAATTGACGAATATAGTGATGATGAATCTCATTATGTTTAGTGCGGGCATGATAGATAGGATTTTTGACCATCTTCAACACACCTTGATTATCACAAAAAAGTGAAAGAGGTGTAGCAGTGACCCGTGAAAACTGAAAATCAACCAAAATCTGACGAAGCCATACCACTTCGCAACTAGCACTAATAGCAGCCTTGTATTCTGCTTCTGTGGAAGAGATAGTCACAGTGAGCTGAAGCTTACTCTGTTAAGAAATAACCCCTGAACCAAGAGAGAAGATATATCCAGTGGTAGATCTCCGAGTATCTACTGAACCTCCCCAATCAGAGTCTGTGTAGCCAATCAACGTGAAATCTGCAACTCTTTGATACAAGATGCCAAAGTCAAGAGTTCTTTTGACATACCTTAACACACGTTTTGCTGCTCCCCAGTGAATGAGTTTCAGTTTAAACAAAAAACGAGAAAGATAACTCACAGCAAAACACAAATCCGGTCGTGTAGTGGTGAGATAGATCAAACTACCTACCAACTGTCTATACAATGTTTCATCGACCTATGTTGAATCATCATGAGCTGAAAGTTTCAGCCCGACCTCCATAGGTGTAGATGATGAATTACAATCATACATCTTAAATTTTTGCAAGAGAGTCATGGCATATTTAACTTGAGAAATGAAAATCAAGTGATCTTGTTGCCAGAATTTTACACCAAGACAATAATGAAGGAGGCCTAAATCAGTCATGTCAAAAGTAGTGCACAAATCTGATTTTACCTTATGAATCGTAGCATCTCCACTGCCTGTGATGGCAAGGTCATCAACATAAACAATAAGAATCACAATGTCATCATTTGTGCTTTTGACATAGAGATTCAGATCAGATTGACTTCGTTTGAAGCCCGAATCTCTGAGATGTGTATCGATCTTAATGTACTAGGCTCGAGGACCCTGTTTAAGCCCATACAAGGACTTAATCAACCTGCATACCAGATGCTCACGACCACATGCCTGAAAACCCTCAGGTTGAGTCATATACACTTCTTTCTCCAAATCGCCATTCAAGAATGCACTTTTCACATCCATCTGATATATTTTCCAACCAAATTGAGCGGCAAAGGCAAGAAGTAACCGAAAAGTGACCATCTTTGCAGTAGGAGAAAAAGTCTCCTCATAATCTATCCCCTCCTGTTGCAAAAAACCTTTTACAACAAGTCGAGCCTTGTACTTATCCAAAGTACCATTTGCTTTACACTTGATTTTGTACACCCATTTACAACCAATAGGGTGTTTACCTGGAGGTAATGGCACCAACTTCCAGGTATCATTCTTAATCAAGGCATCATACTCAATTTGCATGGCAGTTTCCCATTCTGGTATACCTGATGCGTCAGAGTATTTTTGTGGCTCGCGAATATGGAGAAGATCAGAAGCAAGAGCAAATTGAGCTTGCTCAGAGTAATCAATCCTCTTGCCAGGTCTACGAGACCGGCCATCTAAGAGTGGAGACAAATCGTCTCGTGTCAGATCTTGAATAGTGGAATAATACCACTTGGGCCGTCGCTGAACTGAGGATTTGGAAGCTAGTGTGACTTCCGGAGGTGAAACCAACGCAAGTTGATTTCCAGGAGATGGAAAAGACTTAGTAGGAGAGAGCATAGACTGTACTGGAGTTTGTGGAGGAGTATGAGAATGACTAGACTCATCATCAGGCAAGGAAAGAGTACCAATCTCTGTGACCACCCCTTGCTGATCGCTGTCATGTTGCTGGTCTATTTGCTGATTACAGCCAAAGAAAGACTCTGTTTCTTTTACATCAACATCACGACTAATAATGATTTTATTAGTGGAAGTATCAATCAATCTATATGCTTTAGAATGATCACTATAACCAACAAAGAAATATCTAGAACTTTTGGAATCTAGTTTACTCCTCTTACGATCATGAACCAAAGTATAAGCAGTTGAACCAAAAATACGAAAAGTTGATACCTTTGGTTTGATTTTGGATCATGCCTCCTCTGGTGTGATCTCCTGCAAGGCTTTGCAAGGACTGCGATTGAGGATATAGACCGTTGTATTAACAGCTTCTCCCCAATATGTGTATGGCACTCCACGACTGTGCATCATACACTGGGCCATCTCCATGATGGTTCTATTCTGCCTCTCAACCACCCCATTCTGTTGGGGAGTATATGGTGCTGTCAACTGATGTTGAATCCCTTCTTTCTCACAAAAAATAGCGAACTGTTTAGAAGTGAATTCACCCCCATTATCAGATCTTAAAGTCTTTATCCGCCGGCTGGTCTGGTTCTCCACCAATGCCTTGAACTTGACAAAAGAAGCAAAGCAATCAGACTTCTTTTTCAAGAGATAAATCCACATCCGCCGAGAGTGATCATCCACCAATAAGAGAAAATAACATGCACCAAGGACTGTGGGAGTCTTCCACGATGGCTCACATAGATCTGCATGGACAAGATCTAAGAGCCCATTTGCACGCCAAACACCTTCATGAGGAAAAGGTTTCCACTTTTGTTTGCCTGCAAAACATCCAACACACATATCCTGTTTTTCCTAGATAGGAGGCAAACCAACAACCATGTTGTCTTTATGAAGACGAGCCAAATACGGAAGATTGAGATGCCCATATCTTTCACGCCACAAAACACTGGTATTTTCTACCACAACTAAGGCATGCAAGTTGACCGTGGCAAGATCAACAAGTCTGTACAAACCTCCATGCCCAATTCCCATGGCAGCCACCTTATTATGCTTGACATCAGACACAATACATTGTTTACTAGAAAAGTTTACAGAGATATGAGGATTATCAGTTAACTGACTGATGGATAACAGGTTCTTATTCATGTTAGGCACATATCTAACACTCTTCACAAGTAATTTAGTGTTATTATTTAACATGATACGAACATCCCCAATCCCTTCCACAGCATGTGATCCCCCATCCCCTAAAGTAACTGAATCAGAAGAACATGAATTAGTATGAAAAGTAACATACCAATCTCGTTGACACGTGAAGTGTCGTGATGTGCCGGAATCAAAAAACCAGCACCGTGTAGGCCTGCCACCATCCGAGCAAGATGCCACAAGGGCATACTCATCTTCTGACTCGTGTTGCTCAACTGTTGCCACATGTGCTTGCCCCTTCCGCTTCTTCAGGGCACTTAGTCGCTTTTGACAATCCTTCTTCACATGACCAAGTTTGTGACAATAGTAACACTTTACCAGAAATTTAGGAGAGGAAGGCGATGCATCAGCGTGTCGCTTCCACTTTCCTTTGGACTGTGTAGCAAATGCACTCTCAGATTGTCCAGAACTGGACTCTTGAACTTGTATCTGTCTCCGTTCCTTCTGCAACAGGTAGGAACTCACCTTGTCAAACGTAAGAGTTTGACTCTCGCCTATTAAATGAAGAGCCTCCACGAACGAGTCATACGAGAAGGGCAAACTGTTTAAAATGAGAGCCACCATATCATCATCATCAATCGGCTTGTTGATGGAAGCAAGCTGATCTCAGAGATCTTTCATCCGAAGTAGGTGCTCAGATAGCGATCCACCTTCTTGTAATTTTACAGAAAAAAGCATATTTTTGAGGTATAGAACCCGACTCTTCTCCGATGTCTGATATTTGTCCTTCAAACTAACCCACAATTTACTCACCTCAGTGGCATTCTGGACCTCAGGTATCAATTCATCCGATACCGACAATTTTAATAGTAGAAGAGCCTCCCGATGACGTTTGTCATAATCATCGAAATTCACTGCAGGTCTACTCTCGACACCCATGATTATTTTCTCAAAACCACGAAATTCTGCCAGTGTGAAGATCTTATGGCTCCACACATTAAAATTTGTCCCTATTAATTTTTGTGTATCCAGCAAAATCAAATTTACAATGTTTGACATTTTATTATTCCAAAGTAGTGGAAAATAATAAAATATCCAATTTTCCAGCAAATAATATTAAATAAATTACTTCCAGCAATATACGTGGCTGTGGGAAAATATTTTATGTGGCAGGAAAATATTAAAACACCAAATAGTTTTATAAAAATAAAACCTTTTGCTTCCTCTGCCCTATTTTTCTCCACAACTTTGCGGCTCACGTACCAATGTCTCATGTATTTCCTCTGCCCTGGATCTCCACGATTCTGCCTTCCAACTTCTCACGCGTTCCTCCAGCAAAGCCAATGATTTTGCTGTCCACGTATTTCCTTCAGCGACAACAACAATGGACGTTGTGTGCCCTCTTTTTCTCCCCTCATTATGCAAGAATGGCGGTCGATCTTACCGTCGATCTCACACACACTTCACTGCAACTCGTCTTCCTCCAATGGCATCGATCGTACGAACCGTCAAATGCTCTGATACCAATGTTAGAAGATGCACAAAGAAGAAAGAATACAGAAGGCAAAAACTGCGCTGTCTAAATGACACACGAGCGGAGTGTATTTATTGTAAGAAGTAGTTACAATTGGTTGCACAGTTAACAACCGTATAACTGTTTAATATGCTATATAAGCATTGCCATTTTAATAGCTTGCAGAGGAGCATGATCAAAATATCTTTATTCTTGATGCATTTCTTTCCAATTTTACTGATACCAAGGGAAAGAAAACACAATTTGCTTATTTACAAATAACATTCCTATTAGTGAAGTAAGACTCTGTGAGCAGAGATCCCATTGTGTTGGACAAACGGTCTTTGAGGGTATCCAGAGGTGAGACTTTTGGGCTTTCACTATTCAGAATGTAATGATAACACCTGCAGCTAGAGGTGTAATCAACGACCATTCCTATTGCTATCTCACACTACCAGTAAGTATCCTCGACAGAAGAGATTATTTCTAGCTGAGGTCGAGAAGAGGCAATTTTCATGGCAGTTGAGCTCAAACTCGGGCATTCTAATTATTGCAGCAAAGCATTTTAACCCTGAGCCTTACCAAGTCAAAATCAGTATTACCAAACTTTCATAGAATTCTACATAGTAGCACGAACACAATCTCTTCATGCATTTGTTTTCAAAATTGATTTTACTGACAACTTTACAAAAAAGAAGCAGCATTTGGCTTACATACCCTAATGTGTCCTCTATACTCCAGCCAGAGAAGGAGGAAACTTTAAACAGAGCACTTTTCCAGTTGCTAATCCTTTGTTGCGTGTATCTTTGTTTCTTCTGCTCAAAAGCCTCTGCAAAGACACCTCTCTCAGGATTCGTTACTTCTGTTGGCTTTACATCATAGAATAAGGGTATAATTATACCATTTGATTTGCACATGGGGGCTACCTCATCCAGGCACCAGTGGGACTCTGCATACTTCTTGGTGAAAGTGGGAATCCGGATGGCACTGTTCTTAATTGCCTCTTGAATAGTTGAACTGATTTCGTCCCCTCTTTCCAGCTTTTGGCTATCCAGGAATGCATTAACCCCTGCTTTTTTCAGCGAAGCATAGAGGTGATCTACAAATGTTCTTCTTATGTCCTCCCCTCTGAAACTTAGGAAAACACCATATGTCCTGGATGTAGAGGGCAGAGTCCTGTGTGAGGGATTCTATCTTGTCAGCGACATAATCTCTGTTAAATTATAGACAGATTACAGTTTGTTGCAATGCTTTCTTCTTCTTTTGCCAATTGAAAGCCCAAACCTTCTTGTCTAGTATATAGAGGCTAAACTATTGGGCTTTTACTCTTTGCAAAGTTGGTTGACTCTGATCTCTGAGTTAGAACATTGGAATTTTACTCTTACAGAGGCTAAGGTGATTCTTCCTGGTAATTAGGTGTAATCTCTAAGTTCAGGACTACTGGGCCTTCGCCTCTTCATAGAGCTGGGAGGATTCTTCTTGCTACTAGTTGTAAGCTCTGGGTTAGAGACTATTGCACTTTTTGCTTTTTAAAGGCTTGTGTCATTCAACTTGTTATCCTAATTTCTGATTTTAAGGATTTTGACCTTGATAAGGCTGGGGTATTTTCTCAACCTTTAGCTATAATTAGAGTTTGAAACTATTGGGCTTTTCCTGTTTGCAAGGGTACTGAGTCAGATTATTGGACGAATTCTCTTTGCAAGGATGGTGTTTTTTCTCCTGTCATATAATTTAATCTTTGAGTTCGAGACTATTGGATTTTTACTGTTCAGAAAGGAAGTTTCCTCCTGCCATTAGGTGCCATCTACGAGTTTAAGACTATTAGTTTATATCAACTCTAGGGTGAATCCTCTTGCTATTAGCTATTAGGTGTAATTTTGGGTTGAAGACTCTTGGGTTTGTACTCTTGGCAATTCTAAAAGATGTAATACTTGAGTTACAGCTAACTGGACCTTCACTCTTCCCTGCTAGATGTGATTACAATGATCTGGGTGAGATACAGACTACTGGGTTTACTGGTGGCAAAGCTTTGGGTTTCCTCGACAATTTCTCATTGGATGGTATTGGGCTAATATTCTTTTATCAAGGCTGGGAAAATTGTTCGCTGTCTCTTTGGAAGACTCGGGTGATTCCTCCGGCCATTCTCACAGCTCGTCCTGTTAGACAATGGGAAAAAGAAAGAAACGTCTCAATGCTCATGTTCACAAATGACCGGAGTATATCAATGGGGTTGGAAAAGTATAACTAGCTTGCAGGTGAGCATGTGAGAAAAACTAATTTAAAATACAATCCACATCTGGGCATCTTATATTGTATTTATTGCTTTGGGAACATAAGAATTGTAATCACATAAAAAATGGATTGTCAATAGAAAATTTCTCCACAACCCAAACGAAACTGGAGAGCCCTGGGCCTACCCCATCTCAAAATCGAAACCCAAAACCAAAGAAAAGAAACCGTACCAATTTTTTTGTGAAATGAATCATAATAATCCCAAATGGAAGATTTATGGAACTCTATGCAAATACAACCAATAAACAATCCACTATATAAACATACCCACAAAGAATAATAAACCAAAAATGCCTTATAAACGCGTGGTCCATCAATATTGTTAATTGCATTCTTCACGGAACCCCTAGATAATGTGATTATGTCACTGCTGACTGCAACATGAAAGCCTTTTATGAATATATCTGTAAAAATTTATGGTATAAAAATTACAGGTATCAACTGTCTTTCTGGCTGAAACTTCTTTCCACTGTTAAAAGTCTTTATCAGTGAATGTCCTGTTGAATTTACTTGGGTTTTTGCAAAGAAATTGCCTGTAATCTGCGAGGAAGGGCAGTGCAAACCTACTAATTTGACTTCTCAAATTTTTATGTGGGTGAAGTGCATTTGAATTTAGAATCTCGACTGTACAGTTCAATATTTTATTCAGAAAATTCCAGGAAAATGTCGTTGTGGGTGTTGCGTAAATGAGTTTGTCCTTGTTGTTTCTTGGTATCTGCAAGCTTCAAATAACATGCAATAATGTTTCCTTCTTCCCCAAGAAACTCGATAGGATTACAATGCATTCGTTTCCAACGTTTATTTTTTTATATGTTTTCAAATCAAAATCATGAACACCCAAGAAATTAAGGGTCGTTCTTAAGAGAAGGCTGAAGACAAAATCTTCATAAAAGTCTGAAGTATCGAGGAAAGTTGTGGCATTTTCCTAGGTATAGATTGCGTAGACCCTTTTAATGGTGTTAAAGATGTACGAAGAATGAAAAAAACTAAATTCTCAAGAGTTAGCCGGAGGCAAAGTCATTTTTTATAGGGATTTGTGGCTAAAAGGAACAAGGCCATGATATGGCAAATCCTGCCGAAAATGAAGTTTTGTGGTGTGGAGGACAACTTTGTTTTTTAATGAAGGAAGGGACAAGCCGTCAAATTTAATCACAAAAGCAAGAGACACATGGAGCTATTCCGGGCCCCTTCATAGCTTAAATGCCTTAGTGGGCATAAGGCCGCAGAATTAATTGCAGAGGATAAAGGCTCTGGGTCCGGTGTGAATGGGTCAACATTCAAAGGACACGCGGTTGAAGCGGAAACTGGATAGGTGGTGAAAATTGAACTGGCCAAGATGAAACACGTGGCGACGTTCCCTCACGCTCTCACCAGATGCGCCTAGGCGGACGTGAAGTACCTGGGATAAATGCGTGTGTATTAATTTTCGGGTCCGGTCTGGGAAAGTCAATAACCAAGGCAGACAGGGTGGCGGGAAATGGCGGGAAAGGACGAGTTAGAGGTGGACATGGGGCAATCATCAAATGGGTAAAAGGTGCCATGTGGCAAGATTCTAGGAGACTTCGAAGGAGATGGGTTTCATAGACGTAAAATCCACGGAATTAACTTATTTAATTGGAGCTTTGGGGCCGAAGGGTCAAAGCACAAGGTGGAAAGTAAAGATGCATGGCAAAGAAATAAAATAGGTGGCAAAGGATTAACTCATGGTAGAACACTTAGGCAAAGCACAACCCCGCAATAAGCCAAAGGTGTCACATGTTATCGTTGTGTGCATGGTTGACTTTCTTGGTCGTGTTGGATTTCTCTAGGAAACTTTTAACTTCATCATCACAATGACAATTAAACTTGCAGTGTTTGAATGGAGATGTTTGCTTGGTGGCTGTAGAGCACATAAGATTACAAAATTAGCGGTATTTATAGAAACTCTTCTTTTTGAGTTGGATTATCAAAATGACACCGCTTATGTTCTTCTGTCAAGTATCAATGCATAAAGGGGTAGGTGGGAAAAGTTTCACATGATGAGGAGATTGAAGAAAGATGCATGAATTAAAAATATCCTCATATGTAGTTGGATTGAATACCATAAAATGGTACATGCTTTTTGTGCAGGAGATGGATCATACCCAAAGACAAAGCAAATCTATGAAAAGTTACAGAAATAACTCCATTTAAATTATTACCATCAAGAATGAGATTAGTGAGCTTCTTTATTTGACCTAGCTCCCTTGGCATTTCTCACTGAATATTGTTGAATGACATCTCCAGATAACCCAGACCATAAACCTTTTGAAATATCTGATTGTATGCTTCTCGTGAAGTCTAAAACTTGTTTTAATTGGCAACGATGAAGATAAACATTCCAAATATATGGTGAAAATGATTGCTCACCTTATTGTATGCATTGCCATGTCACGTAGTAATGCGAACTTTAGTTAAAATTAAAGCATTATGGACTCCAAATATTCAAAAATGTAATTAAATTTACCATGTCTGCGGAATAATCCCATGTGGAGCTCAAAATTTGTTGCTATGGAGGGCGTTTTGGTCCAAATTCTACTATAAATTAACACCCAATAAATATTTTGGTAACCCCATCCCAAATGAAACTTATATGAATTTATAAATAGAGCATTAAACACTGTGGATTCCAATGGCTCTGCCGTTCAAATATTTGAATAACTGTTTTGAAAACTTGTGGGACGTTCATTTTCCTGTCAATTTTAATCGCCAAACATAGAGGTAGGATCAACGAAATCCGGAAGGGACATGTGTTGCCATTCTGACACTCTTCAATAATATGGGCTCCTACGGACTTGAAACTCTTGGAATCAACCAAGGTTGATTAAAGGCGCCGGGTTCAGGAAGAGGTCAACGTAGAGGCAGGGTCAAAGGAGGATATGCAGAGGCTAGGGAGACGAAATAGATGGTGCGGATCGAGTGGCCAATAGGAGTACATGGGCCGCCATTCCGGTGACTCAAAGGCGATGGCCCCCAGTCATATGTAAGTCCTCGGGATAAACCTAAGGACATAAGAATTTCGTGTCCACTCCAACTTTCGCAGCTAAACAAAGAGGTTATGAAATACATTTCCAACAAAGGAGAAGATGTAATGGGAATTGAAGGAACTAGTTATAAATGCAATTTGGCTTTCCAGGTTATCCATATTTGGAAAATTTGGGGTGAATTGACATTCTAGACCTCTCAAAAAGTGTGAAGAAGAAGGTGAGTTGATTTTCCCCAAATTTGGAGGTGGCATGGGGCAGACATTGATTGTTTTGCCACCGATCTACTTATTGATGATTAATTTGTTATTAGTTAGATTTATTTGCCATTATTAACCTTCAAAATCAGTGACGTATTGGAATTTGGGGTTCATGTTGTTTTACATGGGTACAAATTAAAATTAAATGCATTTGTTTATGATAAGTACATTTTTGAGATTGCCAAATCGCTGTCACGTTTATCCCTTGCCCAAGATTTCACAGAATACTTGCCTTGCATTGCACCGCCCATCTGTCAAATCATTGCAAATTTATTAATGCCTAAATGTCTTGTCAAATTTATTTTGGTTAAAAACATAGCTGGAAGAGTAAAATTTTATGTTTCATTTTTGCCAAAGAAAGGTAGCAAAAATATTTCTTATATTTTTGCATCATCAAAACTATAGTTTGAAGTAAAATAATGGAATATTCTTCAATAACATGAGAGGAATATTCTGAAAATTTTCCTTGCACAACATTAGAAAACATTAAAGATAGAAATTAGATTTTCCACATGTGATTTGTTTGAAGAAGTGAACATAATAGCAAAGTGAAACCTATATGTATCTGCATTCGATAGGATAATAAAATATCAATACTGATATACGAATTTTTAAATAAGAGCATTCCATTAGAATGTCAAATATGTGCAAATTATGTTGAAGTATGAAGAATTTTGTTCTTTAAGAGGATTGGTTGTGTGGGTACACTTGGAAACGAGTTGTATATTTTTTACGAGTTATTCCTTTTTAGATCATATAACAAGGCGAAATGCACATCCCGACACATCTTGTGGGGTCAAAGGTATTGCCCTCGTTGGGGGGTTTGGGCATTGGCTCTTGATTTTTTTAAAGCTCCCTTTTCTAGGATTCTGAACCCGTAGAGGTGGAATAACTTATGTTATTATATGGGCAGTTAAATAACTCATGTTTATGGGGAATAATTATATGTTGTATTCATGATCCATGGTTTTGGTATCCATTATATTGTAATACCTTTGTGATAGTTATCTATTGATGTGTTTATATATACCTGGACATGCAATATGATAGACCAGAATTGAGAAGTACGTTATTGTATGGTGAAACAATTAAGTTAATATAATAAAGAAGATAAGTTATTGAAAGGGTTTTCTAGGATAAATCTTGTGTACTATGTTATGTTGTTTATGTTATTTTTCTATTTTTTGCTTATCTAAAAGATTATGCGAAGTGTTTCTTCTATCCTATTTATTTATCAGATCAAATTCTCTTCATTTGGTATCGAGCTAGGTTTTAGCTGTGTGTGAAGAGTTAGGGTTATGAACCACGTTGATAAGTTTTTGTTCGAGTGGGAGTTTTGCGTGTGATAATTATTTTGAGTAGATGAAAATGACTGGAAGCAAAAGGATTGAGATCAAAAAATTTAATGGGCAACATTTTGAGTTATGAAAGCTTAATATCAAAGATCTTCTTGTGGATAGAGAACAATAGATTGTTGTGTTGGAATCATGTCTGTAGGTATGAAGGTCGAGGATTGGGAAAATATTTATAGAAAGGAAGATAGCTCAATCAGATTGTGTTTTCTGGATTAAAAATTGTTGAAGGTATCAATAGAGAGAACCACTCATCTGCTACGAGAGAAGTTGGGGCCTTTACATTAGAAAAAGTCTATAGTGAACAAATTGTTTCTCTAGAAGAAGCTATATTCATTACGAATTAATGATGGTGATTATGTCACAAAACATTTGAATGTCTTCAATATTATAGTAAGTCAGGTAAATTGGATAATTATTTTTTATGATCATTTTCAAATGTGGAAATTAGCATGCTTATTATCATTATGCTGAATTTTAATGATTTGGACTAACTACCTTCTTGGTGACATGAGGTGGATGTAGGAGCAGGTACACCCTTGTTGAAATGGTGAGGGAAGGCATCATCAAAGAGAGGTTGTCATATCAAGGTATTGAACTTAAAAAAATGAAGGTAATATGAGAACTGGCACACACCATGGGATTGGGTAATATTTAGTTTACTTGTATGATGTGTGACTTCTTTATGTTTTGATTTTTTTTGTCTATTCGGTTGATATTGATAGACGATGAGAACATTACACTCGATGTGGCTAAACGCCACTAGGCATAACCTGACCATCATACATCACTATTAATGTGATGTTGTAAGTGAAGGTTTATTCATTTTATAGGCAGGTTATTAGACTTATGGATATAAGTTGGAAAATGTAACAAGTTAAATAGACCATGTTTGTGTGTTATATTTCTTGTTGTGATGATGGTTGATTGAAATGGCGTTGTGAATCTCACTAACTTTTTCGTTATCGTGGAATGGTCAATGTATAAGTTGACCATAATATGTTTGTTGAAATAATATAATATATTATTCATTATATAATATTAAAATTTTTTTTGTGGTTGTCATGCATATAGTCTTGGCCACTTTGCATGGAGCTTTAGCGGTTGTTAGATAGTAAGGGTGGAAGATATGTGTTGTTTTTTGAATTTTAAATTGTTTTAAATATAACATACACAAATAATCATTAGGCATGTTAAGTGGAAGAATTTGTTTGGAAGTAGAAGGAATGGGAAGTTATTTTGATTTTTAATTGTTAATAAAGTGGACTTTTGTTTGGCATACATGTTGTTTTTTGGGGGCAAGAAAATGGGAAGGAGGAATTTGAACTGGGGTTTGCATAAGAAAAAGAAGGAGGACGGTTTAAAGCGGATCTATTTCATTTTTTTTTTGGTTCATTGTGCATATGGTGGTTTGCTTGGACTTGGAGGCTGGAGCATTGGAAATATGGAAGGAAGAACAGGCTGGAAATTGGTAGAAAAAAGTTGGAAAAGTGTTTTTAACACGCACGGGTTTTTCTTCTTATTTTGTTTACATTTTGTAGGAAAATTTGGAAATCTTTTGTTGGGATTTTACCCATTTCTGGGTCTACATTTTTAAAGGAATAATTGTTGTTTAAAATGTGAATGCATTGTTTTATTTTTTACCCATTTCTGGGTCTACATTTTGAAGATAAATATATGGTTAAAAACCCATTTTCTAGGACTGTTTATTTCATAGTTATTTGACTGTAAAAAATTGTTTTGAGAGTTTGTTTAATACCCATTTCTAGGTCTGCATTTTAAAGTTGAATAAATGTAATAATACCCATTTCTAGGACTACATTTTTAGCATTTATTTTGTTTGAGGAAACGTTTTTGCAAGGGTTTGATTTATACCCATTTGGGTCTACATTTTTTAGGAAAAAATTTTGTTTAAAATTGGAAATGTTTTCTGGATTTTCACCTATTCCTGGGTCTGCACTTTTGCAAAATGAATATATGGTTTTTCACCCATTACTGAGACTACATATTTATTTATTTTGAAAGAAAAAATATTGATACACTCTTCATTGGTTCGATTTGAGAACCCATTCTTGGGACTGCTTATTTATTTATTTTTAAATATTGATACATTCTTCATTGGGTCGAATTGGAAACCCATTGTTGGGACTATATATGTGTTTATTTTTAAATACTGATACATTTTTCATTGGGTCAATTTGGGAATCCATTTGGGTTTGCATATTTTGTTTGTATTAGAGGACTATGACGTTTTCAATTAATTCATATTTGGGACTACTTATTATGTAAATGCTTGACTATAAAACATTTTACATGAAGTTGATTTTTACCCATTTCTAGGTTTCCATGATTTGTTGTAAATGTATAATTATGATATGTTTTCAGAGGTATTTTTACACTCGATTACACCCATTGTTGGGTCTGCATATTTCCTTTTATTTATATACATTATTTATTGGGTTGCACATTTGTTTCACTTATTTTGGGTCTATACAAACTTGTTATTTTAATTAAAAATCAAACCCTTATTGGGCTTACATATTGGAAAGAAATAAGAAATAATTAACATCTAGTTGTTGGGCCAAATAAAACTATTTTGGGAAATGTCATATTATATTGTTTTAAAATCAACAAAAATTGAATGAACATGTAAAATAGATGGTTACAACAGTGTCTTGTTGTGTGAATGCAATAGAATTTTACCTTGCAGTAATTGATTTGTGATACTATGTTTATCATAGTTGTTTGTTGTTTGGGCATGGGATGTAGTTATCATTATGTCCCAAATATGATATGATTGTATTTAGAATGTGACTTATGTTATCACTCTCATGGTGAAGCCACAAGTGTGATAACATAAGTCTCCTCCTTCTTAAACCACATTAAAGGCATTAGAACTTTAGTGAAAAATGAAACAACATATGAAGGATTTTTGGAAAAATAGTAGATAAGTGATGGTTGTTTGGTGCATCAGTAAATGTGTGCAGAAGGAAGTTTTGTTTTACTTAATGTTAAACTAGTTATGTTATTATCATACCATAAGCTATGAATGCATCCAATATGACATTATGGAATCCACATGAGCATACATACATATGCTTATGTGGGTTGTTTTTCTTTATGATTATAAAATATGGAAACATGGATTTAAAATTGGGAATAAATTGTTGTTTTTCCTCTTTGATTATGAAATCAAAACATTAATTTAAATGTTGGAATGGATTACCTCTTGATGAGGATTGTTGATTATGGAAGTGGTGTATGAGATAGTTATGTTGTGAAGGATGAAAATTCTTATTTGTTTGTACAAACTATAAGATTAGCTTGCATTAGCATAGCTGGAAAACTTTGGCCAAAGTAATGTATCTAGTTGTATGCATTTTCGGTTCACTTATCCTTATTCTGTACTAGTCAGGAATCATATGATGGTATTGGTTGTCATGATCTTATGATGGGTTTGTATTTTTAGAATTTGGGTATATTACACATGGTTCTCAATTACTATTCTTTGTTGATAGTTGAATATCTCTATTTTCCTTCCTCATGAAGGGTCGGTCTCCTCTTGCTTGCGAGAGGTGTGCAGGGGAACCAAAAGGTTATGTGGTTGGAGGAAAAGCACTCCAATGATGCTCTCCCTCTAAACAGTTGTACAAAATAGATATACATGTACACAGGAACTTCTGAAAAGAATGATTTGATAGTATATTACTTGTACTATGACATATGGTTATATTGTTGTACTTGGCTAGGGACATGATTGTTGTCTCATGTATTTGATATAGAATATGAATTAAATATGATATTAATAATTGTATTATGAAATGATTGATTGATCATACTTTTTTATGGAAAATTGTGGGAAACAATGTATAAAGTTTAAATGACATTTAATTGATCAACTCTTGTTTGACATTTGGAAATATGGTAACAAAAGGATGTTTTGAACCTCAAATTATTTAGAGGTATTTATGTGATATTTATTTATATGCATAGTTATTTCTAAGTTACCTAATAAGATTTTAATTTTTTTATTTCCACTTTTAGCTTGTGTTAACAAAGGGTTGTTACATTTTGGTATCAAAACGACCTTTAACTAGGTTCTCTACACTCAAACCTAGTAAGTTCACTACACTAATAGCTTTCCTAATGCCAACAGGTATAATGGCTTGCATAAGAATGAATGATGATCCAAGATCCAATGATGCTACTAGAGACCAACAAGATAAATTGGATCAAATATTGGTTTCCCTCCATGAGACACGTGATCACATCACCGCCTTAGAGAAAAAGGTTTAGGGAGAACATGAGGAGGAAAGGCAAGGTGGTGAGGACCAAGAGGGTTTTGAGAATGAAGAAGAAGAGGAAGAAGAAATTCTGAAGCCAAGAAGGCTTTGATGGCTGTAGATATTTCAAGGGATATAAAGAGGATTAGTCCTCCTAAATTTGATGGAACCACCCTAGGAGATGGTGTTGAGTCCTGGCTCAGTGAGATGGAGAAGTACTTTGAGATAAGGGATTTCTCCATGGAAACAAAGGCATTGTGGGGAGCTTATCAGTTATCTAGAGAAGCTTCATCATGGTGGGATAATAAGAAGATGGATCTTGACATTGATGTAGCTACCATATACTGGGAATAGTTTAAGGGGATTTTAACCAATGGTGGTTGCCACAACTATTTTATGACCAAAAGATGATAAAGTTTCAAGGTTTACGTTAGGGAGATATGTCAATGATTAAATACTGGGAGAATTCACCTGTCTTCTCAAATATGTACCCCAATACCAAAAGGATGAGAAATTCAGAATTTCAAAAATTCATTCTGGGACTAAATCCCACCATTGGTGGAGAAGTAGATGTGCACAGACCCGCCACTATGGATGTAGTGTTTGAAAATTCAATCAAACAAGAACAAAAATGCAAGTGGTAACAACTTTTTGGGAAGAAAAGAAGAAAAATAATTCTCGTCTACACCCCCTTCAGACATTAAGAAGCCTTGGTGGAAAAAGGATAACAAGAAGGGAAAACCAGTTACCAAAAGGTTCCAGGAAAATAAATGGGAAACAATTCCAATAAAGGGAATTGCAATTCATGGATTTAAGGAAAAGAAAATAGAGAGAAAAGGACTGATTGAGTGGATGCTTTACTTGTGGAGGTGACCACTATGCCAATAATTATCCAAGGAAAACTTAGGGAAACTTTCCAACAATGAAGAACCCTTTTGATCATAGAGATGATTTTCAAGAGGATACATGCAACATTGAATAACCACCAGACAGAACATCAGGCTACACTAGTAGAAGCTTCGGGTATGTTATTTGATTTTCCTGTAACTATTTTGATAGATACTGGTGCTATGAAATCTTTTATTTCTCAAATATTATTATCTAAACTACCTAGGAGAGAAAGGATATATGGAAAACTCATGGACTATTCAATATGGAAATAAGGTCGAGTTTAGGGTAAAGCAGTGTCTCTTTGAGGAAGAACTGAAGCTACCTAAATTCACTACTGAGGTAAACTTGTATGTAACACCCTTAAGATCATATGATGTTATCCTAGGTGTAAGTTGGTTAGCTCAACATAGGGCCAAGGTTGATTGCTTCACCAAGATAGTAGAATGTGTGGATGATAATGGACATTCTACAATGATACAAGGAATTAAAAGAGAGATTAGTCTGAGACAGATATCAACTATGCAGCTCAAGAAGGCTAAGAAAAAGGGGTGCATTCTTTATGCTGTAAAGATTGCATACATGGTGGAGGAAAAAGAGCCCATGATGGATGAATATCCATTTTGTGGGATTATCAAGATGTCTTTCCTGAAGAGTTACTTGGGCTACCACCTAAAAGAGAATTTGATTTCTCTATTGACATAGTACCTAGCTCAAAACTTGTTTCAAAGGCACCATATAAGATGACTACTACTAAGCTAATGGAGCTCAAGGCTGAATTGCATGAATTTATGGAAAAGGGGTTAATATGTCCTAGTGTTTATCCTTGGGGAGCACATGTAATCTTTATGAAGAATAAGGATGGTACTCTAAGATTGTTGTGTGGATTATAAGTTTCTAAATAAAGTTACAATCAAGAACGGGTACTCATTGCCCCGTATTGATGATATTTTTGACTAAATGAAAGGGGCCATGATATTCTCAAAGATAGATCTTGGGGAAGGTTATCATCAACTTAGAATCAAGGAAGAAGATATTCATAAAATGGATTTTAGAACATGGTATGGACACTATGAGTTCATGGTTTTACCTTTTGGGTTGACCAATGCAACTGCCACTTTCATGAATTTAATGAACAATGTGTTTCATGATTATCTTGACAAGTTTTTTCTTGTTTTCCTTGATGATATTTTGATATATTCTTAGAATGAGGAAGAACATCTTCAACATTTGAACTTGGTTTTCAAACAAGTTGTGGCAACACAAGTTTTATGCGAAGTTGTCAAAATGTAATTTCTTTATGAAGGAAGTACAATATCTGGGGTCATATCATCTCAGCTGAAGAAATAGCAGTTGACCCAACAAATATTAAGGCCATTATGGAATTCCTGACACCAAATAATGTCCATGGAAGTAAGAAGCTTCATGGGATTGGTAGGGTACTAAAGGAAATATGTACTTGGATTCTCTAAGATTTCCAACCCTATCACTTCTCTGCAAAAGAAGAGTAAGAAATTTGAGTGGACCAAAAAATGTGAGCAATATTTCTAAGTGCTAAAGGATAGGTTGACATTGACATCAATTCTTAGGATTCCTGACCCCAATGGTAGTTTCATAGTAGTGACAGATGCATCTGGGGATGGTTATGGTGGAGTACTCATGCAAGATGGGAAAGTTGTTGCCTATGAATCCTACAAACTCAAACCTCATGAGTATAACTATGTTCCACATGATTTGGAATTAGCTTCCATAGTCCATGCTTTGCAAGTATGGAGGCAATTTCTCTTAGGTAAACCCTTTGAACTAAAGACTGATCATTTGGGGTTGAAATATATTTTCACTCAAGCGAAAATAAATGTTAGGCAAGTGAAGATGGATGGAATTCCTTGTTGAATGATTTTGATATTGGCTATATTAAAGGAAAAGAGAATGGGATAGCTAATGCCCTTAGTTGTCGTAGGTATCTTACCACTTTGATCAATCTTAGATCAAATTTCAGGGAAGTTCTAGTTGTCGACGGATCAATTTTATCTACAAGTCAAGGAGGCACTAGAAGAAATCCTCTAGATCATAGGTATGATGGCTACACTTTTGAGGAGGATGGATTATTTAATTATTCAGGAAAAATGTATGTGCCAAAGGAAGGGGAATTGAGAGAGAAAGTTCCTTGAGGAGTTTCATAATGCTCCTTATTTTGGACAATCGAGAGCAACTAGGGTGCATGTTGATTTGTTCTCTACTTCTCGAATGGTCAGAAAAGGGATGTAATAGAGTTCATATCAAAATGTTTGGAGTTTCAATAGGTCAATGTCGAACATGTGCATTCGAAAAGATTGTTATATCCGCATGATGTACCACTGTGGAAGGGGTAAGTGATTAGTATGGACTTTGTGCAGGGATTGGCTGTGTCTAGGAATGAATATGATATGATTCTACTCGTGGTGGATAAGTTAACAAAGTTAGCACACTTTATACCTAGTAATTTGAAGGATGAATCACCTAATCTCACAAAGAGATTTATGCATTAAATATTCAGATTGCATGGTATACCAGAGCAGAAAATCTCAGATAGAGATCCCTACATGACATCTAGATTTTAGTAGACACTTTATGCAGCCTTAGGAATGAAGTTAAACTTTAGCTCCATGTACCGCCTGGTGACCGATGGAAAGATTGAGAGGGTCAATCAATACCTTGAAGATATGCCTAGGATGTATTGCATGGATCAACAATACAAATGGGAAGATTATATTCCTTTGGTAGAATTCGTGTATAATAATATGTACCACTCTACTTTGAAAATGGCACCATTTGAGTCCCTTTATGGCAGAAGGTGCAAGACACCAATCATTTGGGATAAGGTAGAGGATAAAGAGGTAGTAGGAATTTATATGTTATTGGAAATGGAAATTTAGGTTAAGATAATCAAGCAAAGGATTAAGGAAGTCATTGATAGACAAAATATTTATGCTGACAAGAAACGAACTGAAAGGAAATTCTCCATTGGGGAAAAGGTTTTTCTTCGAGTTAAACCAAAGAAGAGTTTTATTAAGTTTGGGAAATTTGCTAAGTTAACACCTAGATAAGTTGGACCTTTTGAAGTTCTAGAGGAAATAAACCCAATAGCTTATAGGTTGACCTTACCTCCAACATTGTCTCTAGTTACATAATGTATTTCATATATCATTGCTCAAGAAGTATGTAGGATATTTGATTCATGAGCTAGATTGGAAATATCTGTAGGTTCAATACCCAAGATTGGTGATTGTAGAACCTGTTGGTATCCAAATTGATTCTCCTGCGAGGGCTAAGCAGCATCACAAAACTGACAGGATGCTTAGAGACAGATGAATCATGATATGAGTCGTTTTGTAGCTGGGAGGGGATTCAACTGACTCTTTGTCACTTAGGCGTTGGAGAAGTGGATAGCACCTCACCGAGGGTTTGATCTACCCTCACCACTATAGGTCATGCCTTCAAGCAGGGTGAGAGGGCCCATTCTGTAACCCGTCTTGGTGAAGGACATTAAGAGATACTTCCTTGCATAATTTTCATGAGAACCTTGAGAAAATATGATCAGTACAACACAATCTAGCTCTCACGAGTTGTCACACTAGAGAGTGGAGATGTTTCCTGGACAAGGTTTGGGTTACTAAAGACAATAATTGAAACCTGATTGTCTCTGCATATTTTGGCAATGGAATTTTTTCATTTGTGGATACACAGTACAAATAGGGGCAGTTCATGTAGGATTCATCGTTTGAGAAGTTTTTGGTGGGAAGTTAAGTAGGATAAAGTTGATTATACCAAATCTTTGTGAACCTTTACAAAATTTGGAACACTCACAAACAAAATGCTTCAAAATAGCCAAAATATTCCTTCAACCAGAAGATGTGTATCAATGGAGGCCTAGAGATGCACAATTTAACACATTCTTCAAGAATTCAACACAAAGGCTCGTGTTAAAGACTCAATTAAATGTTAGAAATCCCTGGTTCGTCATGCCTAAGATACACTCATAGGCTTACAAATAATCTTTATCAACATAGTGAAAGTAATGTGATTTTAAATTGTTTATTTCATGACCAGATGAAATCTCTTATCATAATGAAATTGCAAATGCCACAATACTAACACACAGACAAGATATTGTGTGACTCAGAGAGATTTTAACATAAGATTGCAACAGGAACAAGAAAAACTATTTGAAAACATTATGAAATAACAACAAACACAATTATGCTCATGATCAACACAGAGTCATTCAAGGTTCATTAGATTCATTAGCAGGGGAAAGTCTCTTTAACAATCTCAGAGCTTGTCAATGGTTGTACACTTGCAACCAACTTGAAGTGATTAAATCTAAAACACAGGAAAATGAACTGGTCTCTTAGACGCTCTCTCAAGAAAATGGTTTCTCTCTTACTTTTTCAGAAAATGTAACTCCCTTTCTACCTTTCCACCTCCTTTTGCAAAAGTATTCTTATTGCATTTATACAATTTCACTCACTCACTCATCCCAAATTTCCCCCCCAAAATTATAAACCTTCAAGAGAATATTCCACTTTACAGCATGTCATTTAATCATGTTTATTCCTTTGAAAATATCTTACTTTCTGTTGCCAAGTGGATAAATCATGAACTGATCATGTTTCTCAGTTCCTCAACTATGACCGGGATGCCATGTCATAACATTTGACAGTCTTTTTAATCATTCTTTTAGTCTGTCGTACAAGAAATCACATTTTTAATAATCCTTTGGTGGCCCCAGTATGGCTTGATCTGACAAGCAATCCTTTTCACATATGAGAATACACCTTGAGGAACAAATACTTGCATTCATGCCTCTTAGAAATGAGTTTCCTCACATGGATTATATCATAGAAATCAAATATCTTCATCTCATTCCTTCTCAGGTTCACAAAATTAGTGCCACAATAATTGCAGTTGCACTTCACTCAGCAATATGGTCTCTCGCCCTCCAACTATGGCATTTTTTGGGCTCCTCCTTTATTTATCTGTGCTGCGAGTCCGAGTCGGCCGAGTATGAAGAGGAGCCAGTGGAAGCCTCCACATGTCTTCTGGGTGCAACTACAAAGGGAAGAGTCTAGAGGTAGGTCCTCGAATGAGTGTGGGCTCTCCATGTGTTTCAGGCTCAGAAAAGTTGTACCGGCCATTGAAAAAGTTCAAGAACCAGCGGAAGGTGCCACGTGCCTAGGGTTAGAGAAAGTTGCATCGGCCACTTGAAAATTTTAAGCATGGGAGGATATAGTGGAAACCTCCACATGTCCCTTCAGCACAAATCCAAGGGTCAAAGCCAGAGGTGGATCCTCAAATAACCGCAGGCCCGACAGAAATGCATCCACCGCTGAAAAAGTCTAAGTATGGACAGAGTGAGCGGAAACCTCCACATGTCTCCCTGATGCTCTTTCAAAAGTAAAATTCAGGGGCATGTCCGCAAATAGGCGCGGGCCCTCCATGTGTCCCGGGCCTAAGAAAGTTGTTTTGGCTGTTGAGAAGTCTCAGTATAAAGAGGAGCCAATAGAAACCTCCATGTGTCTCCTTAGTGCAAATCCAAAGGTGAGACCAAAAGGTGGATCCTCAAATGAGCATAGGCCCTCTACGTGTCTAGAACCCAATTGAGTTGTATTCGTCGCTGAAAATTTTTAAGTATGGGTAGAGCCAGCGGAAACCTCCATGTGTCTCTTTGATGCTCTTTCAAAAGTAAAATCAGGGGCAAGTCCCCAAACAGGCGTAGACCCTCCACGTGTCCGGGGCCTAAGAAAAGTCACTTCGTCCATTTGAGAAATCTCAGTATAAAGAGGAGTCATCAGAAGCCTCCATGTGTCTCCTTGGCGCAACTCCAAAGGTAAGACCTAGAGTTGGAGCCTCAAATGAGCACAGGCCCTCCACATGTCCTTTTGCGAGTCTTGGGATTTTACCTTATACTTTCAAGCCCTTCACCATATTGCATCAAAATATCAAATAAACCCACCACGCTACATCCAATTAGAAAATACCATGTTTCCACGGATGTTGGGACATGATTTACAGAGGAGGCACAATCGTGGAAGATGCCCAACAACAAATTTTTTCCCGCAGAGGGAAGATTGTAAATAAAACCAAGACTCAATGTGAACCACAACCCAAGGAAAGGACTGAAAACAACATCCAAACGAGGGAGAAAGTTTTCATACATCCATATAGGGAGACAAAAAATACTTCTAACCATGCAGACTGAGAAATTTTGAACAAACATGGCAAGATTAAATCCAAACAGGGCGAAATGAAATTGAGCACCAACAGAACCAATAAAAATATAGTACACACAAAAACTAAACTTGTGTAAGCATGAAGTAGCACAACGTAAGGTCCAATGGAACCATTATAACAAAGAAAGTGCCACTTACGAAAACATGGAGGAAATTAGTACTTCTTTTCCACATTTATTTGATTGAAAAATTGATAAAAACTAGATTTTAATGACTGTAATAAATGGCCATTTGAAAGCAATATAGTACTTGCTGATTTGAGATAGAATGATCCATAGGGATCCAAAATGACTCTACTTCATCAGAGTAGTCAGAACGAAGAAGGAAAATAAATACACGGAAGTTCTGTCTTTATAGTAACATGACCTCCACTCTGTGTGAAGTGGCAGTTACAAAACCACCGCCCAACTAGGGCGGCGTTCCTGAGACCGCCGGTCTGCATTGGGTGGCGGTCCTAGCTCTTTCAAACAAAAAATAAAATATGAAATCAACAAACTCAGAATTTGAAAGGTTGTTCGTGCATCTTTTCCTCTATGACCTCCCATTCTCCAGTGCATGGGAGGACATGAGAAAGCCTATAAATACATGTTTGTAGAAGAGAACAAGATCATCGAAGCATGAAAGCAAGTGAGCAAGAAGTTCTTAGTGCTGGAATTGTGTTTTGTAGAAGAAAGGAGTGTTGAGATAGAGAAAACAAGTAATCGGGAGGAAGTGTGAGATATTATCTACTTCTCTTTCATCCTTATTGTAATTTATGTAATTATTGTTTGAATTGGCCAATACAAGTGGGAAGAAAGAGCAATTGCCCTTCCCCACTGATTTTTTCTCCTCTGGAGGTTTCCATGCTAAATTTTTTTGGTGTTTGCGAGTTTATATTCTTTCATTTCCTGCAATTGTCAATTCTAAGCACAAGCAAAATCCATTCACTAGCTATCTCTGTCATTTTCTAATAGAAAGTAGAACAACAACGTTTAATTTGTGATTATATGGATAATTCCAAAGTTGAAGAGTTTACAGATCATTTTGGTATCAGAGCTAACAAGTATCTAGGATTTTGGTATTCATTCTTGGATTTGTATGACAGTGACAAGATCTAAAGGTGAAGAGGCTTTACCTTGCAATCTAGAAATTTCTACAAGAAAGTGGAAGTAGAAAGTTCGGGGACAAATGGAGGAAGAGAACTTGGTTCGTAGAATCGAGATGCTGAAAACCATGATGGATATGATGTTTAAAAGGCAAGAAGAGCTTGCAGATTTGTAGAAGATAACTTATTTCAAGCAAGACTTCATGGAATCAGTGGTCCGAGGTTTAGTTGAAAAGTTTGGCATAGGAAGGAACGACCATGAGGAATATTATGGGGAAGAGCATGAAGAAGAGACTTCAAACGCAAGAGAAAAGGTAAAACTTGATCATACTCCTTCTAAAGTTGAGACAAAATTTGAGATTAAAATATTTGAAGGACAAGTAGATGTAGAGTTTCTTGATAAATGGTTAAAACCATTAGAATTCTACTTTAGCATCCATAATGTCACCAAGGCACAGAGGATCACCTTTGCACATCTCAAAATGGAGGGACATGCTCTAGTTTGGTGGGAAACCCATCTAACCACTTTTGAAAAGAAGAAGTGTCCTATTGTGAAATCTTAGAAATAATTTAAAGAATTACTTAGAGATAACTTCTATCCTATTGGCCACAAGACTGACCAAATGATTAAATGGTAGTATTTTAGAAAAGGCAGTGTTCAAAGTGTGTAGGACTATACTGTGGAGTTTTAGAGACAGGCCATGTTGCTAAACATAGACTTGGAGGATGAGGATATTCTGACTAAGTACTTGGGAGGACTTCACACTCACCTTCGAAGAAAATTCATCTCCACAAAGCCCAAAGATCTCAACAAAGCATGTGTACAGAAATACTACATAGATGATGAAAATAAGTAAGGAGAAGCAAAGCCAAGGGAAAAGTAGTCAAAAAATCAACAGAAAAAAGAGTATGGGCAAAAAAGTAACAAGGGTAAGTGGAAAGGGAAAGCTAAACAAGCTACCAATAATTTAAATAATTGTAAAGATTCCAAGAATTTTTGCAAGAACTATGATATCAATGGTCATACTAACGCTACATGTTAGAAGTTGCATCCAGAGTTACACTCAAAAAACCAAACCAAGGACTCAAAGAATATGACAACTATAAAAACAGAAGGGGAGGTGGAAATCGAAGATGACTCTGATGTAGATGAAAGGCTTGGATGCACGGCCACCAACATGGTCAACCAAGAAGAGGAGATGAGTAGACTATTCCAAATCAAAATCAAGATCAAGAGAACTAAGGTAAATGATTTGGTTGATATCGGTTCTCAGTCTAACTTGATTTCTGAAGCAGTTGTAAAGAAGCTTGGTCTTGAGACTTACGAGCATCCACACCCTTATCCTTTAGGTTGGGTGAAGAAGGGTGTTGAAATTCAGGTAACAAGAAGATGTAAGGTTAAGTTTGGGATAAAGTCCCAGTATATCGATGTTTTGGAAGCTGATGTTGTTCCACTTGATGCTTTTGATGTTGTATTTAGAAGTCCTTACTTGTATATTAGGGATGCTATATTTATGAGAAGGGAAAAATGGTACAGATGGGTCAAGGATGGGATCAACTACAACATACGGGCACACTAGCCTAAACCATGAGTTACTATGGTGAGTCTAACCAAGCATAATGCCTTATTTAGGCAAATCATAATCAGTTTTGTTTACTATTGTTAAAGGATAAACAAGATAAGGTAGAAGTTTTAGATATTTCTAACCAGGGAAAGCATGATTTGGATAGTATTATTCAGTCTTTTCAGGAAGTATTTTAGGCTCCCAGTGGGTTACCACCAAAATAGGAAGTAGAGCATGAGATTTAGCTATTGCCAGAATCCCCTCTACCGAACATTGGGCTGTATAGGAAATCCTTGCTTGAGAGTACTGAAGTAAAGAAACAACTCCAGGAACTACTAGACCAAGGGGTGATACATCCGATTAACTCAGCATGTGGTTCACCTATTTTGATGGTGCCAAATAAGGATGGTTCTTGGAGAATGTGCATCGACTACCGCTATTTGAAAAAGATCATTATAAAGAACAAATATCCACTTCCCTACATAGATGATCTCTTGGACCAACTTCAGTATGCCAATTTTTTCACGAAGTTGGATCTCAAGTCAGGTTATCACCAAGTTAGAATGAAGGAGGAGGATATATGGAAGACTACCTTCAAGACAAAACATGGTTTGTATGAATGGTTAGAACTTCCTTTTGAGTTATGCAATGCACCCGCTACATTTATGAGATTGATGAATGATGTACTACGGGATTTCATAGATTCATGAGTCATTGTATATCTAGACGATATCTTGATTTTTAGTGCCACATGGGAAGAACATCTAACTCATTTACAACAAGTCTTACAATTTCTCAGGGAGAAACAACTACTTTGTAATATGAAGAAATGTGAATTTTCCAAATAGTCACTTGTCTATCTTGGGCACTTGGTTGGAGGAGGAGAGTTACGAGTGGATCCAAAGAATGTGGAATCCATCACTAATTGGCCAACACCAATAGGAGCCAAAAAGACTAGGAGTTTTTTGGGAGCAATACAATACATGTGGAAGTTCATTTCAGTCTTCTCCGTGATTGCAACACCTCTACACACAGTGGCCACAAAGAGTAATGGTTTTGACTGGGGTATGGAACAAGAAAAATCCTTTGAGTTATTGAAATACAAGATTAGTCATGCTCCAATACTTGCTCTTCCTAGTTTGCAGCAACCTTTTGAAGTAGAGATAGATGCCACTGATTATGCTATGGGCATAGTGTTTCTTCAAAGAGGTAAACCCATATGCTATCATTATGAAAATTTCACTTCAGTAGTTAAAGGATAATCAAGTATATAATAAGGAAATGTATGCACTATTTTAGACAATTAAAAAATGGAATCATTATTTTTTAAGTAAAGAAACTATTGTGCATACTGACAACAAACCTCTCTAGTATTTGCAAGCACAATCTAAATTGTAGCAAGTAAGGCACTACAAATGGATGGGGTTCCTCCAGCAATTCCATCTAGTGATAAAATACAATAAGGGTGGTACAAACTTGGTGGAAGACATGTTGTCTAGGCCGCCCACACAGGATAAATTCTCTTGGTTGGCCACTATCTCTCAGATCGCATCCCTTCAAAAAGGAAGCTTATGGAGAGGCATATTCCCAAGAAAAAGACTTTGGGGAGACATTTCAGTAGTTGCAGTCCCAAGGGGCTGAAAGTACAGGGATTGAAGAATATTATCTTAAGGACAGAGTTGCTCTACCGATGGGGGAAACTTTGTGTGTCTAAGGAAGAAAGACTTCTATTGATGAGGGAAGCACATACCTCAAAAGTAGCGGGACATTTCGGTGTTGGTAAGACCCTAGCCCACTTGCAAAGGTATGTGTATTGGCCCAATATGTAGGAAGAAGTATCAAAATTTATACATGGATGTAAACTTTGTTGTACCAACAAGCCTAAGACTAGGAAGGAGGGTTTGTATATGCCTTTGTCCGGTATCTACTCGTCCATGGGAGGACATTTCTATGGATTTTTTAGGAGGATTACCTATGTCTAAAAATTTCCATGACTATCTCTATGTTGTTGTTGATAGATTCAGTAAGATGTGTATTCTTATGGCATGTAAAATGACAGTAAAAGCACATGAGGTAGTAGATTTTTTGTTTGCTAATGTATGGGTGCATTTTGGTTTGCCAAATTTTATTGTTTCTGACAGGGATTCCAGGTTCTTGGGGAAGTTTTGGACTACTTTGTGGGAAAAGATGGATACCTAGTTACAGAGGAGCACAAATTTCCATCCACATATAGAGGGATAGATAAAGGTAATGAATAAGACTTTGGTACAATTAATCAAAGGGTATAACAACAAATACCCAAGGACTTGGGATGAGTCCTTAGCCTACATTCACCATTCTTATTTAACCGGGGTAGTACACACATCCACTATGAAGTCACCATTTGAGACATGCTTGGGATATCTACTTATAAATCTGCTGGGCATAGCAGTTGGGCAACAGGATGAGGAGGAGACATGAGACACAAAGGTGACTAGAGAAAACAAATTCATTGAGAGGATACAAAAAATCCATCTCAAAGTCAAAGAACAACTAGAGAAATCTCAAGCCAAGTACAAAGCTAGGCACGATCAGCATAGGAGGGAACATAAGCTTCAGGTTGGAGATAGCTAGTTTGGATTTACTTGAGCAAGGAGAGACTACAAGGTCAAGCACGAAAGCTCAAGCCACTAGGATATGGGCCCTTCACCATATTGGAGCAGGTTAGAGAAAATGTCTTTCAACTTGATTTACCGTCATTTATGGGGATGTACTCTGTAGTAAATTGTGAGAACTTGCACCTATATGAGCCATCCATGCTAGATGAAGATGGAGTACAGTTGCTACCTTCCATTGAGGATTGCATCTTGGACTCATGAGGTGAATTGGAGGAGGATGTAGTGCTGCAACAGAAGGTCAGAGAGACTAGGAGAGGTCCGCAGGAGTCTTGGCAGATTGGACTAAAAGGAAAGACACCAAGGCAGGCCCAGTGGTACTCAAAGGAGCAAGCAAGGGAATTATTTCCCCATCTACTCCCTCACTAAGCTTTTGTGGGACCAAAATCTCTCTTAAGTAGGGGAGGTATGATCCATAGGGATCCAAAATGACTCTACTTCATCAGATCAATCAACACGAAGAAGGAAAATAAATACATGGAAGTTCTATCTTTATAGTAATAGGACCACCGATCTGTGAAGAGTGGTGGTTAGAAAAATGCCACCCAACTAGGGCGGCAGTCCTGAGACTACCGAGTTTGCATTGGGAAATGGTCATGGCTCTTTCAGATAGAAAATAAAATATGAAACGAACAACCTTAGAATTTGAAAGGTTGTTCATGTCTCTTCTCCTCCATGACCTCCCATTCTCTGGTGCATGGGAGTACATAAGAAAGGCTATAAATACATGTTTGTAGAAGAGAATAAGATCATTGAAGAATGAAAGCAAGTGAGCAAGAAGTTCTTAGTGCTGGAATTGTGTTTTGTAGAAAAAAGGAGTGTTGATACAGAGTAAACAAGTAATTGGGAGGAAGTGTGAGATATTATCTACTTCTCTTTCATACTTATTGCAATTTCTGTACTTATTGTTTGAATTGGCTAATAAAAGTGGGAAGAAAGAGCAATTGCCCTTCCCGACTGGTTTTTCCTCCTCTAGAGGTTTCCATGCTAAAACTTGTTGGTGTTTGTGAGTTTATATTCTTTCCTTTCCTGCAATTGTTGATTCTAAGCACAAACAAAATTCATTCACTAGCTATCTCTGTCATTTTCTAATAGAAAGTAGAACAACAATGTTTAATTTGTGATTATGTGGATAATTCCAAAGTTGAAGAGTTTACAGATAATAGAAATAGTGATTCTGATTTGCTATTTGCATATATTGCAACAATCTGTTTAGAATAAAAAAATCAATAGTTTAATTCTATTAAGTTTGAACTTGAAACTAAATTTTCTATATTAGTTGTGATAAATATAAAAGGAATTGAGTTTCTATTCAGCTAGAGATTGTGTGTAAAACAAGTTTATTATTGTTCTTATTTGAAAATTGCATGAAAATTAGTAGTTGCTGCAAATTATATTATACATTTAAAGAATTTTGAAATATGAAAATGTGAAAAGAATGCAAGTTTTTTTAACAATTAGCTATAGTTGAATTATATTTGGATGTATTCACTAGGACAATGAATTTTTTGGGAAGGGAAGGATGTCATATCCCTCCTATTTGGATTAAAAATTCATTACTCATTTAGCATCATGATGATTAAAGTGACATTCTTGTTAGAAAATAAGGGATAAAATGTGCAGAACAATCTCACTCAGAATTGCAATAGTAGAAACTACTATGTAGAATAAAATCACAGATTTAAAATAAAGTGTAGAAAATAAAAGAACACAACATAGAGAAAATATTTAATGCGGTTCACGCAATTTGGGCTACGTCCACCAAGAATCACTTGTTCATATTTTATTACAAGGAACCTCTTTCTCTCAATAAAATACCTAGATATGTTTGGATCTATGCTCAATAAACTCTCCTAAATTCACACTTAAACTCACACACATATGCAATGATTTGTTTCCCCCTATCAAAATCCCAAAATCACATATAGTCACTATTTCTCTATCAATATACTAGGTGCACTTGAACCTCAACCAGCTGGAAGATGAACGCTCACCCGAAGCATGCAAAGGTACCATGTCCCTCTTTTGATGCCAAATTTGTCAAGGAGTTAACATGCATGAAGATATATCTCATCATAACAAAAGATAAACCAGATGAACCATATCTAAGTATACAAGCAACATATCATAACCATGTGCAAAACTAGATAAAAAAAAATCAATAACAGGTTTACAATGTAAGATCCAGTAACAAAGACATCAATAACAAGAATCCATCCACAAAATTCCATTCTACTAATCACCATAAAGTCACAGTAACTGTATACATCAATAGTAACTCTCAAAAGATTATGCACATAAGTGAAACAACAACATAACCTCATCAAATCATTCAAGGTATATCCATACAAATGAAAATCATACATATATAGGGGGTGGGAACTTGCCCTTCACCTGCTCATACACTCTCCAAAAATAGCTCAATGCTAGAAATAGCCATGAGTATGTTACAAGCTCAATTTACAAGAGCATGGAAGCTCGCTAATAATAGATTATCTTCTAATATAAACTGTAGATCTAATCCTATTATTAGCCTAAGCTTTAAATGATGCTTTAACTTCCTTCACATGAGATCTATCTCAAAAAAACTTTTCTTGAATTACAAGTCTTTATACTCTACTCTTATCTCCAAAACCTTGCTTGGCCACTACTCTAACCCTTTATCTTTCTGATTTTGATTTATGGCTCATAATGTGACTAAGTATAGAATATAATATTTCGTGGCACGAGCCTTCACTGTGTTGTTTGTCTCACTCTCACATATTCCTTTGCATCTAACTACTACAAGTGAAAAACCCTAGTGCCAATTATACTTAGTATCTTTTTCACATAGTGGTCCAACATTACCCCACGCTAGCTGGATTTCTACCCCCCGATAATTCCTCAATCACTAAGTAAAAAAAGCTTCAGGAAGACAATTCCTTCAAGGCCCTTGGAGTAGCTTGGGGAACTCTGCATCTGCTTAATCCTTCAGCTTCTTCCACTCCTCCAACTCTTTCAAAGCCTTCACCGGTGTTGCCTCCTGTTAGTATATGGATTTTCACGAATGCAAATGACATGCAACAGTGTGGGAATGAAGTCCCTCCTTAATGAAGGTGAGGCTGCCTTTATTGAAAACCAAAGCTGTATTTACATCTGTACATTCAAAATTATATGTGGGGGGTGTTTTGGAACATCAATGGAAATAAAAGTGAATGAGGGAGATGGAATGAAATGAAGGAAAGGAGTGGAATGGAATGAATTGAAAGAACATGCAAGGGTTAGGTAAAAAAAGAGCCTAATATTGTACGAAGAGGAAAGATGAATAACTAACACAAATAAAATGGAGTTTGAGTTAGCTAAACAAGAATGTGTAAAGGGAACACACGTGAGGAAGTAGATAATCAGAGCTTGATCATTGTGAACTAGAACAACAAATTAATAACGTTGACAATAAGATCAAAGACAATATTTGCATGCAAGATTCAAACAATAACATCTAATGAACATAAGAACATCAAATGATATAAGAGACAATGAATAGGACACAAAGTTCATATTTCATTAACTCCAAAATGTCTTCTAAAAAGAACACAAAGTTTCTTTCTTTGAAATAAAGCTTGCATACAAAAGTATTTTCTTCTCCTCTCTCAAAGTCACATTTCCAAATGAGCCCCTCACTTCCTTTTATAACCCAAAAGTTGGTTATAAAGTAGTTAGGGTTTTACATGATCATTAAATAAGGAACTTAAGTGACCTTTGATTTTTTCTAACCAACTTTATTAAAAACAAATAAAAAAAGAAATCACTTAAAGTTATCCATAGCTTCTTGAAAGCAAATAACAACATCTTTTTCTTAAAAATGCACTTTTTAAAATATACAATAATAACCAGTGCCTTATCCATTGAATTGGGGTCTGCCTATCTCAAGCGTATGAGAAATGGACTCTCCCACTTTGTTAGATACCAAGAAAATTATCTACCTGAACCGTCGATGAAATTAGGATCTGCTGCTTTTTCCAGTTAAAAGGATCTAAACCTTTCCAAAGTTTCAAACATCTTTTCTTCTTCTAGAGGTTCATTTGGTCGAAGAATAGCCTCACAAAATACCTGCAATTCAAGAATCCTACTTGGCATATCATTTAAATTAATAATTTTTGATTGAGCGTTCTCAAATAAGTTCTTTAATTTGATGCACCGCTCCATTGAAATTGATGAGAAATAATTGGCGGGAGTATACATGTCCTTAAACAATTGTGAAAATTACTCTTCCACCTGTTCCGATGAACACATTTGATTATGCTCATTTATGAGGTTTCTAGGAATCTCAGCTATGAATTCTTGAATTAGGGAAAGTGAAGTGAAGTGAAGGCTTCATTGCATATGCTATCATAATGGATCATAGAGTCCTTGAGAAGTGTCTTCCTTGATTTGAGATGCAGACACCAAAGAAAATGTGTCCCTTGATGTTCAAATTCGATAATTCCTTCAATGGCTAAAACTGAGGATTCCATACTCATCATCTCCTGCAAACTAGGCAATATATCATCCAAATTTGATATATTAGAAACAAAGGTTTCCTTGAAAGAAAGAATTGGATCAAGATACGAATTGAAATCTTCATAGAGCTTAACCACTGTTTTGATTGTCCCTTGGCCTAAAATGAGAATATCTAAAAGCCAAGTTTTAGTGACATGGCCTAATGTGTTTATTTCTTTTGACAAATTGAGAGTTTCTTCATCAGGAGCAGCCACTGCATCATGTATTGGGAAAGTGGGATATGGGATTCATCAAATGTTGAACATATTCGACCAATTGATTCTTTTTGGCCTTGAGATGAGAGTTTTGAGACTTATATTTCTCAAGTCTCTTTAGCATGATATTAATTGAATCTCGAGCCATCGCCATGTCACTTTCCAATGTGGACCTCCCAAGTCCAAGTATGGAAACTTCATAATCAACAGGTGTCATGGAATCATGCTCCTTATCAACTTGTGGGATGGTGAGATCTGTAAATCTATTTCCGTCATTATCCACCATTATTCGAGAAAGCACCTTAAGCTACTTAGGAATGATGCCATTCGAAAGTTTGAAAAGGGCATCAAAATCAATGTCAATTTCCTTGACAACCCTCTTCCTTAACTTAACCTCGGAATCAACCAAGGAAGGAGTGTCATGCACTATATCTGCATACAAAATCCTAGAGCTCGAATCAATATTCTCATTATTCTCGACATCATGAGATCCTGCAAGAATCCTATCTATGACCTCAATTTTGGGAGAAATAACCTCAACATCCACCTCTTGATCATTCGGGAGATTTTGGGAAATCTCTTCATTAACTGCATGCTTCGAAGTGTTTGATATTTGGACTACTTGCACCTGAGTGGACGCTTGTGCAAAGCATGGCTAAGGATCATTTGTCATGAGCTTCTGAGCACTATTAACAATATGGGTAGAAGAATCTCTACTTGAAGTAGAAAATCCTGATACACATTCTCTTCCTTCACCGGGGATAGGCCCTTTACATTTTTCTCCTCTTGACACATTATTCAGGGAAGTGGATTTTGGAAACCACTCTTTTCTTGCTTGTTGTGTATGATTGGATGGTATGAAGGTTGATTGAGAAGGAGCTTTGGTTGAATGAAGACCTCCTTGAGTTGGCAATTTTTGTGATCCTGAAGTATGATCTTGAATTGATTGTAACTTGGTAAGTTCTCTGTTATACCAAGATATGCTTCTTTCAAGAATTGGTTGATTCTTGCTATCAAGAGAAAATTCATCTCTTTTGGTCCAGTCAATTCAAGGCAATGAGGTAAAAGAAACTACATCATATGAGGGATCAATAACATCTTCATCATCATTTATGAATGAATTAGGAGGATTCTTGATGCGAAAGGCCTTGATATGAGAAAGTGTTAGGTGAGAAAACTCTCGTCTTCTTACTTCATGTTCATCCGAACAGGCAGCCCATAAATCTTCCATGGTAGGGTTATGTTGATACTTTGCTCCAAGAATATTCTACATATATCCATTGATATCAAACTTGGCTCTCTTCACATATGGATGAATTGTGATGAGATTCAACTATTTTTACATGAGTTGTGCACTGAAAAGATTTGGACATTGGTATTCCCCGATTTGGATTGGGAAATGAATTCTTGAATGGTGCTTGTCACTGAGAAGATAGTGAACTCTAAATAGTTTTGTGCAAGCTCCATTAATGCCCATCTATCACAGACGTACTTAGGAAGCTTCCATGGAGTACCAACAAAGCCACTCACGTGAATGTAGGAAAAGGATGAAAATTGATGAACCAGGTTCCCCATTGGGAAATGACATTCATGAATTCTTTAGAAAATATTTCCTCTGTATTCCGATTTAGGTTACGAATCACGTGGAAGGTGAATGCATCGTTGACTCTTCTAAAATGGTGAGAGCTATTTTTGAAACTGAGTTATGGGTAATAATGAAAAATAATGTTTGACGGCCCCATTACTCCTCTTGTTTCGAGTCCAGAAAATAGATTTCTTCTTTCTATTGTATAAGTCAGATACGATGTCATGTAGAAGCATCCAGTCATCTTAACTTCTATCAATTGTTTGTGAAGGGTATTACTGATGATGGTGGCCCAATCCACAAACTCTTTCTTGGCAAGGATGATACAGATAAACTGATACATCCATGGGTGGAAAATCCTAGCAGAGGGTAAACCAAAAATTTGACTTAGGAGAGTAATCATTCACCGATTTCTTCCACAAATGCAACGTAGTACAGTTCTTTGGGAAGCTAGTCAATTCGAGGCCTCTTGGTCACTAACCAATTGTTATTAACCATCTTGCTCCATATTAGGGGTTTTTCATCCCAAAATTCTTGTGCTGACTGGTGAGTGATATCCACATTCTCAAGAAAGTCAGGTATGCCAAGCAATTCCTCAATGTGCTCTGGTGTGATTAAGAGGAAAGGCTCACAATTATCTTTAAAAATTCCTCGTCTCTCAGGATCATAGCATTCCGCACAAGCGATAACTTGCTTTGGACACTGCACTGAGATAGGAAATGCTTCTGCTTGAGGTAGACCACTATGGTAAAGCCTATCCGAGAATATGGTTTTGCCTTCATTTTTCATTCGTTCACAAAATTGTTGCACATTGATGTGACCCAGATTTGTATTAGTGATATTATCGTATGCTGACTTAATGGAACTGGGAGGGATGATTCCTTGGAATTCGTACTTGAGTGTGGACTTATTTGATTTCTCCACTAGCTTCCTCGATCTTCCTGTGGATTTGTTAGATTTCTCGGCCATTATGAATTTCACAGAAGAATGTCTCAGGCATGTAAAACAACGCAAGCGGGGTCGGGTATCAATCTCCTAAACCCCTGTCAATGCAAGAAAAATATGAATCACTTTAATATTAATATTATTATTATTTTAACAATAATAATAATAACAACCAGTCCTGGTTACAAATTTATTTATTATTATTTTTTTAAATACAAATATATCGAGACTAAGCTCGAGTTCCAAATCGGGCAACAGTAATAATTTTTTTTTAAAATTCTCCTTCCCACGCATGGCCTGTTTTGGCTTTTATTCTACAAATCTGCCCAATCAGATGAATGTGTGGTGATTCTCTGTTTTATCATGCATTGGTAATGGATGTGTGAACAATGGCCTGATAGGTAAATGCGTGGGTATTTGAAGAATGCATGGCCTTTTAATTTTTGGTTACGTGGATCTTTATATCTTCACTGGCTTGGCTTTCTTTTGTCCTATAAATGTGTATTGGGCTTGTGTCTCCTCCTTGTGAATACATGGCATGTTATCTTTCTTCTCTAAGCATACGTGATGGAGCTATGTTTCCAACGTGTGGAGGATCTTTTTTTTACCTTTGCTAATGCATTTTCTATGGCTTTTGCTACATGAATGTTGTGTGGTGAGAGACCTGGAGAATGCGTGGAGACTTAAAGACTGAGTTTTGTTTCTTATTTTGTGTGAAATCCTCCTTTACTTTTGATTTACCATGTGGCTTGTGCTTTTAGCTTGCTACCCCCCCTTGACGTATGCGTGGAAACTCATTTTTTGCTGTCTCCTTGTTGTTTTGGACTGTCCTAGCTTTTACTGATGCGTGGATGTAGTTTTTATTGTCTTTTTCTATCCTTTTTGTTGATGAATTTTTCAAGCTTGACCTGCGTTGAAATCTATTTTCCTTTGCTATTGGTTTCCCATGTGGTCCTGTGCTTTCACCTTGTTGCCTCCTTCCTATGCGTGGAAACTTGTTTATGTTGTCCCCCTTCTCCAATGGTAATGCTTTGGATTCCATGGCTGTCCTCTCCTTCACTAGCATGGAAAAATGATTTGGTTTGGACTGTCCTCTTTGACCAATGCGTGAAAAATATTTTGTTGTCCTCCTTGTATTTCTCCTTCACAATGGCGTTCACAGTTTGAGGAATGTGATAAAAATATTATTATGTTTCTTAGAAGAAGTAAGAAGAAATTTTAGAAAGCTTCATATGACTCTTTCCAAAGAGTTAGATGGAGGAATTTATGAGGGTTAACCCAACGTCCCCTCTTTCCGGGTAGTGGAATTAATTGTCAGGGGGAAATGGGGAAAACAACGGCCAACTGCCAACAGGAATGGCAAAGTGGGCTGACAATCCCTATTTTATTTCCCCATGTGGGAAATCAGGATATTTTCCCCCATTTTCCAATTCATTAATTTGGCAATTGGGGGAAGAAATCCAACGAGCGGGGATTTAAAGCAATTTTGCCAGGAAAGGGGAAATCTGGGCCTGGGAAGCCAATTTGGCATCCCTGGCAATGGGAAGAAGAAGATTACTTTTCCCTGGCAATTAAAATAAAACTTTTCAGATGAATTTTAATTAATATTTATTTAATTAAATACTCCAAAGTTATTAAGAATTAATTTTATCAAAAAAAGAGTAATTAATTAATTAAATATTAAATAATTAATAGTTAACGTAGTTTAAGACCTGGCGGGAGGAGTTCTCGCCCGAAATGGATGAAACGAAGACCGGAACGATCATAAAAATGAGATGGTCATGATGAGAGTGATAAACCATGCAAAGTAACACTTTTGAAAAATTTCAAAATTTCCATTTTTTTATTAATTTTGCGAAGTCAAAATTGGCTGATAATAGCTAGCTCTAATTGGGGACAAGGACTTCATGGACGCAGGAATGGACCCAGACCAAAATATTCATGAACATGATCTCAAAATGATGGGGCACAAAAATGGGGTGATACAAGAGAGGAGACTAAAAGACGGGGAAAAGAAACAAACCAAAATCCTAATTACCTATGTACATATGGGGAACAACCCATTTTCAATTTTGATAGTGCTTGAGATATTTCCCATTGTAGGGCAAAGGAAAATGAGTTCCATCAGGATATGCCAAGTAATATGTGCTATCTCCACAGAAATATCTGATTTTGAAAGGGCCTAGCCACATCAAATCAAACTTCCCATGCTTTCCTTTCAGTTCACGTCTCTTGTTCAGAGAAGAACCAAGTCATTGATTTAGAATTACCTCTCTTTGGTTTTATTGTCAAACAACCTCTTTACTTTGGACTGATTTTCCTCGATCCTGTTTTCCCCTTGACTTCTTTTTTCCTCAAGCTTTCTTAGGAACATGATCCTTTTATCTAACACATTGGTGAAGCATTCATCATCAACTGCTTGAGCCAATTGTAATGTTGGTAATTCCATTGTGATGGGAATTTGAGCATTGGTTCCATAAAAAACTTGAAATGGAGACATCTTGATTGCTCTTTTGGGAGTTATGCAGTCAACCCACAATGCATCATATAAATTTTTGTGCCAAGTTCTTTGATTTTCTTCTACTAACTTGCGCACGATAGTAATGATGTTCTTGTTACTAGATTCTGCTTGACCATTTCCCTGAGGGTAGTAATCTGACGAATGAGACAAAGATATCCCATACCCATAACAAAAACCTATCATCTCTGTGGAAGAAAATTTTGAGGCATTGTCCGTTATGATCTTGTGTGGAATTCCATAACGAACCAATATATTTTCTTTGATGAAGTCATAGATTACTACAGTAGATGTTTGTTTCACTGGTATAACTTCTACCCACTTTGTAAAGTAGTCAGTTGTGGTGAGCACGTGAGTATGACTGGTACTATAATTAGGATTCAAAACCTCGATGAAATCTAAACCCAATTGTTGAAAGGGTTCTTCAATGACAACTGGCTTCAAAGGAAAAGTTTCCAATTTTGGTTTTCCAACAAATTGCTGACAAGCTTCACATTTTGTCACCCATTTCTGAGCATTAGAAAACATAGTGGGCCAGTAATAATGTTCTCATAAAATTTTATGGGCTGTCATCGGGCCAAAGAAATGACCACCACAAGCATGATTGTGAAAAGCTTCCAATAACCTAGGTTGTTGTTCTTTATCAACACATCTGAGGAACATGTCGTCAGTTCCTTTCTTGAAAAAAGTGTTATCCCAAATGACGTACCTGGAAGCTCTTAGTTTGATAAATATTTTTCCCTTAGCTATCAGATTCTTTGGAAACTCACCATATGTGAAAAAGTAGGCTATATCAGAATACCATTCATCTGTGGCACTGATGAAAACTACCAGTGGAAAACCTTCTTCAACTATTTCTTCTTCAGAGTCATCTTGTTATTCATTCTCCATGATGAGTTGGTAGAGTCCTCTTCCTTGAACCAACTTGGTACGCTTGATATCCAAATCATATTCCTCAATCTTGGAGACCCAATTACCTCTTTTAGATCCTAGTTCCTGTTGTATCAACATTGATTTAACTCCGGTGTCTGGAACTAATACTTTGGTGTGTGAATTCAACACATAGTACTTGAAGTGTTTCAGGGCTCTCACCACCGCGTATGCATACCTCTTAAGGGGAATGTAATTGAGTTCATGTTTCTTGAACCTAGAAATCATGAATGCAATAGGATATTCAAATCCCTCTTGATTGTGTTGAGTCAAAATGGTGGAGATTGTGTGTGGTGAAGCATAACAATAAATTATGAAATCCTTTTTAAAATCAGGACACACCAATGTAGGGGCTTTTGCAATAGCACCCTTGATCTTTTCAAATGCCTCTCTACCTTCCTTTGACCATTTAAAGGATTCTTTTCCTTTCATCATATGAGCGATTTATTTAGTCAGCTTGGCAAAATCTAGCACGAACCTTCTCAAAAATTTCACCTTCCCAAAGAAGGAGTGGACTCTAGGCCTACTTGTAGGCAAGGAAAGATTCTTGATAGCTTGAACACACTAGGATTGATCTTAGTTCCTTCCTTAAAAACAATATGACCTAGGAGTTTCCCTTTCATAACTCCAAACATAGAATTTTTTGATTTAGAGAGATCTTATGAAGTCTACACCTTTGCAATATTTTATCTAAATCTCCTAGGTGATCTTCTCACTTCTTTGAGAACACTGTCAAGTCACCTAGGTATATCACTATGACCTTGTCTTTATAATCTATGAATGCCATATCCATAGCCCTTTGAAAAGTAGTGCCGGTATTGATCAAACCAAAAGGCATTATTCTATATGCGAACGTACCCCAGGGGGTGGTGAACTAGGTTTTATGTTGATCTTCTCTAGCCACTTCAATCTGATTATAACCAGAGAAACCATCTAGCATGGATAAAATTTCCAATCCAGCTACTTCCTGTAGAATATGGTCCATGATTAGTAGTGGATAATTATCTTTCAAGGAAGCTTGATTAAGATTGTGGAAATCCACGCAAATCCTAATTTATCCATTTTTCTTGTGAACTGGTACAATATTAGCTATCCAGGTCGAATGTTGAATAGGTAACACTATCTGCGCATCTAACATATTTTGAAATTCATGGAATATTGTCCCTGTAATCTTGGGATTATATTGTCTTTGCTTTTTCCTGAATGGAACTACACTAGGCTTCAAGGGTATGGCATGCTCCATTTCCTTGGGTTGGAAAGACTTCAAGTCTTCATATGAGTAAGCCAAAACCTCAGAATATTTGGTAAAGAGGCTTATGAATTTCTTGTGCTCCTTAGGTGAGCAACACTTACCGATGTTGACTAGGTGAGGTTTATCCTTGGTACCGATATTAACTTGCTCATAGTCAGTAGAATTCGTAGGTCCTACTTGCTCTTTCTCTTTGATAAACCTGTCATGTTTATCAAAAAGTTATTCAAGTGAAACCAATCCTTTTGGGATTTCATTCCCTTTGAGTTGGATGATGCCATCACCAGGATCTTCGTTCTCAACTCCTTCTTGAGTGGGTGAGGTCGTTGATTTGTGAAATACAGAATCACTTCCTTTAAAGTAAAGTTGTTTAAAATTATCTCTCTTTTCCAAGAAGGCAATAATTTGTTGATCATCATTGAATACTTGCCAATTTTCTACATTGTTAGGGACACTTGGCCTAAAAACCATTTCAATGGTGTATTTTTCTTGATCAAACTCTAAATGAGGAATCATTAATGAAGCTGATACTGCTAGAGAATTTGATTCGTCATTATTTTCACGAGGGACATATTTTATGGAAAAAACATCGAAGACTTCTATTGCGTCCCACACTTTATTTCTGTAATGTCTCAAACGATCATTCTTTACTTGGAACTGATTTCTTACCTATTTCACGATCAATTCCACATCTCCAATGACTTCCAAATTTTTGATCCCTTTCTCTTCAGTAGCTTGAAGGAAAAGGATTAATGCCTCACATTCTATAGTGTTATTAGTATTTGAAAATTCAAGTTTGTAGGAAAAAGGAAATATTTTACTATTTGGAGATATGAGCACCACTCCTGCACTGAAACCTGTTGAACAACAACTTCCATTGAACTCAAGAGTCCATATATCATTGGGATCTTGGTAAGTGACCTCAGGGGCATGAACTTCTGCAGTCATCATATAATTACCCATACTTGAGCCTTGGAAAAGGATCTGTGCACAAGGATCATCAGTTTTAGTTACTGTGAACTTTTCTTGAGTTTCTAGCATTAGCTTCTTCATTTCTCCATTGATAGGGATCATGGTGTGAGACCAATCCATTTGAATCTCTCCACCTAGATCTTTGCAAAATTTCCTACTCAACAAAATACCATATGAAGCAGGAATGTCAGCAACTAGAATGGTTACCTTAACTCGTTTATGAGGAAATTGGGCTAAAACCATTTGAGCGTCTCTAATCTGCCCGATCAAAGGAACTTGTCTTGTCTCCACAGAGTAACAAGATCCAAAATTTCTCGTACAAGTTAACCCAAGATCATGTGCTACCTTGGCAGACATCACATTATCCGAGGCTCCAAAATCTATAATGCAATTACTTAATTTACATCCATTAATAAGAAAGGACACAAAGAAAGGTTCAATCTTTCATTTGAAGGTGTAGTGGCCGCCACAATATTTTGAGTTTTCCCATCTTTGGGAGTTTTTAGAATTCCTTTGGAGGAATGAACATTAGAGTCACCTTTGATAAACTCGACCAATTTCTTGAGTTGATCCTTATTGGACTTCAAGTACTCTTCTTATGACATGGAAATTTTTGTTTTATTGATATGATCAATGATATCAAATTTGGGAAAAGTAACCGTACTTGATGTTTTAGATACTAGTTATTTCGAACTTGATGATGGCACACTTTTTACCTTTTCTTCGGGCTTGGTTGATACAGATGTAGAAGAAGAAAATTTATTCGTAGCTGATTTATCAACTGATTGATTTAACAAAGGCCCTCATTTCTTTAAGATAGTTTTGACCTTTGAAACCTCAATCAACTTGGAATCTGTAGGAGTCTCATTTGTCTTGGATTCTTTGAAAGTTTCCTTAGTCTTAAATTCTTTTGGAAGTTCCTTTGAAACCTCTTTATCTCCGGCCTTGGTGGTATTCTACTCGACTATTCATATCTTCTATAATTTCTTCGTATTCATCTTCTTATTCTGAATGGCATTCAAAGAAATGATTATTACTTTCTCCCTCAGGATCTTCAACTTCAGGTTCAGATGTTCCAGAATCCGGTTCTTCCTCATAAACCTCAAGGAATTCAACTTCGTCATTGCTTTCTTTAATGAAATCACATTTTGAGTTAGTTGCGGAAGCTGCTTCAATAACAAGCCTCGTCAGAGCACCTGCAATCCTAGATTTGTTGGGAACGTATCCTTTTCTTGGGATGTCTTTGTAAGGAGAGGGTTTAATACTCTGAGAAACTTACTTTTTCAAAGCCAGCACATCATTAGCTAACTTAGTAAGTATAGATTCTGAAACATTGGGGGTTTCTTGAATCTTTCCCTTGAGGGAAGATTTCTTGAATTTTCCTGCCATGATTAAGTCATCTTCAATTTCTATGGCCAAGGATTGAGAAAGTTCCAAAGTAGCCACTCTAGCCCTTCTAAGCTGATAGCACACTTCTGGTTATTGTGCGTTAATAAAGAAAAATTTTTGTCCATAAAGGTTTGGACGAATCTTGGCAGGAAATTTGTTCACCATTTTGTTGAACTTAGCCACAAAATTCCTCATGGGTTCTGTTGACTCTTTCTTCTCCTGAGTTGGGCAAGAAGAGCATGTTCATATTCTTCCATCTTGAATCGATATTCAAACTTAGTTTTTATATCATTCTAATTTGTAATACATCCATTTGGCAGATGATGAAACCAATCTACAACAACATCATGCAATGTTTCAATGAAGATGTGAATAACAACATCTTCATATTCTACCAACAAAACAACACATGCAGCAAAGAAAGTAGAAATATGGTCATCTGGTGATGTCTTCCCATCTCCATCAAACTTGGGAATAATCTTCCTTGATCCTCTTGGGAGGTCATGTCGAGTTGGTAAGGCCAATGGTCCTATGGAATTTCCCCATGGTACGTTGAATTCCATTTTGGGAAAGGTGGTATGTAAAGGTAAAACAACATGAGAAAGGACAAGTGCTTGACTGGTAGTGATTCCTTCCTTGCTTGCTCTTTCAGGACTTGATGCAAGGCTTGCAGATCTATGAGGTGTGTTCTTCTTTGGAGGAGATAACTTGAAACCAAACTTTCCTTGAAAGTAAAAAATGGGATCAGATCGACCTTTAGATTTTTCTCCTCGCGTAAACCTCTTGCCTTCCAGTTTGAAATATTTATTGTGAAGGGATCACTAACATGTTCTGATCGGCTCTAGCCTTTTCTCTCTGCTCTCTTTCTTGATCTATTTTCTCCTGAATAACTCTAGCAACTCTCACAACTTCCTCTTCTTCATTATCTAGTACTGATGTGGTGAGATGAAAATGATAGTTATTCGTGTGATTTTCCCAAATAGCTTGCCTAAAATATGATGATATGTCTTCTTGAGTATCTGTAAAAACAAGATTTGGTTACAAGATAGGTGGGTTACCTGTAATAGTCATACAACTTATTACCTTGGTGGAAGAGGACAACATCAGTGAACAATGATCAACACATGTCCAGGAGGTCTTCTGGCCACAAGTGTGGGTTCTCTTCTTCTAAGGTCTTTAATGTAGATTTCTCTGTCAATTACTCTATCAATAGCCACAAATTTCTGCAAACTTTCACGGTTTTCCCAAGCTACTGTTTGAAGGTTGGAAACAATTTCTCCTTGAAAATATTCGTCGAGCACAAGGTTCGGTTAAAGAACTGGAGCTTGTGTAGAGGGGATAGTCATACAGATTTAACCAAGCACTGGTTAATGATTCCTTAATCCCCAATAGAGTTGCCAAAAATTATTAGCATATGGATTTGCACATGCATGCAAAAGTGTGAGAATGAAGTCCCTTCTCAATGAAGTTGAGGCTGCCTTTATTGAAAACCAAAACTGTATTTACATCTATACATTCAAAATTATATGTGGGGGGTGTTTTGGAACATCAATGGAAATAAAAGTGAATGAGGGAGATGGAATGAAATGAAGGAATGGAATGAATTGAAAGAACATGTAAGGGTTAGGTAAAAATAGAACCTAATATTACACGAAGAGGAAAGATGAATAACTAACAAAAATAAAACGGAGTTTGAGTTAGCTAAGAAGGAATGTGTAAAGGGAACATACGTGAGCAAGTAGATAATTAGAGCTTGATCATTGTGAACTAGAACAACATATTAATAATGTTGAAAATAAGATCAAAGACAATATTTGCATGCAAGATTCAAACACTAACATCTAATGAACATAAGAACATCAAATGATATAAGAGACAATGAATGGGACACAAAGTTCATATTTCATTAACTCCAAAATTTCTTCTCAAAAGAACACAAAGTTTCTTTATTTGAAGCAAAGGTTACATACAAAAGTATTTTCTTCTCCTCTCTCAAAGTCACCTTTACAAATGAGCCCCTCACTTCCTTTTATAACCCAAAAGTTGGTTACAAAGTAGTTAGGGTTTTACATGATCATTAAATAAGGCACTTAAGCAACCTTTGAATTTTTCTAACCAATTTTATCAAAAACAACTAAAAAAAGAAATCACTTAAGTTATCCACAACTTCCCAAAAGCAAATAACAACATTCTTTTCTTAAAAATGAAAATTTTAAAATATAAAATAATAACCAGTGCCTTATCCATTGAAATGGGGTCTGCCTATCTCAAGCATATGAGAAATGGACTCTCCCACTTCGTTAGATACCAAGAAAATTATTTCCCTGAACCGCTGGTGAAATTAGGATCTGCCGCTTTTATCAGTTGAAAGGATCTGAACCTTCTCAAAGTTTCAAACATATTTTCTTCTTCTGAAGGTTCATTTGGTCGAAGAATAGCCTCACAAAATACCTGCAATTCAAGAATCCTACTTGTAATATCATTTAGATTAATAATTTTTGATTGAGCGTTCTCAAATAAGTTCTTTAATTTGATGCACTGCTCCATTGAAACTGATGAGAAATTATTGGTGGGAGTGTACATGTCCTTAAACAATTGTGAAAATTTCTCTTCCACTTGTTCCAATGAACACCTTTGATTATGCTCATTTACGAGTTTATAAGCAATCTCAGCTACGAATTCTCAAATCAGGGCGAGAAGTGAAGGCTTCATTGCATATGCTCTCATAATGGATCATAGAATCCTTGAGAAGTGTCTTCCTCGATTTGAGATGTAGACACCAAAGAAAATGTGTCCCTCGATGTTCAAATTCGAGAATTCCTTCAATGGCTAAAACTGAGGATTCCATACTCATCATCTCCTGCAAACTAGGCAATATATCATCCAAATTTGATATATTAGAAACAAAGGTTTCCTTGAAAGAAAGAATTTGATCAAGATACGTAATGACATCTACATGGAGCTTAATCATTGTTTTGATCATCCCTTGGCCTAAAATGAGAATCTCTAAAAGCCAAGGTTTAGTGACATGGCCTAATGTGTTTATTTCTTTTGATAAATTGAGATTTTCTTCATCAGGAGCAGCCACTGCATCATGTATTGGGAAAGTGGATGCTATGGGATTCATCAAATGTTGAACATATTCAACCAATTGATTCTTTTTGGCCTTGAGATGAGAGTTTTGAGACTTATATTTCTCAAGTCTCTTTAGCATTATATTAATTGAATCTCGAGCCATCGCCATGTCACTTTCCAATGTGGACCTCCCAAGTCCAAGTATGGAAACTTCATTATCAATAGGTGTCATGGAATCATGCTCCTTATCAACTTGTGGGATGGTGAGATCTGTAAATCTATTTCCGTCATTATCCACCATTATTTGAGAAAGAACCTTAGGCTTCTTGGGAATGACATCATTCGAAATTTTGAAAAGGGCATCAAAATCAATGTCAATTGCCTTGACGACCCTCTTCCTTTTCTTAACCTTGAAATCAACTCAGGAAGGAGTATCATGCACTATTTACACATACAATATCCTAGATCTCGAATCAATATTCTCATTGTTCTCGACATCATGAGATCCTGTAAGAATCCTATATATGAGCTCGATTTGGGGAGAAATAAGCTCAACATCCACATCCTAAACATTTGGAAGATTTTGGGAAATCTCTTCATTAACTGCATGCTTCGAAGTGTTTGATATTTGGAATACCTGCACCTGAGTGGACATTTGTGTAAAGAATGGTTGAGAATCATTTGTCACGAGCTTCTGAGCACTATTAACAATGTGGGTAGAAGAATCTCTACTTGAAGTAGAAAATATTGATACACATTCTCTTCCTTCACCGGGGCTAGGCCCTTTATATTTTTCTCCTCGTGACACATTATTTGGCGAAGTGGATTTTGGAAACCATTCTTTTCTTGCTTGTTGTGTATGATTGGATGGTACATAGGTTGATTAAGAAGGAGATTTGGTTGAATGAAGACCTCCTCAAGTTGGCAATTTTTCTAATCCAAAAGTATGATCCTAAATTGATTGTAACTTGACAAGTTATCTGTTGTACCAAGATGTGCTTCTTTCAAGAATCAATTGATTCTTGCTATCAAGAGAAAATTCATCTCTTTTGGTCCAGTCAATTCAAGGCAATGGGGTAAAAGCAATTGCATCATATGAGGGATCAATAACATCTTCATCATCATTTACCAATGAATTGAGAGGATTCTTGATGTGAAAGGACTTGATCTGAGTAAGTGTTAGGCGAAAAAACTCTCATCTTCTTACTTCATGTTCATCTGAATAGGAAGCCCAAAAATATTCCAGGGTAGGGTTATGCTGATACTTTGCTCTAAGAATATTTTGCATATATCCATTGATATCAAATTGGGATCTCTTTGCATATGGATGAATGGTTATGAGAATGAACTCTTTTTCCATGAGTTGTGCACGGAAAATAATTGGACATTGGTATTCCTTGATTTGTATTGGGAAATGAATTTCTGAATGGTGCTTGTCACTGAGAAGACATTGAACTTGGAATAGTTTTCGTGCAAACTCTATTAATGCCCATCTGTCACTGACGTACTTAGGAAGCTTCCATGGAGTACCAACAAAGCCACTCACGCGAATGTAGGAAAAGGATGAAAATTGAATAAACTAGGTTCCCCATTGGGAAATGACATTCATGGATTATTTAGAAAAAATTTCCTCTGTATTCCGATTCAGGTTTTGAATCACGTAGAAGGTGAATGCATCATTGAATCTTCTAAAATGGTGAGAGCTATCTTTGAAACTAAGTTGCGGGTAATAATGAAAAACAATGTTTGACGGCCCCATGACTCCTCTTGTTTTGAGTCCAGAAAATAGCTTTCTTCTTGCTACTACATAAGTCAGATATGATGTCATGTAGAAGCATCCAGTCATCTTAACTTATATCAATATTTTTTGAAGGGTATTACTAATGATGGTGGTCCAATCCAAAAACTCTTTCTTGGCAAAGGATGATACAGATAAAATGATACATCCATGGGTGGAAATCCTAGTAAAGGGTAAACTGAAAACTTGACTTAGGAGAGTAATCATGTCACCGATTTCCTCCACGAACTCAATGCGGTATAGTTCTTTGGGAAGCCGGCCAATTCAAGGTCTCTTGGTCACTAACCAATTGTTAATAACCATCTTGCTCCATCTCAGGGGTTCTTCATCCCAAAATTCTTGTGCTGACTGGCGAGTGATATCCACATTCTCAGGAAAGGTAGGTATGCCGAGCAATTCCTCAATGTGCTTTGGTGTGATTAAGAGGAAAGGCTCATGATTATCTTTAAAAATTCATCCTCTCTCAGAATCATAGTGTTCCACACAAGTGATAACCAACTCTGGAAACTGCACCGAGACAGGAAATGTTGCTGCTTGAGGTAGACCACTATGGTAAAGCCTATCCAAGAATATGGTTTTGCCTTTAGTTTTCACCCGTTCACAAAATTGTTGCACATTGATGTGACCCAAATTTTTATCAGTGATATTGTCGTATGCTAACTTAATGGAATTGGGAGGGATGATTACTTGGAATTCGTACTTGAGTGCAGACTTATTTGATTTCTCCACTAGATTCCTCGATCTTCTTGTGGATTTTTTAGATTTCTCAGCCATTATGAATTTCATAGAAGAATGACTCAGGCACGCAAAACAACGCAAGCATGGTTGAGTCTCAGTCTCCTAAACCCCCGTCAATGCAAGAAAAATATGACTCGCTTTAATATTATTATTATTATTTTAAAAATAATAATAATAACAACCAGTCTCAGTTACAATTTGTTTTATATACAAATATATCGAGACTAAGCTCGAGTTCCAAATCGGGAAACAATAATAATTTTTTTTTAAAATTATCCTTCCCACGTGTGGCATGTTTTGGAGTTTATTCTAAAAATCTGCCCAATCAAATGGATGTTTGGTAATTCTTTGGTTCAACATTCATTGGTAATGGATGTGTGAACAATGGAATAACAAGTAAATGCATGGCTATTTAAAGAATGCATGGCCTTTTAATTTTTGGTTGCATGCATCTTTATATCTTCACTGGCTTGGCTTTCTTTTTTCCTGTAAATGTGTATTGGGATTGCGTCTCCTCCATGTGAATACGTGGCCTGTTATCTTTCTTCTCTAGGCATGCATGATGGACTTGTGTTTCCCAATGTGTGGAGGATATTTTTTTTGACCTTTACTAATGCATAGAAATTATTCTTTTCTATGGTTTTTTTCTATATGAAGGTTGTGTGGTGAGAGACCTGGAGAATGCATGGAGACTTAAAGATTGAGTTCTATTTCTTGTTTTGTGTAAATCCTCTGCTTTTGATTTACTACGTGGTCTATGCTTTTACCTTGCTGCCCCCTTGACTTATGTGTGGAAACTCATTTTTTGCTGTCTCCTTCCTGTTTTCGACTGTCCTGGCTTTTGCTGATGCATGGATGTAGTTTTTATTGTCTTTTTTGTCCTTTTTGTTGATGACCTTTTCAAGCTTGACCTGTATTGAAATCTGTTTTCCTTTTCTGTTGGTTTCCCACGTGGTCCTTTTCTTTCACCTTGTTGCCTCCTTCCTATGCGTAGAAAACTTGTTTATGCTGCCCCCCTTCTCCAATGGTAATGCCTTGGATTTATATGACGTCCTTTCCTTCACCATCATGGAAAAATGATTTGGTTTGGACTGGACCCTCTTTCGCCAATGCGTGAAAAATGATTTTGCTGTCCTCCTTGTATTTCTCCTTCACAATGGCGTTCATAGTTTGAGGAATGTGATAAAAATATTATTATGTTTCTTAGAAGAAGTAAAAAGAAATTTTATAAATCTTCGTACGAATCTTTCTAATGAGTTCGACGGAGGATTTTATGAGGGTTAACCCAACTTCCCCTCTTCTTGGGTAGTGGAATTAATTGCCAGGGGGAAATGGGGAAAGCAATGACCAATTGTGAATGGGAATGGCAAAGTGGGTTGATAGTCTCCGTTTTATTTCCCCATGTGGGAAATCAGGAGATTTTTGCACGTTTGCCAATTCATTAATTTGGAAATTGGGGGAAGAAATCCAACGAGCGGGGATTTAAAGCAATTTTGCCAGGAAAGGGGAAATCTAGGCATGGGAAGCCAATTTGGCATCCCCGGCAATGGGAAGCGGAAGCTTACTTTTCCCCGAAAATTAAAATTAAATTTCTCGTATGAATTTTAATTAATATTTATTTAATTAAATACTCCAAAGCTATTAAAAATTAATTTTATCAAACAAAGAGTAATTAATTAATTAATGGTTAACGCAGTTTAAGACCTAGTGGGAGGAGTTCTCGCCTGAAATAGACAAAATGAAGACCGGAACGATCACAAAAATGAGACAGTTGTGATGAGAGTGATAAACCATGCAAAGTAATACTTTTAAAATATTTCAAAATTTCTATTTTTTTTATTAATGTTGCGAAGTCAAAATTGGGCTGATAACACCTCCACAATATCCGTTACTTGGTCCGGTGGTATCTCCTCAATTCTACTCTTCAATTCTTATATGAACACCACTAGCTCTGTGAAAGCTCCATAAAAAACGTCCATGTGTTCCAATATGGAATTCTGGAACTCGCCAATCCTAAACTCAATATTCTCGTGCTTTGTGTTGTTTTTTTCCTTTTGTGCAGTGGTCTTAATAATCAGTTGAGTGCGCTCAAGTTTTTTTGTGGGGACATTTTATTGTATGGCTTTCAGGACTGCTTCCACATCCACCAATCTAACATCAATAAATGGCTCACACTTTCTGCATCGGTTAAAGCCCACATCTGTCAGTTTACTTGCTTCCTTGAGTTGGGTGAGCAATTCTTCCAACTTATTGTTCTGAGCCTCAACTATTATCTTTTTGTTCTCTTTTTCCTTGGCGATCTCTTCAATAGATGGTCCCACAAAATTTTGAATGTTAACCGATAAAATTCCCACTAAGTCCTCAAGATATTCCATTTCATCACCATAATCTTTCTATGCTTGGATAACCAAGGATGGACATTGCGCTAAAATATTTTGAACTAGTGCACCAACCCTATCATATGCTTATTTTGTCTTGGCCTATTCACCTTTCAGCACGTTGCACATTTTATCTATTTCTCTTTCCTTCTCCTTCTTATCCACTACAAGGGTGCAAAAATGGTGCCTGAATCAAAATTTCTCCTCACTAGTTCTGAGGCCATCTTATTCAAGGTGTTGCACACCTGCTCATTTGTTAAATGATTTGGGGTCTATGGCCTTGTACTTATTTCTTGGATTTTTCTGCAATATCATTGTTTCAATTGCATGCTCGTTGACTCAAATTCAAAATCCTCTAAATGAGTATGTAAATTCCAACTCAATGTTTTCTTTGTTCTGGATACTCCATTTTGGTCCAGCAGCTCCCAAGCATGTAACTTATTTGTAGGTACTATACTTTGGAAGCACACTGGCAACAATTTTGTTGGATCATCTACAAAATCCATGTACAATGACCTTGGAGTCCACTATTTCTTTTGTGCCTTCATTTTTTTATCATTGCTTATTCAGTGTTGGGTGCTTGTCATTGTCTCCAATCCTTTATATTCCTTGATGATGAAAGTGTCACCAGTATCTTTCTCCCCTTCTCTAATGTTTGTACTAGTGTACTATCCCTTGCTGGGCTATTCTTCATCTCTTATCCTATCATAGGCTCTTTCTTCTTTTCACGGGCTTGCACTGCTGCCTTCTCTCGTACCCACTTCTCTTGCTCCTCCATTTCTTGTTCCAAATTATCCCTTAGCATGGTGAATCCTATCTCGTCAGACCCTATTTATGTCTCAGAAATGGAGACCACTTATACTTTAGCATGCTTATCCTTTTCTTTCTTCACCTTTCCCTACTGAGAGGTCCCCACAACCCCTACTGCTACTTCTGTGAGAATAATACTTTCTCTTTTTAGAGTTATCGAGCTTCCACCCTTCTTCATCACATTATTCTTCCTCATGCACCTCTTCCTCATGAAATACCTTGATAGGTGGCATTGGTGCTCCCCTTGGTTATGGAAAAGTGGATTATGTGACCTCCACTTTGAATCCTCCTTGCGTCTTTAGGTGAAGTTGCAAAATATTATGCTAATCTACCCTTTAATTGTCACATTTATTTGCATCTTTAGATATAGAAATTATGGCTCCAATACCTCCATGTACACGGGCCTGGAGTCATATTTATATGTTGCATGCAAATTATGTAGGTCAAAATCCACCTTATCCATGTCATATGTCAATTTTTGTGCATCCTTCAATCTATTGATGGAGCACTTCAAATACTTAGCTATGAATGCAAATGAGATTTTGCACCATGGCCCCATCTCTCCATTCTCCATCCTAAATCTTGTAAGACTGAAGTGTTGCATCACTGCAAATTTCACTTGGTCTCCAACCATTGCACGCAACTTGAGTGGAATGCACCATTCATTCTCAAAGGCCCCACTTAGTCTATCATACCATTTTTTAATTCTTTCCTTGTAAGTAATTATGATGGTGCCATCACAATTGAACCCTACAAAATGAACTACAAGTGATGGATCTACTGGTGGGTAAACCCACATATTCTTATAAGCTCATCTGGAATGCCTATGTCCAAAAATATGATTAAGAGAAGGATGAAACCCCATGTAATCTTCTCTCCTTCCTTGTTTTGCAACTTTGCCTCCTCTATGATATTGTCTACAACATACTGGGACAAATTGTAGTGTTGTAATGTCCCCTTTTCCTGTGCCAAAGGCTTAAGGGCCAGGTTGATTCCAAGTCGTGGTTAGACCCAAGGAGTTGTGGATGCTGGGAGCTATGGGAAGGGGGCCACGTGGTTCTAATAGTTTGATTTTGTGTTGAGGGTCACTTTTGGACCATGTCGGCTTAAAGGGGAAAAGTAACTTAAGTCACTTTATTTTATCGGCTCCTCTATAGAATGAAATGTGTATAGGGTTGGTAAGGCTCTTTTACCTCGGGGAAGTATATAAGGAGTTGGGGGAGAAAGGAAAAGGAACTTTTGTCATATACATTTTATTGACCCCTTCATGTGCAGCTACTGCTGTCGCGCATCTACAACTTGTGGAGTCAAATCCCACAGGGACCCTAACTTCGGTGGTGAGAGACCCATCCCTAGCTAGCAAGGCATTCTTCGATAGTAGAGATCTACCCTAGTCTATCATTTCAGAGCCATTTTCTAGGCTGCGTGGCAGAGATATTACCAGAGGTTTCAAAGAAAGGATTTCACAAGTTTTGGGGGAATTTGGGGAAGACAATCAGAGGGGCTCAAAATCAGATTCATGACATCCATTTAGGCTGGGCATGGTAGCACATTGAAGGCACCTCCATCGTTTTCCCGACCCCATTCCAAGCAAGATGACTTGCAACCTTTATTTGGGGGTTTTCCAGTTGGCCGTTGTCAGATCTGAAGGTGGAAATATTATCTGGTAGTGAGAGTTCTACCCTACTTTGTCATTTTGGAGCCATTTTCAGGGCTGTGTGGCAGAGTTATTACCAGAGGTTTCAGAGATAGAATTTTGTGGGCATTTGAGGAAGAAAATTAGAGGGGCTCTAGATCAGATTCATGGCAGCCATTTGGGGTGAGTGTGACAGCACATTGAAGGAACCTCCATCATTTTCTGACCCCATTCCAAGCGAGGTGACTTGCAGCCTTTATTTGGGGATTTTCCAGTTGGGCGTTGTTAGATCTGAAGGTGGAAATATTATTTCTTGTATCTGTTAATGTATTTCCAAAGACCCTTAATTTATGCTCATGTATTTGGTGATGTATGGATTTTAGAAGTTTACCAGCCACCCAGGGAACTCTGTAATTCTCTAGCAGTGATATAAAATTCCAAAAATGTTGTTCTAGTGTTTATTATTATTATTGTAAGCTTCCCACAAAATTTCATGCACTTTGGGAAAGTATTTTGTGAGATATTGATTAAATACCATTCGTTGTCCTAGCTGGTCATTTTCAGTAAAAATAGGTATTTTACTTTGCTGCAAATTTTCATATAATTTTTACATTTTAAGTAGTATCCCATTGGGGATATTACAGTGGTATCAGAGCTGTTGTTCCTCTAGCTTGTGTGGGTTAAATATGGCAGTTTGGAAAGATCTCAATGATAGTTTTATGAAGGAAATGTTCACCAACATGGTGAAACAACAAGAAGCCACTAACCTGTATTTAAGTCAGCTCACTCAGAATTTGAATCAAAGTAGATCTAGGAACAATAAGGAACATGGTGAGAATAGTGGTAAAGGGCAGCCAATAGAGGTGATTGATGAGGATTCTTATTGGAGGAAATACCAATCTTTGAGTAAGGGTTTCAGAGATAATATGTCATTTCTAGATTATTGCATGATGAAGATTGGTAGCAAGCCCAAACGAGATCATCATATGCTAGTACCTAAATTATAAAAGAACTCATTTGTAGAAGAAGCTTCTAGACAAAAGGGTATGATTTCCATTGAGCAAAATAATTGCATTAGTGAAAATTTTCTTGTTAGAGAAATTATTCCAGCTTAGGAGAAGAAATTTGTTTATGCAAGCAAGGAGGATGTAATGGAAAATCTTAAAAAGTGTGAGGAACAGAATAACAGAGCTAGAGCTTCTAGGTTGATAGCAACTCAAGCAAGACAACACTTACAAGAGTTCAAGGAAATGACAAGGGAAATCGATGTAAGGAAGTCTACACCCACGAAATAAGACTCTATGGAGAAACTGGCACATGAGGAGGAGCCTCACATGGACACTTGTGTAAAATTATAGCCTGCAGTAATTTCCAAACCAACAAATTGTGATTAGCCTTAAGATAATTTCAACAGGCACTCAAGCAACATTTTGGGGGCAGCAAAAACATATGTATCTCTTGAACACATGGAGGACATTGATGGCCATGAAAGGTATGAAGAGCACACTAATGTGTCTTATTTATTTTTTCCTCTTCTAATTAATTTCCATCATGGGATGCATGGTATGGTAGATGCTGAAGTCTTCATCATGGAGTTGGTTGGACCATTTCTCCAACTAAGTGTATATGAGCATCTTTTGGATAGTATATGGTGGCAAGTTTTAGCTTACTTAATAGATACAAGGGCTCATGGGAATTATAATCTATGGGATCCTGGATATATGCGACAATCATCTAAAACTATCAATTCTGATTTTAAAAACTTTGGGACTGATTTCATAAGAAAAAGAAGGAATTAAAATGTGTTCTTGTGTTGGTAAGCATGATTTCTTCTTTGCAGACTTCGGTGCAAGAAGGGAGAGTAACTCTCAAGGTACTAACGTTGGTTATATGATTTCTAAAAAGGGTAAGAGAATATTTTTTAATCATCTTCAGCTTGCTGGACTATGTATAACAACAGTCATAAGGAAAAGAGAAAATAACAATATGGGACAACATGGTCAAAGATGTGAGAGTGGACATTCAGGGCAGTGGCCTCCCCATTCTATTTCTAGGCCTTTAGGGCTTCACAAACCTTATTTCTTGAAGGATCCATGAATTTCACAGGTACAACAGACTATAGATATTTTGGGTGAGGAGTATTTTTAGGAGAGGAACCCGATCTGGAGTGAGGGCTTTTGTAACAACATGCCATTCCAAGAATATTGCAAAATGAATATTGGAAGTCGACCCAAGGGAGATCATCAGAAACAAGTACCAGAGTTACAAAGGAGATTGGGAAAAATATCCATTCCATAGTTCGATGGTTCTAAGAAGTGTATTGCACAGTCTTGGGTCAAGAAGTTGAAGACATACTCTGACTTGAATCCTATGTGTGAGGAAGATGCATTTAATGTTGTGATCTTGCATATTAAGGGAGACACTCATGATTGGTGGCATCATGGTTTGATTACACAAGGACACATACAAATTACTACTTATGTAGAGTTCGCGAAGGGGCTGGTGAGTAGATTTGATAGGAGGGACCTTGACAGGTATTTTAGGGAGTGGAATCATTTGAGATAAATCGGTCCCCTAGATAAGTACATCACAACATTTTAGAGATTATAAAAAATGGTATATGATGTCATGGAGATGAGGTTGATTTTACTTTTCACAGCAGGTTTGAAGATGCTCTCACTGGGTTTGTAAAGGAATTTGAGCCTTCTTCTGTGCACGAGGTTGTTAGGAAAGCTCAAGACTTGGAGTTATCCACTGCAAAGACAAGGGCTCCACCTCACACTTAGAAAAGGGAACCTCCATCTGGATTAGATGAACTTCATCAGAGGGAGCCTCCACCGAGGCAGGGGGGCTAAGAAGCCAACCATTTCCTGAGAGGACATAGATGAGTGGAGGCGTAGGAGACTATGTTTAGATTTCCACACACCTTGGGTTCTAGGGCATGATTGTAGAGGTAGAGGGAAGGCCCAAGTCATTGAGGTCTTTGAGGAGAGTGAGGGTGATATAGGTGAGGAGTTCGAGACTGGCAAGATGGACGATGGAGATGGGGTTACATTAGATAGTGCTGATGCGGGGCAGGAGGAGGAGACTTTTCCTCAGGAGATTATAGCCACATTGTTTAGTAATCTGATGTACAAGGCATTTAGGAGTAGAGGAGTTATACAGGGTCAATGAGTGAGGGTACTCAGTGATAGTGGGGAAACCCACAACTCTATTGATTCCTCATTGGTTGAGAGGTGAGGATCACAGACAAAGGATTTTGAGGGCTTCAACGAGGTTGTAGCCAATGGAGAGTCTTTGAGGTGCACACAGTGGGTTCCCCAAGTGAGCATCATGATGGGTAACTATATAGTTACCAATGTGTTCCAAATGGTTGGTATGGGAGTGACTAACATAGTGCTGAGAGTGCAGTGGCTCCACTCTCTTGGTGAGTTTTAGACTAAATTTCAGATGATAGAGCTGAATTTTAAGTCTGAGGGCAGGAATGTGATTTTGAGGGGAGTATCTGTAGGAGCACCAAAGGTGGTTACAACTGAGGGGATGGAGAGGAAGATCTAGCATAGGGAGGAGTTTTATTATTGTAGATTGAAGTGGAGAATGATGGATGTGGGTGTGACTAGAAATGTTACACATGAGACAATTACAAGGATTGGGACTACATGTTCAGATAATTCAAGTTTATCATTATGTTGGTCATCTAAAGTTTTGGTAGACTGGAGATCTCATTTTATTGTTGAGTAATCCAAGAACCAACACTGTTGTGATATTCTGGGTGGTCACATGTACAAGATGACAACTACAAATTAGAGGATGAGATGATATTCTCTCGGGGAAGATGGAGCCTTGTGTCAGATTCATGGTGGAGGATGGAGATATTGTGACATGTGCATTGTTATTTCATGACTGGGAACTTGAGAGCTTTAATGAGACCTATAGGCTCATGTCTGAGAGGTTCATATGGTAGTGGTTGAGGGAGGATTTCCTCATCTTTATACAAGCATATATGGTTTGTCACTATGACAAGTTTGAGCTTACAGGATCATCTTTTTTGAATCGACATGGGACAACACTCCTATGATTTTTGTTGCTTCTATGCTCGATGAGCACCTCACCCTCATGTTAGTCAATGGAGAGAAGAAAGTGACCCATGGTTATTTAGTAGGTTCACATTCAGTGCAGGAGGTGGACTATGTGGAGCTGATATTACTAGTTGACTGTCTATTAGAGTCTTGAGACTTTTCCTGCACGGGACACATCGAGATATAGTATGAGGATCCTAGCTCTCACATGAGTGCAGGTCAAATAGGAGAGTTAACACCATCTATACGTAAAAAGGTTATTTCATAGGCTGATATGGGGGATTCTATAGGAGTTAGAGTGGACTTTCATACCCATGAGTGGGTTGGAGAGGCCGTGAGTGATCCCGTGATGATAGCCTTGCATTGACAGTGATTGCACCGATTGGAAATTTCGGTGTGGGTACTAGTGGAGAGTCAATTTGGGTATCATTCTACTTCATAGACAATATTGCTCTTGGTACCATATGGAGGTCATGATGACGACATGGGGTTTCATGGTTACTTCGGATTACATGGGTCCTTGGTGGATGATAGGGTGAGGTGGAGAAACTTACGGTGTGGTATTCAACTGCTGCATCAGGACATGATAATGCTTGGGGTCAAGCATTTCTCGGGAAGGGAGGACTATAATGTCCCCTCTTCCTATGCCAAAGGCCTAAGGGCCAGGTTGAGTCCAAGCCATGGTCAGACCCAAGGAGCTGTGGACGTTGGGAGCTATGGGAAGGGGGCCATGTGGTTCTAATAGTTTGATTTTGTGTTGAGGGTCACTTTTGGACCATGACGGATTAAAGGAGAAAAGTAACGTAACTTTATTTTATTGGCCCCTCCATAGAATGAAATGCGTATAGGATCGGTCGGGGCTATTTTACCTTGAGGAAGTATATAAGGAGCTGGGGGAGAAAGGAAAAGGAAAATTTTTCATATAGATTTTATTAAACTCTTCACATGTAGCTTCTACTGTTGCACATCTATAGCTTGTGGAGTCAAATCCCACAGGGACCCTAACTTTGGTTGTGAGAGACCCATCCGTAGCTAGTAGGGAATTCTTCGGTAGTGAGAGATATAACCTAGTCTGTCATTTCAGAGCCATTTTTAGGGCTGTGTGGTAGAGATGTTACCAGAGGTTTTAGAGAAATGATTTCATAGGTTTTGGGGGCATTTGGGGAAGACAATTAGAGGGGCTCCAGATCAGATTCACAGAAGCCATTTGGGATGGGTGTGGCAGCACATTGAAGGCACCTCCATCATTTTCTAACCCCATTCCAAGTGAGGTGACTTGTAGCCTTTATTTGGGGGTTTTTCAGTTGGCCGTTGTCAAATTTGAAGGTGGAAATATTATTCGGTAGTGAGAGATCTACCCTAGTTTGTCATTTCGGAGCCATTTTCAGGCCTGCATGGTAGATATATTACCAGAGGTTTTAGAGAAATGATTTCACGAGCTTTGGGGGCATTTGGGGGAAGATAATCAGAGGGGCTCTAGATTAGATTCATGACAGCCATTTGGGGGTGGGCGTGGCAGCACATTGAAGGCGCCTCCATTATTTTCTGAACCCATTCTAAGTGAGGTGACTTGCAGCCTTTATTTAGGGGTTTTCCAGTTGGGTGTTGTTAGATCTGAAGGTGGAAAAATTATTTATTGTATTTGTTAATGTATTTCTAAAGACCCTTAATTTATGCTCATGGATTTGGTGATTTACGGATTTTAGAAGTTTACCAGCTGCACAGGGCACTCTATAATTCTCTAGCAGTGATATAGAATTCCAAAATTTTTGTTTTAGTGTTTATTATTATTATTGTAAGCTTCCCACAAAATTTCATGCACTTTGGACAATTATTTTGTGAGATATTGATTAAATACCATTCGCTGTCCTAGCTAGTCATTTTCAGTAATAATAAGTATTTTACTTTGCTGCAAATTTTCATATAATTTGCGCATTTTAAGTAGTATCTCATTGGGGATATTACAAGTGTGCCCTCTTTGAGATTCTATAGGCCATGTATAATATCCTCTTGTTTATATTAGTCCAACAATCTGAAGTGCCCAATTTATAACTCACAAGTCAAGAAGTGACCCTAAGTGTCAGACCATCCAAATCCATAATGGACTGTGCCCTACCTTCATTCTCATAGCATAATTTATTTGCAAGCTCCTCAATCTTGGATGTGACACACATATCTAGAGACATATCCTCCCCCATGCTCCTTAATCCTGTAATTCATCCAATCAACTAGATTGTGAGACACATCCTTCTTCCCGTGAAGTAGAAGAATTATTCATGCACCTGTGACATCAGCCAATGAAATAGATGTGTGTGTTTTGTGAAGAATGGAAGCTCCCATAATTGCAAAACACCAGTTTTCACTAGCTCTCTCTGCCTAGAGTCGTCAATTCGAGGGTTTCTAGCCTCGTCTTCTCCTGGAATTACCTTTACTAAGTATGCCCTCATTTTCTTTTCGTTTTCCTCCTTGTGGTAGTTAAACTCACTAATTTTGCAATGAGTGAGCTTTGAATTCCAAAATTCCACCCACAAAACACTAGGAGGGTACTGTATTTTTAAATATATCCCTTCTAATGGTTCCTTCGTGTCCACCTGAGGTCGCTTTGTTCGCAACTTCCTAGGTTTTGGTGCCATTTTACTTCTCACCACGTGCCCTAGGTGTTTTGTCTTTTAACCATTATCTACCAAAGCCTCGCAACTTCCAACCACTTCAATTGCACACAACCCTTCACTACTTCATTGCCAACTCCAACTCGCCTCTTTGCAAGGATCTTTGCACAGCTCCCAAGAACTTATCATTTGTAAACACTTCGCGTCACTTCTAAGCTCTTTGTCAATCTTCAATCCACTCGGTAGAAATTTGATTTCTTTGAAATTCAGGTAGCCAATTGACTACCCTAACCCCCTTATTTATATGTTTTCATGACCTTCTTGTTCCTTTTACGCACACATTTTAAATCACTTTTCAAGAAAGTACTTTTTCCGCTTAATGTTAATTTCTGCGACTTCACCTCGTGCACTGCAGTTGTAACCTTTTGGTGCGCTAATACTACTTCTCTACCTCAAATTTCCTCCACATGCCTCCCTGTGTTGAAACAGAAAACCTCTACACCATATCCCAAGTAGTTTCGCATGTTGTTTCCTACCTCACATTACACTGCGTGATCACTTTCTCTGCATGGTCTTCAATCATCTCAACCTTCCTCAGAACACCTTTACATAACACATATAATAACTTTTCATTTTCCACGTAAACATCCCAAAATAAGCCTGCATCTAAATCAACCTGTTGTAGACACCCCAAAATTACACTTATGTTTCCACTTGTTCCCAATATTATTCTAGTACACCCTGTTATTTGCCCATTTGTAATTAATTGATTAAATTAATTAATTAATTCACATTGTACTGTTTGTATTAATTAAATTAATCCCACGTACCCCTTTGGTTAAATTAATTTTTATTTGTTAATTAAATAATTAATTAATTAAGTGTGTGTACATCCTAGTCATTTTCCAATTGATCTAACTCCACTTAGACTCTACTTAGACTCCTTATCCTTACCCTAGTCAATTGCACTTATAGAATCCTAGAAAGGTGGTGGTAATTAAAATGCATGTACAACCACCTTTTTGGATGCAATCTTTTGCAATTAATTCATTTACTACCCCCAAAAACTATTGCAACTACCCACAATGCTATTATTAGCATACTCATTTATCCATGTTTAACCGATTTCAACTACCTTCTGCTTCTATAAATTATAGGATTACTTTCCTTTCAAAACCTCTTGACTATGACATATAAAAACTCTATTGAACTGTGTTTGTAGCATTTACATTCAAATCTTGGAGAGCACTCAAAAGTATCCATAATCATTTATGACATCCATCTTGCAAGGTTTCATAGGAGACCCTTATTTGAGGTTTGCACAGAAGGTTGCTGGAAAGGTTTGCATTGCTTGTTTATATTTCTATTACAGTGATTTTCCTTGCTTACATTTTGGCACGCCCGATGGGACTCGCACCCCATTTTCTTTCATTTCTGGTTTATTTCTTTGTTACTGTGTTCTTCATTTGATAATAAGCTTCTTTTTTGTCTAAAGATTTTACAGGTGAATTGAGCTGAGTGTTTTGCAGTTGCAAGAAATTGCTTACTTTCCATTTTTTTATTTTCTTTTAATATACCAGTTTCTATGTTCTTCATATTATACTTTTAGTCTGTGTGTAGGTAAGTCAATTCACCTACACATTCTGCAACACCTGCACACAAAACCAAAACAAATCACAGGTTTAGATTAGATTTTAATTCCAATTTTGCATATATATATAGGTTTGTTTTTAATGTTTTTTTTTTAAATACATTTGAAAACAAGAAAAAAAACAAAAAAACTTAGATCTAACCTAGACCCCTACCTCCCTGGCTCGGCCAGCTCGACCGAGCCACCTCACAACCCCTCTTCACTACATACTCCCTAGCCCCCATCCCTAATTACCCACTCGGACCAAGCCCTACCCACCGATCCTAACTCACCCAACCACCCGTCCTACCTACCTAGCTCACTACCTGACCCCATTCCTTGTTCCCTATAACTCCCCTCACACCCCGTCTATGCCCTAAGCTACCTCCTAACCTAGACCCCACTCCCCATTTCAATCCCCTCACACCAATTCTCATTCCCACCCCTAAGAAATCCCTCCCACCTCGGCACTCGCCGAGCCTTCTGTTCCCTGACTCCCATCCCCATTTGTAGTCCTGATGACCAACTCGACCCTCATGCCATCCTTGTAACCTTACAGACCGAGCTTGTCCCTCTCCAGTGCCTCGCTCGACTGAGCTCTCTGCTTTACCCTTCCCCCTTCCTCGTCCCTGTGACCCCACTCCCGATCTAACCATCTACTCCCACCTCGCGCTTGGCTCGTCCTAAGTCCTTCCCTACCGAGCGCCCACCCCCGTCCCCACCCCCACACAACTCACTCCTCACCCCGACTCGCCCTACCCCGAGCCATCCTTGGCTCACACCTCTGCACACTAAGCTCCTCCATTGCTTCAACCTACACACACCACACACAAAGCCACCTTAGCATACATTAGTTTTTTTTATTTTATATTATATAGTTTTAGGGTTAGGTTTTCTTTTTATTTTATTTTATTTATTTCTATTTCTATTTTCTTATTTGTACTTTAAGTTTCACTTAAATTATTTTATTTCTTTCTTTTTCTTAAACTAACTATGCAATTTTCCAAAATAGGGTTATTGGATGTTTCGGTCCAATTTTTAACGTTTTTTTCATAATTTTATGCATAATTAATTATTTTACAAACTAGACTAATTCTTTCCTTTCATTTTTCAGGTTTATTAGGCATTTAGATTCCTTTTATCCTCACTCCATGAATTTTTATCATAATTTAGTCATTTTTCTACATCGATTAAGTCTTTCACATATGTTTTGCATACTTTTCCTTTATCATTTTCTTTTGTTTTTGTGAGACTAACACGAATCGCTCACACATATGCTCTTCCCTCACACTTTTTAAAACAATCTTGGGAATCATAAACATGGTCGTTTCTTTTTTTTTTTTTTTTTTGTTTTTGGGGAATTACCATTCCACATAACCAAAGCCGACGCACACGTATGCTCTTTCCTGGCGCTTTCTAAGCAATATTGGAAATCAAAAACGTGGGTTCACTTTTTTCATCTTGTTTATTTGAATTTTTATTTTTACCTCATTCCAAACAACTTTCTAATTGTTTCTTGTAGGACCCGATATCACTCAAGGTGGATAAAAAATTGAAAAATACTAATTACATATTGCCAAAGGAGTTCAACCAAATCACACCTAAATCAAGAGATAAAACAAATACCACATTCAACACACTTGATTTGCATGTTTGGTTAAGAGCTACAAATCGACTGCTTAACTAGAACATAACCCCCTTGGCATAAGCCTTAAGCTATAACAAAGGGGGTGGTTCTAGGAACCCCAAAGTAGTCCACACCTTGAGGGAACTGGTGGAAGAAACATGAACCTTTTTATCCTACTTGACTAGTAAAGCCTTGTGAGTTAGAGTCATTGATATCCTTAGTGGCGACCCCAGTGCGATTCATTCTGAGTAAGATCTTGGATCAGGGTTTCAAAGGGGGTAAAGTAAATCCGTTAGCTAGCAATAACGTCATACTCACTCGGATATTTTCCTGACACCTAGTTGAGAGACCCACCCAAGAAGTCAAACATTTTCCAAGCCAATCTAAGGTAGAGGCCACAAAACAAACATTCAAACAAAAAATTCTTTTTCGATCTTCTTCTTTTATTTTTCTTTCTTTTGTAGTAGTGTTCCACACTCGTTTTTCCCCAAATACTCCTTGTTTGGGATCCATATTTCACTTTTCTTATCTTTTTTGTCATTTAACAAACTATCCTTATTTGGATTTTCTTTCATCCTCATTTCATTTGTTCTCGTCTTCTTTTCTTCTCGTCATCAATCATTCACTAACCTTCATTTTACTCTCAATTTTCCCCTTTTATGAACTTTCATCTCTTTTCATTATTTTAATCTTCTCTTCTTTTCATCCTCATTGTCTTCTCCATTTGATCTTCTTTCATTAATTTGGAGTTTTTATTCACTTATTTGAATCTTCCCCTATCATGATTATAAGATTCTTCTATCTTTCGTATTCACCTCATTTTGGTTTTATCTCCCATTCCATTCAACACTTAAACATTTGGATAACCTTCCCAAAGTTTAAGTTTTCATCTTATTTTTGACATCAAGTCTTGAGTTGTGGATATCTACGTCCTCACTCAAGCACTTTCATCTTATGACTCACATCTTAACGGTGTTGTGTTCCAATTTTTCCACAACTCAATTTCATCACATTTTCTCTTCATTCTCCTCTTGCATCCTTTAGTTTGACAACATTATTGTTAAAATGTATGTTTTCTTTCTTCACATCTCTAACTTGATAACATATTTGTTGCATTCTATACACTTCATCATATCTTCTTTCCAACATTTACACTATCAGTATTTGAGTCTTATCTCTTCATTAGCCTCATCCTTCTTAACTAATTCTTGTTAAGGGTTGAGCACATCGCATATGATTTTACTCCTTTTTCATACCCTCTTCCAATTTAGCATTTAATTTTGCTAGGTGGTAGAGTGCATTTGCAATCAATCTATCCTCGCTTCTCCACTCTAGCATTCACATTGTTAGAGGTTGAACACATTTGGAATTTTGTCACTATAACCCTCCTACATTCTAGCATTCACTTTTTTAGAGGATGAGAACCTTCATCACATCATGCCACTCTTCCATCTTGGAATTCACTTTGTCAAGGGTTGAGTTTATCAAACACTTTCACACGCTTCCATCTTGACATTCACTTTGTTAAGGGTTGCATCACTCATATCTTCCAAACCTCTTGCCCCATCTTAGCATTCAATTTGTTAAGGGAAAAGTTATTATCAAACTTAATCACACACCTCTCTTCCATCGTCACATTCACTTTGCTATGGGTTGAGTTATCTTTTGCATATATCTTTTTCTCCCTCCCTCTTTTAAAAATGGTGGGAACACGAAACATAGAGATTATAGTCCTTTTGGAAGGGGTGAACGAAATCCTTTTGGAAATTTTGATAGTGATAATGACCAAAACTCTGAGGATGATCAGAATGAAATTTCACTCAAAGAACAATCCTATGTTGAAAATATTTTACGTATGAATAAGGAGCATAATTTTGTCTTCGTCTCCTTGAGATGGGAGAAAAATTACCCTCATGATTTCGATGAAGCTAGTTTACAAACATTACTTGGAAAACCACCACCTAACAAGGGTGAACCTTTCATTTTGACAAACAATGACGATGAGGTAGGACCTAGTCACACGAATAATGATGATTGAAACAAGTCCACCTCAAACAACACCAAAGGAAATGAATCAAACAAAGAAAAATATGACAAAAGGTAACAAAGGAAAATCAACTGATTCAGCCACTGATCCCACTCAAGCCCTCATGAATCAAATTAATGACATGGCTAAACAAATTGCTATCTTAAATTCCAAAGTCACCAATGAATCCCATGATAATGAGGCACCAAAGAAATCTAGTGATGCTTCATTTAAGAGTCATACTACGCACACCAAAGATAATAACAAATCTATAAGTGATGGTTCCTTATCTTTCTTATAGAACAACTCACTGTTTTCCCAAGAATGGAAAATGATGAAGGACACCATCTCTAGGTATGCAAATATCAATGTAAACAATTCAGACTTTGAAGAATTGTGTCCTTACCCCTTTGATAAGGACATTTTGCATGTTCCTTTTCCAAAATATTTTGAGACGTCCCAACTTTGACAAATACAAGGGCAAGAGTGATCCTAGAGAGCATATCAAGGATTTTTATATGGCTTGCCAAGAGGTGGCCTATAGTCAATGTATTATTAATGTGTCTCTTTCCATGAATTCTAGGATGAAAAGCCTTGGACTGGTTCCTAATCCTCCCCAAGGGCTCTATACAAAATTTTGCAGACCTCTCAGAGAAGTTCGTCAAACATTTATCATTCAACCTAGAATTTGAAATTACAATGATGGACTTGTGTAATGCCAAACAATGAATAAATGAAACCTTTACACAATTCCTACAAAGATGGCATGGGATTGCTAGCAGTTTCCCATGCTCCATGCTTGAGAAGTAGCTCGTGAGCATATTTGTACCCAATATCAACAGTGAACTATCCTTTCACATGCAAATGCATTGCCTTAATACTTTTAAAGAAGTTATTGAGAAAGGATCACAGATTGAAAAATCCCTTATCGCAAAAGGTTTGATTAAACCTCATTCAAAAGACAATGGGCAACATAGTAATCATCCTAATAGCTCTCACCAAGACAAATCTAAACATGTTAACCACAATTGTAATATGGTCAATGATGGTATTATAAACAACCACAATGTCCACAACGTCCAAAACACTCAGACTAGACCAAACAAAGGTAAACAACCTCTTGTTGTTCTTAGCAAAGAGGTTTCCTCCTCTCTTGATTCTAAATGACGTCATTTCACTCCTTTGGGAGAACCTCTATCAAATTTCCTTAAACAACTCATTAATGCAAACATGGTTACTTATCCCATCACCAGACCTTGGGTTGAGGGAGAACCCAAGCCTACTTGGTACAAGGCTGATACTTATTGTGATTTTCATCGCATTGATGGTCACCTGGACTGATCGATGCTTTCACTTACGTCACTTTTTCCAAGACCTCATTGATAGTGGAGATATCACTGTTGAAGAACCATCACCAAATAGAACACCTAACGACAATCTCAAGGTGTTCTCAAAACCATTTCCCAAACATGGCGGTGATAATAAAAATGCTGACAAAGATCCCTCTGCCAATAACACTGATTTTAGTTCAATTATCTCATTTATTGAGGAAGTACCATCTACAATGGAGACCATTAAATTCACACCTTTGAGTAATGTTGTGACCACATGCCAACAAAAGATATGGGTTCTTGTGGAAAATCAACCTTCTATGTCTTCTATAGAACTTCAAACATCCAAACCAATAGCTCCTTCAAATCAAAAGTCAAATTCTAATGCCAAATCTTCCACTCTAGGTCAGTATGACTTCATCAAACAATTAGCAACTATGCCAACACATATCTCTCTCATGGAACTACTGAAAGAGTCACCTAACTTTCAGAATATTCTCACTCATTCTCTAAATGAATTGCATGTTCCTCATACTCTCAATGTTCAACAGTTTCAGGCTATGATCGCAAACCTTATGCTTGAAAATCCTATCATATCTTTTTTCCCTCAATATATCTTGAACCAAAATCTGATTGACAACAACTCCTTGTACATCAAAGCCTATGTTACCGATTATAAAGTCAAGAGAGTTCTTATTGACAATGGAGTGGCTCTTAACATTTGTTGTATAAAATGCTCTGTTGCCTTGGTCATACAATAAATGAATTAGATGCTAATATCATTACCATTCATGGTTATGATAATAATGAGCACTAATCTTGTGGTACCATCACTTTTCCAATACAAGTAGGCTTGCAGTTCCTTGACACTATGTGTCATGTAGTTGACGCAGACACATCATATAACCTTCTTTTGGGTAGATCTTGGATACATGCAATGCACGCAGTACCTTCCACTTTCCATCAATGCATAAAGTTTCCACATAACGAAAAAGATTTCACCTTGCATAGCGAGACTGAACCCTTTGAATACTGTAATTTTTTTGAAGCAAGGTATAAAAAGACAAAGTATTGTCCATCTACAGATAGCACAGTTGGATCTAGCGCAACTTCTATTGTTACCAACCGTATTGTTCCTGATGTAATATTGCACCCTGATGCTTCTACATCTTCTTATGAAGAATCTACATCTAAAGCGCCACCTGAGGATATTCCTCATGCCTCTGCATCTTCCTCTAGAGAATATACAACTAAGGTGTCACCTAAAGTTACATTCTCTCATAAAGGCTTGGATAAGTACACACTTCACAATGCATTTCTTGTTGGAAAACTCCCATTATCACCTCACAGCTATGGGCATCCTAACGCTCCTCATTTACAAGAACCTCCCATTGATGCAAAATCAAATAACACCTGAATGGCCTCAGATCTGAGTGGGGCATTCAGTGTGATCCACATAACATTGGACCATCTCTCAAGCTGTGGGACTTGCAGACTTGAGATGGCCCTCCGGAGAAAGCTAACTCTTTCTTCCTAAACTACCTGTCATAAGCTACTATGGTGCAGGAAAACTATCTAATCCTAATCTAACCTTCCAAGGAGATAGGGAGAGAGAGAAACACATAAAAATTCAAATCCTTCACTAAAGTGGTGATACACCAGAGAAGGAGGTTAGTCTGGTCACAATCTCAGCTGCCTGAAATGGAGAGAGGTGAGAAAAGGAGAGGGTGGACAAGATGCACCACATACTAGAGATAAAATTCACACAGAACACCACTTCAAACCCATTAAACACAACTCCCAAAACCTATAACAAACATCAGAGATATGCACAGTATACCCTGCAATGGTGAGAGGTGAGAAGAGACAATAAAATAAGGAAGGATGGACAAATGCATCATAAATAGATTTTATTGCTCCAAGAGTTCACACGGTACATAATCAGTGGGAAAGAGGAAAGAAAATTCCATTACAGAACCAAGAGAGGAGGCTTAGACTCCACATTCTACCCTAAGGAAGAAAGAGAGAGGGGGGCAGGAGGGAAAAGATAACCAACCTTTTGAAATATGCCCCTCCTTTACAATACATAGAAGAAGGAGAGAATAAGAGAGGGAAGAATTCACATCTTGTTCCAACCACCCTTGCAAGAGCATTGAATCCACCTACTCTAACCACCCCAGAAAGCATTAAAATCCATGCGCAACAATGATGTGATTCATTGCAAAACCCATGCCTTCTCGTGATGTTCCGTGTTGGGAAAGAAGGAGGTCTGTCCTTCATTATGGCAGTAGGTGAGAGACTTGAAAACCTCAAAATGAAGGATCGAGTTAGTAATGGTGGCAGGTGAGTAGTAGGCACTGAGAAATTTCTAAAATGTCCTTTCCCACTCAATTCCAAGCTCCTGGTTGAAAGTTATGGCTGCCTGAAGGTCGAGGGTCGGGCACTTAATGTGGGCTCATATTATTTGAACGAGTTTTCCCATATAGGGTCCACGTGACAGCCCCATGATTTTTAAGATTCGCCCCCCTCCTTTACACTTCTAAAGAAGTGTCATCGAGGCACGTGGCGTTGTCCATAGGCATATTCTTTTCCTTTTGTTCTTCTACTTGAGTCCCTCTTGTTAGAGGAGACCCTGCACCTGACACGAGACATGTGGAGAGATGGCACATGTCTGGGAATTGCTTATGGATTTTAACCTTAAATATGTGCCGAGCCAACATATATCTCCTCCTGTTGGCACTAATAATTTTCAATGGCTGGTGAGACCCCTTTTTGACCTAGGGCATGCGGCGTGCTAGCGCTCTTTTAGGGACCTGACCCGAATTGTAACTTTGAAGATGTGCCAAGATGACACGTGGAGGATTCTATTGGCTTGACCCAATCTTGGAATTTTCAATGGCTGATGTCCTTTTTTGGACCTTGGACATGTGGAGGGTTGGCGCTAGTTTGGGGACCGCTCTTTGGACCCAACCTTGGTGTTGCGCTGATGAGGCACGTGGAGGCTTCCACTGGCCCCTTTATACTTAGCCAATTTGGGTTTCAAATGAATACAGACTTTATGGGTGGGACCCTTGTAGTCAGCCCCCCTAAATTATGATTTAGTGGAATGTGTGGAATCATTCGTGGGCTACCCGTCAATTTCCTCGTGTTTGGCTTAGTCCCTTTTATTTGGTGGGGCAGTATGTCTGACTCGGGACATGTGGGGGGCCTGCGCATGTTTGTGTCCTACGTTTTAGGGCACACCCTTGTAGTCACACCATCGGGAAACATAGCTCCTCCCATCAGCCTTGGAATTTTCAATGATGAACTCTATCCCTTTCTAACTCTGACCACGTGGCGGGCTAGCACTCATTTGGGAACCTTGTTTGAACCTAACCTTTGGAGAATGCGCTGACGAGACGCGTGGAGGCTTCTGCTAGCCTGAGACTTTTCAACTGGAGCTGACTCTTTCTCCTTTTCAGACCTAGGACATGTGGAAGCTTTGTGTTCATTTAGGGAGTGTCCCTTGGGTCTCACTTCTGAAGTTACACCGATGAGGCATGTGGAGGCTTCCATCGACCCTCTTATACTTAGTTGATTTATCAGCCGACTCTATCCATTTTTTAGACCTTGGAAATATGGAATTTCCACGCACATATGGAGACCTTATTACTTTTACAACTTTTGGAATTGCACTGAGTTGATGCGTGGAGCCTCCCGTGACTTTGCTTTGTGTTTTCTCAAGTCGAATCGTATACGAAGTCCAAAAGCTTTGAGTCTTTCTCTATTTTTTCCTATTGAGCTCTAATCTCCTTTGTGTTGTTCATTCTCATATTTGACCCTGCTCCTCCATTTTCGGGATTTCCTACCCCTTGATTTAGATTTGAAATGTGGGCTCGCAGGACTAAAATAACCCTTCGGTTATCTCTCTATGCAGGGTTGTGTTTTGATCAAGTTTTCTTGGGCGGTAAAATTTTGATAACACCTCCAGCTTAATATCTCAAAAACACTCTTTAGAGACAATATGGATATCTAGAAGATGAACATATTCAAATATCTAACAAATCTTGGATATATAATGACAGAATGGTAGAATGCTATGAATCCATTGATTACACCAAGGGCCATAAAATGATGAAAAACATGAACTGGAAAGGAAGAGGTCTTGGCCTATAAGGGCATGGTGTTCTTGAAGATATAAATATCAATTCTAACCTTTACACATATGGTCTTGGATATGAGACATGAGAAGATGCCTATAGTCTTTGATGTGTTACCTAGCAATGAGGACTCATATTCCAAAACTGAGACCGGTTCCACACATAGCCTCTTCGAAGACCTAGCCGAAACTACACTTTTCCTCGACTACTTATCCATTCAAACCCTTGACGTTTTTTATCCTTCTCTCATTGATTAAGACAAACAATGTCATATTTCCATGGATCTCTTTCAAAATGATGAGGCCATCCAAGAGTTCCTTGGGGCTCGGGACCCTTTTCCCTTGTTGGATCACAAGAAGGGTTTCGATATAAACCTTGATGCTACCACCTACTTCAGAAAAGGACTTACAATCTCTAGTCCTAAATAAAAAGAAATTAAACACAGAAAAAGACAAATTATATCTCATATAGTGAAAACCTTTTTGAGGCAGTATACGAGAAGTAAAAAATGAAAAAGAAAAAGAAAGAAAAGGACGCATCTCCTAGTGAAAATATTTTAGAGGCACTAGAGAGAGGATATTTGGATCTAGAAATATCTGACAATATACACAAGCCTCTAGCCTCATTTAAAGATAATGAAACTTCTAAGATGTTGGTAGAAGAGATGACAACCATTAACATTGGAACTGAAGACCAACCAAAATTGTTACAATTAGGTGCTAGTTTATTAGAAACCAAAATCAAAACATTCAAAACACTTATAATCGAGTTTTAAGATGTATTCACTTGGTCTTACAAAGATATTCTTGGTCTTTATCCTTCTCTTGTCGTTCATCACCTTGTGGTGCACCCAAATGCTAAACCTATCTAGAAAAAAAAATGTAAAATGCATCCCAAGGTTGCATTTATTGTTAAGGCCGAACTACAAAAATTATTGGATGCAAGCTTCATAAGATGCATTTACTACTCAGAGTGGATATCTAATATGGTACCCATTGTGAAGAAGACCCCCAAAATCTGTATTTGAACAGATTTCCATGACATTAATAAGGCATGTCTTAAGGATGATTTCCCTTTGCCTAATATTGACATGATTGTCAATTCTACTGCGGGCCATGAGATGTTATCCCTTATGGATGGATTTTTACAGGTATAACCAAATTCAAATTTCTTAAGAATACCAACATAAAACAACTTTTACAACCCCATGGGGGACATTTTGTTACAAGGTCATACCTTTTGGCCTTAAAAACATTGGTGTAACTTATTAATGTGCAATGACTGTTATTTTTCACGAACTTCTTCATGACATAATGGAAGATTATGTTGATGATATTCTTGCTAAATCAAAGACTAGGGTGGATAATTCGGTAGTTCTTAGGTGTATATTTGAGCAGTTAAGGGAGTACAAGGTTCGCCTTAATCCAAAAAATGTTTCCTTGGTGTCACTTCAGGGAAACTTTTGGGATTCATTATCTCACGAAGAGGAATTAAAGTGGATCCTACCAAGATCAAATATATAATAGATATGCCACCTCCTCATAAATTTCGACAACTAAGGGGCCTAAAAGGAAAAATATAGTCTATTCGTCATTTCATCTCTCAATTGGCAGATAAGTGCCATCATTGCAATCAACTACTTAAAAAGGATGTCCAATTCAAATGGACAGAAGACTGTCAAGATGCCTTTGTAAAATTGAAAGAATACTTGGCATCTCCACCAGTACTCATGCCACCTATATAGGATAAGCCTATGTTATTGTATACATCTAAAATAGAAAATTCCATTCAGGCATTATTGGTGTAACACAATGATAAGGGTCAGGAACAAGTTGTGTATTACTTGAGCAGAACTTTTCTTGAGCACGAGACCAAGTACTCGTAGCTTGAAAAATCTTGTTTAGCAGTTACTTATACTTTTGGAAAGCTATGACACTATCTCCTAAATCATACCACCAAGATAATTTTAGGGTTGATCCTCTTAAGTACCTACTTTCGAGACCAGTCATAATAGCACGAATGTCTAGCTGGATTGCACTACTCAACAAATTTGACATTGAAATTGTCAATCAAAAGGCTATCAAAGGTCAAGCAATGGAAGATCAACTGGCTGCAACACCACTACTAGGTTCACAACCGCTAAATTTTGAATTTTGAGATGAAGATTCATTGTACATAGAAGCAACACCCTTATGGACATTATTCTTGTATGGATCTTTCAATATCCATAGTTCTGAAGCATGAAGTATCTTGTGTACATCGGATGGAGAGATCATACCTAAATATTTTCGTATAAACTTCCCTTGCACAAATATCATAGAAGAGTATGAATCAATAATAGTAGGCTTAGGGTTTTCTATCTCATGGAGCCTGCAAGAATTGATAGTTCTTGGTTATTCTCTTCTAGTCATTAATCAATTTAACAGAGAATATCAGGTAAAAGATGAAAAGCTCTTATCTTATAAAAAATGGTTGATAACCTTAGAGGGTATTTCGGATTATCAATTTTGAACAAGTTCCTCACGTACAAAAAAAACAACAGATGCCATGGAAACTATCACTTCCCTTCTTTCATTCAACAATAATTAAGCTCATAACAAGTTCCTTGTTGAACATCTTTTGGTGCCCGTATACGAATTTCTGGAGTCCACCATGGTTGTGAGATTGTTGGTCTTGATCATCCCTAGTACCACATTATATAGACCTTCATTCAAACTAAATCCTATCCACCTAATTTTAATTCAGCTAATAAAATAGCCTTAGCACAACATGCTTCACACTACACCCTTCCTACTGACACCTTGTATCGAAGAGGCTATGATGGGACTCTCTTAAGATTTCTCAATCTAGATGAAGCTAATTAGATGCTAGCTAAAGTACATTCGGGTATTTGTGGTGCCCATACTAGTGGAATAGTCCTTGCAAATAATATTTTACGCAATGGATACTACTAGTCTACAATGGAGGAAGATGCATGCAAATTTGTGAAGAAGTGTTAGGCTTGCCAAAAACACGGTAATCTCATTCATGCACCATCCCAAGCCTTGCAACCCATTACTTCACCTTGAACCTTTTCAAAATGGGGACTCAATTTAATTGGAAAAATAAAGCCCACTTCTTCTGATGGCCACACTTTTATTATAACCGCCACTGAGTATTTCACTAAGTGGGTTGAGGGTATGCCTCTTACTAACGTTACTGGGTGTAATATTTATAAATTCATTTTCAACCATATTATTTTTCGTTTGGCATCCCTGTTGCTATTGTCACTGAAAATGACGGTTCTTTCAAGAACAAGGATCTCAAGGCCCTAGCTAAGAAATATAATATCCACCTAAAATGGGCTACACCCTATTATCCACAATGTAATGGCTAATCTGAAGCATCAAAAAAGACTATCAAGTCCATTCTAGAAAAGATAGAAAATAAACACAGATATAATTAGCATACACAATTATATCCTACCCTTTAGGCCTACAACACTTCCTTCCATACACCTACAGGAGCTACTCCTTTTTCCCTTGTATATGGCTTCGAAGCCATATTACCTATCAAAGTTAAAATGCCTTCACTTTTTTTCTCCCTCCAAAATCTCATTCATGAAGAGGATTACTGTGTTGCACGCCTTACAGACCTAGAAATATTGGATGATAGACAAATTCATGCGTTAGACCATATGTAAGTATATCAGAATAGACTGTGCTATAATTAAATCGTAAGATCAAACCTTGAAAATTTGAAATAAGTTATTTGGTCTTAAAGGAAAATAAAAATAACACAACTAAACCATGAGAAAAAAGGGCAAATTTGAGCCTAATTGGTTGAGTCCTTATGTTATAACTGCTAAATTTGGATTTGGTGCATACAAATTATCTACCGAGGATGGAAAAGAGTTGAAGAGCCTATGAATTCCATTCATCTGAATAAGTTCTAATTCCGAGTCTCTGAAAAGTAACCCTTGTACTGGGGGCATATCAGTGCATCCACCTGTTTTGTCATTTCACTTTTTTTTCCCACTTGTAACTTTTCACCTCGCCGTGTGTCGCATGTTCTCCTTGGTAGGTTTTCATGTCCATTGTTTACCACCATTGTTCACCTTCCATTTATCATGTTGCTTTTGAATTGGGAATTTCCTTTCCCTCTTCTTTGGCGTGTGGTTCAAAATTCCAAAAAAACCAAAAAAACATTCAAAAAATGTCTCACAAAAAAAACTACAAAAACAATATAAAATTGTTCAAAATCCCCCAAAAAATATAAAATTGTTCAGAAAATACAAAAAAAAAAACATACAGAATGTTTCGAAAATGTTTTCCAAAAAAAATCTCATGACTATGTAATTTATTTTGCCATTTTCTTCATCTGATTGTTCCCAATCAATCAAGCCACTCTTTGCAATGTTACTTTGCATAGGGACATCATTTGGCTTTGGCTTTCTCTTGGGGGAAACTTGACATCTGTATATATTCGCTTCTTTATTAGAATGTTTTTTACATTAGTGTGTTTTTGTTCACTAGTTTGTTTTCTTGTTTAACATTTGTACATATGGAATTTTGTATTGCATATTCTTAGCTTATCTCCTTATGTTTGATAGTTCAAATAACTAGTACTATGTGTATACAGAATGCACTCATGGACCAATTGTAGGAAATTTATTCACATCCTAGTTCACATATAACTTTGGTGTGGTTCTTTCTTGTTCATATTCGGTTTCTTTCTATTACTTATTTTGTAACTTTTTGTCATTTGCACGTGTTTTGTTTTCCTCATGGTTTATTTAAGCCATGGAATGTCTTCATTTTTTTTGCATTTGTATTTCCAAACTTGCGAAAATCCACAAAAATTCAAATGTTTCAAAAATCCAAAAAAATAAAAGAAATTACAAAACTTTCAGATAAACATTCACTTATCATAGAAATTCTACAATTGGAAAGCCCTTAAAGTGCATCATTCAACATCTCAATAAAATCTTGATAAATGTCATACTTTTATCTATTACCAGGTAGTGATTGTTTCAGTCTTACAACTATCAATTTTTTCCCTTTGCATGATATGCTAACTTTGCTTGGGGTAAGTCACTCAATTGTTTTTCCTTCGTGATATAACTTCACTTGGGGCAATTTCAACTTTGATCATTTACACAATGGATTCAACAAGAGTGTTATAAGGATTCACTTTAACTCCGCTCTTCCAGTCTGATTCTATTCTCACTTGGGAGAATTTGTATCTACTTAATTATCATTGTGACACACATTAGGGGCATAACTGATTGTCTTCTTTTTCAACTTTGTGTTGCATTGTTGATGTTTACTCTTTTTGGACCACTTACAAGTAGTGTGATCACATCTTGGTTCCTTTATAACCTTGATGCTGACACCTAATTTATATATTGGGTTTGTTTTATTTTTTTATCTTTTCTTTCCTGTGTGTGTTTGTTTACGTGTATCTGGGTTAAGAATCTTGATTCTTTTATACTCATGGTGACAACTCTATTGTGCAACAACAAAAATCAGGTTGCTCTAAAAAATTACTCTCCAAATAATGCTCATGCTATGAACACAGTCCTTTTCCATCCTTGTTCTAATCCCTTTCTTTCTTCCTATCAAGTGGTTGTCCACCACCTTGTTGCATCATCCATCCACTTGAGGGGGCATTCCTCTACTATTCTGTTTACTGGGGCATCTTAATGCTTCACAATTTTTTCTGCTCACCGATTTGCATGCATCTACTATTTTTAAGGCACTATTATTTGCAATATCACTTTAAAGAGGGGAAAAATGTAGACACCCCCAAAATTACACTTCTATTTCCACTTTTTCCAAGTATTATTCTACTACACTCTGATATTCACCCATTTTCAATTAATTGATTAAATTAATTAATTAGTTCACATTTACCCTTTGGATTAATTAAATTAATCCCATGCACCCTTTGCACCCCTTTGGCTAAATTAATTTTTATTTATTTTAAAATAATTAATTAAGTGTGTACACATCCTAGGCATCTGCCACTTGATCTAACTCCACTTAGACTCCACTTGGACCCCCTATCCTTACCTTACTTAACTGCACTTCTAAAATCCTAGAAAGGTGGGGGAAATTAAAATGCACGTATAACCACCTTTCCGGATGCAAAATTTTGCAATTAATTCATTTACTTCCACCGACACTATTACAACTGCCCATAATGCTATTTTTAGCATACTCATTTATACATGTGTAACCAATTTTAACTACTTGCTGCTTCTATAAATTACAGGATTACTTTCCTTTCAAATCCTCTTGAATCTAACATACAAAAAAATCTGTTGAGTTGTGTCTGTAACATTTGCATTCAAAGCTTAGAGAGCACTCAAGAGCATCCACAATCATTTCTGACATCAATCTTACAAGGTTTCACAGGAGACCATTATTTGAGGTTTGCACAAAAGGTTGTTGGAAAGGTTTACATGTTTCGTTTATCTTTCATTCTCAGGTGATTTTCTCTGCATACACCTATAATAAGAGGGCGCTAACCATTTTCATCTCTGCACTTTAATGCACCCCACACTAAATATATGCCCGGTCCTCTACGCATGAAATCCCTTAGATAATAATTAGTTACTGGTGCGCAAGAGTGCTTATTTCATAAAACACTGAACTAAATTAAAAAATCATAGCAACAATGAAAGGAAACACATATAAAGGAAATCTAAACTATTGACAATACTACCTTATTACAAACACCAGGAAGACTTATTTATAGTAAGGTTTTAGCCTACTCCTGTTAAATTAACAGAGAAAACACGTGCCATCCAATGTCTACAACTGGAAAGCTCCTGAATAAAGTATGTACATTCAACCAATACACTTGGAATTTTCTAGGATGACACAAAAAGTTGGAGTCATACAAAAGAACCAACTGTCCAACTTCAAGCTTCTTACTTTTAATATGCCTATCATGTCATGCCTCATGTCTTACTTTCTCTATATTTTGGCTCCAACGTGCTATGGATCACTGCTCATCTAACTGCATTAGCTTTTTTATTCACTCTTCAAGGGATTTCTCATCACCCAATCCACCTATGTGCGTAATACATATGGAAGGTAAAATGAATTTCATTTGTAAAAAAAACCCTTGCGCCAAACACCACCTGAAAGGGTGTGGCCTTATTCAACCTCATGTAAGTTGTCATGTATGCCCAAAGTACAACAGAGAATTTATCATCCCAATCCTTCCTTCCAAAATCACAAATCTGTGTCAATTTATGTCCCAATATATTGTTTAAAGCCTCAATAGTCTCATTGGCATGTGGGTGATAGAGTGTTGTCTTATGGTGTGCAACCATAAATTCTACCAATAATATTCTAATAGTATCATCCAAGAAATGACTACCCCTATCACTGGTCAAGTTCACTGGACATCTATACTTGCTGATGATGTTCTCCCATAAGAACCTTGTTGTAGTAGCTGTCGTGCAATCCTTTGTAGGCACTTCTTCTTCCCACCGTGTCAGATAATCTGTATGAGTAATAATGTAGCGTGAACCGGTCTTGTACGCCGGTGGGAAAATAGGACCCAAAAATTCAATTTCCCATTCCTCAAAAGGTTCTGTAATGGCTATAGGCCTCAAAGTCATTTCATCCCTATGCTTAGGATTTCCAAGGTGATGAAAACGATCAAAACCCTTGGCATACTCTTTAAAATGTTTATACAATGTTTCCCACGACAAAAAAAACCATTAGAATCTTGTGCGCGGTGGAAGTTTCTGCATAATGTCCTACAAAAATTACACCATGAGCCTCCTTTGTAGTAGCTTCACACTCATGCTCAATTCCACACTGATGTAAAACCTCATCACGACCTAGCTTGTATAAATCTCCACTGATCAACATGTAAGGTGTAACACAAATGGCAAGCTTCTTCTTCTCTATACTCTTCATTCTTTTAGGCGTTATGCCAGTACATAAAAGTACATGAAAATCCTCCAAATCAGAGGGTGCATAGTTCAATATGAATAGCTTTGCATTTGGCATTGTGTCCTTAATGATCTATACATCCTCACTTGAGTTAATCCTTGACATATGATCTGGTCCTGCGTTACTCTTTCTTGGCTTTACCACTACTATAAAGTCAACTTCCTGAAACAAGAAAATCCAACATCATATACGCCCCTACAAAATGGGATTATTAACCAAGTAATTAAGTGCCATGTGATCTATATAAAATATAAAGGGATTTTCTAGCAAGTATTATCTAAATTTATACAGTGCATAAATCATGGACAATGCTTCATGCTCTGTAGTTGTATAATTCTGTTCAACTAGTGTCAGCTTCCTACTCACAAAATAAATAGGATGATTAAAAATCCCATCTCTAGGTTGTGCTAATACTACACCAATGGCCATGCCAGAGGCATCAAAATGTACATGAAATTGCTCATCCCAACAAGGAAAGCGCAGAATGGGCACAAAAGTAAGTCTTTCCTCAATGTCTCAAATGTGGTCTATTGCACCTAATCCCAATGAAACAGTCCTCTGCTTCTCAACAGTTCCTCTAAGGGCACAGAAATCTTGTCATAAAATTTGATAAAATTCACGTAATTCCATGTGTGCCCACAGAACCCACACACTTCACTATGATAGGTAGGTTCCTCCAAGCCCAAAATAACATCGACCTTAGCAGGATCTACCAATAAACCTTCCTTACAAATAATATGTCCCAAAAATATGCCAAAGGGTGTAGCAAAAGTAAAATTCTTAATGTTAAGAGATATGCTCAGCTACCTTCACCTCTCAAACATTAATCTCAAGTTATCACAGTGATCCTTTACTAGCCATAAACCGTCTAATCATCCAGATAGTGAATCCATCAGTAAAAGAGTAAATCTCGCAACCTACTACGCCTTCCAATATATCCTCAATAAAAGGTATGGGGAAAGGATCTATGACATAAGCAACATTTAAATCCCTATAATCCACACCAATCCTTATCCTACCATATTTCTTGATACTTATCACCATTGGGCTAACCCACTCCGACTCTTCGATGGGCTCAATAATTCCAAACTTCAGCATCTTGTGAATTTCTTCTTTAACCTTAACACGTACATTATGATTCATCCTGTAAGGTCTCTTCCTAATCGAGTGTGCACCCTACTTTAACTCGATCCTCATCTCACCTAAAGAGTGATGCACCCCTTTTAACTCATTATAGCCTCATGAGAATAAGTTCTAGAAGTTGTGTAACAACTCAATTATCTTAGAAACCTCATGTTTAGACCAATAATCACCACTAATGGCCTCTTTGGGTTATGTATTTGTTCCAATGTTTACCTTATTCATTTTCATAGGCTCATGGTATGCTCGCACCTTCTCATCAACACTATCTAAGACCTTGAGCATACCTACAGTGTGATCAACATCCATATTATCCACTTCTTCATCATCAATTATATAAACCAACTTTCCTCTTTCTTTCTCTAACTAGGCTCACCCGCGATGTACTTCATCTATCTCCTCTTCATCAAAATGCACCTCCAATTCCATTTCCCAAAATATTTCTAATAGGATTTCTTCATCCTTTGCACTATTCCCCATCATAAGCCACTTTATGATCTGTAATGCTTCATTCACTGGAGGTTTAGTAGAAAAATAGTCAAATATTTGAATCATACATGAGTTCATATCCTGCCAATTAACTATTACTCTTGTTAATTCTGCATGAACATACCATGTGCATGCACAACCACTGAGAGTGGCGTAGAACTTATATACCCATAGTGATGGTTGAAAGACCTCTTGCCCATCCGTCCAAAGTCTCTCACACTTCTGAATGTGATACGAAGCAAAATCCTTTCCATGAAATTCACAATTTTTTAAAGGTACATTTCTCCTAAGAAACCTAGTAGAGAAGGTGATTCTCTCTTCTCACCACTCCAAATGGTTATCTGTGTGTGTAGTCCACCAACACATAGCTGTCCCACATAGGGTATAAATAAGCATACTTATTATTTCTGCTTGATCTATCCACTGAGCTTCCATGGTGTGTAAGAATACATCGGGGATTCCTTTACCAGTGTATCGAGGTACCTGGTTATGACCCAAACGCTTAACCATGTGCAACTCGATCAAATAGGTAACCATGTTTTGAATCTCCCTCCTGACGATTTAATATGTTCTATGTACCTATTTATCACAGGAAATAATAGTTGTATCACTCATGGACTGAGCATCATCCCATTGAATAACACCTTCCTTTGATGGCGTGAGTGCTTCAAGATCTCTAATTGTACACACATAATTCCTGTTCAAATCCTCTTCACTCAAAGGTTCTACATATGGTGCAACCTTCCCATCTGTCAAAGGAATGATCACCTGCTCTTCCTTGTTCTCAAAACTTATATAACCTTTATAAAAGCGTAGATAAAAATTATTTAGATAACACCAAGGATGCCCAAATAATACTGTAAAAATATTTGCTTCGGCAAGCACCAAGACCTCAAAGTCCCTAGTAAACTTGGCCCCTTGTATAATAATAGTGGTATCCTTCAATACTCCAATGGGTGTGTCTTTAGTCCTATTCGCCATATACAACATCTTTGGAGATAGTTGTAATGGTGTCCTCCCCATCTGATTCTATGTGTCCAAAGTGAGCACATTTACTTCTACACCTGTATAAATGAGTATTTTACTCAACAACTACATTCAAAGTGATCTCTTTATTGTATTCAAGACTGTGAGGTGGTAAGTTTACATGTAATATCTATCTCTTGCACTCAACTCTAGCGAGCTGTACCTTCTCCCTTAATCACTCCCCTAATAAAGAAAAGATGTTTTCTTGGCACAACATCTTACAAACCTACCTCCTTTAAGCCATCAACTTATTTCTAAGGGAGTTCAACTACTTTTTCCTATTCCATCTTCCATGACTGCTCTTTTAACCATTGTATCTTACCCTAAAAGTTTCTAATAACCTCCATAGTTTCCTAATAGAATTCCTTCTAATGGGCAAGATCTAGATACTTTTCATATAATACCTCCTCTTTTGTAATAACAAGTTTTTACTTTGGAGTCTCATGAGCATGTGCATCCTCAGTGCATGTAGTCACCAACACAGGTATCATCTCAGGGTTAGGTGCTAACTTTGGCATCTACTGATCTTCCACAATGCATTATACTCAAACCATTTCCACGCCATTATCCTTCTTGTGCTTCTTGCTCATATGCTCGTATAAATCCATTCATTCCACAAAATTTTGATTCTTTCCACACCGAGAGAAAATAATGTTCTGAGGGCATTCATGCCTATAATTATTAGGGGATCCACATGTGAAACAAGTCCCTTGTGGGAATTCACCTCTTCCACCATCGCGACCTTATCCTCTGAATCCTCCATGGTAACCTCTACCTCTACCACCTCAATCAAAGCGCCCTTCACTGTGATTATAATTATGATGTTTAACTTGTTCCTTAACATTGTTTGCAACACTGGCCTAACGTACGCTAGTTTCAATAACATCATGAATTTGATCAATCAATATGTAATTCTCTGTAGCATGAGTGGTAGAATTACAAATCTTATAATAACAAGACACATTATTCTTGATCACGTGCTGTAAAAGGGGGCACCTACATGAATCATGATCCAAATGATAGATCTTACAATCCAGAAATATTGTGCACACTGATTTACAAGGTAAACTATCCTTAGTATGTCCTTCCACCTCTCAATCTGTACACCAAATACCACTACGCGTCTGATGGGATGAATTAGATGAAATATTTTCCAATTGTTTTTGCCATAGATGCAATTTATGCCTCAAAAAATGGGCTATCTCCAGTGTCCATGATTTAAACTACCTCAACGTGTAGAGCTGCCTCCAAATCCTCACGCAGATATGTAAATGTCTTACGAGAAATTGCACTTTTGAAATGTGTGATGAAACCACCAACAAACCATTTTACATGTTGGCTACTCACTAGGGTGAATATCATAAGACAATTTTGATAGAAAAGTTTTAAAACGTGCATCATACTCCCTTACGCTCTCACCCATGCCCTACTTAATATCCTTTAGCGTGCTAATGCTCTTTTGTTCAAACTCAGGTATATGTAACTCAGCTAAGAAAGTATCACACAACACATTGTAGTCTACACAATTCTGGTTCGGATCATACTTCCTATACCAACTATGCACACACCTTTGCAAATTAGTAGCAAATTGACTTGCTTTATGCTCATGAGCCATGATTCCCTTAGCACCCCATAATAATTCACACAAGTGTACATTCTAAACTGTATCTTTAATTTCTCTATATTCTGGTAGGTGAAGAGAAATTTCATAATAAACTTGCTGGGGTTGGTGTAGATTGTCCCCACCAGATCCAGACCATATATTACCTCCAGTAGTCCTTCCACCTCCAGAACCACCAGATCCACTAGATCCCAAACCACCTGATCCTCCTCATGTAGTGGGAATTGGACTAGAGGATGTGTTGCCTTGTGTCCCAACTATTTTGTTAAATTGAATGCCCACACTTTGTGAAGTTGTGTTAATTCCAGACGTATTACCAACGTTCTACGTGCCCATGCTCTATGCAACTAATGCACCAGAAAATATACTCCCAATAGGACCACCAAACAAAGAGTAATATGTACCCATATGAAAAAATCCTGTATTCAAAGGAAAATGGAAACTACTAAAATATCCCTTGTGAGATACCACTTAAAAATGCACAAAATATTGAAAATTTGCAGCCAAATAAAATATTGATTTTTACAGATTTTTACAGTAAGGAAAACGAACTAAAGAAAATTAATATCTCCTAAAATATCCACTCAAATTACTTGAAAATTTAAAGAGGGCTTGCTAATATTATAAAGGAAATAATAAAACTATTTTTGGATTTTTACAGAAATTAAAATGCTTCCAGAAAAATCACAGCATGCCCTAGACAACTAGAACTTCAGAGGGTCGTAACTCTCCAAATACAAGAGAAAAAATTATGAGACTTTGGAAATAACATTAACAAATATAGGAAATGGAATTTCAACCTTTAGATCTGAAAATGGCTAACTGAAAAACCCTCTAAATAAAGGCTGTAGGTCACCTCACTTGGGGAAGGGTGGGAAAATAATGGAGACGCCTTCAAAGTGATGCTAAACCTTGCCCAAATGGCTACCGTAAATCTGATCTAGAACCCCTATGATATCTTTCCCAAATGCCCCCAAAATCCTCAAACCCTTCCTCTGAACCCTTTGATAATGTCTGTGTAAAACAGTCCTGTAAGTGGCTCCAAAATGAAAAGCTAGGGTAGATTTATCACTACCGAAGAATGCTCTGCTAGCTAAGGACAGGTATCTCACCACTGAAGCTAGGGTTCTTGTAGGATTTCACTCCACAAGATGTAGATTTGTAAATAGAAGTTACACATGAAGGAGAATAATTATTTATGCAAAATTCCCTTTTTCTTTCTCCCCCTACTCCTTATATACTTCTCCAAGTCAAAAGAGCCCCAATAAACCCCAGTCACATTTTTCCCTTGGAAGGGTCAATAAAATAAAAGTAACTTTAGTTACTTTTCCCCTTTTTAGTTGTCATGGTCTAAAAGTGACCCTCAATGCAAAATTAGAATATTACGTGTCATGTGGCCCCTTACTAAGGACAAAACATAATATCTAGTCCCCTGAAAAAAAAATTATGCTTATGTCAATGAAAAAATATAACAAAATGGACTAGATATTCATACCGAAAATCTCCCTGCGTCCCTAGCCCCTAGGGTATGACCAAGGCCTGGACTTAAATTGGCCCTTAGGCCTTAGGCGTAGGAAAAGGAGACAATATAATCCTCCCTTCTCGAGAAATGCTTGACCCCAAGCATTATCCTATCATGTTACAGAAGCTAAATACCACGCCGTAAGTTTCTCCACCTCACCCTGTCATCAACGAAAGATCGGTGTAATCCGAAGTAACCAAGAAACCCCATATAGTCATCCTGACCTCCATATTGTATAGAGAGAAATGTTTTCCATGAAGTAGAATGATACCAAAACTAACTCTCCATTAGTACCTGCATCAGGATTGCCAATCTATCCAATCCCTGCCACTCTGATGCCATCATCCTCAGACTCATCACTATCTCTCCGATCAACTGCTGGGTCCAAAAGCCCACCTTGAATCCTGTAGAATTCCCTAGATCAACTTTTGAAATAACTTGTATACACGTAAATTGTGCCAAATCTCCCACATGATCCACATTGGTGTGAGAGTACAACTCCTCATAATGTATCTCAATGTGTCTCGTGGGGGAAAAACCCCAAGATTCTAGTACATGGTCAACCAACAATATCAAATCAACATATTTCACCTCCTGTGATGAGTGATAACATACTAAATAACCAGGTAATTGAGTCAAATCCATCCCTCCCCTGATTAGCACATGGGTGAAATGTCCACTGTGCCTAGAAGTAGTAAAATACATAGGAGTGCTATCCCATGTTAACTCAGAACATGATGAACCTGTAAGCTCTGATTTTTTATAACGACAAACAATACATCCCTGTATGAAGTTGGGGATATCCTCCCTCAACCCATGCCATCTAAACCTTTATGATATGAGCCTGTAGGTATCATCAAAGCTCAGGTGTCTAGTCACTAAAGAACAATGCACATGTCACAATATCTCCATCCTTAACCCTGAGTTTGACACAATGTATAATTTTCCATGATAGAATATCATCTCATCCTCCAATATGTAGGTGTCATCCTGTATGTGACCATCTAGAATCTCACAAGTGTGTTGGTTCTTGGAGTTCTCAACAAGAAAATGAGATCTCTAGTCTACTGACCACTTAGATAACCAACATAATGATAAAATTAGATGATCTAAACATGTAACCCCAATCTCTGTAACTGTCTCCTGTGCAACATTGCTGGTTACATCCACATCCATCATAATCCACATCGATCTGCAATAATAAAACTCCTCACCATGCCAGAATTTCCTCTCCACCTTCTCAGCTGTAACCACCTTAGGTGCTCCTGTAGATAATCCCCTCAAAATCACATTCCTTCCCTCGGACTTAAACTTCAGCTCTATCATCTGAAAGTTAGTCTGAAACTCACCAAGAGAGTGAAGCCACTGCACTCCCAGTAATATGTTGGTCACTCCTATACCAAAAATGTGGAAATCATTGGTAATTATATATTTACCCACTGTGATGCTCACTTGGGGAACCCACCGTGTGCACCTCATAAACTCTCCATTGGCTACCACCCCGTTGAAGCCCTCAAAATCCTCTGTCTGTAATCCTTGCATCTCAACCAATAAGGCATCAATAAAGTTATGGGTTGCCCCACTATCAATGAGTACCCCAACTCGTTGACCTTTCATAACTCCTCTAATCCTAAATGCCCTGTACATCAGAGTACTAGACAATGTGGCTATAATCTCCCAAGGAAAAGTCTCGTCCTCCTACCCCATATCAACACTATCCAACACAACCCCATCTCCATCATCCATCTCGTGAGTCTCCAACTCCTCACCTCTGTCACCCTCACTCTCCTTGAAGACCTCAATGAATTGGGCCTTCCCTCTACCTCTACAATCATGTCCTAGAACCCAAGGTGTGTGGCAATCAAAACATAGTTTCCTTCACCTAAACTCATCTCTGTCCTCTCAGGAAATGATTGGATTCTTAGCCACTTCTTGTCTCGGTGGAGGCTCCCTTTGCTGAAGTTTTTTTAATCCAAATGGACGTTCCCTTTGCTGAATGTGAGGTGGAACCCTCAACTTTGGAGTGGATAAATCCAAGTTCCGAGCTCTCCAAACAACCTCATGTAAAGAAGAAGGTTCAAATGCCTTCACAACCCTTGTGAGAGAACATCGGTCAAACCTTCTATGAATAGTGAAATCAACCTCATCTCTGTGACATCAGGTACCATGATTGATAATCTCTAAAAATCTGCAATGTACTAATCCAGGGGACTGGTTTGTCTCAAGTGAGTCAACTCCCTGAAATACCTATCAGGGTCCCTCCCATCAAATCTACTCACCAGCCTCTGTGCAAACTCTGCATAAGTAGTAATGTGTATGTGTCCCTGTGTAATCAATCCATGATGCCACCAATCATGAGCATCTCTATCAAGATGTAAGATTTCAAACTTAATTACATATTGCTCACACATATGATTCAAGTCGGAGTATGTCTTCAACTTCTAAACCCAAGACTATGCACTACAGTTCTTAAAACCATCGAAGTGTGGAATGGAAATTCGTCCCAGTCTCCTCTGTAACTTTGGTAGCTATATCTGATGATCTCTCTTGGGTATACTACCAATCTTCATTTTGCAATATTCCTGGAATGGCATGTTGTTACGAAAGCCCTAACTCAAGGTCTGGCACCTCTCCCAACAAGACTCCTCATCAAAAATATCTACTGGCTGTTGTACTTGTGAAACTTTCAGATCCTTCAAGAAGACAGTTCATGAAGCTCTAAAGGCATAATAGAAGAATGGGGGGGCCACTGCCCTGAATGTCCACTCCCACCTCTTTGAACCCATTGTCCCATATTACTATTTTCTCCTCTCATTATGACTGCTGTTATACACAGTCCAACGGGCTGAAGATAATTAAAAATATTCTCTTACCCTTTTTAGCAATAAGAAAACCAACGCTAGTACCTTGAGAGGTACTCTCCCTTATTTCACCAGACTATCCAATGAATAAATCATGCTTTCCAACACTTGTAATCCCAAAAGACACCTTTGAATTCCTTCTTTTGCTTATGAAACTAGTCACAAAGTTATCAAAATAAGAATTCATAGTTTTGGATAATAACCACATATTACCAGGATCCCATACCTTATAATGCCCATGAAACCTGGTATCATGTAAGGTATTCCATCTTTGCTTCTCTTGTATCTCCTCATAAAGAAAATCATCACTCTTTATCTTCATGATGAATTGAATTTGATACACCAAATTCTTAGCATTCTTATCGACAATGGGCTAAATACCTATTAGTGTGAAATCACAGCACCCCCAAAGGAGTCATGGATCTACTTTTCTAAGGTAGGGTCATTTGGTGTGATTTGCATAACATGGGACCATCTCTCAAGTTGTGGGACTTGCGGACTTGAGATGGCCCTCCAGAGAAAGCTAGAATTCTTCTTCCTGATCCTAATGCTAAACTACTCCTAATGCAGAAATGATCCATCTAACTACACCTATCCTAACAATGTCCAAGGAGATCAGGGAGAGAGAAAGTGCATAAAGAGGGAAATCCTACACTAACGAGGTGATAGCACCAAGAAAAGGGAAGTGCTGATCATCTATCAAAACAACCATGAAATGAAGGGAGGTGAGGTGAGTAATGGAGAGGATGGACAACAACATCATAGACCAAATGTCAGATTCACACAAAATTCCATTTCTAATCCCCACAAACACAACTCCCAGATCTGTAAATGAAATGTCCAAAACATGCACGGAATACTCCAGAACGATGAGAGGTAAGAAGATGCAATGAAAACAAGCGAAGGATGGAAAAACACATCACAAAAAGGAGTTTTATTGCTTCAAAAATTTGCACAGAGCATCATACATGAGCAAGAGGCAAAGAATGCCATTTACAGAGCAGGGGAGGAGGTTCAAACTCCATTTTTGACCCTAGGGAAGAAAAGAAGAGGGGAGGCAGAGAAGAAGAATGAACAACAACTTTTACAATGAATCCTACCCCTGTATTTATAGATTTGATCAGAGAGAAGAAAGAGAGAGAGAGAAGTGGGAAACACAGGTCAAAGCTCAACCACTGCTATTAATGCTTCTACTAAAATCTACCCACAATATGTCACTTCTGGCTCCCCAACAGGTCGAATCAAATCAGATCTGGTATTTGAAGAGATTGGATTCTACGTTAATGTCCTAGAAGACTTTTCTTCATTTTTTACCTACTAGGGCCTGCAAAATATGATTTTTTTATCCTTCCATGGTGTAGAGGACGTTGAGACACTTCCAACGGTGTTAGATTTGCTATATTTTGAGCCCTGAGTCGAAAGATATGCCCCTTTGAAGTTTTGCATCGATTCTGTACAAATGGGTGGGAATTTTTTTTGAAAAATGGGTCCCCCTTTTGGATTGGGACACGTGGCAACTAGATTGGGACAAAAATTGGGTCTGCGGGCTCAGAACTTAACTTTTCTCCTTTTTCACGAAAATCACAAAACCCAGAAAACTCCCACGGCCCCGAAGCTCTGCATGGACACATGGCTCCTTTTGATTGGCTGGGAAATGCGCTTCCGTCTTTTCTTTTATGCCTTTTGGAAAAAAGGAAAACCTTCACTTTTTTCCCCGACTCCCCACCTTGGCTTTGACTCGGGTCTATATGTTGAATTTTTCCTTGGCGGAGTCACGGGCCATTTTGTAACTTTTACTCCTTTTGGGGCAAAGGGCGAAAAACTAATTTTTCCCCAACGCCTCGCCTTCCCCTGGGACATGCATGTCAGTCTGGAGCTTGTTTGGGAACCTTCTCTCTATTTGACCCTTGAATCAGTACCATTGAGACACTTGGCAGCCTCCACCGGCCTGTTTGTGCATTGACTATTCAACTAACTCTGCACCCTTTGAGGACACGTGGAGGCACCACACATGTTTGCAAATCCGACCCAAAGTTTTCCTTTAGAGGAGCATGTCAGGTTGACACTTGTCGGCCTCCACTGCTTTGTGGAATTTTCAACAGTCCTTCTTACCTTTTAGACTTTGGGCTATGTGGTGAGCTAACACTCATTTGGGTCTCTACCTTGGGGACCAACTCTTGGGGATGTGCCACACTGACACTTGGCACTCTCCGCTTGCACATTCATACTTAGCCAATTTTTTGAGGCCCGCTCTATCTACCTTTGACTTTGTTTGACCATTTGACCCTACCTCCATTCTTCCCTAGGACACATGGAGATGCGGTGCTTGTTTGAGCCTCTCTATTTGGATCCATATTTGGAGAAGCACCATGAGGACACGTGGTCTCTTCCACTGCCTCCTCCATACTTAGTCGATTTTGGACCCTTTCCTGAACTGTTCGAGCCCGAAAACTTCTAGACTTCACTGTTTCTTCTATTTCTTGCATTTGGTCTCTTTAAAAATGTCTCCTCTTTCTTCTCTACCCCTGCCACTCCATTGTTGAGTCCTCCCTTGACCCTTTAAATAGATTTAGGATGTGGAAACACTCAAAAGAACCGTTTCTTCTATTTCTTCTTGTGCGGGGTCGAATTTGACTCTCTCGGGCTTGTGTTTTTCACTTTTCCTGGTTCTGGGACATGAGCTCATGGGTCTGTATCATTTCCCTTCATGTTTTCTTTATGTGTAAGGATTGTTCTGACCAAAATTTCTGGTGGGAAATTTGGGATAACAATTTGGCGAACTCACGGGGACATCTGCCTGCTAGATGAAGAGACCAGTGGCCTTAAAGCATCCATTGGGCATGGAGTCTTCTTGATAACATGGAACTGATCCTTGAGCCACTGGGATCCTGACTATAAGATCCTTTTCTATGTTTTGTCTATCTCTGAGCCTACCCATGCGTCTGCACTCTCAATTTTCATAAGAGAACCTTAGAAATGGAGTTTCTGAGAGTAGAAAGTTGTTTTGACCCGGGGCTTCAATCTGTCCCTCAAATGGACTATCTCGAAAAAAGATTTTAGTTGCTCTGCATTTGTTCCCTATTTCAACTTGCAACTGTCACAGGAAAACATGAGCCTTCTTTCCTTAAATAGTTAAGACCTGGCCTCATGCCCCTCTGAAGCAATACAAACAAAACTTATATACAAAGACCAAATCATACATGCCTCAAATGAGACATGTAGAGTGTGCATAAGCACTTCTTCTACTAGAAACAAACCTACCTACTCTACTCTAACCAAGAGAAAAGGGAGCTCAAACAAATCCTGCAACTGGCAGGGAGAAATAGCTTCCCTTCCTCAAAAATGGCAGCCATGCAACTGATTTGGCACTGAACGTGGCTGGTTGGATGAGTGAAAAACTGACAATAAGCCGGTCCTCCACCCAAATCATCAAGGTATCAACATTAATGGAAAATACCTCTTCAAGATGACCTGCATTGGACTCCTGGAGGCATTGATGGTGACCCTTGGTACTTTGATGATCATCCTCATGCCCTGAAGTAGGCATGACTAGTTTTGGTCTCTCCTTTGGCTCTAATGAAGCCAAGTACCTAATTGGGCACGGTCTGATCCTTTGGATGTGCCCATTTCTCTGAAATTCAACTCCAAAATTGGAGTCTTCTTGTGGACCTTCTTGGGTGGATGGTGTGAGAGAAATGATGACATCCTCCTACCTTTTCTCTTCCTCCTCCTTTGAAGAACATGGAAGAGTCATGTCTTCCAATCTTGGTTCCAGAGGGTTGTTATGAAGTGCAGGATGTTGTTCCTGAATGTTCTCCTCCATGGCAACTAGGCTCATGTGCTTGGGATGTGAGAGATGGAGGAAAAAATGATGTGATCTCCATGGGTTCCCCTCCATCAAGGAAATCCTCCAAGTCAAATAGGTAATCTACCTCCTTGTTGTCCTACCGCAAGTGCTCAACCTCCTTCATGGTGTCCTCCTGATCTACAATTGACTCACCATGGTTCCCTTCATCATTAAACATGATGTTTGAAAGCTCAAACTCTTCCTCAACATCAGAGCTTGAAGGGGATGAAGTGGGAGGAAGAATTGAAGGTTCTTCTGTGTCATGATCCGTGCTTGGAGCCTCTGAAACTATATGGTCCTCCTCCATAGCTGGAATGTACTCCTCTTCTTTTGGATTAGGAGTAGCTCCCTCTTCCCCTACTTGTGTTGTAGCTGGAGCTTCCACCACTTGTGCAGCTTGACCTCAGCCTCCTCCATAGGCTTAACCAACAAGGGAACCTTTGAAAACTCAAATTTAGTAGCCCAACTCTTCAGATTTTCTATCATTTCTTCTCTATTGGGTTCCTCTGTTTGATGTTCTCCTTGGCTGGTTTTTTCTATTTTTTTCTTCCCAACATGGACTTGGGAAGGCAAGAAGAGTGGTGGGTGGGGAAGGAATTTATTTTGGCTCTTGTAGAGGGGAATTGGATTTGGAAGGGAAAAGAGTAGAGAAACTGAGGTGAGGTGGAAGACTAGGAGATGGAGAAATGAAATCAACACTTGGGGCAGCAAGTGAGGGGCTTGACTCTTGCCTCTACTGAAATGATAAAGATTGAGGAAGAGACAATGAAAGACAGGGAGCTAGTTACTGACTTACCCATTGAAAAGGTTGTCCTGCACTTTGCTCATAAGCCTTGATCTCCACTGTCCATTGTGCAAGTTGGGGTAGCATTTCAATCATGAAGTCTAGCTTCTCCTGAGGGATGTAGTGTCTTGGAAAAGGGCCTTTCCATGGACAAGGTTCCCTACAACCGATGCTGAAAGCCCTCATTTGAACTGTTTCCCTTAATTGAACCATGTCAACCTCCATTTTTTTGAATCTTTTCTAGTAGAACAACATCTTTTGCATAATTATCTCCATCATATACATCTGCTTGTTCTTGATAAGCTTCATAGTTAAACTAGTTTTGACACTGCTCATATGGGTAAGCATAATGGTCATGGATCTTATTATAATGCTGATTTGGAGAGTTGGGAAATACATTAGAGGTGGACTGTATTGCTGTAAATGTGAGTTCCATGAAGGGAATGAAGTCATGATTGCACAACCTCATGGAATGGGGGAAAATGAAAGAGATGGAGGAAGAAATGGATGAAATGAGTGGAAATGGATGGAAAATATTTGTAACTCAGAGAATGGGTTTTTGACCAGATGGAAGTCACCAGATGTGCTTGAAAGTGCCTCCAAAGGCTGAAATCTTCACCAAGAGCACATTGAACCTGATGAAGTGAAGTGGTAAGGTGCTTCACCTGTCCCACCACCTATCTCACGGTGGGTGTGCCAAAACTGTTAGTGTGAAATCACAACACCCCCAAATGAGTCATGGATTTGCTTTTCTAAGGTAGGGTCATTTGGTGTGATTTGCATAACATGGGACCATCTCTCAAGCTGTGGGACTTGCAGAATTGAGATGGATCCTCCAGAGAAAGCCATGGTTCTTCTTCCTGATCCTAATGCTAAACTACTCCTAATGCAGAAATGACGTCTAATCTACACCTATCCTAACAATGCCAAGGAGACCAGGGAGAGAGAAAGTGCATAAAGAGATGAAATCCTACACTAATGAGGTGATAGCACCAAGAAAAGGGAAGTGCGGATCATCTATCAAAACGGCCATCAAATGAAGGGAAGTGAGGTGAGCAATGGAGAGGATGGACAGCATAGCATCACAGACCAAATGTCAAATTCACACAAAACTCCATATCAAACCCCTTACGAACACATCTCCCAAAACTGTACAATGGACATGTCTAGAGATATGCACAGTATACCCTAGCAATGGTGAGAGGCGAGAAGATGTACAACAAAATGAGCAAAGGATGGACAAAACACATCACGAAACATGAGTTTTATTGCTTCATAAATTTTCACACGGTAGCACCATTACATGAGCAAGATGCAAGAAAATGCCATGTTACAAAGCCAAGGGAGGAGGCTTCAAACTCCACATTTGACCATGTAGATAAGAAAGAGAAGAGGGGAGGCAGGGAAGGAGAATGAACAACTGCTTACAATGAATACTTGCCCCTGTATTTATAGATTTGATCAGAGAGAAGAAAGAGATAGAGGGAAGCGGTAAAAGTGCAGGTTAAAGATCAACCACTGTTATTAATGCTTCTGATAAAATATGACCCACAATTTGTCTTTACTACATGATTCCTTGATTCGTGCCTTGAAAGAAGAGAAAATGATGAAAATAGATCGAATCTTATCTAGTTGTTGAGATAGATGGATCTTGCATTGAAAGCCCAAAGATGTTTCCTCCATTTTCCTTTACGTACTAGGGCCTTCTCAAAATATGAAAGTCTCAGATCCTTCCATGGTGTAGGTGAGGACATTAAGACGCTTCCATATGGTGTCAAATTTGCAATATTTCAAGCCCTGAGTCGAAAGATATGCCCCTCTCAAAGTTTGTATCATTGATTCGTATACAAATAGATCAGGAAAACAATTTGAAAAATGGGCCCCCCTTTTGGATTTGGGACACGTGGCAGTTGGATTAGAACAAAAAATCAGGTCTTGCGGGCTTTGCAATTTATACTTTTCTCCTTTTTCACAAATTCGCAAAACCCAGAAATTTTTACTTTTCCCTCTGACTCCTGAACCTTGGCTTTGACTCAGGTGGCTAACACTAAATTTGATTCCCTAATGGGAGTTGCGCTTTCATCTTTGCAACTTTTATGCCTTTTGTGATAATAAGGGGCAAAGAATCAACTTTTTCCCCCAACACCCCACCTTTCCTCTAGGACTCAGGTGTATATGTCTGGCACTTTTTCATTGGTGGAGTCATTCCCCCTTTTGTAACTTGGATTACACCTTTTTGGAGCAAAGCACTGTTAGGACACGTGGCCTCTTCCCCGACTGCCTCCTCCATCCCTTAGTCGATTCTAGATTCATTTCTTGAATGGTTTCGAGCCCGACTTGCTTGGGAATCTTCGTCGTTTTTTTCCCCTTCTTGAATCAGTTGGCTTCATCTGTGACACTTAGCAGCTTTTGTTTCCAACCCTGCTATTTACATTTCTGAGCCCATCTATAACCTAGCTTTGTCATCCTTTAAGGACATGTGGAGGCACCACGGGTATTGAGTCATTTCCGACCCATAAGTTTTCCTTATAGTGCAGCAGTTGTCTTGAACAAATTTGTCAGGCCTCCGGTGAATTTGGGATAATAGATAGTCTTAAAATTCCCAGGGGTCAATGAAAACACTTTTAGACTAAATGGGATAAACAAGGAGAGGAGGTCATGCTCATTTTTGTTTGTTGATATTGTGGGCAAAAGAGTGGAAGGTAAGTTTTCACTCTTATCACTTGGTCACTATCTGCTTGTTAAATTCATACTTGCATGTCCACACTTTATAAGAAAAGGCCTAAGATATTTCTCCTTGCCTATTTCAAGTCTTGACCATTTAGACTTTTCCTCTATGTCTGCCGTTAGACGTATGAGTAGGGGTAGTACTTGCTTTCAGTAGAAAAAGTGCTTTCGCATCCATCTCTAGAGATGTCTCACTTGAGGACACGTGTTCATTTATCTTTGTATAAGCTCATGTCCGTACTTACTCCAATATAAATGCACCAAACTCTCCTGAACTGTTCAAAGCCTAGGGGAACTTCACAGTTGTCTATAACACGTTGTAAACTTCTGTTTCAAACAAATGTAGAGTCAACTAAAATCAGTCAAGGAGGTGATTTTGCTGGTTTTCAATTTTCTGCCTCTGCACAAAACAAGTTTCAGAGTCCTTCCTTGACCCTTGAGAGTAGATTTAGGGTGCAAGGATCAACTAGCGGCTACAGAAGAAAACAATGACTTCTCTTTGATACTTGTGCGGGAACCAAGGTTTATACTCAGCTCAAACACAATGTTTTGGGCTTTTCCAATGAATCTGTGACGTGAGATAGTGGGTCTGTATCATTTCCATTTATGTTTTAGGCTAGTGTGTCCCCGTGATTGTTCCGACCAAAATTTCCGGTGGGTTATCTGGGATTTCAATACCACTACCTGACTAAAACTGTAGATAACAAGCAGATTCCTGCTGAAGATGATGAACCCAATCCGAGCTACTACTGAGACCTCCTTATAAAGATTTGAGTCACACAAAGGGATCAAGCTTCTATTGGTGATATGGGGAAAAATACTGAGCCAAATCAACGATGAAAAACTAAGTTAGGACAAGCCAACTCGAGAATGAGTAGCTTGGGCTCGTGAATGACTGTCAAATGTCAACCCAGTAGAATTCCTAAGCAAATTGGTCTACAGGGGGGAATGAAATTCCTCATAAATCAACATATCATGAGTTGCTTACACTTGGAAAGTGCAACTATAAGGGTCCTACCTAAAAAAGGGTCTTCACATGTGAGGCTCCTGCAGCAATGTGCCATTACTGCTACCTAAAGAGACATCCTAGATGGGCTCGCATAGAGTTGCCAGCGTGTCATTTTCAGCACATCTTTTCCTTGAAGCTACGAGAAAAGTAGTTGACTTGCCTGAGCGAGTATGTGCTTAGGATTCCATGTGGATCTCATGACTTTAAATGGACTCAACTATTGAAGCAATTTTGTGAATTATACTAGAATACTGATAGGGGGGATATTATAATCCATCATTATAATCCCACTGTTGCTTACACATGGTTTTCAACCATATTTGTATTTTTTGTCCCACCTATGGCATTTTTAAAAGGGTCTTCCTACATTAATATGCGGAAAGTTCATTGGGCTTACCCAAAGAAAGATTACCAGGGCTCATGCAAAACAATGTCATGTGTTACCCGCTCAATCACATTTTTCCAAAATCTACAAGGAAAAGCGGAGACTGCATTAGATTGTACTGGGCTTACAGGCTTGCCATAGTCAACTGCAAACTTTTTAACTTCTCAAAAATTGGCAGAATATTGTAATCACAAAAAGCAAAAAATTGGTTCTTTAACACTCACGAGATCCTAGATCTCATTTGCAAAACGTTCGGTATGTACAGTGCCTCTAGGAAGCACTTATGAGTAAATCCGTCACAACTACTATTACACTTAATGCCTAATATAGCTATAACAACGTTGTCTGGGCATCGTCCCTTTAAATAAACAGGGAGTAATAAGGTCGTCACAGTGCACACACTATGAGCCATCGCATCCATTTGTGAACGATTGCATGACATAAATCCAGATTGAGAAATTATTTGAGTATATAGCGAAGTTATGCAACATGTATGAGGATATTTCTTTGAGCCGGTGTCAATAATTACATAGACCCCATCAATACTAGATCTTGGTACAACATATTGAATTCTTTCACATATGTTAATACCTCTTTCATGTACCGCCGGGTATATAGAAAGGGTGAGCTTCTTCCAAGTACCCTACTGGGTATATCGGAAGGGTGGGTCATATAGAAAGGTTCGGTATATTGGACTGATGGTATATAGATTGGGAGACCTAATAACTGGAGTGATAAGAGCCAAACCCTGTTAGTGATCTCTTCAAAATGGGAAATACCCCCAAATTTTTTCTTCCAGATTCACAATTACTCAGAGGAAACAACTATGCTACATGGAAGACTAAAATCAAGACACAACTTGAGTTTGAAGAAATCTGGCCTACTGTGAATGATACTATGACTAGATCAACTACTGATACAACACAACAACGACAGTTTGACAAAGCAGATTAGAAGGCCAAACTCATCATCTTGTTTGGAGTGTTTGATAATCTGCAACCCCACATTCGAGATGCCAAAATAGCCAAATAAGCATGGGATAAGTTGAGCATAGTATATAAGGCCAAGAACAAGAATGTTATACTAAATTTGTAGAGTCAGTTACACACATTAAAGTTCAAGTAGAATGAAAAAATAGAAGCTTTCTTAAGAAGAGTTACAGAATTGAGGGCTTCACTTCTAGCCCTGGGAGAACCCGGTCACAAATGATGCTCTTGTTCCCATTGTTCTGAGAGCACTCCTATCTTTTTACCACATTTTTGTCACAACACTAAATGTTTCAGATCCGACAATTAGTTTTGACAAGCTAGTAAACCTACTACAATAAGAGGAAGCAATGCACAATAAGGATCATGAAGAGGAGCAGAAACGTTCTTCACATCAAAAATGGAAAGGAAAAGGTAAAGGAAAACCTAATTCCTATCAAAAATCCCAAAATCAAAATCAGTATCAAGGGGATAGAAATCATAAGAAGCAATGTCCAATCTGCAAAAGAGGACATAACCTACAAGATTGTTGGTATAATACTTACAAGAAAGGTTCATCAAGAAAATTTGGACCTCCACAACAATCTAACAAGAGACATTCTAACTACAATCAAGGGTAGAAAAAGGGGAACTGGAAAAGAAGACCCCACCAACAAGGTAATATTGCTGAGCAACAAGAACAGTTAGACAATGAAGACTTTTTGTTCACTGCTCAATCAAGTGAACCATCCATGTCATCTAGTGATGTTTGGTATGTTGATTTGGGGGCCACTCGACACATGACCAACCACAGAGACTAGTTTATTTCAATGAGGGAGACACCCATGAAAAATCATGTTTCATTGGGAGATGATTCTTCATATACAGTTCAGGGGATTGGGAACATTTCTCTACCCCTTGGTTCATGCAAATGTAGACTATTAGATGTCCTATATGTCCTTGGGTTAACAAATAATCCTCTTTCAGTCAGTCAACTCCTAGATCACAACATAAAAATTGACTTTGATAGTCAATCTGACAAGAAAACATGTTTGATTTGAGACAAATCAAGAGGCTCAAAAATAATTGACAAATCCTCCAATGTGGGACGGCATGTTCCAACTTGATTTTGTTCACAGAGATGATCAAGAAATTGTGGCTAAGAACTCCACCTTAGCATAGTTGTAGCATCAGATATTTGGTCATGTAAGTTTCAAATATCTCAAAACACTTCGCCGACGTAATATGGTACATGGGCTACCATCTCTTTAGAAGGATACAGACAAGTTTCCTCACTACCTAGTAGGTAAACAACATAGAGATTCATTCTAGAGGAGTACATTTTGAGCTCATGGTAAACTTGATTTGGTTCATACCAATCTTTGTGGTCTGATGCAGCCAAGTCATTCTAGGTTCTAGTATTTCATGCTTTGTGTTGATGACTATTTGAGAAAAATGTGGATTTTCTGTATTCGCAAGAAAAGTGAAGCATTTGAAACCTTCAAAAAGTTCAAAGTAGCAGTTGAGAATTAAAATTGGTCGTCACATTAGAACTCTCCACTCAAATCGAGGGGGGAAATTCACTAGTGATGAGTTTAGATGCTACCTACAAAATCACAGGATTCATCGACAAATGCCTCCACACACACCGCAAATAAATGGTGTTTTTGAGAGAAGAAATCATACTATCATGGAAATGGTGCGATGCATGATCGATGATTCTAGACTTGCAAAGACATTCTGGGTAGAAGTAACAAAGACAACAATGTATATGTTGAACAGAGCACCCACTATTGCTCTTGACAGAGTAACACCACAAGAAGCATGGTCAAAATGGAAACCATATATTGCACACCTCAGAGTATTTGGGTGTAAAGAAAAGCATGCACATACCTAAACAGAACAAAAAGAAATTGGACATGAAGTCACAGAAACTCATCTTCATTGGGTACAATGAAGAGAATCTTGGGTATAGATTGATGGATCCCAAGACCAGAAAAGTCTACACCAGCAGAGATGTTGAGTTTTTTGAGAAGAAGGAAGTAGAGTCTCCTACTCCAGACTCACAAGATGTAGTTTTTTCACCTATTGTAAAAAATTGAAGCTAATGTTCCCTTAGAAGATGAAAGTGATGATGGGGATTATGGTGTTGATTAGATAGAACCACGACCCATGGGAACAGTTCAATGTATGCCTAAATGGTGTACAAGTACATTATAAGATGCAAGAATGGATACTCCATTGGATACATCCACCCTTGGACCATGGACTCACAGTAAAGCAAGAGAAGAAGTTAACTTTTCTTTGATGATTAGAGTTATTAAATCAGATAAGCCCTCTATAGTCCAGGAAGCCCTACAGTCAAAATCTTGGAAAGATGCCATGGATTCTGAATATCAATCAGTGATGAAGAATAACACTTGGCAGCTTGTCGATCTTCCACCAGGGAAGAAACCCATTAGATGTAGATGGATATTTAAAACAAAGTACAAAGCAAATGAGACAGTGGACAAGTATAAAGCAAGACTTGTAGCAAATGGGTATGCAAAAAAAAAGGTATTGACTACAAGGAGACATTTTCTCCCACAACTAAGATCAAAATGATCAGGATGATATTTGCTCTAGCTGTTTAGTTTGGATGGAAATTCTACCAAATGGACGTAAAAAGTGCCTTCGTAAACAGAGATTTACAAGAAGAAGTTTACTTGACTCAACCTGAGGGATATGTAGTACCTGGTCAAGAAGCAAAGGTATGGAAACTCAGGAAATCTCTGTATGGCCTCAAACAGGCACCCCAGGCCTGGTATATCAAGATTGATGAGCATCTCATACAACATGGATTTGTTAGAAATCCATATGATCCCAATCTCTACCTCAAAAATCAAGGGGGGAAGATGGCGATTGTTGTTTTCTATGTCAACGATCTAGTCATCACTAGCAGTTCAGTGAGGATGATCGATGCAATGAAGAAAGATCTTAATCGATCGTTCAACATGACCGATCTTGAGCTGATGCACTATTGTCTTGGATTGGAAGTGTGGCAGAAAGAGAATCATATTTTTGTTTCTCAGATGAAATATACCAAGAATATGCTCAAGAATTTTAGGATGATGGATTGCACACCAATTACTACACCCATGGAGAACAAATTGTAGTTATCTCATTCATATCCATCTCCTGAGGTAAGTGCCACTCTCTATCGGCAACTAATTGAGAGTCTCATTTACCTGACCTACACTAGACCAGATATCAACTTTGCAGTGATCTATCTATCCAGGTTCATGCAGGAACCCAAAGTTTGTCATTGGAAAGAAGCAAGGTGCATTTTGAGATATCTCAAAGGATTAGTGGATCTTGGTCTAGAATACAAGAAGAACGAGAACTTCTTCTTGACTGGATGTTCAGATTCAGATCATGCAAGTAACATTGATGATAGAAAATCCACTTCTGGATTTGTATTCTTTATGGGATTTGGACCAATATCATGTGGAAGCAAGAAACAACACTTCGTTTCTCGCTCTTCCACAGAAGCCAAGTATCGTTCTGCAGGAGAAGATGTCTGTGAAGTGATTTGGCTATGTTGCATACTGGAAGGACTTGGAATACCACAAGACAAACCGACCACCTTGTATGTAGACAATGAAGGTGTTCTCAAACTTGTTTGCAATCCAGTTTTTCACAAGAGAACAAAGAACATTGAGGTACAAGTTCATTTCATACATGAACATGTGTTGAAGCACAACATCCAGCTTCAATATTGTCCAACAGCTGATTAACAGGTAGATATCTTCACAAATTCACTTGCAAGTGACAAGTTTGAGTTGTTCAGATAGTTCCTCTCCTCATCCCTTGAGACAATGCACAATTAAGGGGGGGAATGTTAGGATAAATTAATTATGCATTATATGATTAATTATTTAATTAATTTAATTAATTAAATAATAATATTATATGGTTATATTATAATTGTATGTTGTTATATGGTTGTAAACCATATTTGTCTTTTTATTTCATAGGGATAATTGTTACAATTATTATAACAATTTATATGCTTCCCGGATGTATTATTGGAAGCAGTTGTGAGTATTGTTTTACTTGTGCAACATATTTCTTTGTCTGCACATGACTGTATAATACCTATAAGTATTGTAGTCCTGCTATTGTAAACTGGTTGATTGAGATTAATAAAGTTAAATAGGATTCCACCCCTATTTCTCAATTTACAGTATCAATCTAGCAACTCTAGTTCTGCTATTCCATTCCTTATACCGTTTATGAGTTTCCATTACATCCTCCTTGCTTGCATATACAAATTTCTTCTCCTGAGCTGGAATAATTTCTCTAACTAGCAAAGTTTCACTAATGCAATTATTTTTCTCAATGGAAATCATACCTTTTTCTCTAGAAGCTTCTTCTTCTTCAAATGAGTTCTTTTGTAATTCAGGTATCGACATATGATGACCTTGCTTGGGCTTGCTACCAATATTCATCATGCAATAATCTAGAAATGGCATATTATCTCTGAAACCCTTACTTAAATATTGATATTTCCTCCAACAAGAATCCCCATCAATCACCTCTATTGGCCGCCCTTTATCACTATTCTCACCATTTTCCTTATTGTCCTCAAATCTTATTTGATTCAAATTCTGAGTGAGTTGGCTAAAATAATGGTTAGTGGCTTCCTATTGTTTCACCATGTTGGTGATCATTTCCTTCATAAAACCCACATTGAGATATTTCCAAACTACCATATTTAACCCACACAGGCTGGAGGGACAACAACTTTGATACCACAGAAATATCCCTTGTGAGATACCACATAAAAATGCACAAAATATTGAAAATTTGCAGCCAAATAAAATACTGATTTTTACAATAAGGATAACGAACTAAAGAAAATTAATATCTCCCAAAATATCCACTCGAATTACTTGAAAATTTAAAGAGGGCTCGTTAATATTATAAAGGACATAATAAAACTATTTTTTGGAGTTTTACAGAAATTAAAATGCTGCCAGAAAAATCATAGCATGCCCTAGACAGCTGGAACTTCAGAGGGTCGTAACTCTCCAAATACAAGAGAAAAAATTATGATACTTTGGAAATAATTTTAACAAATATAGGAAATGGCATTTCAACCTTCAGATCCGAAAATGGCTAACTAGAAAACCCTCCAAATAAAGGCTACAGGTTGCCTTGCATGGGGAAGGGTGGGAAAATGATGGAGACACCTTCAAAGTGATGCTAAGCCCTACCCAAATGAATGCCATAAATCTGATCTTGAACCCCTGTGATATCTTCCCAAAATGCCCCCAAAATCCTCAAACCCTTCCTCTGAACCCTATGATAATGTCTGTGTAACACAGTCCTATAAGTGTCTCCAAAATGACAAGTTAGGGTAGATCTCTCACTACCGAAGAATGCCCTGTTAGCTAGGGAGGGGTCTCTCACCACCAAAGCTAGGGTTCTTGTGGGAATTCACTCCACAAGATGTAGATTTGCAAACAATAGTTGCATGTGAAGGAGAATAATTATTTATGCAAAAGTCCCTTTTTCTTTCTCCCCCAGCTCCTTATATACTTCTCCAAGGCAAAAGAGCCCTAATAAACCCCAGTTGCATTTTTCCCTTGGAAGGGTCAATAAAATAAAAGTAACTTAAGTTACTTTACCCCTTTTTATTTTCCATGGTCCAAAATTTACCCTCAATGCAAAATTAGAATATTACGTGTCATGTGGCCCCTTCCTAAGGACAAAACATAATATCTAGTCCCTCCAAAACACTTTATTCTTATGTCATTGAAGAAATATAAAAAAAATGGACTAGATATTTATACCTGAAAACTCCCCACATCCCGAGCCCCTAGGGTGTGACCAAGGCCTGGACTCGAATTGGCCCTCAGGCCTTAGGCATAGGAAAAGGGGACATTACAGCTACATGTCACTATTAAAGTACCTATACTAGTTTGATTCTCAATAACTGTCTCAGGGACTGGAACACCAAGTGCAAGGGATAGATTGCCAAGTGGGATCAAATGCATGCCCACAACTCTTAATTTTTCTTCCTCATCCGTTCTCTCATCAGAAGTCAAGGGGTACCTTCTACCACACTTGCCTTAGGATGGAAGAACCATATGCTCTGGCTCCATGTCTTCCACGTGAGTTCCAAATATTTCCTGATCCGTGTCCCTCCTCAACTCCAAAGACTCCTCAATTCTGCATCTCTTCATCAATTCCCTCTCACACACTTGATTATACTTAAGTCTCCTTTCCTCTCTCTACCTTTCTACCACCAGTTCTACCATCCTTCCCCACACTTGCTCCTAGCCCTGATTGTGGTAGGTTTTATCTAGCTATAGGGTGTTCTTCCAAATCCATAGTTACAATCTAGATCTTAATCACTAAAGGGATAAAACACAAATATGATCCTCTGTGTTCAGGCAAGAACTGAAACTCAGTAACCTCTGGACAAGAATAAGTAGAAACAACATACTCCAACATGTAGCTACGTAAAACACCACTCCATTAGTGATCTACAACACATGTCTAAGCCAAATCAACATCATGCAAAGTCTAGTAATATTCATGTGTCCACACAATTTTCCTATACCTCCAATTTCTCTTTGATGCATATGATACCAACCACTCTTACAACTTTATGGGGAAACAATAGAAAAATGTCTCATAGAGTTCATGATACAAATGTTCTTCAATCCACACGCGAGCATAAAAATCAAGTCCAGTGTTATATATATGAGAAAACTATTCCTCTAAATTATCTACCCAACTCTCAATACTGGAAAAAGTCAACCGATACGTATTCATTATGTAACATCCTTGCAATAACTTGAAAAGAGGTCCTCAAAACATAACCAAAATGAAGTCACTATTCCTTTATCAATATCCTAGGTGCACTAACACCTCATCAAGTTGGAATTTGAATGCTCACCCAAAGTATGCAAAGGTAACGTCCCTCTTTTGATACCAACTTTGTCAAGGAGTTAACATGCATGAAGATATATCTCATCATAGTAATAGATAAACAAGATGAACCGGATCTAAACATACAAGTAACAGACCATAACCATGTGCAAAAAAAGCTAAACAAGAATCAATAACAAGTTTACCATGCAAGATCTAGTAACATAGACATCAATAACAAGAATCCATCCATAGAATACCATTCTATTAATCACCATAAAGCACAACAATTTTATACATCAATAGTAACTCCATAAGATTATGCACATAAGTGAAAAAACAACACAACCTCACAATCATTCATGGTATATCCATGCCATGCGAATCATACATATATATAGGGGTGGGGACTTTCCCTTCACCGCCCATGCACTCTCTAAAAATATCATGCATGCTAGAATTAGCCATGCGTGTGTTACAAGCCAGCTACAAGAGCATGCAAGATTGCTAATAAGAGATTATATTCTAATATAAACTATAGATCTAATTATATTAATATTCTAAGCTCTGCATGATGCTTTAGCTTCCTTCGCATGAGATCTATCTCAAAATAGAATTTTATTTAACTAAAAGTCTTCATGCTCTATTATTATCTCCAAAACCTTGCTTGGCCGCTACTCCAACACTCTATCTTTCTAATTTTTCTCGTGGCTCATAATCCAAACAAGTATAGATTACAATCTGTCAGGGCGCGAGGCTTCACGCATTGTCTATCCTACTCTTAGGTGTTCCTTCCCACCTAACTCCCGTGCGTAAAAAACCCTCATGCCATTTATACTTAGTATCTTTTTTAGGGGTCGAACAAGACATTAATAGGCAACTGCTTAAGAATTTTTACAATACCGTGGGTACCAAAACCATGGGCCAAAATTGCCCCATAAGCCCTATGGGTCAAAAACCTCACCCATATGAGAAGAGCACATTTCTTGAGATATCAGACACATTTTTTGAGGCCAAAAAAAATCTCAAGGGTTGTGCCCCCGAACACCTGCTACCGAGGCTTTTGTCCCTGGAACCTCACTTGGGACCCGACGAGAAAAGTATGGGGAGTGTAAAATAATTTTAGTGTATAGTCTTCAACACTTCCACACATGAAAACAGACTCCACAACATAAAAATCTCCCACTTCGAGATTGGTTTTCCTCTAAGCAAGCTTCTCAACCCTTCATTTTCATCCATGAAGACCAACCGAAGCTGAACACAACTTTAGTTTCTCTCTTATGACCACCTTGGTCATCATGTCTGTAGGATTCTGATTGGTATGAATATTCTCCAACTTCAACTTCTCTTCCTCCAAAGTTATCCTAATGAAATGGTACCTTAACTATATATGCTTCATCCTAGAGTAGAAAGCAAAGTTCTTAACTAGGTGTATAACACTATGACTATCACTATGTGGATTTCCTTCCTCCTTCTTGTTCCCTAACTACTCAAGCAATTACTATAATCAAATCATTTATTTTCTTTCCTTTGTGGTAGTAACATACTCAGCTTCCATAGTTGACAAAGCCACAAAATTCTGTAGTTGTGAAATCCAACTCACTGTTGTCCCACCTACAATGAAAATATAACTTGTCATGTTCATCCTGCTTTCTACATCTCCTACCATATTTGAATCTAAATAACCATGCAAAGTGGTGTCCAATCCAATGTAGCACAAAACTATCCCCATGGTCCCTCTCAAGTATCGAAGGATCCACTTTATTGGCTGCCAGTGATCTTTACCTGGATCACTCATAAATCTACTCACTGCTCCCAGTGCATGGGAAATATCATGCTTAGTGCACACCATGTAATACATCAAACTACTAACTGTTGATGAGTTAGGTACCTTGGACATTTAGTTTCTCTCATGCCCTATCTTGGGAACAATTGCTAACCACTGATGAATAAGGCACCAATCAGGGGTTAAATCTGACATCCGTTTAAAAGTTTTTCATGATTTTAGACGTAAAATACTTGCAAATATTTTATAGAACCATCACATGTGACTTGCATATTTAAAATGTGACCATCAATTTCGATATACATTCATATGTAATTATATTAGTCTATATTAAGCATAGTTAAATAAATATGGAATAGTCATTGATAAATTTTACAAGTAGTATATAAATACTATTGTTTCATATTTTTGACCGACAACATAAAAAATTTACCATCACTTGAATTTTTTTTGACATGCATAGGTGGTCGTCAAATTTAACCCCTATGCCACCAATGATAAGAGATGGTAAGATTCTTACAACCAACATAGAAGGTGAATGTATATATGTTTATTTACTTTCATTTATGTCATATTTATCAATATTTATTTGTCATTTATTATCTTTTGGTACCATGTTCTTTACCAAAGCATCATCACTCGCTGCGCTATTGTGATGAGAAGGCAGGTAAGTGCACCAAGTTGGGGGGAAAAAAGGGGGTTTTAAGTGGACGCATTTTTTTGAAAAATAAAAAAAACTTCAACTTGTATGAGTTTTTTGAAATACTTACACTCAAAATTGGAATATGTTGTATAAACATGAATCGTAGCATTCTGAGTCTAGTTTCTAAGCTACTAAATTTTATTAAAAATGGATAAGTTTAAGTGGGTCAAATAACTAAAATACTAACAGGTGCTCCTATTTTTGTTAAAAAACAAAACAGAGTGACTTTCGTGCCCCCCACCATTTTTTAAGCACCATTTAGTAGTTTTGAAAACCATTTGGTAGAAAGATAGCTAGGAGCATCTAGTTTGTGCTAGATTTTTTTAATATTTGTTCAACAAGAATTTATTTATTTTATAATTTTTCTAGTAAAAAAATTTTATTTTTTGAAAAATAACAGAGCTCTGACTGTACCCCACCTAACTACCTCAAAAAATATCAAAAATTAGATTTTTTTTGAATAAGTATAGAGTTAGGCCTAGTTTGTGCTAGTATAATTATTTTTCAATTTGGATGAGCCAAAAAAAAGATACACAATGAAAGATAAACATATTTAAACTTCAAAAAATAGCTATAAAAAGGCATAGTTAGAAAATAAATAATATGGAAACCTTATATTAGTCAGAAAATTATATTTTTAGAAATAAGAAACTCTGCTCTATGTCGTGGTATACTTTTTTTAAAAACGAATCGATTGTTTTATGTTGATTTATCATGGATGAAGTTGTGTTTTTACAATTTCCTGTAAACACACGTTGTTTGCTGTGTTTGTACAAGTTCATGCCTCAGGCTTGGGGATCCAAACCGGATCCCAAGCCTTGAGGCATGGCTTGGAAAAAGTGAAAATGAAAAATGCGTACGCACTATAACGCGTAAGCATTCTGTATAGTATGAAAATTATATACGCCTTTGACATGCTTCTATTAACAAAAATAAATGTTTAAGTATAAGTTTTTCATTTATTATTATTTATATTTTATTATTTCTTATAATTTAAATTTATTTTTGTAAAAATAAGAAATTAGGGTCACTCTGCACCTTATGGAATTAGTCTCATAGCTCCACGAGTCACGATTTAGGAGATAGTTTTTTATAGTATAATCTGGTCAGTACATACGTAATTTTCAGGATTTCAACATTCAGCCTAAAGCTTTTAGCGTTTAAGTTCTATAATCAAAAACCTAAATTGTAGGCCATAAACCTAAACCCTAAACCCTAAACCTTGAACCATGATCCCTAGACGGTAGACCCTAAACCCTAAACCTTAAACATTCACCCCTTACGCGTGAGCCCTAAATGCTGAGCCTTAAGCCCTAAACCCAGAGTGCTAAGCCCTAAGACCTAAACCATGAACCATGAGCCCTAAATGCTAAACCCTAAACCCTGAACCGTAAAAACTAAACCATAAACCCTAAACCCTGACCCCTAAATCCTAAACCCTAAACCATAAACCATAAGCCTTGAACCTTATACTCTTATCCCTGAGCCCTAAAGTCTAAACCCTAAACCCTAGACCATATACCAAAAACCCTAAACCCTAAACCTAAACCATATACACTAATCCCTAAACCCTAAACCTTAAGCCCTAAACGTTAAATCCTAAACTCTATACCCTGAACCCTGAACCCTAAACCTTAATCCCTAAACCATAAACCATAAACCCTAATCCCTAAACACTATATCCTTAACCCTAAACCCTAAACCATAAAACTTAAACCCTAAATCCTTAACCCTGATCCGTAAACCCTAACCATAAACCCTAAACCCTAAACCATACACCCTAAACCCTAAATCTTAAGCCATAATCCTGAACCTTGAACCCTAAACCCTAAACCCTAAACCTTAAACCCTAAACCATGAGCTCTAAACCCTAAACCATAAACCCTAAACCCCGAAGCATATTTCATCAATATTTCCTAGTCTCGTGCTTAGGACCATCATTGAGTTTGCTTATAGAACTACCTTGTTTATGAGAGGTGGGACAAGTAAATAAATGGATATGACATCTACCTTATGCCTTGCAATGCATATTACAAATCTCTTCCAAACTTGTTTCTCCCCACATATACTTGTGCTCTTGAATGTAAATTTATTCACACTCTGAAAACAAATTTCACATTTCTCATATTTTCATGTAAGGTATTATGCAAGCCAGGATGACCCATTAGAAGCTGGAAAAAATAACCATCACAACACAAAAATTAATCTTAAAGGAAACAAAAGAAACATATAAAATATACCAATGTCGAGGTGTAGGATCATAATTGAATTTCTTGCAGTATCCTCTCCTTCGGAGAAAGAGAAAGTTCTTGTTCTACTAGAATGGATAATAAATTTGAAATAACTTCTTGAAGTGTTCAAAATAAGCATAGAAATAGGGGAATGACTAAGAATACAAAGGGGTTATCAATCATCTAGTAAATATTAAACCTTGTTTAGTTCTAAATGGGAGTCACTTGACATATGACTTAGTGACCTTCCATTCATTGATAATTCCTTATATGTTAAACCTATGGATCTTTTCAAAAGTGCCTTAAAAAAGATAGGGGTATTCATCAATCCTAGTGAAGGGTGTGATGTAATTTCCAAGCAACTTGAGCCCTAATTCATTATAGAATCGGAGATCATAACACATATTTAAAAATATCTCTATCATTATAAATGGAAGCCATATAATGGTGTCTCCATGTACATCCAAGGATCAAGGACTACTGGAGTCTGTGGAAGGATTGAACATTCAGGAAGATGACATTTCCCTCCTTCAAAATATCAACAAATGAAAGACATCAAATTATGATGACTCTCTTTGAATGTTCTGCCTACAAAGTTGATGAACCCTTTTCAGTTGAATACTCTATGTCAATTACTAATAAGAATGGGTTGGAGACACATAATTTTATAATGGGTGAAATATTTCAAGTCATACGATGGGAAAAAGAAGATAGCTATATTGGGTAATATTTATATACCATGAGGGAGCCCTAAACCCTAAACCTTGAGCCCTAAACCCTAAACCCTAAATATGAGCCCTGAATCCTAAACCTTAAACCTTAAACCCTAAACCTAAACCCTAAAACCTAAACCTTAAACCATTAAACCTTAAACCCTAAACCTTAAAACCTAAACCTTAAATTCTAAACACTAAACCCTAAACCCTAAACCTTGACCTAAACCCTAAACCCTAAACCCTAAACACTAAACCTTGAGCCCTAAACCCTAAACACTAAACCCTAAACCTTGAGCCCTAAACCCTAAACCCTAAAACCTAATGCCTAAACCCCTTATCCTGAGCCCTAAACCCTAAAGCCTAAATCCTGAGCCCTAAACCCTAAACCTTGGACCATGAGCTCTGAACCTTAAACCCCTAAGCCCCAAGCCATGAACCCTGAGCCAAAAAACCTAAACCCTAAACCATACACACTAAATCCTAAACCCTAAACCCTTAGCCCTAAACCCTAAACCCTAAACCTTAAACCCTGATCCCTGAGCCCTAAAACTTAAACCCTAAAACCTAAACCCTAAAACTTAAACCTTAAACCCTAAACCCTAAATACAGAATCCCTAAACCCTAAACCCTAAACCTTAAACCCTTAACGTTAAATTCTAAACACTAAACAATAAACCCTAAACTATGAAACTTAAACTTTGAACCCTAAGCCCGAAACCCTAAACCCTAAATCCTAAACCCTAAACATGAAACCCTAAACCTTGAGCCCTAAATCCTCAACCCTAACCCCTAAACCCTAAACCCTAAGCCCTAAGCCCTAAGCCCTAAACCCTAAACCCTGAGCCCTAAACCATAAACCCTAAACCATGAACCATGAGCTCTGAACCCTAAACCCTAAACCCTAAATTGTGAGCCAAATAACATAACCCTAAACCCTAAACACTAAATCCTAAACCCTAAACCCTTATCCTAAAACCCTAAACCTTAAACCCTTAACCTTGAGCCCTAAAACCTAATCCCTGAACCCTAAGCCCTAAACCCTAAAACCCAAGCCCTAAATATTGAGCCCTAAAACCTAAACCTTAAACCCTAAACCTTGAATTCTAAACACTAAACCCTAAAACCTAAACATCATTTTAGTAAGGATCTCATTTTAGTAAGAAGTAGAAAAGCATCATAGAGCTGATTCGTGGTCACTAAAGTGAATTATGGACCAAATTTCAAAATGATTACCAATTCAAGGAGTGAAAGGGCCAAAATCCAATCCATAAGGTCAAAAAACCTACAAAATGACTATATGTTTGCACAAAACAAAGACCGACTACAATATATATGGCTTGAAAGTTTTAAGTCATTGCTGAAATTCTGAAAATGAGTAAGTACTAACCAGAATAGATTTTGAAAAATTATCTTCTAGATTATCACTGTCAGAACTATGGGACCACTTCCATCAGGTGCAAAGTGACCTTGATTTCTTATATTTAGTAAAATAAATTTAAAGTATAAGATTTCTAATAACATTTATTTTACTAAATATGGCTCCTTCTAGCCCCTACAAACTTCATATAGAGAAAAACGTGTACACGTTTTGTGTTCATAGAAACACGTACGTGTTTTAGGTTCGTTAATTCCTGAGCTTAGGAAAATATAACGTGATCATGTAATTGCAAAACACGACTGGGTTTTGTTCATTTTCGGGGTTTTGTCCACTTTTTGACCCCTTAACTTCATGCACTTACCCAGGCTTGGAATTTCAAATTATCTATGTCTGTCAAATCAAAATTTGCTGATAGTTTAGCTCTTTCAGACGACATTATATTGCACTAATTTTTATAGACATTTCTATAATCTATTCATATATATAAAAATAGATATTATATTTTTAGATAAACCATTTAATTTTTTTTACGGTTTTTACAATTCTTAGCGTGTCATTGTTTATGGTTTCTAAAAATTTTCCCATGTAATATACGGTATAAAACAATAAAAAATGGCCAACAGCTTGTCAATTTCTAGGCCTATGAGTAATGAGATTTTTTGGGGCATATGTATACACAATTTTTTCACTTTACAAACATGTTTCTTGGGATTGTCAATGCATTAATATCCTTGAGCATATGTTCACTTGTATGCTGATATCGATGTGTGTTGATTTATAATACGTTGTGAGATATGTATCATGCACTATTCATCTAACTGCCATCTTCATATCACAATGACATTAGCTTATTTGTCCTCCTAGGTTCCCATTCCCCCTTTTAGACCCTACTTTTGCTCATTTCCTATTCATCGGCCCTGTCGATGACATAATTTAGCATCGCTTATTTTGATTGGTGATATATTGTTTTCTTTAGATTTATTTGTACACACGCCACGCCAATGATGTCGGCTAAAACCAAGTTTTGAACAGATATTTAATTCATATTTATAGGTTCCCTTCATCATTTCTTCATATTCAATTCTTGTTTACGAAAATATGGCTTAGAAAGAAGAGGACTTAAGGTTAAGAGGAGTTTACACCAAGGTAAATGAGTCAGAATAAGGCTTTAAAGATATCCAGAATCTAAGTTCCACTACCTAGGTTTACCGAGTCTTTAGAATCACAAACTTTGGTCTACTTAGATCTTCACCTATCCATCTTAACTTCGCCCACAACTCACTAATGAATTGCTACAAGCCAAAGGGAAGCTCAATGAGCTAGCAAGTCTACCAAAGCTAAGTATCCCTAACCCTAACCTTTTTATTTTGTACTTCGGTAGATACTTTCAATGTTATATGCTTCACATATTAGATAGTTTAGCGAATACTAGTTACTTTATTTCCATCTTTTACGTTATTAGTACTACCGAAGGCAGTTTCCACTATAGGCCTCATATCTGTTTAATTCTTTGTTAATTTTTGTACCTTTTATCCAATTAGAAATTGTTATTATCTGCATAAATCAATATAGTTCTCACAACAATACTAAATATTAGTAAACTTGCATATTATTTAACAAAATAATTACAAAATTTGATATATCTTCATTGTGATTGGCTTACATCTTGAGATGTTATTGGAGCCTTCAACATTTTCGACGAAAAAATGATGCCATAACATTTATTATAATTTATTATTTACAGATTCAATTTTTTATGAGATGTACAGAGTTTCAGGTGTACAGAGTTTCATGTGTTATTCCCTGGGCATATTTCAATTCAATGTCAAGCCATGAGAAAGCTCGACCACATCTGAATCGGAAAAATCAACTCGAAAGGTAGAGCAATAAATGGCCAAGCTAGATCTATAACGAAGTCCCTTCATGGCAGAACTGAGTTGGCCTCCACCTCGCGGGATCTCTAGCAATCCCAACCAAAATTCACAAAGGCATCATAGCAGCAACTGAGCGAGAAGTACAAAGATTCGAAAGACAAAAATTGAGGTGCACGAAAAAAATTTGACAGCATCACCCCTTGGCGGCCGAAGCATCTCGAGGCATAAAACAAATCTAGCGCATTATCTCCCAAACTCTAAAAGAATGGATGTTGTCAAGGACGATTCAACTGTTGAACAACTTACAATGTTAAAAAAAACAGACCCTCCATTTACATAATATTATATCAGCCCAAAACATTAGACATAGTTTTCAAATCCTTGAACGGTAGTTATCACCTCTATTTTGAGGGGCCGATCAACAGAAGACCAACGCTTGTAGATCATACATTCTAGAAATTTTGTTTTTTAAACTATTCGCGAGTGAAGATGAATTGGATTTGCTCCATATTATTTTCCATTAGAGGCAATGAATCGTATCTTTGTGTCTGCAATGGAAACATTATTGAATTTAAGCATCTCTTTTGCCATTGCTAACCACCAAATGAAATAGTAAAATAGACTCCACTCGAACTAAATAAAAACTCCGTTCATTTTAGAGAGAGACAGGTACCTACGAGATGTGACACGTGTATGTTTGACGTTAAACAAAATCACTTCGTGGATTAAGAAGAGGAGTTACGTGTCTTGCCGAGAAACTCAATCTCCAGCCACTATTATATTTCAACGTGTCCTATGAAATTCAATCTTAGCTATGAAAATTTTGACCGATGTCAGAACAAGCTGGTCCCTTCTCATAGGGAAATGCCTTCGGCATAAATGTTTGTAAATGATTTATGCTAAACTTGAATTAATGTTTAGATGCATATATCGTTTTCTGTTTAAATGAATTACTATTTTCCCTTGTCTGCAATAGGAGGGAGTTGCAATCAATTGATGAGGTTGATTTTCAGATTAAACAACGATAGATTTTCCCTGTAAATATGACATCAATTTGCAGAGTAAACTGTGACGGATTTTCCCTTTAAATGCCATAGGATTTGCCCAATAGTTGAGGATTGAAAGTGGCAACGAATTTTCCCCCATAATGTCACTAATTTACTGCTTACTTTCAGGGCAGACTTCGCACTATCCTTTTGGTGTCATAATTAGAAATCATCCAGTAGTATGTACAATTATATGAGTTATCTTGCACCATATTGTGCTATTTTAGAGACAATATGCCCAATGGTTATGTGCAAAGCTTTGTTTGTAGCCCGGTAGGTTCCAAATGAGCAGCTCAATTTCAATGTACATGTTTAACTCGGCAATGAAACAACACACCTAATGGCTCAATCTTCATGTAAGGGTGGTCTCAGTGTTGAACTTGATGACATGGCTCTCGAACGGTCACTGTAAATAGTGAACATCTTACTCTACCTCCCAACTCGTTCCTATACAATAGTAGAACTCCAAATTTGAATAGACACCTTAACTATTCGTGTTTCTCCAAATTTAAGTACCAAGTCTCTCCTATGAAATCGTTTCAATTTTCACCTTTAGCACCATACATAATCATTTCAACTGCGGTATTACTTCGCAGCATTGCTGCTCTTGTTGTTAATTACTCACAACTCTTGCTTTATCACCGCAAGTTTACATAGCTCTTGATTTAGCGTCACCCCGGATCTAGTAATTTCTTCCTCCCTTCATTTCTTTAGAAGTTATGTGTATGTTCTCCTTATAGATTCATTACAATCTCCTTTGTTAATTTCTCTCCAAAACAACCCTAGACTGCTTTGTGAATCGGCTTCTTGCATATTTGTTTTGGATCTAGATCGCTCTTCAACTTTTTCCTCTTTAGAGGATCCTTGTAAAGACATCTTTTAGGTCTACATACACTAGGTTCCTCTCAGTTGAGATTGTGAACATTTGGATTAGTGACATAGCTGCGAATCCATTCCACAACTTCTTCATTAAACCCAAAGCCTCAAGGGTGAGAATGATTAGTTTCCAACATCATCTATTACATGCTTTGGAGATATCAAGTCCCACAAGAACCCCTGGTCATTTATGTGCTTTGAGAGATTAAGAATCTCTTGAACAACTATATTATTATCTGAGATTTTCCTTCTAGAAACAAACACTGACTAAGCTTCAACGATGATTTTTAAGAGCATAGGTTTGAATCCGGGGGCTCTTAGTTTGAATAGGATTTTGTACACCATATTGCATAACTCAGTGGACCTTTACTGATCCATTTGATCTGCTTGAAACATTTTTAGGATTAGGACCACATTTGTGGCATTTAGGTTGTGGAACATTTTCTTCCTCTGCCTGGATTCTTCGACGAGGTCTATCAAATCAGATTTTATACTTTCCCAAAATGATTTATAGAAAAAGGTTGGGAATTCACCAGGTCCCAGAGCCTTGTCCAATTGGAAGGAGAAGACATTTGGTTTTTCTTCCAATTCAGTAATTGAACTCAAAATGAGGTTGTTTTCTGCTGGTCCAATCTTGTTTGGGATGAGCTGGACCAGTTAACAGTTGGACCTTTGATTGTTCATTGGAGAAGGATTGCATAGTGAGCATCCCCCACATAAAATAAGTAGCAAGCTCTAGAATTTCTTGTGAAGTTTGAAAAATTGTGTCATCCCCTTTCCTCATATGTGGTATAGGGTTGAGATGTCTTCTTTTTACATATTTGTGAAAAAACTCATATTTGAGTCTCCTTCTACGCATCATTTTCTTGACCACTTCCTCTAGTAGATTTCTTCTTGTTCCAATATTGTAGCTATTTGATGGATGAGATTTTGTTTCTAATCGTTTATGTATTGGGTGAAACCAACGCTCCCCAGTGTTTTAATTGAAGAGTTTCTAATTGTTTGCTGAGAGCTGGTTCTTATTTGAATATATTAACAAATTCCGTTTGGTGCCATTTCTTCATTTTTTTCGTTTGAGACGTTTGAGTTTCTACATGAACCTGTACGTATTATGTCCGCGTATGTGATTGTCTTGTGCCACTTCTAACTTGGGAATGGGAGTATTGAGCTCTTTTGATTCTAGCAAATTGGTCACTTATTTGGAACATGACCGGCCAATGGTATGAGATGGTGGAGTCATTTACCTGTGCTAAAAAATGCTTATTCTTGACCATGTAAAAGGTAAATGTAGTTTTATAGGTTAGTTGTGTCAAGACATGAATTTGGTGTATGAAATTGTTCAAATTGTGTATTCATGAGGCTTGACCTCATGACATGATCAGGTTCAATAGGAAACTCTAACTTGCCAATCCACCTACATGGAAAGAGAGAAGATGGTAATTTTTAAGATTACAACTTAACCAACGCAATATATATATTTTGATGCAAACATGCATCAAACAAGGTTTTCTCAACAATTAATGTTGTCCATATTTGTGGCTGTATATTAGATGAGGAATTTCTATGCTTTATGATGAGGCTCCTTGTACTTGTTCAATCAGGTCACCAAGAAGAACCATAGATGGAAAACTCGCCAAAAACTCACAAAAAAATTGCAAAATGGTTAAATCACCGAAAAACTTACCAAAATCAGAAAAAAAACTCGCTGAGTTTTGGGGAATACTCACCGAGTTAACTCGGCGAGCACTTGCCAAAACTCGGCGAGTTCATGGGTAAAACTTGCCCAACACGGTTTGCAAACGCAGGACACGGTTTTCACACGCAAAAACCACTTTTTTACATGATTTTGGCTCTTTAAAAAGCCCTCTACTCCCTCATTGTTACTCACACAACCATTTGAGCTTGCATTGCTTGTGTTGAGTGGATTTTGGAGTGAATTCGAGGAGAGAACTTGGAGATTTGCATTTGGAGGTACGTTTTTTTTAAAAAATTCTTTGAAGTTTTTCCAAATTTTGTGTATATTATTTAGTTTTTATAGATTCCTATTGTGATTCTAAATACATGTAATGTAAAATCGAATGCTTGTAATTTTTTTATACTTAGTTGCAGCCAAAGGTATGTATTTTTTTTTAACGTAAATTCATTGTAAATTAGTTAAATTTTATGTATGTGTATTGCAATCGATTCATTGTGTAATTCTAAATACATGTAATGTAAAATCGAATGTTTGTAATTTTTTTATACTCATTTGTAGCTAGAGGTATGTATTTTGTTTTTAACGTAAATTCATTGTAAACTAGTTAAATTTTATGTATGTGGATTGTAATCAATTCGTTTTGTAATTCTAAATACATGTAATGTAATATTGAATTCTTGTAATGTATTATTTTTATTTATGCAAATTTGTTATTCAAGCACGTTTTTTTTTTAAAATTAAATTAAGTTTACATTTTCTAATTTTTTAAATGTGCATTGTGTTGCAGATTAGAGCTTAACAATGGCATCAGGGTCAGCATCAGGTTCAACATTTTAGTCACTAGCAGGGACCGTTCCTCCGAATGCCCATTCCATAGCATGGAAGTATGCTATACGTGGAGCTAGTGAGGGTGAATTTTTTTGCACTTTCTATAACAAAAATATGAATGGAGGCATCAATCGTTTGAAATATCACCTTTCAACTATTATTTGCCGAGATGTTACGGTTTGCCTCAACATGTCGGAAGAGGCAAAGTGAGAGATTAGAGCAGAGCTGGCAGAGTTAGACGAGAAGAAACTAGAGAAGGCAAGGATGAAGGCAGCCATAGCACAAGCTATTAGACGTGGGGTTGCAATGGAAGAGGATTTAGACGATGATGCGGCAACAATTGTGGGCTCTACTCATGGTCCACGCATACGAAGAGGAAGAGCCAAAAGAGGCACATCTTCATCGAGTTTGAGTAAAGGCATACCGAATTTTTTTGTGGCAAGGAACACACCTAGAGCACAATCTTCATTGGAAGGTACAGTCTGAAACAAATATATACACAAGGAAGTGGATAAAGCTTGTGCAAATTTTTGGTACTACAATAACCCGCCGTTCAATGTGGCAAAGAGCCCATACTGGGAGTACTTGGTGACAACATTGACAGTTACAGGGAAAGGGTACAAGGCACCCTCTCCAAAAGATTTGAGTCAGAAATTGCTTGAGGGTGCGATTGCAAATGCCACTACCATGCTAGAAGAGCACAAGAAACAATGGAAAAATTTGGATGCACCATTCTTTCAGATGGGTGGACAGATGGAAGGAACCGCACCCTTGTTAATTTTTTAGCAGCTTCAAACAATGAGATGGTGTTTTAAAAGTCTATTGATGCCTCTAACATAGTAAAAAATGCAGAGAATTTGAGTGTTATGTTAGAGATAGTTGTATTAGAGGTTGGTGTACAGAATGTTGTGCAAGTTTTCATAGAAAATGCAGTAGCATATGTGGCGGCTGGGAGACTACTGCAAGAGAGACATCCATCACTCTTTTGAACTCCTTGTGCAGCTCATTGCATTGACCTTCTTTTGGAGGACATAGGCAAAATTGATTGGGTGAGGCCGGTTGTAGAAGATGCAAGATCTATAACAAAGTACATATACAATCACCATTGGGTTCTGAGCTTAATGAGAGTACACACAAAGGGGAAAGAACTTGTTCGAGCCGGTGTCACAAGGTTTGCAACTAACTTCTTGACATTGCAAAGTATTTCTAGTTTTTTGACACCTTTGAAACAAATGTTTGTGAGTCAAGCATGGCTAGACTCACAATATTCAAAGAAAGCTGACGGAGAGAGGGTTGCAAAGATAGTTTTTGATAATATCTTTGCAAAGAGAGCTATAGAGATCATCAAGGTAATTTCAAACTTTGATTTATATTTCGTGCCTTTATTTTAATTTGTTAAATTATAAATATTAAATATATTGTTCTACTTTTCAGTTTTTTATTCCATTTCTAATATGTATTGTAAATTTGTAATCTTACATTTTAATTTGTGTGTAGGTGTCAGATCCGTTGGTGGGAGTTTTGGGTTTGGTTGATGGGGAGCAAAACCCCACGGGGTTTATATATGAGGCCATGGATAGGGCCAAAGAGTCTATCCAAAACTATTACAGGGGGGATATCGTCAGATATGGTCCCTTTTGGGAGATTATTGATCGGAGGTGGAACAATCAACTCCACCAACCTATTCATGCAGTGGGGTACTTCCTCAACCCCAAGTATTTCTACTCTGACAACTTCACAGATGTGAACGGAGAGGTTATGGAGGGCCTTTCGGCATGCATTGAGAGGATGATACCGGATGTTGAGACGAGGGACCTCGTCATTTTAAAGCTACAGAGTTACAAACATGATAGGGGGAGACTCTTTTCTTCGGTGCTAGCTATTCGAGGGAGAACCACACAATCACCAGGTAATAAAAATTAGAATGTTTACCAAGTTACTTATTAGTTATAGATTTGATTTTGTTAATTAATTATGAATTTTTGATTATCTTGTTTGTAGGTTCTTCGTGGGAGGATTGGGTAGGGAATACCCCAAATCTTCAAAAGTTATCCCTCAGAATTCTATCTCAACCTTGTAGCGCTTCTGGATGTGAATGCAACTAGACTTTGTTTGAGGCCATTCACATGAAGAAGAACAACAAGTTGACTCAAAAAAGGCTCAACGACTTTGTTTTTGTGAAATACAATCTCCGGCTTCGCACAAAAAATGTTGAGGCCACATCAGAGGAGCTCATTGATTTGGATGAGATAGATCCATACAGTGAGTGGTCTGGGTAAGAAGAGGAAAACCCTGCGTTCACAGTGGACGAGATTGCTTCTTTTGAGAGGGAGGCTATGGAGGGAGAAGCACTAGCAGGACTCCGAGGAGATATTGGACTGGATGACATCTTTGGAGGTGATCTCCAACATGCAGCAGAGGAGCCACCAACACCACCATCTAGTTCTATGATCGAGCCAGATTCGCAGCCTTCTAGGAGGAGCGTGGAGACGCAGCCGAGTGTGGGGACTAGTAGAGGCACTAGACCCTCTCCCCAATTTTTCTCTAGATTGGGGAAGAGGAAAATGTAATTTATTGTATATTGTAACTTGCATAGATATGAAATTTATGATGATATTTTTCAATGTCAATCATCATAAATTCATATTACTCATCAGCCGGTTGTCGTATTCGCATGATGATGGGATTTTGTATGATACATTTTGTAGCAATGCGTTGCTTAAAATTTATGTTTTCTAAAGAAATTTGAGTATTTTTTAAGTTGCCGAGTATTCCCAAGTATTGGCAGAATATTGGCAAGTTTTTGCCGAGTTTTATTTTTGGGGGTCTGGGGAGTTTTTGGATTTGGCGAGTTTTCAGCCCTTCCACTCCTTGAATACGCTTAACTTTGCCACACTCAGATATTGAGAGCTCTTGCAATGATTGCAAGGACCCAAAGTCAGGCATTTCAACAAGTTCCTTGCAGTTGTGTATCCTTAGCAGCTTTAGCCTCTTCATATGTGACATGTTTGAGATTCTGTCTAGTCCCAAACAGTCTTGAATATGCACTTCAATAAGTTCCTTTGGAAGATATGGAAATTCCACGAGCTCTGTGCAGTGATGCAGATAGAGTTTGCTTAGTCGCAGAAGTTTGCTAAAAGTTTGTGGTAAAGAGGAAATTTTGTATGTTTTTAGGTGCAGAATTTCTAATGACAACAACCCCCCAATATATTGTGGTAGAGGACAACCACCTGCTTTTAGACACTCTAAGGATGTAAGTCTAGAAAAGGTAGCTGGAAGAACAGATAGGCTGTAGTTTTCTTCCATTTCTAGACTCCTTAGGCAAGACAGTTTTCCAATGCTCTGTGGAAGTTCACCTAGATTGAAGCATTCATTAAGCAGCAACTCTTCTAAACAGACCAGATTTCCCAACTCCTCTGGCAGTCGAAACAAAGAAGTGCAGTGGTTCAGGTTCAGATGTCGCAGACAATCAAGTTGACCTAATGCTATAGGCAAGCTCCTTATTGGTGCACAATTACTTAGAATCAATCTTTCCATACAAACAAGGTCCCCTAGCTTTGCTCCTAGGCTGATTCTAATGCAACCAGCCATATCCAACTGGTATAAGCTTTCAATTTCGTAAATTGAATCAGGCAGAGGCTGTAAACTAGAACAACCATGTATATCCAGATACCTCAGAAAATTCAATTCACCTATTGATCGAGGAAGGCTTCTTAATTCATGGCAACAATGAAGAGACAGCTTCTCCAAGCAGGACAGCCACATCAATGATTTAGGCAAATTCTTTAAGGGCATTCCATCCAGGTTTATTTTTGTAAGAACTCTCAGCTCTTTAAAAATGTTGGGTAACTTTCTGATGCTGTGACAATTAGATAGAAAGAGCACCTCCAGAGATCTGAGGTTAGCTATTGTGTTAGGCAGTTGGGTTAAATTGCAACAGTCTGACAGATCCAGGTACTTAAGCTCTGCTAGAAGTCCAATGGACTCTGGTATAGCCCTTAACCCTTTGCAACCACAGAGCTCCAGTTGTATAAGGGATGTATGATTGGCTAAATCTGGAAGCACCTGATGACTTGCACAGTCATTCAGCTTATGCACTTTTAGATTTTTTGGCCCCTGCAAATAGAGTAACAAATTTATTTAGGAATTCATTAAGCACGTATTCACATCTATTTCTATGTTGGTATTGTAAAAGCTCCTCTGAACTTACTAATTAATGGAAAATTAATGCACTAATAAAAGGATCTCTTTGCATCTTGACTCTTTTTTTCTTGCAAAATAAAAGAAAAACACCTCTTTATCAGATATTTTTGCTTTGGCCATACTGCCTCAATGTCTTTACTGAAGCTTAAATCTAGGACAGCTAGATGCTTCATGTTCCATTCACATGGTAAGCATTTTAGAGGGCAGTTTTCCCATCTGAGCCATTTCAAATCTGGAGGCATTTTCCCATAAGTCTCCCTCAATAAGAGCTCCATCCAGCCATAGCAATTGCAAATTACACATTCTTTGCAAATTATGAGTTTGCAGTCTATCATCTTGCTCAAGGTAGGTAAGACATCTCACACTTTCTGTTCCCTGGCCAGATTTGAATTGAAACAAGTTTATTAGCCTCAATATTGACCTTGAATTACACTACAGAAAATAAAATACAACTACTTCCATTGCATGCCAATAAAGCACTCTCGGAAAGATTGAATAACAAAAAATAAAGAAGAGGCACATCTCAAATACTCATATCTAGAGCAGCATTTGGTATACACGTAAGGAAACTAATCCTTTCTCTTCTCAAACTAAGTTCAAGGACTAGAAAATGATTGGAAGAAAAAATAAAGAAGTTATGGGAATTTAAAGCCTCACCTTTCCTTCCATTATAACTAGCTCAGCCTCTTCTGGCTTCCACAATCTGCTACGTTTCCCTGGTTCCACTGATTCCTCTGCTACAATAGCTCTTCCCATATCCCTCAGCTCACTATGCATTACAAATCTATCGTCTTCATCTAGTCTGATGAGTGATTTCAGCTTCATTTTTGTTAGGCCTACATTGGGATGCAAATGACTAGCTTCCCAAAAACTAATGGCACTCTCCCTCTTTCTTCCTACGAATAAACAAGCCATATCTAGAAACATCTCCTTCTGTACAGGCTTGAGGCCATCATAACAAAGTCTCAGAATTGCATACTTGTCATGATAACTTGAGTATTCTAGTATGTCAATGGCTTGATTCCAATATCTTAGATGTTTACTATACAAATGAGCACCCAGAATTTCCAGTGAAAATGGCAGCCTATTGCAAATATCCACAGCTTTGCATGACAATTCTTTATAAAATACTTTTGGTTTATCTCTCATGAAAGAATGCCAGCTAAAAAATTGAAGAGCATGTTCCTTATCCATTCCCTGCATTTCATAAGAAAAATCATGTTCATTCTTTAATATGGTGGTGTCAAGCGTTGTTACGAGTACTCTGGTACCTGGTCCAAACCAATCCCCTCGCAGAGCCTCCAACTGCTTCAAATCATCAACATAATCAAGAATAACAAGGGCCTTGATGGACCTCAAACGGTCCTTCATCAAGATCTTTCCATGAGCCCCATCATTTACTTTACCCTTAAACTTGACAAGGTCTTTCAATATCTGACGCTGCATCTTAGCTACACCATTTGTATGTTGGGATTTATGACGGACATCATATACATAGCAGGTGGCATCAAATTTGGGATAAATATGATTGTGGATGGCCTTCGCTAGGGAGCTTTTCCCCACACCGCCCTTTCCATAAATGGCAACAGTCAGGACATTCTCATCAGAATCTATATTGAGCATCTTTGTAACTTTGCTCATATGCTCTTCCATACTGATGGAGACATATTTTGAAATTCTGAGGGGTTCATTTCTGATATCTTGGGGTATTGCTTCTGAGGGTTTTTCTTCTAAGCACTCAGGCAGCACTTCCTCCACTTGGGTAAACTTTTGTTCTAAGGTCTTGAAAACATCCTGGACTATAAGCTTGACGAGTCCTGCTTCAAATCTGCAAGACACACGAGTTTGTAAAATGAGAGGTTGCTTGGTTTTCCTGTAATAATGCATGCCTGCTATAACATAAAATAGTTCTGTTAGATGGTAAACTGGTACTGATTAGTAAAATTAAAAGTACTGTTGGACTTGAGGATCTCTATAATTTGAGATCTTCAACTATATATAAGATACATCATTCGTTCTACTACGAGCTCGTGAGAAACTGGACAAATTCACTTAAAAGTCCAACTGTTATTGTTGTTAAATTCAAATTGATTCAACACTGCAATACTAAGGAGTAAGGAAAGAAGATTCAGCTAAAGAACAATGAAGAAAGAAGATTCATCTGAGAGAAAAAGGAAGAAAGTGTGTATTAGTAAGGGTCGGGAGTTTTGATATTATTGTATATGTGAACTTGTGAAGACATACAACATGAGAATATAGAATGAGGACTACAGAGGTTAGGAAGGAAAAGGATAGAGTTTATGATGATGGAGAATAAGGTATATCTAGAAATATTGACAGACAAATGTATTCCTGTCAATATTGCCACTAATGCAATATTCATCATCAAATTCATTAGTCTCCTTCAGATTATAGTCCTTATTATCTACAGTCCTTAACTCTCATTTGTCTTCATTTCTATCATTGAGCTTAAAAACGTCATCTTAAATAGTAAGGCTTGCATTTGAGCCCGGAGCCTCACCGGCTCGAAATCAGTATTACTGAACTATCCTAGAATTCTTCAGAGTAGCATTCACAGTCAATTTTACTAGCAATTTCACAAAGAGAATGAGCAAAGTGGCTTACATACCCTGATGTGTCATCTGTACACCAGCCAGAGAAGGAGGAAACTTTAGACATAGCACTTTTCCACTCACTAATCCTTTGCTCTGTGTATCTTCGTTTCTTCTGCTCGAAATCCTTGGCAAAGACACCTCTCTCAGGATTTCTTACATCTGTTGGCTTCACATAATAGAATAGGGGTATAATTACACCATTTGATTTGCACATGTGGGCAACCTCGTCCAGGCACCAGTGGGACTCCGCATAGTTCTTGGTGAAAATGTGAATGAGGATGGCATTGTTCTCAATGAAAGAAAACACACCTGTATTGGAGTTCGTTATGAAATGAATCATAATGATCCAAAGTGGAAAAGTTATGGAACCCAATGCAATAAGTAATAACACCTAACAAATTCTGCCTGAGGGGTGGGGCTCACCTGTGGGCAAAAAGGCTTTACTAAAGCTGGGTTACAAGTTCGAGTCACAAAGCTTTGTTCCCCGATAAATCTGGCACCTAAGGGATGGCTGTAAGATGTATCCAATTCGTTAATCCATAAAAAAGAACACCTAACAAATTCTGCAGGCTGTTCTCTGTGTCTCAACCAAATCCATAATATATAACACACTTATTCGGAATGACATAAAAATGGGCAATGGATTAACAATTAGATAATTTGATAAAGTGGCATTGCCTTCAATGGAAATATCTGTTAAAATCAATAGCTTAATGACCTCAGGGATTGTAGAAATTTGAATTTTATAGTGGAAACCATAGTTACCAAAGACACTAAAATCTTACAGATTTTCGTTACTTTATTGTATTTTGTTTTTAATCAAGACTATCTTTTAATACTCTACACTTGCTACCTTGGTGGAAACAAACATTTTCACGCTGAAATTTGTTGATGTCTATATCATTGCTTACTATTGCTCATTACGAAGAGCAGTCTTATCTTATTACTTTGACCTGTGAAATTTCATGGGGCTGAACCGAGTGAAACTTTATTCGGTTAAACTGTATTTGAATTTCGAATCTATGTCCAGTTACAGTTCAATGCATATAACTAGCAAAGAAAAGGTAAATGAGTATTTTATTTTCTGAACGTGATTATTTGGTTTCTTATGTTCTCATTGTGATTGTTTCCTCCCTCACGAAGAAACTTAGATTAACATATAATTCGTTTTGATTCTTCTTATTTCTATAAACTAGGATTTTGTATTTCAAATATTTAAGTTTTTATATAGGTAAAATAATAATTTTTAAAGAGACAAAAGCATCTCTAATGAGTGACCTGTTCTAACATTTAATTTTAGTTATTTAAAAATCTACACTCTAAACATCATGGGTATCTTGTCAAGTGTTGGAAATAGATAATTTCTCCCCGCATGCTTTTCTTGTTATTAGGAAAAATAAAAGACGTGTTGCTTTTTCATTTACATGTTAGTTTTAATTAGATGTCATTATTTTTAGGATAAAAGCAAATAAAACAAATAGCTTTGTTTGCATGAACAAAAGTATGCACTAGTTATAAATGATAGTTCTATTTTTAAGATGTTCTATTATTAGAGTTGAGTGTTCTATTGTTAGATGAAAGACCTCTATATAATGGAGGCAATTCTAAGTGTTTACACACAGATTGTATTGAGCCGTAGCTCTGACATGGAAGGAGACACACACAAATTGTATTGAGCTGAAGCTCTGATATGGAGAAGACACACACATATATTGTATTGAGCTAAAGCTCTGATAAGGAAGAAGATATATATGCACAGAAGTGCTGATTTGAGTTTGGAATACTTTGTTTATTTGCAAGATTATTTGTTTTATTTCTACTGTTCAATATTTTATGTGCCTAATTTCTACAAATTGCTATTAGAGCATAGTTTTTCAACATGTTTCTAATTGACAACAAACTATGACTTCTATATTCGGTCTGTAGACACCACAATTTACAGGAAAGAATTATGAGCATTGGTCATTAACCATGAAGGCACTATTCAAATCCCAAGATGTGCGGATAATTGTAGAGAATGGGTACACAGAGTCTGAAGATGCAACAACATATAATGCAATCTCACAAGAAGAGAAAAATACTTTGAAGGAATTAAGAAAGAAAGACAAAAAAATCTCTTTTCTTTATTCATCAAGCCACATGAAAACATCCTACCTAGAGTGGCAACAACCGGTAAAACACAAATAGCATGGGAAACTCTTGAACCTATGTATCAAGGTAAAGAGAAAGTAAAAACCACAAAGCTACAATTACTTAAACAATATTTCAATGAAAGATTCAGATTCCATAGAATCATTATTTATTTTTGTAGTTGGTTTAGTCAATCAAATTAAATCTCATAGTGAAACTATTGAAGATAGAAGGATTATTGAAAAGTTACTTAAAAGTTTGCTTGCAAAATTTGATCCTTTGGGTTACTATTGAAGAAACTAAGGATCTAATTCAGTTTTCAATTAATGAGTTACATACATCACTAATAAATCATGAACATTGGTTGAATAGATCACATGCAGTTGTAGATTAAGATTTTTCATCACAGGTATCATGAATTCGTGGAAGAGGAAGAGGAAAATTCATCCCTAGAGGAAGAGAAAGAAGTTCATTTAGAGGACATAACAAAAGTCCATGAAACTCAAGTGGAAGAGGACATGGTCAAGAGCACAATCATCATCAATTTTCTGGTCAAAGAAAGGATAAGTTGCATGTGCAATGTTACTATTGCAAAAGATATGGGCACTATGCTTATGATTAAAGGAAAAATCAGTATGATCAGAACAAAAAAAATCAAAATCAGGTTGGGAGCTCTACACCAAGCTTCATGTTTATTGTATGCACAAAGATTTCCGAAGCAACACCTTCTTTATCGCCTATTGAGTGCAATCTATCACAAAAGAGTCCTAGTGATGTATGATATTTGGACTCTAGTTGCAGTAATCACATGCTAGGTAACTTATATTTATTTTCTAATTGAGATGAGTCTATAAAGACAAATGTTACCCTTGGGAATAATAATACAGTGTCTGTAAAAGGCAAAGGAATAATAAACATTCTAACCAAAAGGGGGGAGAAAAAGATTATGAAGGATGTTTATTATGTTGCAGGTTTGAAGCATAATCTTATGAGATTGCTCAATTGGTACAAAAAGGATACAAAGTTTACATTGAACACAATGAATTTGTGATCATGTATAAAGCTCCAAGTACTTGTTTGATTTCTAAAGTGAAGATGACAAGCAATAAAATGTTTCCTTTGAAGATTAAACCAACCACATCCAGAACTCATACTACAGATCAATGTGAAGCTAAAAAAATTGGATCAGCTTTTCAGTCAGTTAAAAAAGATGAATCATGGTTATGGCATCTCAAGTTTGGTCATTTAAAATTTGAAGGTTTTAATTTGTTACACAAAAAAAAAGGTAAAAGGTTTTCCTTTGATTAATAAACCAGAGAGAGTTTGTCAAGGTTGTATTTTAAGGAAGCAACATATAAAATCCTTCCTAGCTGGCAAAACAACAAGAGCAAGTGCACCACTTGAAATTGTTCACTCAAATTTATGAGAACCCATGGAAAAAAATTCTATTAGAGGTTGCTCATACATTTTGACATTCATTGTTGACTATACAAGGAAGACATGTGTGTACTTTTTGAGACACAAATCATATGCTTTTGATATATTTCAGCCGTTTAAGGTCTTAGTGGAAAAGAAAAATGGGTACTACATCAAATTTATGAGGAAAAACATAGGAGGTGAGTATGTTTCCAAATATTTTCTAAATTTTTACAAATATCATGGTATACAAAAGCAATTTACTACTAGGTATACACCACAACAAAATGGTGTGGCAGAGAGAAAGAATATAACCATCATCGAAATGGTCAGAAGTATGATGAAGGCACATCATCTTTCAAATGAGTACTGGGAAGAAGAAGTAACAATTGTTTCTTACATTTTAAATAGGCGTCTAATGAAGATTGTTCAAAACATGGTTCCTCAACAAGCTTCGACTAATAGGAAACACAATGTTTCCCATTTTAGAATTTATGGTTGTGGGGCATATGCTCATGTGCGTGATGAGCTAAGGAAGAATTTAAACAACAAAGGAGAAAAGTGCATATTATTTGGATATTAAGATAATACAAAATCCTACAAGTTTTTTTTACCATAAAATACATAATCAATAGAGATGTACAGTTTTTTGAAAATGAGGCATGCAATGGAAGTATTGAGAGAACAATACGTGTAGCTCCTTCTTAACTGGTTGTGCAGCTTGGATCAGATCAACATCCTCTTCAGGAAAAGTGCCATTAGGGACACTGTATTCAGAGCAAACAGACTGTTGATCTTCTTCTTCTTCTTCTTCTTGTTCTTGTTCTGCTACAAACTTAGCCTCAACCACCACTGGCTCTTGAACGCTGACCTCATCTATTGGCTTGACCATTAAGGGGATCTTCCTAAGCCCAAATTTGGCAACCCAAATCTTCAGATTGTCTATAATTTCTTCTCTGTTGGGCTCCACTTCTTTCTATTTTCCTTGACTAGATTTTTGAGTCTCTTCCCAACATGGCCTTGTGAAAGTAAGAGGAATGATAGGTTGGGGTTAAACCAGCTTTGAAATTGTTTGTGGTGGGGAGGGAGGTGGAAATTTTTGTTTGTTTGGAGCGAATGACTTCTTGGGAAGGAAAAGGGGAGAATAATTGAAGTAAGATGGAAGACTAGGAGATGGAGAAAAGAAATTAAAACTTTTGGGCAGTAAGTGAGGGCCTTGACTCATGATCACTGCTGAAATGATAAAGCTTGAGAAGGAGAAAATGAAGGAGCTAGGGAGTTGGTGATTGACTTACCCATTGACAAGGTTGTCTCGCACTTTACTCATAAGCCTCGATGTCCTCAATCCACTATGTAAGCTGAGGCAACATTTTGACCATGAAGTCAAACTTCTCTCTGAGGGCTGTAATGTCTTGGAAAAGGGGCCTTCCTATGGACAAGATGCCCTGCAACCAATCTTGAATGTCCTTCATTTGTGCTATGGCCCTTCACTGAACCATGTTAGCCTCCATTTTTTGAATCTTCTCCAACAAACTAACATTCTCCACATAGTTATCACCATTGTATATGTTCTCTTGTTCTTGATAAGCTCCATGGCCAAACTGATTTTGACCCTGTCTCATATGGGTAAGCATAATGATTCTTAGATCTGATCATAATGTTGATCTAGAGGAGTTAGGCAAATACATTGGAGGCTGGAATGCACTGTTGTTGCTACATGTGTGGAGTTCCATGAAGGGAATGAAGTCATGATTGCACAACTTCATGAAATAGAAGAAAAAAATGAAAGAGATGGAAGAAGAAAATGGATGAAAATGAGTGGAAATAGATGGAAAAGGCCTGCAACTCAGAGGATGGGTTATTGACCAGATGGAGACGCCAGATGTGCTTGCAATGTGCCTCAAAAGGCTGAACCTGTTACCAAGAACACATCCACCTGCTGAAGATGAAGTGGTAAGGTGCTTCAGACCTGTTCCACTGGACGTGCCAAAATTGTTAGTGCAGAATCACATAGCACCCCCGAATGGCCTGGGTGTGGAGTGGGGCATTTAGTGTGATTGCACAACATGTGACCATCTCTCAAGCTGTGGGAATTGCAAAACTTGACATGGCCCTCCGGAGAAAGCCGTTTCTTGCTTCCTAATCTACCTGCCACAAGCTACTCTAGTGCAGGCAGAACCTATTCTATCCTAATCTAACCATTCCAAGGGACAAAGAGAGAGAGAGGGAGGGTGAAAGAGCCTACACTAAGCGGTGATACACCAGAAAAGGAAGTGGTTGAATCACATATCTGATTGCCTGAAGTGGAGAGAGGTGAGCAGAGGAGAGGGTGGACAAAATGCACCATGGTCACAGACCCATAGATTTCACATAACACCACTTCGAAACCCATTAAACACAACTCCGAAGACCTACAAAAAACATCAGAATATGCACAATATACCCTGCAATGATGGAGAGGTAAGAAGAGGCAATAAAATGAGCCAAGGATGGATAAGATGCATCATGAAACAAGATTCTATTGCTCCAAAATGTTACATGGTACATCATTAGTGGGAAAGAGGCAAGAAAACACCATTACAGAGCCATGGGAGGAGGCTTAGACTCTGCAATTCTACCCTAAGGAAGAAAGAGAGAGGGGTGACTAGAGGAGAAACAATGACCAACCCTTTGAATATGCCCCTTCATTACAATATATAGGAAGAATAAGAGAGAGAGGAGGGAAGAATTGAATCCTGCTTCAACCACCTTGAGATATGCATTAAATCCTGCTTTGAAAGCTCAACCACTATCAATCAAATGCCCCTCTCAAATCAGCCTACAATCTGTCGATTCTGGTTCCCCAGCGGATCAAATTAAATCAGATCTGGTAGTTGAAGAAATCGGGTTATGTATTAATGGCCTAGAAATTTTTTTCCCATTTTCACCCACTAAATCCTGTTAAGAATGATATTTTATGCTTCCATGGAATAGAGGGCATCGAGACGTTTCCAAAAAGTCTTCTCCCGCCCAATATCTGAGTCTCCAGTCAAAAGATATGGCCATTTGAATATTCGGATCGTTGGGAGTGCGCAATATTTAAAGAGTCTGTCCATACAGGGTCCACGTGGTGGCCTCACACACCTTGAAGATTTGGCCCCTTCCTTATGTTCTTGAAATTGCACTGGACTGACACGTGGTGGCTTCTGCGAGGCTCCACATTTTCCTTTATATTTTTCCTGAGTCTTTCATTGCTTGGCGGAGCCAAAAGTTTGACCCTAGACACGTGGAGGCTTGGCACTTGTTTGGAAACCCTGCCCCAAATTTTACTCTTGAAACAACGCCATGTTGACACTTGGCTCCTTCTGCCGGCCTGCCTCTGCTTTGACTATTCAACCCCCAACTCTGTCCCTTTTTTGGACCTAGGACATGTGGAATGAGCCCGCGCTCATTTGGGGACTACCTCTAGATTTTCCTTTTGGAATCACGCCAATGAGACACGTGGAGGCTTCTGCTCCGTTCTCTATACTTAGTTGATTTTGGGCCCACTTTGTCCCACTTTTTAATTTTGGCTATGTGGCGAGACTGGTGCTCATTTTGGTCTCTGCTCTTTAGGATTTATCTTTGAAGTAGCATTGTTTGGAACTTGGCACCTCCTGCTGAGTCAAAGAATTTTCAACACGGGTGCAACTTTTGGGGTTCTGGACGTGTGGAGGCTTGGCGCTTGTTTGAGGACTGCCTTTTAAATTTAACCTTTGGAGATGCGTCATTTGGACACTTGGCAATCTTCTATTGTCTCCTCCATACTTAGCCAATTTTGGGGCTCATTCTGAATCATTTGCGAAGCCCGAAAACCTTTGAGTCTTTTCCATTTCTTCTCCTTTGAGCCTCTGGTTTTCTTCCTTCTGTTTGCTTCCTTCCCCGACCCTGCTACTCCATTTTTAGAGCCCGCCTGTAACTTGTCTGTTGGATTTGAAGCATAGGCTCATTCGACGGAACCATTTTTTGAATTTCTTTCTACACAAGGGTCATGTTTGATCCATTTTTTCTAGGGGGCAAAAATTGAGATAACAATTGGTGACTCACAGGGGACATCTTGTCCCTGCTAGATGAAGGGACCTAGTAGCCTTGAAGCATCCATTGGGCATGGAGTCAAGAATGATGGCCTGATACTGATCCAATCTGAGCTTTAAAAATATGTTCCTTTGAGTTGCTGCGAGCTTGACTGCTTGCTTAGTTACCCTGAACCTGGGATCCCAGAAATCAGATTGTTTCGAAAAATTAAATTAGTTTCTCTACATTTGTTTTATTTTGAAATTCACAACTGTTACAGGAAACTATGGGTCTTTCTATCATGAATATTGAAGGGCCCTGGCCTCATGCACCTAGTGTGAGAAATGCGAACAAAACTTATGTACAAAGATTAAAAATCATACATGCCTCAAATGAGACATGCAGAGTGTGCACAAGCACTTCTTCTGCTGGAATTCCGCCAAAAATATACTTCTACTCCTATACTAACCTCCCAGAGAGAAAGAAAAGCTTAAACAAAGCCTGCAACTAGAAAAGGGAGAATGTTTCTTGGTCTTTCTCAAGAGGGGCAGCCATGCAAATGATTTGACATCTGAATATGGCTGCCTGTATGAGTGAAAAACTGACTTTAAGTCGGTCCTCCACCCAAATAATCAAGGTATCAACATCAACCAAAAATACCTCCTCAAGTTGTTTGGCATTAGACTCTTGGAGGTGTTTGATGATGACCCTTGGTACTTTGATACTCATCCTCATGCCCTGAAGTAGGCATGACTAGTTTTGGCTTCTCTCTTGGCTCCAATGAAGCCAAGTACCTGATTGGGCATGGTCTGATCCTTTGGATGTGCCCCTTGCTCTGAATTTCAACTCCAATAATGGAGTCTTCTTGTTGACCTTCCTGGGTGGATGGTGTGAGAGAGATGATGAAATCCTCTAAGTTATTTCCCTTCCTTCTCTTGTTGAAGAACATGGAAGACTCATATCTTCCAACCTTGGTTCGTAGAGGGATGTTGTGAGACACAAGCTCATTTCCTTGAATGCTCTACTTCATGGGTGTAAGTTTGTGTGATTGGAAGGTGGATGGAGGGAGAAAACGATATGATCTCCATGAGAATCCTCTCCATTAAAGATCAATCTTCCAGCAGTTTGACAGGAAGTTTTCCTCCTTGTTGTCTTGTTGCAGGTGGTCGAATCTCCTCCATGGTGTCCTCTGATTTGTAACTAGCTCACCATGGTTCCCTTCATCCTCATACATGAAGTTTGAAAAGACCCAAACTCTTCTTCAACATCATGACCATTGAAAGGGGATGAATTGGGAGGTAGAAGCTGAAGGTTCTTCTATGGCCTACTCCCACACTAGGGGCCTCTGAAACCATGTATGACTTCCTCCTCCATCATGGGTTCATCAATCAAATCAGACCCTTGAAATGAAAGAAAAAATATTTCAAATGATGGTTTTCTTCATTGAGTGGCTTCAACTTTGATTTGATCTCTCCTAGCAGATCCTCTTCAATGGGACTTGGAGATGAGTATTCCTCCTTCTTAACTAGTTGTGCATATTATGGATCAAGATCAGCATCCTCTTCAGGAAAAATTCCATTAGGGATTTATTCTATTGCTTTTACTTAGAAAACAAATTGCCCTGATGTTCTTCTTGTTGTTCTTGTTCTTCAAGTCTGCTGCAAACTGCAGCCTCAGCCACCACTGGCTCTTCAACTCTGACCTCCTCTATTGGCTTGACCATTAATGGGATCTTTGTAAACCTAAAATTGGCAGCCTAACTCTTCAAAGAGTGTCTATCATTATTCTTCTCTATTGGGTTCCACTTCTTGTTGTTTTTCTTGACTGGATTCTTGAGTCTCTTCCCAACATGGCCTTGGGAATGGCAAGAGGAGTGATAACAGGTTAGGGTTCAACTAGCTTTGCAATTGTTTGTGGTGGGGAGGGAGGTGGAACTTCTTGTTTTTTTGGAGGGAATGAATGCTTGGGAAGGAAAAGGGGGAGAAGAATTGAAGTAAGATTGAAGACTAGGAGACGGAGAAAATAAATCAGAGTATACTTGGGGCAGCAAGTGAGGGACTTACACTCTTGATTATTGTTTAAATGATAAAGTTTGAGAAAGAGAAAATTAAGAGCTAGGAGGTGGTAACACTTGCCCATTGACTAAGGTTTGTCTCACCAGTTTTTGCTCATAAGCCTCAATGTCCTCAATCAAATGTGTAAGTAGAGGTTTAGCACTTCAACCATGAAGTCAAGCTTCTCCTGAAGGACTTGTAATGTCTTGGAAAAGGTCCTCACCAGAATGTACAATGGTGTCCTATAACCAATCTTGAATGCATTCATTTGTTGCTATGGCCCTTGACTGAACCATGCCATTTTCCATTTTTTGAATCTTCTCTAGAAAACCAGCATTATCCACATAGTTGTCACCATTGTATGATGTCCCCTTGTTCTTGATAAGCTCCATAGCCGAAACTAAATTTGACCCTTGCTCATATGGGTAAGCATAATGGTCAACTCGATCTGATTATAATGTTGATCTAGAGGAGTTGGAAATGCATTGAGAGGTGGATTACACTGTTGTTGCTACAAGGGTGAGTTCCATGAAGGGAATGAAGTATATCTATTGCACAACTTCATGGAATGGGACGAAAATGAAAGTCATGGAAGTCAAGAATAGATCAATCAATTAATGGAAATGGATTGAAAAGGTTTCTAACTTATAGAATGGGTCAAAGTCGAGATGGTGTCACTTTAACATATGCTTTTAAATGTGGCAAGTCTGAAAACATAACAACTTTACCCTAGTGTCACTTCATTTTGTGTTTGAAAACTATCAGTGAAAAAACTTAGTCTCTAGACTAGGTTTTCCAAAATTGTTAGTGCAGAATGCACAACATCCCACGAGTGGCTCTGGGTGTGGAGTGGGGCACTCATTGTGATTGTGCATAACATGGGACCATATCTCAAGCTATAGGACATGTGCAAAACTTGAGATGGTCCTCCAGAGAAGGTTGGTTCTTGCTTCTAAAATACCTGCCAGGTAATCTACTATAATGTTGTAAAACTATTCTAATCCTAATGTGGAACATGTGTGCATGGTCCAAGGGACCAAGGAGAGAGAAATGCATAAAAGACAAAGCCTACACTAAAGTGGATGATACACCAGAAAAGGAAGGTTTCTAATCACAAATACAACTACCTGAAATGGAGGGAGCTTGTGAGTAATGGAGAGGATGGAAAAGATGTATAATGGGACCAAAGATAAAGCTCAGACAAAACACCACTTCGAAACCCAATAAACACAGCTCCCAAAACCTGCAATAGACATCAGAGATATGCACAATATACTGCTTTCTGTAATGATGAGAGGAAAAAAGAGATAATAAAATAACAAAAGGATGGACAAAATGCATCATGAAATAGATTTTATTGCTCCATGATGTTCACAGAATACATCATGAATGGACAAGAGGCAAAAAATTTCCTTTACAAAGCAAAGAGAGGAGGCTTAAGCTCCACATTAAACCCTAGGGCAAAAGGAAAGAGGGGGCAGGAGAGAAAAAATGACTGACCTCCCTTTAGAAAAATGCCCCTTCTTTACAATATATATCTAGAATATGAGAGGGAAAGGAAAGAAGAAATAAAAACCTGCCTCAACCACCCATAAACAACATTGAATCCTATTTGAAAGCAACCTGTTATAATGGGTTCCACTTCAAAAGCCCATGCCTTCATGTGTTGTTCCTTGTTGGGAATGAAAGGAATACCATACTTCATTACGGTGGTAGGTGAAGAATCATGACATCCTGTAGTTGAGTAGCAGTTCTGGGAAGAGCTTTCCAAAATGTCGTCTCTTGCTCAAATACGAGTTTCCAATAGATAGTTATGATCCATCTGAAGGTCAGGGTCGTAGGCATTTTCCATAATATTTTTAAAGATCTAAGCATCTCTCACCCAAATTTTTAAAGATCTAAGCATTTAAAACTGATACTGCTTCATGATTCATCTTTCATTGAATTGACCTACTGCCAATTTTTTTTAAAATTCTTTGGGTTTCGAGTCTATCCGTGCAAGATCAACATAGAATACCCCATGAATTCTTAAGATTTTTCTTCCTTTTAGGGTCCTGGGAATGTGACGACTAGAAACCTGGCTAAGGATCATCCATGAGCCTGATCTACTTTCTTTGTGTTCCGCGGATATTTTCCTCCTATTTAGGAGCAACATCTTGGACCCTAGACACATGGAGATTCCCATGCTCGTTTGGGGATCTGCCTTTGGATTTTACCATTGAAGTTGTGCGTGATGAGGCACATTGAGGCTTCTTTATTGGCTCTTCCCATGCTTAGAATTTTCAATGGACGGTGAAATTTTTTTGGGATCTTACCACGTAGAGAGCCTACGCTTGTTTCAGGGACAAAAATTTTGTCACACCATTGAAGTTGCACTGATGAGGCACATGGAGGCTTTCGCAGGCTCTTAGAATTAGTCAATAGCCAGTGTAACTTTTCTTAGGCCCTAGACACGTGGATAGTCTGAACTCATTTGGGAACCCATCTTTTGTCGGACCTTTGAATTTTCACTGATGAAACACATGGAGGCTTCCACTGGCTCTTATACTTTTGAACGACCGGTGTAACTTTCTTGGGACCTAGGAGATCCTACGCTCATTTTAGGACCCTACGTTTGTCACACCTTTGAAGTTACCCTAATGAGGCACGTAGAGGCTTCTGCTAGCTCTTATAATTTTCAATGACCAGTGCAACTTTCTCCAGTCCTAGACACGTGGAGAGCCTGTGATCATTTGGGGACCCCACTTTTGTTGCACACCTTTTGAAAGTATGCTGCTGAGGCACGTAGATATTTCCACTCGCTTTGTTGCTTTTCTTTGAGTCGACTTGCTCTGGGCTTGATTTTGAAGTTCTGGATTCGAGTGCGACACATGGAAGGGAAATAGAGGGAAGGTCTACAGAAGGAGGGTACGTGGGACAATAAAGTGTACACAGGCACACAAGAGGAAGAGAATGGATTACCAATTTGAAGGCATGTATGTAGAAGGGCATGCGAAGAGGGCCAGAGGGGAATGTGTAGGAGGTGCACGCGGAAGAGGGAAGTACGATAGGGGAAAATGGAAGGAGAGAAGACTGTGAAAGAACAATATGGAAGAAAAAAAAGAATATCTAACTAAGGAAGGGCACATGATGGCAGAAAAAAAAGAGGGTGCTTGATAGGAAGACCTGAAACTTAGCCAATTTGGAAGGCATTTGTAGAGGAATTGTATGGCACGGGGAGTGCGCGGCAGGACTATAGCCTATGAAAAGTTCCAAATGAGCAAGCATGCAAGTGCGCAACCTGAAATGTGAAGCATCAGAGGAAGAATAAAATTAAAATTCATCTAAATAGCTACGAGAGTTATTTGGATAACAATTTGGTGACTTTCACGATGATATTCCTACTAGATGAAGAGACGAGTAGCCTTGGAAGTCCATTGGGCATGGAATCAAGCCTAGTAAATACAATTCTGATCTGAATCTCCAAAATCTTTCCCCTGAGCCACTTGAAACATTATTGGAAATGGATCTGATCTCCCCAAGCATTACCTCCAATGGACTATGCATGAGAAACAAAACAACACAAAACATTATGTATTAAAGGGAAAAATCATACATTTTCCAACTGGAACATACAGACTGTGCAAAAGAACTGATTTTTTTGAAAGAAAACCTAACTACTCTATGCTAACTAGAAGCAAAGGGAACTCAAACAAATCCTATGACTGGCAGGGAGAAATAGCTTCCCTTTCTTAAAATAGGAATCCATGTATATGATTTAGTGATGAACATGGTCGTTATTATGAGTGAAAAAACCCACAAGAGGTCGATCCTACACCAAAATAGCTAAATTATCAAAGTCATCAAAAATACCTCCTCAATCTGATTACCATTGAACTCCTAGAGGTGTTGATAGTGACCCTTCATGCTTTGTATATCATCCTCATGCCCTGCTATGGGCATGACTAGTTTTAGGTTCTCTATGATGACAGGTTCTTGATGTTGAAGGATGAATGATAGGGCAGTAAAATTTATAATTTCTACGGGCCCCTCCTCATCAAAAAATTCCTCCAAGTCTGATAGGAAATCAAACTCTTTGATGTTCTATTGCAAGTGTGAATTCCATGAGTGGAATGAAGTCATGACTACATTACTTGATGAATGGCAGAAGATTAAAGATGTGAAAAGAAGAATGGGTTAAAATGGATCGAAAGAAAGTTTTCAACTCAGAGAATGGGTTATTCGCCAAATGGAGTCGCTAGATGTGCTTAAAAATTCCTCCAAAGGCAAAAATATTAACCAAGAGCACATCGAACTTGATGTAGTGAAGTGGTAAGGTGCTTCAAACCTATCCCTCTGTGCATGCTAGAACTCTTGATGTGAAATTACAACACCCCTCGGATGGCCTAAATTTTAGAGGGGCATCCGGTGTAAGATACATAACATGAGACCATCTCTCAAGCTATGGGACTTCCGAACTTGAGATGGTCATACAAAGATGGTTGGCTCCTGCTCCTAAACTACTTGCCACAATCTACTCTAATGTAGGCAATCTATCTAATCCTTATCTAAATTTCCAAGGGACCAGGGAGAGAGAGTGCATGAAAACAAAGCCTACACTAAAGCAGTGATACCGGTAAGTGCAGGAAGTTGATGGACAAGTATAGGGTCATCCGTGGACGTCATATTGTAAAAAACAGTGAAATCTCAACTTGTAGGGATTATTAGCTATACATGAACTTTAAATTAGAAAAATTTATATAAATATGAATCATAGCATTCGGAATTTAGTTTCTAAAATACTAATTTTTGTAAAAAACGGACAAGTTTAGCTATATTAAACACTTAAAATTATATGACTTACTTTTTTTTTTCGAAAAAACTTATAAGATTGTAGTCCGTTTGCCCGCATTTTGGATGACCAAATCTTGTTATTTTTTTTTCTCCTTTGGTGAAACGTTAGATGTAGTTGTCTATCTTGGGATGGATTTTATTTTGTATTTTTTTTAGCAATATACTTTTTTTAATGATTTTTTCCGTGAAAGTGGTCTGAAAATATTTTTAAAATGGAGTGCTTTCCATTTGCCCGCCATAACTATATCAAAAAATATCGAAATCAATTTTTTATTTTTTTTTAAGGTGTATATAATTTGTCCACGCTTGGGATGGTATAATTTTTATCATATTTTGATAAGTGAAACAAAAGTTACAGTCTTAAACGTAGACATGAACATTCACGGGAAAAAATGTCTTAAGGACCTATTGTTAGTAATAAATTATAAAATGATATTTATCTTATTCTATTCACTTTAAAAACAATATTTTTACAAAGCTAAGAGTCTACCCTACGTGATGGCACCATTTTTGTGAAATTTTTTCAGTTTTTTAGCATGGTTCAAGTCTTTGGAAGAGCAGATTTGATGTTTTTTGACCTTTTGCACTTCATAATGACCTTCTATAGCTTTGGTTGGGGAAAAACAAAGATTTTCCGAGGCTTAGGTTCGGAAAATAGCTCCGTGATCGTAGTTTTTGTAAAAATACCGCGACCGTCGCTTTATAAAGCGTGCTCGCAGTTTATAAAGTGTGCTCACGCTTTATAGATCATATTTACACACATACCAACGTCCGAATTACCATGTGATTTTTACTCTCTGACCTTACTATACGAAAAACTACGAAATTCTATCTTTTTCCAGGCACGTTTTTTTATCACCGAAAGCAAAACATCATGGGAGACAAAAAACGAAGTCAAAAAAGGAAGTCATTAAGTAAAAAAACACCAGATGAATTAGAGGCCAACAAAATTGAAAGTGCTGAGCGAATGCGGAAACTTCATGATTCTAGAAGAGGTTCATCTTCAATCGCAACTATTGTAAGCAATGAAGAACTAGGTAATGTTTCTACTGTCAATGTTGAAGTTGAATTAAATACTCGTGATGAAGAAGCTTTTACTGTCAATGTTGAAGAAGAATTAAATACTCATGATGTAGCAAATGTTGAAATTGAAGGAGACAATGAAAATGTGAATAAGGAAATTCATGTTGAAACTATAGACAAGCAAAATTTGACAAAAAACACCTCCTAGGATTTTACATAATAAACCTAATTTTTTGATTGAAATTGATGAAAACATTTTGAAACCAATGTCTGACAAACTTTCTGAACGACAAATCAGAAGAAAAGCCACTGAAATTTGGGATAATCATTTTGAAATTTTAAATGATTCCCAAAGATGTCAGTTGTTGGTTAGTTTGATGAAATTGATTAAAATGAGACCTACATTAAACACCTTAGGATTGACAACATCTAACATACGTGGTCAAACCTATACAATTGTTGAAAACCTTCATGATGCATATCACATTGTTGGTGTCAAGAGACGCACTAGGGATAGTAATATTGTGCGTCGTGTACTTGCTACTAGTGTTGTAAGTGAATCAATAAAAAAACAATGTTTGATTACGCAAACAAGTCGAATATTGCAAGTTAATCGAAAAAATCTAATGAAAGCAATTGAAAGACGTAATATCCTTCAATCACTCAATAATGTCGATTTTTGGGCATTTTCTGCTAGAGCACCACGTAAGGAAAAAAATAATTCTAATGCTATAAGAGAAGTTGTTATTAAATTTTGGCATGATAACACTAGAGTTTCACCTAATACAAGAGATGTTATAAAACGGAGAGTTGGTTCTACTAATCGTGAACCACATCCAAAGCATTTCTTAGATATGACTCAAACTCAATTTTTTCGTAATTTTGAACAAGAGAATCTGGAAATTAAAATTAGTCAACATTTTTTTGAAATGTTGAAACCATTCTATGTGAAAATCAACCATGCTCACACCACTTGTTGTTGTAGGCAACATGTTGAATTTGCGATGCATTATGCTAAATTTTTACGTATTCGTTCTATTTTTCATTCTGAAACTATGTTATCTGAATGTGGTGTTCAAGTTCCACCAATATCTTCTAGGGATTTCATTCCTACTATATTTTGTGAAAAAGAAGTTGGACAATTTTTTTATAGTCAGGATTGTTTAGATGGAAGTTGTAGTACATGCGGCGAATTACCTAAATCGGAAAGTTGCATCCATGAGCAAATTGAAGGTACAATAGGACATAATTTAGTTGAATTTGATAAATATAAATCAGTTGCATACCAGTTGAAAGATGGAAAAGATTCGAAACGGTGTGAGCTAGTTACAGAACAAATGCCCATTTTTCAATTTATGAGAAAATTTAAGGATGAAATTGTTTATGAGTATGCGAGGCATACACATAGAGCTTGATGGTTGGATGAACAATTCAAGCTATGCAAAGACACATTTCCTATTGGTACTATTGTTTCAGTGGTCGATTTTGCAGAGAATTACACATTGCAACCACAAATGGAGGTTCAATCGCAATATTACAACTCAGTACAAGTTGCCATTTTTGTGCATATAGCATTTCTACATTCTCCTGAAAGTACAGAGAATGATCAAAATTTTTTAAGAGAGTACCACTTTTATATCAGTGATGATCATACTCATTCTACTGAATTTGTGCAAGGGTGTTTCCAGTTATTTTATGGAAACTTGTCTGATAGGGACATCCACTTCAAACAACATTATATATGGTCAGATAATTGCACGTCTCAGTTTAAGAATGCACGAACGTTTTATTGGATGAGCAGAATGCATGTCAAGATGGGGGTGCAACATATTTGGATTTTCACAGAGGCTGGACATGGAAAAGGAGAGCATGACAGTGCAGGGGCATGTGTGAAAAGAGCTCTTGCAAGAGAAGAGTTGAAGTATAAAGATGGTGCTAAATTAAAAGATGCAAAGAGCATAGTGGAATGGTGTACTGACAACATGGCCCGAGGTTCTCAAGAAAAATCCACAGTTTGCAGATATTTTTAGTTGATAGAGGAAAAACATATTGCTAACTACGAGGATTGTATGACACTCACTGGGTCCAGTGATATGCAATCATTTTGTAGCTCAGACGCTACTTCGTGGGCCGTATGGACAAGAAATTTGACATGTTTTTATGCATCTTGTATTGAATTTGTCACTGCTGAGTGTGATTCACAAGAATGGGTGGAAGGATGGATTTGTAGGCCTCTAACTCCGCTTCCTAGTTATCAACCTCCACAAGCATTACAACTTGTTTCTGCAGATGAAGTTACAACATCCAAGGACTTTGACGAAATTTTGATTTTGGTGCGACAAGGTATTTATCCAGTTATTTATTTAATTTTTGTATTGAGTTATGTCCATTGAAATTTTAATATGTAATTTAAATTTGAGTTTTTCAACCTTGGTTATTTTTTTTGTAGGACATGTGTTTGCAGTAATTGCGACAGAAGACAATGAAGAAGGAACAGACTATTTCTTATGTCGTTGCATCGAGGAAAGAAAGACGTTGACTTCTCCTATTATAGATGGTGAAGAGATTGAGTATCCTACAAGGTCAGTGGTAGTTACTGGAACTTGGCTTCGACGGTATCCATTAAAAAACTCCTCTGTTTGGATGTTTGAAGACTTTGAGACACACAAGAAAATACTCCTATATTCACATCTAGTTCTAGCGAAAAATATTCAGTTGTATAGATATCAAGGAAGACCTAATAACAAGATTCTTTGGAAGGTTCGAGAGTCAGATCATGAAGCAATCTTGTCTGCTATTTAGAGTAGATATGATCCTGATGGTTTATTAGAATGAATTTATATGCTCATGTATGCTATATATAATTTCTTTGAAGTGTTTAATTTTGTCAACCAAATCATTCAAGTTCATGTATTTTATTAAATTTGTGTATTTTGTATATATCTAGTACATGGTTTTGATTCAACTTAAATTTCTTCTACTAAAACTTTTATGCAGGTTAGTGGTGCTAGAAAAGATTCCACCTTCACGTGGTTGGAACTGTTAGTAGAGAATTTAATATTCTCGAAGCTAAGATAAGCTTTCATTTTTTTACAAGAAAAGAGAAGCAACTAATAATATTTTTTGTAACTGTGGAGGGGGTTCTATGCACCAGAGGAGGTATCCCGGAAGCACCGGGAGTGTAGAGAACCGAAACAACACCTACCAAAGTGTTTACAAGGCCATCCCTATGCATGTGCATAGTTAGTTTGGTGCCATGACCCGCTATTTAGAAAATATAACATTTGACAACCTTACACTGGTTCAAATAGCACTATTTTACACGTTTGCAAACAATAGGGCAACGAGAGCACCGATTGGAGAAGGAAAAAACTGAGACAAACTATTAAAGAGGGTCCCTACGTCGAGGTGTAGGATTTGACGAGACATATCCAGGTGCCACGGAGTTCGAGTAGTCACCCGTCTAGGTTGAAAGGTGTTTTGGTCTTAGGGATCTTAAGGGACTACACCCGAATGAAGTTTCCTGGAAGCAACGACGTTGTCGTGCACCAAAAATATGCCTCTTCTAGTATTTACCTCACCACCCAAACATGTTAGCATAGTTGGTTCGGTTCCACGACCCACCATTTACAAAATATAACATTTGACAACCTTATATTGGCTCAAAATGAACTATGTCACGTGTTTGCAAACAATAGGGCAACGAGAGCACCAATTAGAGAAGGAAAAAATTGAGACTTGATATTGTAGAGAGTCCCTACATTGAGCTTTAGGATCTGATGAGAAGTCTCTAGGTGCAACGGAGTCCGAGTAGTCACCTGTCGAAGTTGAATGGTGTTTTGGTCTCAGGGCTCTTAAGGGACTACACCTGAACGAAGTAGCCTGGAAGAAATGATGTTATATCACACCAAAATGAAACATCCTCTAGTGTTCACCTCACCACCCAAACATGTTTACATAGTCGGTTTGGTACGACGACCCACCATTTGAAAAATATAGCATTTGATCACCTTACATTGGCTCAAACTGCACTATTTTGTGTGTTTCCAAACTATGGGATAACGAGACCACCAGTGATAGATAGAAAAAACTGAGACAAAATATTATAGAGGGCCCTTAAGTTGAGGTGTAGGATCTTATGAGACGTCTCTAGGTGACATGGAGTCTGAGTAGTCACCCATCAAAGTTGAACGATTTTTTGGTCTCAAGGCTTTTAAGGGACTACGCGTGAATGAAGTAGCTTGGAAGCAACGACATTATCTCTCACCAAAACAATGCCTCCTATAGTGTTCACCTAGCTAGCTGGATGTGTTGGCGTAGTCGTTTTTGTGCCATGACCCACCGTTTGTAAAGTATAATGTTTGATAGCCGTACATTGGCTCAAACTACACTATTTTATGCATTTGCAAACAATAGGGTAGCAAGAGCACTGATTGGAGATGAAAAAACTTAGATAGGATATTATAGAAGTTCCCTACACTGAGGTGTAGGATTTGACGAGACATCTACACATGCCACGGAATCCAAGTAGTCACCCATCGAAGTTAAACAATTTTTTGGTCTCAGGGTTCTTAGGGGACTACACCCGAATGAAGTAGCCCGAAAGCAATGACATTTTCACACAATGAAAGGAATCCTCTTGTAGTGTTCACTTGGCCACCTAAACATATTTGTGCAGTCGGTTTGGTGCCACGACCCACTGTTTGTAAAATATAGCATTTGACAACCTTACACTGGCTCAAACTGCACTATTTCACGCGTTTGCTAATAATAGGGCGGTGAGAGCACTGATTGGAGATGAAAAAAAAAGATAGGATATTGTTAAGGGTCCCTACACCGAGATGTAGTATTTGATGAGACATCTCTAGGTTCCACGGAGTCCGAGTAGTCACCAGTCGAAGTTGAATGGTTTTTTGGTCTCAGGCCTCGTAAGGGACTACGCCCGAACGAAGTAGCCCGGAAGCAACAATGTTGTCCTACACCAAAACTATGCCTCCTATAGCATTCACCTGGCCACTCAGACATTTTAGCACATTCGGTTTGGTGCCACAACCCACCGTTTGCAAAATACAACATTTGACAACTTTACACTTGCTCAAACTTCACTATTTCACGCGTTTGCAAACAATAGCGTAGTTAGAGCCCTGATTAGTGATGGAAAAAACCAAGATAGGATATTGTAGAGGGTCCTTACACTGAGGTGTAGGATCTGAAGAGATGTCTCTAGGTGCCATGGAGTCTGAGTAGTCACCTGTCCAAGTTCAATTCTTTTTTGGTCTCAAGGATGTGAAGGGACTACTCCCAAATGAAGTAGCCCAGAAGCAACAATATTTTCCTGTACTGAAATGAAACCTCCTCTAGAATTCAACTTGACACCCAGATGTGTTGGCGCAGTCAGTTCAGTGCCACAACCCAACATTTACAAAATATAGCATTTGACAACATTATACTGGCTCAAACTGCACAATTTCACGTGTTTGCAAGCAATAGGGAAGTGACAGTACCGATTGGAGATGGAAAAAACTAAGGTAGGATATTGTAGAGGGTCTATACACTGAGGTGTAGGATCTAATGAGACATCTCTAGGTTCTGCGGAGTCTGAGTAGTCACCTGTTGAAGTTGAATGATTTTTTGGTCTCAGGGCTCTTAAGAGACTAGGCCTGAACGAAGTAGCTCGAAAGAAACGATGTTGTTGCACACCAAAATGATGCCTTCTCTAGCATTCACCTAGCCACCTAAAGGTTTCAATGTAATCAGTTTGGTGCCATGAGCCACTGTTTGCAAAATATAGCATTTGACAACCTTACACTGGCTCAAACTGCACTATTTCGTGTGTTTGCAAACAATAGGGCAGCGAGAGCACTGATTGGAGACAAAAACAACCGAGATAGGATATTGTAGAGGGTCCCTATGCCAAGGTGTAGGATCTAACGAGACATTTCTAGGTGCCACGGAGTCTTAGTAGTCACTCGTCGAAGTTGAAAAGGTTTTTGGTCTCACGGCTCTTAAGGGACTACTCCCGAATGAAGTAGCCCAGAAGCAATGATGTTGTCCCACAAAAAAATTATGCCTTCTCTAGTGTTCACCTTTCCATCTAGACATGATGGCACAGTCGGTTTTTTTCCACGACCCACCGTTTGCAAAATATAGCATTTGACAACCTTACACTGGCTCAAATTGCACTATTTCACGCATTTGCAAACAATAGGACAATGAGAGCACTGATTGGAGACGAAAAAACTGAGACATGATATTGTATAGGGTCCCTACACTGAGGTGTAGGATCCAACATGACATCTCTAGGTGGCACGGAGTCCAAGTAGTCACCTGTCGAACTTGAACAATTTTTTGGTCTCAAGGATCTTAAGGGACTACGCTCGAACAAAGTAGCCCGGAAGCAACGAAATTAGCACACACCAAAACAACACCTCTTCTAGCGTTCACCTCACAACCTAGACATGTTGGCATAGTCAGTTTGGTGCCACAACCCACAGTTTGTAAAATATAGCATTTGACAACCTTACATTGGCTCAAACTGCACTATTTCACGCGTTTGCAAACAATAGGGCAGCGAGAGAACCAACTAAAGATGGAAAAAACTGAGACAAAATATTGTAGAGAGTCCCTATGCCAAGGTATAGGATCCAATGAGATTTCTCTAGGTGCCACGGAGTCCGAGTGGTCACCCTTCGAAGTTGAACAATTTTTTGGTCTCTGGGCTCTTAAGGGACTATGCTCAAATGAAGTAGCCCAGAAGCAATGACGTTATTCCACACCAAAGTGGTGCCTCCTCTAGTGTTCATCTAGCCACCCAGATGTTTTTTCGTAGTCGGTTCGGTGCCATAACCCACCGTTTGTAAAATATATCGTTTAACAACCTTACACTGGCTCAAACTACACTTTTCCGCGCATTTGAAAACAATAGGGCAGCGAGATCACCGATTAGAGATGCAAAAAACTAAGACAGAGTATTGTAGAGGGTCCCTACATTGAGGTATAGGATCCAACGTGATGTGTCTAGGTGTAACGGAGTCCAAGTAGTCACCCATTGAAGTAGAATGTTTTTTTGGTCTTAGGGCTCTTAAGGGACTACACCTGAATGAAGTAGCCCAGAAGCAACGATGTTGTCGGGCACTAAAAAAACACTTACTACAACATTAATCTCTCCACGCAGACATGTTGGTGCAGTCGGTTTGGTGCCACGACCCATCGTTTGCAAAATATAGCATTTGACACCCTTCCACTAGCTCAAACTGAACTATTTCACACGTTTGCAAATAATAGGGCAGCAAGAGTACCGATTGGAGACGGAAAAAACCAAGATAGGCTATTATAGAGGGTCCCTACGCCAAGTTGTAGGATCCAATAAGAAATTTCTAGGTGCTGTTATCTCTCAAAAGTGTGCCCTATAGAGAGATGGTTGCAGGTGTTCTAAGCTTGCAAAATTAACCTCTCTCTTTCATAGATACAATGGAAACACCTCAGGTTTGTGGGTATACCTATTTTGAGGTGAGTCTTTGGTATTAAGGTCGGTTCCTTATTAATGTATCTTAAAATAATTTTCTGGGGTTTGAGGGTAAAAGTTGACTGTAAATGGATTCAAAATTGGGGTGCTACACCAAACCTATATGAGGTCTTTGACTGAGCACATGCACAATTGATATGAGAATGAATTCTTGATACAAAATCCAATAGTTTTTCTATTGAATATTAAGGTAAACACTTTGATGTATTGAGGGAAAGTATCAAACACAATACTTTTAAGTTACACATGCACATTAATATGATGAAAAAAATACTTATTTTGCAATAGGGTAAGATGTTTAATTACGAGAATTCAACAGTTCAAAAAGATTAATAGAACATACACAATGACTACAAATAATTGGAAAGGCATAAAATACTTCTCATTCAAATGGAAAAACTGGTAAAATCTGCTTCAGCACTCCTATGTCTAAAAAATTCCTCCTTGTGCTTACAATTACACGCAATATATAGCAAAAACTTATTCCTCACTAGCTTTTATAAAAATAGACTAAAACTATACTCGCTCATGCATCCTATTTTTACCTTTTATTTATTAATAAATAAAGGAATAAAAATAATCATGCTAATACAAAGAGGCATTAATAGCATTGATTTACAACTCAGTTAAATTGTAGTTGACTATTCTATTTTTAATAAAGCTAGGTGGATAATGCTAATAATAAACCTTGCTTGATGAGAAAGTCTTCTCCAATGCATGTAGATTTGTCTTCTTGTTGTTGATCTAACATATGGTTCTATCTTCTTGTGATGGCATGAAAAAATATACTTTTTGATGAAGGACATGTCATCTCACCATGTCGCCAAGTCATTATTCAATCTGAAGTGAAACTTGCTATCACTTGAACTCCCAGTTACATATGCAGTCAAAAGTGATTGATCTTGCGTTGTTCATCCATGCAGTGTTTTAGCCTTGATTAACAGTTGATTCAAATTGCAACTAATTAATAATAATAATCATATTGTTATTTTACTATTAAAAATATTTACTTTCATGTTGGTGGACCTAAAAAAGTCAAAATAATCAAAGGCAAAAAGGGGCCCTTCTTTCCTAAGTTGGGTTAGACCCATGTTAAAATGACCACTCCTTGACTCTTGGTCATGTATACTGGTGTGGGAATAACATTATGAAAGGCATTATTTACTTTGATTATTCTTGTTGGCAACTATGTAAATAAGACCTTTGGATAGGTCAATAACAAAATTATTAATCAATCAAAGTTCAGTCCCCCCTTTTTATTTGATCATGGCCATACTTTAATACTCGGCCACCTTTGATTATCATTGCATTGTAATTTGTTGTCGGCCACCTTTGATTATTTTGTGACATAGACTATGGTATAAAAAATAATCATAGTTTAGATTATTCAAACCCCTTTACATAACACATGGCCTAGAACATGGTCAAAGCATAATGATTTTAGCAAGAAAGTTTTGTCCCCTCCCCCACGATGAATCAACCCTTCTAAAATTGTCAGTGGCATCGAGTAACCTTGGTTAGCATGGAGTTTACATTGAAAGTTGGTGATTAATATTTAACCATCAATCCTTATCCTTCTGATCTATAATTTTTAATCTTTTGACCTTTGGTTAGAGTTTCTGACCTGGCATTTAATGATGGTACTATGTATATTGGGATCATTATTGATCTATCTCGGTGTTGTATTTAATTTCTCATCGAATGTGAACCTTTGATCTCGTACTTGTGAACTTTGGAGTAGTTAATCACTAACTTCTGGGTGAGTTAGGTTACCTCTGGTTTGCGTTAAACTTTGTATTGATCCTTGATCATTGATGTTAGTACTTGATTGATCTGGGTCGTTGATGTGTAAACTCAAGGAGTTAGGTTTCATAAAAATCTCACCGAACTTATCACTTTGTCATTTTCAATTTCTCATTTCGAGGGACAAATCCATGCCAAAACTACTCCAGGAAGCCATGAATGTGATCGTGGTGAAGCTCTGTGGGAGGCTATGTGAAGTTATTGTGCATGCATGTGTTTGGATTCTCTCGGCCATTGTCCATGTTTTTTCTCATTTTCATTGTGATTTCTAAAGTGGCCATGCCATTGTTGATCCTTTAAGCTTAGTTTCCTCTGCTAAAAGACTTATTTGAGGCTTTATGCACTCATTACTTGGATTATTTGTTGTTCTTTACTTCTATTGAGCTCTCTGTGAGGTCTTACATGTCCTCCATTTATGATTATTTTGAGAGTTATGTGAGGTTTTGCATGAGATTCCTGACATTTTTTGACTTTGCTGGTCACATTTTGGCCTGCCATGAAACTCTGTGAGATTTTAAGCCCATTCGAGGATCTTTGTTTCTCCTGAAGGTGAGCTTTGTTGTTTAAAAGCTAGATATTTTCATTTCCTTGAGACCCTTTACTGTAAATAAAAAAATGAATGAAACCTTTATCGTTTTCATTATATGCAGACAGATATTTCCTATTCCTTATCATTTACCAATGTTTTCTCACTTCTAAGTGAAACTTTTATGAAAGAAAAATGGATCTGGGTCCTCGTTCTTTAGCTCTGAACTTGATGACCTATTTGAAGGGTTTGAAAGCTTCAATTTAATCAGTGCAATTTCTTGTCTCATTTCTCTGATTTCTTAATTCCCATTGATGGGTTTTTCGATTAATGGCTAGGATCTATACTTTTCTACTGTTTGTGACTTCAGATATCTAGGTGCTTTTATTGTAGGGTAATCATATTTTTCTCTACAAGTTTGAGATCATTTCGAGATGAATTAAAATCTAGCCATCCTTATTTTCTTATGCGTATGGTTATATTTTATAATTGATGTTTAGGTCTTCGTAACGACACCTCCTCAAACTATGCTTTATTGATACCTATCTTTTGAGATATAAATAAAATAAGAACTTACCCAGATCCATGATGCTTTGTGATGTCCTTATGTTATGATATGTTGTTTAATATGCACCCTTTCCTTGATTCATCTTGATCTCGAAAATCTTGACCAATTGTAAAAATGTATATGCTTTATGCAACTCGGATCTGAGGTTAGTTGTATCCTTGCTTCATACAAGTTCATTTTATCTAAGTTATTCACCATCTAGGTTTTACACTTTAATGAAACTTGAACAATTTGATATTTATCTTTAACGATACGAAAACAACGGTTGAATTTTATTTTCCTTGACCGGTTATTATTTCTACTGTGGCCTAAAATAATTCATTTGTCTACCATTCCCAATGTTATGAAGATATGACCCATACTTTTCTAAATTGAAAAATTGTAACTGATTCTTTGCATATATTGAGATCTTGTAGCGTGCTTTTAATGGCATCTTGAATCATTAATGGCTTCTTAAGTGAAATTTTTTCAAACTTAATTTTTCTTCACCTTAGCCTGTAAAAGTTGATAAAACTTTTAGAAGGTGCAGAATTTGAAGCTTTTCCCTTATGTTGGTAATTGATTCTTAATCGGTGAATCAATGTTGTTAAAGTTATTAACACAAAGTTTTGTGTCACTCATTTATGTTAGTGCATCCTTGATATTTTAAGATCAAACCGATCCTGGTCTATCATTATCTACTTTGCACTTATCATTTCTTGATATGATTCTTTCAATGTTGAATCTGAAGAAATCTGGTTGTTGATACAATTTTTCACAGTTAACTTCATGTTGTAGCTTGCATTCATTTGTTTTTCTAATACACCTTGTTACTTCCAAATTTGAAAGATATACTTATTTGAAATTTATTTTTGTAGTTGAGTTTTACTTTTCTTTTCATAACTGTACTCCATTGGTACTAGTAGCATTTCTGTAGCATTTCTTGTATATGTTTTGATACAATCTGAAAGTGTGCACTTGTAACTTGGATCTAACCCTGTAAACAGTTCATTTAGATGCTTCATGGCTTGTTGTTGGGGCTGAAATCTAGTAAATGTTATCTTTGATCATGTCATGCATTATCTACTTTTTGCATTTCCATTTGATTTATATACAACTTTCAAGAATGTATTAGTTTGAAATAACATGATGGAAAGATGTAAAATGTCCATTGTAACATGGCGAATCCATGTCAAAATTTTCTCATATTTCCTTTTCATTCTATTTCAGTTGTAATCTTATCTTTCTAGATAACTTCAGCCTTTATATTATTATTATTCTGCTTCATCTATTTGAAACTTTGAAACATGTATTGTTATCTTTGAATAGAAGTAAGCATGCATGTTTATCCTCTGATTTGAACTATAACTCCTTTTATTTATAGAATCATCTACTGAAACTCTGAGTTACATTATTATTTCATACCATTATGTGGTTGCAATTTATTCCAAATTGATATACCATAGGATGGAAGTCATTGAACTTTGTTTTTATGCGATCATTTTTCTAACAATGAGGACTATAAGACATGATTTTATTTTCTTCTTCATTGCAACCTGTACCTACACACTTAAGAAAACAATTAGAAAATATTTAGGTCTTTTTAGCCTCTCTTATGTTCCCTAGTTTTTCTTTTCTTCTCTATCCTTATTTCTAGGTGAATAAATCATGCATATGCTGTTAGAGACAAGTAATTTTTATCAGATTTTTCCATTGATCCTCATGTAATTTATAACTCTTGTTGTTAAGAGATTTGCTTGCACGAATTTGGATAGTATAGGAATATAGATTAACCCTGAGCTCAATTTTGATAGTCTTTTCTTTTCTATGCCTTTCAGGTACAGTACCATTTGCCAAGCAGTGAAGATGATGATGGAACAAAACTGGAGCTGGAGATGTATCAACCGAAAGTGAAAGAAATCTCAACGTAATGATGGATTCATTCATACTCATCTATTTTAATTTTCATGCATATGTACCTCTTACTTCAGTAGTTGAAATTTACTCTTCAGTTACATCCCACAGCTTGTGTGGGAACATTTAAAATTCCCTATGAATAAAACATTAAATTATTGAAACTAAGTTGTGTATTTCATTTCTACATTTTAGATTTATAAATGGATTGTATGATGAATTAAACAACTCAATAATAAAATATGAATTTCTTAATCATGAAGGAAAGAACCTTAAAGATACATGGAACATTTAGCAATAAAATATGACTACTGTAATCTATAATTATGACTATTGTTCCAAAACTTAACACTTCATCTAATTTGCACTTCGATGTCTTCATCAAGATAACACATATGTCATTTGGGGATTTGTGTTATTTTGTTGAAGATAATCATGAAATTGCAGACTATGTGATTTGGTACGTTTTGTAATAGCACACATAGCTACAAATTTCATGTAATCATTAATTAATTCAACAGAAACAACATTGAACTGAAATAATCTCCCTTAGCTTAGGTCCAATTCACCAATGCCATCCATCATAACAAAGTTTCAAGTTTCCCATTTTTGCATAAGTGTAAAAATTGTCAATAGGTGCCACAGAGTATGAGTAGTCACCTGTCGATGTTGAATGATTTTTTGGCATCAGGGCTCTTAAGGGACTATGCCCGAATGAAGTAGCCCAAAAGCAATGACGTTGTCACGCACCGAAAGGATTTCTCCTCTAGTGTTCACCTTGCCACCAGGATGTGTTGGCGCAGTTGGTTTGGTGCCATGACCCACCATTTGCAAAATATAGCATTTGTCATCCTTACACTAGTTCAAACTGCACTATTTCATGCGTTTGCAAACAATAGGGCAGCAAGAACACCGATTGGAGAAGGAAAAAACCCAAGACAGGCTATTGTAGAGGGTCCCTAAGCCAAGGTTTAGGATTTAATGAGACATCTCTGGGTGCCATGGAGTCGGAGTAGTCACCCGTCGAAGTTGAATAGTTTTTTGGTCTTAGGGCTCTTAAAGGACTACGCCTGATCGAAGTATCCTAGAAGCAATGACATTGTCCCACATCAAAATGACACCTCCTGTAGCATTCACCTCACCACTCGTACATGTTGACACAGTAAGTTCAGTGCCATGACCCACCATTTGCAAAATATAGCATTTGACAACCTTACACTAGCTCAAACTACACTATTTCATGCATTTGCAAATAATAGGGCAGCGAGAGCACTGATTGGAGACGGAAAAAACTGAGATAGGCTATTGTAGAGGGTCCTTAAGTCAAGGTGTAGGATCCAAAAACACATCTGTAGGTGCCACAGAGTCCAAGTAATCACTCGTCGAAGTTGAACAATTTTTTGGTCTCAGGGCTCTTAAGCGACTACGTCCGAATGAAGTAGCCCGGAAGCAAGGAAGTTGTGCCAAACTAAAATGATGACTCCTCTAGCATTCACCTTACCACCCAGATGTGTTGGTATAGTCAGGTCTTGGCTCCGGATTAGGTAGTTTGACTCCAAATTGGGCCTATGCAGAGCTTGCCATAGCACCCGAAGGCATATATCCCCCCAATAGAATGCGTTGGCGGTGATGGAAAAAAACTATTGTTTAGAGGATAATTCAACATCTAAAACAAAAAGACAAATTTTCATGAAAGATGATATCTAGATTATGGTAAATTTTTATCTTGTAATGATTGTTCATTAACACAAGCTAAAAGTGGAAATAGTTTTTTTTAAACTTATTAGGAAACTGAGAAATAATTATGCATATAATTAAATATTACAACAATACCTCTAAATAATCGAAGGTTCAAAACATACTTTCATTACCATATTTCTAAATGTCAAACAAGAGTTGATCAATTAAATGTCATTTAAAATGTATACATTGTTTCCTACAAATTCTCATATAAAAGTATGATCAACAATCATTTCATAATACAATGATTAATATCATATTTACTTCATATTCTATATCAAATACATGAGACAACAAGCATGTTCCTAGCCAAGTGCAACAATATGAACATATGTTTTAGTATAAGTAATACACTATTAACTCATTCTTTCCAGAAGTTCCTGTGTACATGTATATCTCATTTAAGTGATTTTCCTCTAACCACAGAACCTTTCGGTTCTCCTACACACCTCTCACAAGCGATAGGGGCCTGAACCTTCAGGAGGAAGGTAGGTAGATACATTCAACTATCAATAAAGAATAGTAATATGAGAACAATGTGTAATATACCCAAATTATTAAAATACAACCCATAAAAAGATCATGAAAACCAATACCTTCATATGATTCCTGACTAATATAGAAAAAGGATACATGAACTAACAATGTATACAACTAGATACATTACTTTGGCTAAAGTTTTCTAGCTATGATAATGCAAGCTAGATCTTATAGTTTACATAAAAAAAAAATATTTTTCATCCTTCACAACACAACTATCTCGTACACCACTTCCATAATCAATAATCCTCATCAAGAGGAAACACATTTCAATATTTAAAGAAAAGTTTCGATGTCATAATTAAAGAGGAAAAACAATCATCTATTCCAATTTTTAATCCATGTTTTTAGATTTTATAATCATAAAGAAAACAACCCCATGAGCATATGTATGTATGCTCATGTGGATTTCATAATAGCATACCGATATACATTCATATAATTATTATATAATAATCACGTAAATAATTTAAAATTAAGTAAAACAAAACTTCCTTCTACACATTTACCGATGCACCAAATAACCATCACTTATCTACTGTTTTTCTAAAAATCCTTCATGTGTTGTTTTATATTTCACTAAAGTTCTAATGCCTTTAATGTGATTTAATAAGGAAGAGACTTATGTTATCACGCTTGTGGCTTCTCCTCTAAACAATATGTTAAACCATTATATAACCTAATGTCACATATCATATATCATTTAACAATAACATAACATCATATATCATATCCATAATTTTCACATAATCAAGGCCATCAAATCAAATCAAACATATAGAACTAATATGGTTATGAAAACATACATAGCAGGATATCATGTGCAATGAAATAAAATCAAACATAGAAGTAATATCGTTATGAAAACCAATATGGATATAATGTATCAAACTAAGTGTGCTACGTGTCTCTGAAAATATAAGTTCATAACATGTATCGAACTAAGTGTGTCATACATATAGGACCACATGTGGTCACATAAGGTTATATACATGGACTATATGAAGAATCATGAACTATGACCAAATGACATATATATCTACACATCCAGGTCCTATGAATCTAATCATGAAATATCTTCCCTCTCTTTGCCCTGTTAGAAGAAGCATGTCCACGACCTGTGGTTGTAGTGGAGGGAGATGCAACTACGGATTTCATCCGTGTGGTCCTAGGCATCTCTAAGCATGCCTGCAACCTAGTCTGTACATTCATAAACAACAAGTTTTTAACACCCAAATTTTTAAAATACATTCAAAATTTAGAAACCTAGAATTTATAATGCATGTGAAATCTTACAACAATCTCATGATCCCTATTAAATTTTCATCGATGCATTGTAGGGTCAACGGTAGACTCATGAGGGGTAGGATACATAAAAATAAATAGTTCAAATTAAATATTTCATGTACAAAATTTGATATTGTAGATAAGTAATAAGAAAAAATTCCTCTAAAATTTAACAAATTTGAAAAATTGTACCGGAGTTAGTGGATCTACAGATGCTATGGCAGTATCTACAGTAGCCACCACAGTCTACATATAAGGAGGAGTCTCTCTGGTAGTCATAAGATATATAAAAAAAAATGTACAAATCAATATTAATCTACATGACTGCCACATAACAGAGCCTAAAGCATAATCTATGTGAACTTCCACAATTAGAACTGGAATAGTGTACAAGAGAAACTAACCTATGTAAAATTCACGTGAGGCGTGCCAATAGCCTCAATTCCCAGAGCAGATGATGACCTGCATTAGGCTCCTGCACGTATAAAAGACAAACATATATTAATATGTACATGTATAGGTGAAACATTATAATAATAAAAGTGCACAATCAAATGAAATTTGAAATTTAAGTACAACTTGAAACTTACGTTTGTAACATGCCCAGCTGTAGTAGCTAGCATATTAACACCGGATGTTTCCTTCACTGGCTCTTGCTATTTAAAATAAAATAAAAAATTAGTTTTTACATGTATGTACATAACATACAATGAAATACATATATATTAAAATCTCAAACATGAATTAAACTATTGTGTGTGTGTGTGTGTGTGTGTGTGTGTGTGTGTGTGTGTGTGTGTAATATTTATTTGACATTTACCTATGAAAGACTCAGGATCCATTTGCACTAGTTCCAAAAATATCCACCATCATCTCATCTAGAGAAAAGAAATCATGTGATCTAGCAAATGATGTCTCGCTCTCACTGCATACTGGCACCACGTGATCCACAGTGGTGTGGTGCGTTAGAACTGGTGCCTCCACCAACATCACCAGATGCAATCTAGCTCACTATGTTGGGTCGGAGTGTCAGTGAGCTCCCTCAATGCATGTAGTGTGTCAATCTCTACAACCTCCTTCACTGTAGGAGGGATAACTGAAGGGCAGTGGGGGTTTTGGGGCATGGGGGATCCTTGGTTGACCAATGTGTGCACCAGGTCTACTCTGTGCAGAGCCATCTCCTCACCCATAAAACATAGAAAATTCAAAATAATTTGAGACCTCATTAAGCATGAACTCGCAATATAATTTTTTCAAAAATAGAGAGGAACGTCATTGTTTTTGCATGGTGGATAATCAAAAAGCATCCACCTCAGTCCCAAAAAATTGTTCTTGATTCTGTCATCATGGCACCAATGGATTGGGAACTGTTTGCAAGTAATTACAGGGTGGCATTGGTTCTTAGGTCAGTAAATATTGCACAAATGTGGTATTTTGTAATTTTTTCATCTTTTATGGCCGCATGGGATGATTTATCTGCATACAACTTCCTACAAGAACCTCTAAAGGTATTCCATCTGTCTATTTGGTTGGTTATGGAGTCAATTTCAGTAATTAATGTTTGCAATGTGTTTACTAAAGTCATGTGGGATGGATTTGTGGCATGATTTTGTCTTATTGTCTGAATAAGGTTCTCAATGGCAATTTTATTTTTGTTAGATTCTTCCAACGATATCAACTTGTGTTCTTACTGGTTGCATGAGGAAAAAAGGAGCCACATGAGGTGGATTTGCATTTGGAGGAGGGGTTTTGAGGAATATTTGCGATGGTTTGCAGGATTATGAGCTTTCTGAGCAACTGAAAAAACAAAAAAAATGTATAAATAATTTTTAAAAATACCCATGAAATTCACAAAAAATAACCTAAAATGCAAGAAATTTGATCAAAATCGAAGGCTTAACTCTTTGATTTTGGTGACATTGTTGAAAATTTCATGATCCAACAGTCTGAAGAGCAATTTATAGAGGGTATTCAAAGCTTGAGTGCCAATAATTGAGGAGAAATAATAGTTTGCAAGGGAAAAAAGGGGGAAAATGAGTGGTCGCAGGATCTGTTATTTTTGTCTCAGAGGACCGCGATTGTGGTTTTAGGTTCGAAAATCTGTTAAACCTATAAAAAATAGTCGACGATTGTGATACATCAATTTTAGTTTTTTATGTCCACTTTTTTGTCCACCAACTTGCTTGCACTTACCTATTTCGAATTTTTAAGTTTCTATATGGGTAAAATAATAATTTTTAAAGAGACAAAAAGTATCTCTTATGCAGAAACTATTCGAACACTTAATTTTAATTACTTAAAAATCAACACTCTAAAAAATATGTGTCATGGATCAAGTAAGTGAATGAGCATGGGTGTCAAATGGTGAGATGCAAACAAGGTGTCAGGAGTGTAATGTATATGATACATAAAGGACATGGATAACTAATGTAAGGAAATGTTAAGGATGGGGACCACATAGTGATACTCTCTTTGTGTATTATTTCTAACACATAATGACCATGTGAATAGTCATACCCCATTCCCCGGAAGGCCTTCACCTTAAGGTCTCTGCTCAAGAAATAGATCCATCAATGACCCTTATCTACATAAGAGAAATAATTAGTATCATGTATGAAAGATAAAAAGTGAAAAATTATGTGTATACATATGCCCCCATTCGTTGATCACGTACATGTCACAAGAACAAAACATGGGGTGGTCAATAGAAAGAAAAAGTTCATTACTTATTGATATCAAAAGTAGACACTAAAAGTAAAAAAGGACTAGCTGAAATGAAATATACCCACTAATGTGTACCTAATAGTGTCATTCATCTTTCTGTATGCAGGTGCAATCAACGCTATAAGAATCCCAAAGAAACAAAACTGAAAAGAAACACTAGAGAATCATTAGTAAAATACGACATAAATCACATAGTTATGGGTGCATAAGACATGTTGTGGAATAATGTTGAGATGTTGCAATGTCATAATGTCATAAGTGTCATAGCCAAGCGACGGGTAGCAACATCTGAAAAGCACAAAAAACCATATGGTAGAAGCTACAAGGAGAAACTATCATAAACCAAAAGGTGTAAATAAAGAGAAGATGGATGATTATCCCAAAGGGTGGATAGCAATGCTAAAAAGTGCAAAAAATCATGAGGTAGATGTTATAAGAATAAGGTTGTCAGATAGGTACATAAATCCAAGCAAGACCATAAGCCTAGGTGAGAATGTGCATAATATTGCGGTGATCCAATGTGAAAGACCCGGGGCATACAAAGTCATAATGTTGATAATGTTGTGAGTGTGAAAGAGAAGGTTGATGAAGTAGTGAATTTAAGAAGAAGAACGAGAGATGGTAGTTGAATACAAAAAATCCCAAGTTCCTTCATGCATGAATTTTTTTGAGGAATTGAGCATTTATCGATTCTTTGAATATGTGGACTTCATTAGTTTGCAAGACGATATGTATAAGGACCTATGATATCTTTAAGGATGTAGGTACCCCCACCATTTACGAGCTTACTTTCCTTCTTTATCATGCTATAATCAAGTTTAAGGACAAGGTCAATGTACGACTGAAAATCAAAACACGACCTTCAGGGACAATAGATCTCCCGAGATCATGCTGGGGGACAACCAATGTGGAATGGATAGATGGATATGGATAGCGTAATAAGGAGAATTCATGGAATAATCGAGGATAGGTGAATGTGGTCAAAAATTTATCAGGGAAATCTAATGTCCTCTATAAGCAATAAAGGGATATGCTCATCTAGGGAAACCAAAGCCTCTCTAACCCAAACGGGTGTGATGGAGTAATAAAAAAGGATATACACACGTAAACTTCTATCAATACCAGTTGTGGAATTCGGGTAAATTGTCCTTACGCTTGCCTCATAGAAAATCCTAGATAGGGTCATAGAAGAGCTAGAGGAAACATATGAAATAGGATAAATGAATGGGTGATGGGCACTAGTTTTTCCCAGGATGGTTCCTCAAAAAGTCTTATACTTTTTCAGCTTCTTTGTTAAGGATGTGCAACAACTAGATGATGACAGGTGCAATTGGTGACGATCTAAAGTGTTATGTTATGGAGTCTATTTTTATGTGTGAAAGTGTTGAAGAATGTACACTAAAAGTACTATATACTTTCCACAGTTGTCTCGTCAGGTTTTGGGGCCAGGCTAGGCCAGAGTGGGGGTCTTGGGGTGCAACATCTGAGAAATGTTTTTTAGACTAAAAAAATGTGCCAGATATTTTGGGAAACGTGCTTTTCTCATATGGGAGATTTTTTTACCCATAGGTTTATGGGATGGTTTTGGCCCATGGTTTTGATACCCACAATATTGTAAAAATGCTTAAGCAGTTGTCTACTTATGTGGTTTTGTGCATATGGTAGGGGTGATGTAACATTGCAGATGTGTGTGAATTCAGGTGTGGATTCTATATAGTTTGTTGAGCATAGCTCCAAATAGATCTGGGTATTATATTGAGAGAGTGGTAGCTTGTAATAAAATATGAGCAAGTGATTCTTGGTGGATGTAGCTAAAATTGGGTGAATCACGTTAAATATAGTCTCTTTGTGTTGAGTTCTTTTTATTATGCACTTTTATTTAGATCTGTAATATTTTCTACATATTAGTTTCTATTGTTGTATTCTGTGAGGGATTGTTCCACATATTTTATCCCTTAATTCATAATAATTGGTATTAGAGCCTTGTTTGGTTTGTTGAAGTGCTGAATCGTAGGGAAAATTTTAGCTTGAGTAGGAGCTATGATAGATGATGCAAGATTAAGGGTTGATAAATTCAACATGCATAATTTTAGTCTTTGGAAGATGCAGATGGAAGATTACCTTTATTAGAAGGATCTTTATATTCTATTTTCTAAGAAAGGGAACAAACCCTCGAGTATGAAGGATGCGAAATGAGATTTGTTGGATAGGAAGGAACTTGGAACCATCTAGTTGTGTCTTACATCTTCGATATTATTTAATGTTTTAAAGGAAAAGACTACAAAAGAAGTTAATGGATGCATTAGGGAAGTTGTATGAAAAACCCTCTACCTCTAACAAGATATTTTTGATGAAAAAGTTGTTTAATATGAAGATGTCTGAGAATGGTTCAGTAACAAATCATTTAAATCATTTTAATATGGTTGTAAATATTCTATCTTCGGTTACAATATAATTTGATGATGAAGTTAGGGATTTACTAATTCTATGCTCTTTACTTGAGAGTTAGAATAGCTTGGTAATGGCGGTAAGAAACTCAGTTTTGTCTAACTCAAAGTTGAATTTTGATGATGTTGTAGGGGTGAATCTAAGTGAGGAAATGCGAAGAAAAATATCTGGGGAATCTTCTACTTCAGGGAATGCTTTGACAGTGGAAACTAGAAGGAGATAGAAGAATAAAAGAAGCCATGGAAAATTTAAAGATCAGACAAGGTCAAAATCCAAAAGCAAGATAGTATGCTGGCACTATGGAAATTCTAGGCATGCAAAAAAATATTTTTGGGAGCTTAGGGACAAGAAGAAACAACATGAAGAAAACAAGGAGGCAAATATGGCAACAAGTAATTTATGTCAGGATGCTTTGATTCTTTCTTTGCACAATATTATTGACTATTGGGTTTTAGATTCGGAGGCTTCTTTCCATGGTACTCCACATAGGAATTATTTTGTTGATTATATTCAAAGGGATTTTTGGCATGTTTTTCTTGGTATGATGAACCTTGCAGCATGGTTAGAAAAGGTTATGTTCAAGTTAAGATGTAGAATGGGAATACATGGCTATTGAAGGATGTCAGACATGTGCCTACTTTAAGATGAAATTTGATATCGTTGGGACAGTTGGGAAGTGATGGTTGTAGTTTGATATTTATAGTGGACTGTTGAAAGGTTACCAAGCGTGATCTTGTGGTGGAAAGAGGTAAGAAGGTAGGAACCTTGTATTTAACCATTGATAGCACTAATGTTTGTAATCTTGTGGCTTTAGAAGAAGATACACCATTGTGGCACTATAGGCTCAGTCATATGAACCATAAGGGAATGAAGATCATAAAGAGGAATTTTCCTAGATATACAGAAATAGGTTTGGAGTTGTGTGAGGACTGCATATATGGGAAACAAAAGCACGTAAGGTTTCTCAAGGTTGGACCTACAAAGAAAGAGAGTAAGTTAGAGTTGGTATATTATGATGTGTGGGGGTCAGATCATGTATCATATCTTGGGGGTTTAAGTTATTATGTTACTTTTATTGGTGATGCAACAAGGAAAGTTTGGGTATATTTTATTAGAAACAAATTTGATGTATTTAACACTTTAGTTAAATGGAAAACCTTGGTAGAGAATAAAACAAATGTTAAGCTAAAATGTCTTAGGTCAGATAATGGAGGGGATTATTGCAGCAATGAGTTTGGTGATCATTGTTCCAAGAATGGAATATGTACGAAAAATATGGTTCTAGGAACTCCACAATAGAATTGGGTGTCAGAAAGGATGAGCAAGATAATAATGGAATGTGCTAGAAACACGAGGTTACATGTAGAACTGCCTCTTTCTTTTTGGGTAGAAGCGGTGAACATAGTTGTGTACTTGATAAACAGAGGACCCTCAAGTGCCTTGGATGGAGGCATACCCAAGGAGGCTTGGTATGGTAAGAAAGTTAATTATTCATTTCTCAGAGTCTTTAAATGTGAGGTGTTTTTCCATATAGACAAAGATGATAGGATAAAGCTAGAGGCTAAATAAGAAAAGTGTACTTTCATTGGTTATGGAGGTGATGAATTTGAATATAAATGTTGGAGTATTAAGGACAAAAAAAATCATTTGATCTAGGATGTGGTATTTAATGATAAATTCATGTATAAGAAATAGTTTCAGGAAAATAGGGAATAATCCAAAAAAGAATATGCAGTGGTAGAGGATCTTCCAAATGGGAAAGTGACCCATGAATCAGTTCAGGAACCTACTCAATAGGAACCCAAAATCCTATATTGAGGATTTATTCTAGGGTAAGAAGATAACCTGATTTTTTTTCTCCTTCTCTTTATTATTTATTACTCAATAACAGTGGAGAGCCAGAGAGGTTTGATGAAGCAATGCATGTAGATGCTAGGAAGAAGTGGGAGCAAGCCATGAATGAGGAGTATAAGTCTCTCATAGGAGAACCAAACTTGGGATTTGGTGAAGCTACCCAAATTAAAACAAGCATTTTAGAACAAGTGGGTGTACAGAGTCAAGGAGGAAGAATGAGGAAAAAAAAGATACAAGGAATAATTGGTGGTCAAGGGGTTTGCATAGAAAAACGGTATAGATTTTGATGAGATTTTTTCTCCTGTAGTAAAAATGAATTCTATTAGAATTGTTCTTGGAATAGTGGTAGCTTACACTTAGAACAACTAGATGTAAAGACTGCATTTCTTCATGGTGATTTAGAGGACGAGATAGATATGCAGCAGCCTGAAGGATGTGAGGTCAAAGGTAAAGAGGAGATGGTGTGTAAACTAAAGAAGAGATTGTATGGCCTCAAACAAGCTCCACACCAATGACATAAGAAATTTGATAGATTTATGATGGAGCATGGTTATATTAGATGCCATTCTAATAATTGTGTGTATATAAAGAAATTTTAGGATGGTAGTTATATTATTCTATGTCTGTATGTAGATGACATGTTGGTTGCATGCAAGAACATGCAGGAAATAAACGTACTCAAGAAGCAGTTAAGTGACTCCTTTGATATGAAGGATTTGGAGGTACCCAGAAAAATCCTTGGTACAAGGACATCTAGGGATAAGAAGGAACAAAAGCTGAATTTATCTTAAGAAGAGTACATCAAGAAGGTTTTGGAGAGGTTTAATATGAAGGATACTAAAATGGTTGGGACTCCTTTGGCATTCCATTTCAAGTTATCAAAGGAGTAGTATCCCAAGACAGAGAAAGAGAGAAACTAGATGTCCAAGGTACCTTACTCATCACCAGTTGGCAGTTTGATATATGCCATGGTGTGCACTAGACATGATATTTCCCATGCAGTGGGAGCAGTGAGTAGATTTATAAGTGATCCAGTTAGAGATCACTGAAAGGTAGTAAAGTGGATCCTGTGGTATTTGAGAGGAACCATGGGGAAAATTTTGTGCTACAGTGGATCAAACAACACTTTGTGTGGTTATGTAGATTCAAATATGGCTGGAGATGTAGACAGAAGGAGGAACACAAAAAGTTATATTTATATTGTAGGTGGGACAACAATGAGTTAAATTTCACGACTACAGAAGCTAGTGGCTTTGTCAACCATGGAGGATGAGTATGTTGTTACCACAGAGGCAAGTAAAGAGATGCTTTGGCTACAAAAATTTCTTGAGGAGTTAGGGTATAAGTAGGAGGAAGGGAAGTTGCATAGTGATAGTCAGTGTACTATACACCTAGCTAAGAAATATGATTTCCACTCTAGGATGAAGCATATACAAATTAGGTACCATTTCATCAGGACAACTTTGGAGAAAGAGAAGTTGAAGTTGGAGAAGATTCATACTAGTCAGAATCCTATAGACATGATGACCAAGGTGGTAAAAAAGGGAGAAAATGAAGCTGTGTTTAGCTTTGGTTGGTTTTAATAAATGGAAGTGAAGAGTTGAGAAGCTTTATCAGAGGAAAACTAGTCTCCAAGTGGGAGATTGTTATGTTATGGAGCCTATTTTTATGTGTGAAAGTGTTGAAGACTATACACTAAAAGTATTGTACACTTTCCACAATTGTCTCACCAGGGTTTGGGGCTGGGATGGGCCCAAAGAGAGGGTCGGGGGGGCATAACCTCTAAGAATTTTTTTTTGCATCAAAAAATGTGCCTGATATTTCAGGAAATGTGCTCTTCTCATATGGGTGGCATTTTTGACCCATAGGTTTATGGGATGGTTTTGGCCCATGGTTTTGATAGCCATGATATTGTATAACTATTTAAGTAGTTTTCTACTTATGTGGTTTTGTGCATATGGTAGGGTTGATGTAACATTGTAGATGCATGTGAATTTGGGAGTGAATTATGTAGCATTTGTTGAGCATAGATCCAAATAGATTTGGGTATTGTATTGAGAGAGCGGTGGCTTGTAATAAAATTTGAGCAAGTGATTCTTAGTTGACATAGCCCAAATTAGGAGAACCACGTTAAATATTGTCTCTTTATGTTGTGTTCTTTTTATTTTGCACTTTTATTTCAGATCTGTAATACTTTTTGCATATTAGTTTCTACTATTGTGATTATGTGAGGGATTGTTCAACATATTTTATCCCTTATTTCCTAACATAAATACCATAATCTGAAGACTTTTCTCAATGTTAGTCTTAAGATAAATTACATTTGGTTGCAAGAATCTAGGATCATACACTTCTTTTATTAGTTGTTTTCATCCTTAGATGGTCATATGGGACAAATAACTATGGAAGATGGGTGGAAATTACCAACAAGTGTTCAAGGCAACCTATAAACATACTGATTTGCCCATAATTCATAAGCTTTATCATCTTCAATGTTTAAAGCTCTCAACTGTGCAATTATAGTAGGCAATTCTGAAGTGGTTCAGAAGATGTGAATCCAAAGACCTTGATCAATTTCTGATAATGTTTCTTGTTGGTTTGGTTGTGACACTATGTGATAAAAAATGTGATCTCTAAGTTATCTAAGGCCTAAAATGGTCATGCGAAGTGCATATTTAATTAATCTAATGCAAGAAAAAAAAACTAATTAAATAAAGTAAATATAATCTATGTTTTTATGCTTTTTCAATTATATAAAGGAAATATAACAATAAACAACAATCTAATTTAATTAAACTAATTATTTTGTATTTTATACTTTCTGGAAAGTAATAGAGGAAATACAAAGAAATGAAGAAATTGTGTCTACAATTTAAATATTTTTTTGATTGATAAGGCAGGTTGATGGGACCCGTTCCCAATAAAAGCTAGGCCTAATTCCCCCTGAAAGAAAAATAGAGTTGGGCCAAAACCCCAAGATTATAACCCTATGAAATAATGTTTAACCAAGCGATAAAAAAGAGGCTATCTCCCAACCTGGGTTAAAAATAGTCCTTGATACTACCTATTCGACCTTTTTTATTTTTCTTATTCTTGACTTCTTTCCACTTTGCATTCCCATTTGTAATAGCTACCTGAAGAGGATTTTCTAAATCCATCTGATTGTCTGATAAAGATTCCTGATCCAAATCTGATTTGACAGGAGAAAGACCCATTTTTATTCTGCTGACAATTAAAATCCCCTGCGATTCCCAAACATTTTCCTTTTTTCCACATTCCACACTCTTAACTCCCTTATTATCCTTATCTACATTGCATGGTTCTACCTTGAAAGAAGCCACCTCAACCAAATCCGGATCCAAGGATCCCCATCCTTTGGTCAATTTCAAAACATTCTTTTTAACTGGATTTTTTAATCTCTAGACATGATGCCTGCAAATGACCTAGATTTCTGTAATTTCTACACCAGAAAGCCGTATTTTCATAGTCTAAGGGTTGAGAATGCAGAATATTACTAAATTTTAGATTGATCCGATTAGGAAGACCTTTGCTCAGATCGACTTCCACACATAAATGGGCGTAGGAACACAGTCCCACATGAGATCTATCCATGTCTTGGTTGTAAGTAATCTACCCAATACATAGCCAAGATCTACGACAGCATGCCACAGGTGCAAATCACAGATTGGGAATTCTCCAGCCTAACTGATGCTTCAGAGATTGATAGCTTGTGATTTGGGTAGAAGATAGGCTACGGAACCAATGAGTCTAAGCCATAAACTAGTGGTAGCTCATAACCATGACCACATCAGCCAGGCAACGCTGAAAGTCCCCAGCTTAATCGTAAAATGAAGTCATCAAGGGACCTCTAGAATAGAGGAAGTTTGTACACATCTATCAAGCCAATTTACAAACAACCAATTTGATACAAAGAAACATGTAGCAAGAAGGCCAAATTCCATTGAATCGGCATATTATGGAATCCTGAGACAAATTTTGATCCAATAATGCCTGGGAAACTTCTTGGCCTTGGTCTGCACCAATGGCAGGAGGTCTACAGCAAATGTCAACCAAATACTGTTGATTTCCTGGATTATTACCTTCAAATCTGCATAGGGCAAACCTTGAATGCAATTCCTTGTGTTACCCTATGCTCCACCCTTTTTATTTCCTTCGAGATTGATTCCTCATGAGCCTTGCCCAACGGCTGTTTTGCGTAATTTAAGTGGCAGGTTTAGGGTTAAGGCACAACTACACTTCCACGTAAAGCATTAACAGTTAAGTAGGAAATGGATTAAGTAAATCATTCTAACTGATATAATGATATAACTGCTACAAAGAGGGAAATTGAAATGGTTTGAACTACTCTAATTGGAAAAGATAGTAATCATCATAGGGGATTAAATACCCGCTATCCGTCAATGTAGGATGTGCAAAATTGGATGCGTACAGTATATGCCCTACCAGAGAATTTGCAGTGCTGAGACAAAGTCAGTTGTGGTTACTTTTGTGTCCGCTTAGTTTCTTTTCCAACTTTAATGTTCACATGAGTCCATGGAGTTACAATAGGAATTCTGAAAAGAAAAGAAGAAATTGCTAGAGCAATGATGACTTGCTTGGCTTTATGGTAGTAATGTAGGTGGAAGAAGAACAACAAAAGATAATTGTGCTTTGTTGTGTAGTTTATAATAAGATCATGGCAACATAACAACAAAAATCAAAATAAAATTCTCCAGCTATTACTTCAGGAAGAAGCTTTTATTTTATATAACATAGGATAGGAAATGGTATAATCCATTTGGCAACCATGGAGTGCCACATGAAAACAAGGAGGGAAATTAATTCTCAATTAATAGCAGAGGAGGAAGAGGAAGCTGACACGCATCTATAAAGCCTACAAAAAACCTAATTGACTAAGAAACGTGCACAAAAGATGAGTTGGAAGAAGTTAACACGCGTCCAAATCATGCCTGGGCATTGTTGGTCAAAATGCACAAAACCACCGGTCTACATAGTGTGGCACTTATGCAACTGCCAGGAAAAAAATATCTACCTAGGGGGTGATTTTTAAAAATATTAAGTTGCACAACTGCTGCTTAGGGTAGACCAACAGTTGTGTAACTTTAGGCCAAAAACTTAGGAAAACACAGTGAAAAGTTAAAGGAAATCTCAAATTGGATAAGTAAAGTATTCTAGGCTACAAATATAAGCTGTAAAGAGGAAAAGGAGCTTGAACACCATAGGAAAGTGTAGTGATCATCATAGTGGACTTTGAACCATTTTCCAAAAATGTAAAACGTGTAAAATTGGGTGCATACATATTGCCCCCTCAGAGAAGCATTCTAGCCATGAAGAGGCGTAAAATGTAGAGTTCGAGTATGGCATTCCCAAAACACAGAGTTAGAAGTTATACTTGACACGCTTGTGTGCTGTAATAAAGCCATCCAATCTCCCCTACCTACAAGATGCAAAAAAAAGTAAAGTGTAGATAGATATAAAATAGAAAAAACATACTAAAACTAGAATGATGAGAGGAATTACCATATCTATGGGGATAGAAACATACCTACACTAACGCTCTAGCCCTGCAAAGTACACACATTCTAAAAAGAGTGAAATGAGTGTGTTTTGTGAAGGTGAATAGTGTGTGCGAATTCAAAACAACACACACACACACACACACACACACACACACACACACACACAATACTATTTTTTTCAAATTCATTTGCACTCACCCTTGTAGAGAATTTGGAGCTCTGGATTACCTGTGATCATTTTGAGCCAAAAGTACAGTCAAATCGAAGAGTGCGATGACATGATCATGGCCCCATGAGCAAGAGGAGAAAAAACTAAGAAAAAGGTTAGTATTTTGCATTTATTTATTTCAAATCTAAAATGTGAAAAATTGATAAATATATATCTAGGCGGGTTAATTTTTGTAAATCTTTCTTTTTTTGTTCCCTAGGGGGTGTCTAGGTGGGTCTAGTTTTTATTTCATTAGAAATCGTCAAAAATTGTCTTTTTTTAAAGTTTATGGGGCATAGGGGGTAGTACGTCCCTTTTAGACATGACTGTTACCCTGCGGAGGCTGGTGGTTATGCAACCGCTACTCTACACAGGGCGAAAATTTCATAATTGTTGAGGAAGAGGAAAATTTTGACAAACTTAGAAGTATTTTTTTGGTTTTTGAGTTGTTTTACATTGTTTTTTATGAGCTTATGTGTTGAATCATGTTGCTAACTTGCTCTTTTTCTTGTTTTGGTGTATCTAGAAGGATTCCTATGTTCAGTAGAGCCGGGCCAGAGAGTGCGAGTGGATTTTGGGGATTATTGAACAGTTGTCCCATGCAGGAGAGGGACTTGTTACACTAGGCTAATATATGGAGGATCTCTCAGATGACGTTATTAGTGCCAACTAGTCATTTACTGTGTGACTTACTGATCTACTAGGATGCTAACTGGAATATTTTCTAATTTCTTGGGGTTAGAGGAGAGTGGACTATCACTCTCGAGGATGTTCACATGATTTTGGTTGTTCCTACGACCAAAAAGAGAATGACACTAGACAGTGCAATATCGACCGCCTTATCTAAATAGTGGGAAGCGTCCATGGGAGATGGGAGGGTGCTCAATGTGGGTACCAAGCAAGGTATGTGGTTACATTCTATTGCCTCTACACCTATCCCTACCTTGTTTAAGGCCATCATTGGTATTTTTTCTTCGCGCTTGGTGGGAGACAAGGGCGGGGAAAAGCTCTTATATTGTTAGAATCCCATTATTTAGGCTATTGAGCACCATGGTAGGATATTTACTTGGGGAATAAATATTTTGGGAGCTACTTATCATGACTTGTACCTATTTTTTAGGCTTCAGGGAAAGTACCTGAGCCACCCTACTTTGGTCATGTCTTGGGTCTATGAGAGGATCATCCCCTACCAGAGGGGGGTCAAGATATCAGATCCATGGGCTATTAGAGCCGCTAGATGGATAGTTATGCCTATTCTTTGAGGGGTACACCATCCTATCACCACACTTACGATAGATGAATTCATTTCTAGGCCATATGAGGATATGATTAGGCTATGGGGTGAGGATAGAGTTACATTGATTGCATGCAACATTGTGACCCAATTAGTGGACATGATAACTAGGTTTGAGGTACACCATGTAGACAAAGTCCCTCAGCAGTTTGGATTAGTGTATGAAGATGTAATTCTTGTAATCCCTACTGTCTATCATTGGATCAGAGAGGCATGAGTTGACCCAACATGACAACTTTGTTGGACATTTTTCACTGCCAGAGTCCCTATTACTACAAAGAGGGTAGCTCATGATCCGACGAGGCCGAGAGTTATATTACAGATCAAGGTCACTCTTGTACATAGTGGGGAGGAAGAGGAGGAGGATGCTAGGATAGAGATGGAGACCGAGATACGTGAGGAGACGAGGGAGGAAGTTGGAGAGGAGGCTTGGATAGAGATGAAGAAAAAGATAGGTGAGGAGATGGGGGAGGAGGTTAGCTAGGAGGTTCTTCCTGATAGTGAGGAGGATAGTGACACAGAGTGGTGGGTCATAGAGGAGATCTCTATTATAGAGAAAGTAGAGGTGGAGGCAGAGAATGAGATTCTTGTTTCTGAGGATCCACTTTCCTGAGAGGAAGGCGGTGATAAGAAGTCCGTGATGGACCAGTGAGTCACATCAAGATAGGGCATTGTGGAGGAAGTGCCTATAGTGGCTCCACCATGATTAACGTAATAGTTGACCCTTCTTGGAGATAGGGAGATTTGATTATGTAGATACTCTTTCATCTAATACATTACTTATAAATTTTAATGAATATACACGTTGTCTTTCTTTTTGTGTTTTTAATAGCTTAATAACTCGTCATTATTTTCTTTTATTTTATAGCCACTGCTAATGGATGGCGAGATTTTATTCATAAGATCTTGGTCGATACATTGCTTATCCCCACATGGAAGACTCGATAGGAGCTTCTTACAACCATGGGGTAACATTTACAGGCTGGCCATCACACTGATGTTTTTGCACTGGTCTGGTGTGCCATAGAGATTATTTTCTTAGATGAAGACCGAGCTTATTGTATTCTCGCTAGCTGAGAGGATGGAGAGGTTAAACCACTCCTGTAATGAGGTTGTAGCTACTGGAAGATCACGTCCCCATCTCATAGCCATTCTCATTTCTTTGTTCATAGAGGCTCACATTCATGCCATAGCAACTGTATCAGGAGCCTTAACCACACACCTTTTAAGGGACCCTGTAGGGAGGGATAGGCCACATTCCTTTATTGCATCGATGTCATTTTGAGAGACATATATATGATCTTTAAAAATATTTTTTGTGCTCATTGCAAGTTCTTTTACCACACCAAGAGTGTGTTGGCATTATGTATAAACTTGATTTATTATGGACATATATACATATACATATACATATTTTTGGCTCAATTATCCTTGTGTAATAGTTGTCTTCATTGATGGTTTACTTCGCTTGTGTACTCTTAGATGCTCATAATTGCCGATGTTTTTATATGATTTTTGAATTCATGCTTTGGATGATGATATGCTTAACAGAATGATTTCCTTGTGTTGTTTTTATTTATATGATGCTTATGCAAACATAATGTAATGTTGAAATTTTTGTTTTTCAAGCAATATTTGGTACCTCTAATTTAGTTCGAAAATTATGATGAATGTGACATGATAAGAAAATGAACCCACTCTAGATAACTAGTAAGATGCAATGGCTCAACACCGAGAGATAAAAGGGGTGTGAGTCATATAATTTTGATAAATGGAAGTGTGAGAGAAAGACAAGATTTTGATAGAAATCCAATTAGAAACCTACAACCTAACTCTACACACAATTTACTACACAGTAGAATGTGATTTTATTGCAAGTTTATCTAGACTTAGACCCATAGATGGCCTCTTGATTGAAAAGATATGGTTTTTAAGGTTTGAATCTCTTAGAACATATACATCTATTTCAATTTCTTGGGATTTGAAATTTCAAAGAACTTTTCATTTTCTAAATTACTTATAGATTACTCATTTATTAGAAGAGACCCCCTACACCTTGCCCCATGCCACTAATAAGAAGCATGGGCTCATCACTGAGGAAAATTCATAGGCGAGTAAGGGTACTTCCTTCCTTTTCCAATCTCACATCACCATTAGGAAACATGGGCTCATCACCAAAGATTAGTGGGGCAAGAAAGTGTAGTTTTATTTGTAAATGAAATATTTTTGCATTTATTGATTAAGTTATATAATTTTTTTAATTTTAACTTTGAGTTGTGATTTTGGGAGGGGTAGCTTGCCCCTAGCCTCAACCCCACGCTGCCAGTAAGATGTGAAGGCTCAACACTGAAGACTGAGATAGGTGAATAAAGTGATCTGGATAAAAATGTTTCAGAATGCTTTTGTTACTAAAGAGGTTTTCTAGGAGAGATGTGACACCAAGAAGCTTTTAGAACAGACTATGGGCAAAGACACCTAAGCTATAAGAAAACTACGAGTAGAACCAAGTATACAGGCCTTGGTAGGATTAATGTCAAAAAGATATTTTAACTTGTTGAAATGATGAAATGATTAGAAATGTTGATGATAATATTACAGATATTTGAAGAAATGTGATCGAATGTTTTGCCAATTTTTTAAAAGTTTTTTTTTGAAAGATAATCTCCTTGATTACAAATTCATAAAATGATATGGCAGATGAAAATGTAGTGCAAATGCATAATGTACATGTGGAAATGAAAATGGATCATTTGTAGTAACGTTTCAAGTGAAGAGAGTTGACAAATTTTCCAAATTCTTCACCCTCTAATGTACATAGGTGATATTCCCCATTCTGGTAGTCCTCTATGAATCAATATGGGCCCAACCACTTGGGCCTAAATTTCCTTCCTTTGATGGTTTTCTTATTGATCTAACTGTCAAATATCAATACCAAATCTCCTAGTAGTATGTCGCATTCATATACCTTTTTGTTATACTATCGTTTCATTCAGTTCACGTAGACATTATTTCTCTACTCAGCTCTAAGTTGAGATTCGTCAAGGGTTTCTAATTCAATGAGTCATGCCTCGCAATATCCCGTTTCATCTAAGATGCATTACAAGGATATTACAAAATTAGGTATCTTAACTTTAAGTTATAAGACCGCTTCAGAACTGAAAACTAAGGAATATGGGGTTTCCCCCAGAGGTGTTCTTATGAAGTTCTGAAGGTCCAAAAGGCTAGAAAAATTTTCAAATGCCAATCAAATTTATTCTCCTTAACTGTTTTTAGGAGAATGCACTCTAACGTCTTATTTGTAGCCTTAACTTGTCCATTGGCCTGAGGGTAGTATAAAGAGGCTGTGTGGTGTGAGATTTTAAACTGCGATCATGACTCATGCACCTCTTTGTTTTAAAATATGTGCCATTATCTGAGATAATGACCTGTGGGACACCTTACCTACAAATGATCTAATTCAAGATGAACTTTGTGATCATAGAACCTAGGTACCATGGTAAGAGGTATGGCCTCGACCCATTTTGTGAAATACTTCATGGCCATAATAATGAAATTGTTTCCATCTATTGATGAGGGAGAAAAATTCCCTATCAAATCCAAATCCCAAGTAGAAAAAGGTTAAGGTGTTACTATCAGTTATAGAGCCTGGGTAGGTATGTGAATCTCATGAGAGAATTCTTGACATTTATGCCACCTACGCATGTACTCCACAATGTTGTGTTCTAAGGTGGGAAAAAAATAACCCATTCCCAGTGTATCTTGTAAGCAGTGGTATGTCCTTTAAAGTGACCCCCACAGACTCCACTATGGGATTCAAAAAGGATCATTTTTGAATCTTCTTCATCGATACACCTCAACAACATTCCATCAAAGGCTTTGTGATAGATCACTTGTTCTACAATCACATATTTGGTAGTTATGACATGTGACCATCTTCTCTATTTTGAGTTTTCTCCATCAGGATATGTGCGGTCTATAATGATATTAAAAATATCTGGATACCATGGACACACAGAAATAGAAGGTATGGTTTCTATGTAATACACACACTCATCAGGGAAATCCAAATCTACCAGATCTCTGCCATCTAATGGGTTTTCTGTCAACCAATCATCAATTATTTTTCCTTTGATGTATTTTTGATTGACGAAAGATAGCTCAAATTCACCCATTACAGTCATAAAGTGACCGACCTTCTTAAACAAGGAACCTTGAGTTATAAACTTCTGAAGATGGTCTGTCTTAACAATTACCCACATTTCTTGGTTAAACATATAATTCCTTAACTGTTTTGTTGCGAACACTATATCTAGGCATTCCCTTTCCACCTGCGTATAGGTTGTCTCATAATCTAGCAAGGTATGACTAATGAAGTAAACAAAATGTTCACGTTCATCATCATCTTGTTGTGCTAACATGGAAGCTAGAAAGATGTCAGTAGCATGAAAATACAGAATGAGAGGATGATATGACTTAGGCAGTATTAGTGTGGGTAGTGATAAGAGGAACTACTTCATGGACTCAAACACCTCATAACACTCAGTCGTCAAGATATTACAACAATCCTTATTTATTTATTTTTTAATTGAATGAATGGTGTAGGTTAAATCAAGTATGAACCTATAGAGTTCTTCGAGATTTCCAAGAAAGGACCTGATGCCTAACTCATTTAAGGGTGGGGTCATTTTTAGGGCCTCTCAAATATTTTCCATATATACATCAATCCCTCGTGAAGAGATAATGTATCCCAAAAAATTTCCTATTCTCACTCCAAATACACACTTTTTCGGTGTTAAGGTTACTTCATATTCAATGAGATGAGAGAGGATCATGTGAAGCACCTTGGGGTGATCGCAGTGCTTCCCAACCTTAGCTTAAGGGAGGGGTCATTTCTAGGGCCTCTCGAATATTTTCTGGATCTACATCAATCCCTCTTAAATGGATAATGTATCCCAATAACTTCCCTCCCATCACTCTGAATACACATTTTTCTGATGTTAAGGTCACTTCATATTCAATGAGATGAGAGAGGATCACGTGAAGCACCTCGGGGTGCTCATAGTGCTTCGTAGCCTTAGCCAAAAGATTATCAACATAAGACTCCACAATCTTATGAATAATATTATGGAATATTTAGGCCATTGCTCATTAATAGGTAACACCAAAATTTTTCAAGCCAAATGACATGACCGTGTAGAAAAAGGTCCCCCCAGGAGTTGTGAAAGCTATTTTGTTTTGATCCTCCTAAGAAATCTTAATTTTTTTGTAACCCAAAAATCCATCCATAAGTGATAACAAATCATATCCAGTTGTTTCATCTACAATAATGTTAATGGAAGGAAACATAAAATCATCTTTAGGGCACACCTTATTGATGTCCCTAAAGTCAATGCATATGCAAATCTTCCCATTGTTTTTAAGAACGAGGAATATGTTTGAAACCGACATTGAGTAGTCTACTAGTTTAATGAAACCCATCTGTAGGAGATTCATAACCTCGTCTTTGACCATCAAAAACACCTTTTGCATCATAGGTCTCGATTTTTCTTTATGGTATTAACATCTGGTTTGGTTACAAGGTTATGCACCACCACATTAAGAGTAATTCCTGTCATTTCCTTGAAATCGAAGGTGAAGGGCTTCAAGTGTTCTTTGAGCACCTTTGTGTGTACTTATATCTCTTCTGGAGTAAGAGAAGAACCAAGTTAAGATCTTCGGTTCTTCCTCTATCCCTATGTTAATGTTGATGGTTCCTTCAATTAGAGAGGTGTTACAATCTTCAAATTTAGGTAGAGCGGGAGATAACTCTAACTCTTCTTCCTCTATCTCATAGATCTTGAGGAATTCGGATGAGGAAGGACACAATGTGCGATATCTAAAATAGGAGGAAGGGTTAGGTGTAAGAGAAAAGCCTCTCTTATGGTGAGCGGGATGGAGATCAGTGTATGCATTGAGGAATCCTAGGATTTCCTCATCATTCTCGACAAAGTCCATAGTGGCAGGATCATTCTTAGCTTGGACATATACTAGAATTGGATTAGTTGGCATTCTTCGAAATAGAGGTTCAAGTCTGACTAAAATAGTAAACTCGGTTTCTTTCAAATCTTCACTTGGAAAAAAGTGAGAAGAGGAAGTAGCTATAGAGTCGGATAATAGGTTTTAATCACATGCGATAGCCTCAATAAAGATGAAATCAAAACCTTTACTAAGGTCAAACACAACAACCTTATAGAGTTGTAGATGTTCCGCTCTAGTCTCATATACTTCCGAGACCTGATTAGTGAGAAGTCAGGAATCACCTATAACCCTAATGTTACAAAAAACCATCCTCTTGGCTTCGATAATACCAAGAAGAAGAACATCATACTTGGCACTGTTGTTAATTCATTCAAGATTAAGCTTAAAGGAAAAGGGCATGAGATTCCCTTCAGGGGAAGTTAGAATCATGCTTACACTAGGATTGAAATAACATTTTGCACCATCATAATTGAGTGTCCAACACTCACTAGGGAAGATATAGGTTTTTATCATATTTGGATTCTTCTTCCTTCACTTTTGAGACCTCGACCATGAAAATATCTTTGTATCCACTGGATCAAAGAGAAGTGAGGAAAAAATCATACCCCATACCCATGGAGTCAAATGGAAGGAAGATTGGTAGGTAATTTTCTAACAACTCTAAAATCTTAGCCATGGTCTTTATCAATACCGTTTCGACTATAATGGCTTCGTATTTGGGTAGAACACCCCCTTTTATTACCTTGGGGGATTTGAATTCTTTTGTAGGAATCAGATTGGAAACTGGTGTTGAATCCTTTGATTTGTTTAATTGATTAGCTGGGAGTTCAAACTTAGAGTGAACACTGGGTTTCTTCTTTAATTTGCTTAGATGAATGTTGAAGGGCTTTCGGTCACCCTGACTAATGAAGAATTTCCTTAGATGTAGAGTGCAGACTTCCTAGAAAAGCATGGCAGAGAGTTTTTTCATTCGATGAATCCATGGTCAACAAAGAATCATATTATAATCAGTTTCCAAGTTTCCTGATCTAAAATATAAAACTTGGTTAACACCATCTTTGGTCTGAGGGTAACTTGAAGCACTATTATCCAAATGGAAATTACTTGGAGACTTTCATAACCTCTTAGCATGTTTTGAGTTGAAGAGAAACTTGTTTCTCCATAGCCTAGATTCTGAAGAAATGAGACAAGAATTATATTGAGGCTTGCCCCGTCATCTATCATTGTGCATTTGACATAGTTGTTGTAAATCAAAACATTGAGGTACAACACTAAATAACTTCTTTGTGCCAACTCAGCGTCGGTTGGCATCTTTTTTAATTTTGAATACGAAACCAACATCTCTTTCAGGTTACCCTAGAGGATAGACGTCAAAGTCTATGTGATTATCTCGGGCCTCTGGAGGAGGGGTAATGTAAATTAAATGAGCAAGGTCCAATGCATCTAAAAAATATGCCCGATGTGCAGGAAAATTCTTCAACAAATCTAAGAAGAAAATATGAGAGAAGGTCTTGGTTAAATCTATAATTAAATCATAGGCCCCCACAGGTTTGGGAGCCATTGACATATCGTTTGATATCAAATGGTAAACAAGAAGAGGTTGTGAGGCATAATCCAAAGCCTGAGTCACTGCATTAACCTTAGGTTCGATCTCTAACTCATCCAAACATAAAAAGTTTGTGTGATTCCAACTATCTAAAGGGGGGCTGCTGGGGTGTTTGAAGAAATGGATGCTTTGTGGTCATTTTTTCTAACTGTAGTTCCCTTATTGGTTCCATGGAGGTTAATCTTTCTGTTCACATGGCACATCGGTATAGGGTTTTTGAAGACCCCAAGATTAGAATTTTTAGGGGACATATGCCCCATGTAAACATTTTGTGTTGGTGATGTAGGTTAGCCAAAAACATATCAACAAAGAGATTCTTTTAGTCCTATGGAATCCATTGGATGAATTTGTTACAATCATGGCACGTAAAAGTGTCATGTCCTCTAACCCTATGAAAACCACAATATAAATTAGGGTCATAATCACGAGGCCTTTGTTTTTTTTTTGCGGCCCATAATTTATGTTGTTATTTTGCTATTGGTTGGTATAATTAAAGTTTGGGGGCCTCTGGCCTTGGTTCTGGTATTGGAATTCATTCGGATAACTCCTTTGGTACTAAATTGAAACTTGGGCTTGGAATTGTTGAGGTGGGAGAGGAGGATGATTAAATTCCACCATGTTAATGGAAGGAGAAAAGGTATTAATCATTTGATTGTTTATGTCCATGTTGTTTTTACCATTATTCACATTTTTGGTGTTAATAACATTCAGCTTCTGAGATTGATTTCTTACGTCATCCATCATTACACCATGATTCTTGTTAAGGACCTTAAGCCCTTAGTCGTTGTTATTGGAATTACTCGAGTAATTAGAATTACCTTTTGAGGGAGTGACTAGCCTCCCATTTTTGCCATAGGTATTTCAACAACTTTCAATAGCTACTTGGTCAATACAAAGAAAACCTTCCAAAACCTCTTTATAGCTCCTGAGAGGAAACTTTTCGACCTCTTCTTAGTTTCATGGTTAAGATAATAAAGGAATAAGTCATCAATATCATTTGATCCATGTTAGGAGAACTAGATGAAGAGTAAAGGAATTTCCACCATCTTTAAATAAAATGGGTGGAAGATTCGTTGTGCTCTTATTTGATGTGGAGGAATTCCTTGATTATTGTTCTCAATGGCTTGTTCATAGTAAAATACTTTATGAAATTAGAGATAATTTATTTGAATGAATGGATCAAGGCTTCTGGTATTATGTAGTGCCATTCGAGAGCAATTCACTCAAGGGTCTTGGGGAGAATATTAGCTATAATTGCATCCCATGGGAGTAACTCTCTGACAGTAGTTGCATATGTTTTAATATGCGCATTTGGGCCCCCCTTCATCTTAAACTTTGGCAATTCAAGAAGCGGTCATGGAAGCATTACACATCGTATGTATAATCAAGAGGCTCCTTAAGATATTTAGCATATGTGCCTAATGCATAAGACTCTACCATAGAAGACCCTAGATAGGGAGGTCGAGGAGGAATAAGAGTTGATATGGAATAGTGTAAACATTTGTGGAGCTGTAAGGCATCCCTTGAGACTAAGAATATGAGTCAGGAAAAGAAAACATGCCCCCCTATGGTGATTTGGAATACATATGCAAATATGGGGAACATTATTCTGGTATGAAGTGGTAGTAAAAAACTAGGGAACGTCTTAATGTCAGTTAGGATGGCATTCGAGAAAGCAATTTGGGCTGGTGCCTGTTGAGGGTATTTATATGAGGTATGAGAGGGCATACCTAATATGACTGATCCGGTGAGAAGGTCTCTAGGGTTGGGAGCACCCATATAGCTAGAGGAGGTGAAGGGGCCAAGGGAACATAACCAAAGGTTCTGCGTATGGTGGAGAATCTTGCCTTGCCCTGAAAACTATGTAGCATGAGATGGGTGTGAAAGCTCTAGCTCCTTGACCCTATTCACCAACATTGAAAGTACATTGTTTGCAGATGGCGTTGCATTCAATTTAGGTGCATTTTGAGCCTAGTTAGAAGGAAAAGGTACATAATGTCCTGTTGTGGTGTGTTATTTTGATGTGTTCCATGTAGGAAGACAGGTAACAGAGTCGTTCTGAAGAAGAAGATCAATGTAATATTACATTTAATCCAAGGATTGGCCCATCACATTAAAGTGTTGTTTTCTTTAGGTGTAGCATGCTAGGTACTTCTCATCTAATAATGGGAGTGAATTATACTACATGTGGATTGGTGGTGTAAACAAGACCCGAGGATTGGAACCTTTCTCTCATATTAATGTCATGTTGTTAGAGTTGGAGAATCCAGGTTGCGAGTTTTGCAATGGTTGATTAATATCCTCGATCCTGACTAATGAAACATTGTTAGCAGTTTGAGGAGAAGTATGAGGGGATGCTAGGTTATATGAGTAGTTATCATCCCACCCAGATAATGAGGGTGATTTTCACATACCCATTTGGTAATAATACGCCTCAAGACCCAAAATGGGCTAACTGTATTCTTTACTTGACATATTCGGGGGGTATATAAATACCCACAAAATAATAGGAGAGGAAAAGGATGGGTCAAAGAAGGTAAGACAATGGAAACTAAAAGGAACTAGTTCTTCATGTCGGGTTCACCAATTTATATGACTAAAAATAAAAACACGACCTTCATGCACACTCGACCCCCCTGAGGTCATGCCGAGACAACTGATGTGGAATGGATAGATGGATATGGATAATGTAATAATGTGAATGCATGGAATACTCGAATATAAGTGAATGTGGTCAACAATTTATCAAAGAAATCTAATGTCCTCTAAGGGTAATAAAGGGATATGCTGGTCTAGGGAAACAAAAGCCTCTCTAACCTGGAGGGTTGTGATGGAGTGATTAAGAAGGATACACACATGTAAAATTATATCAATATCAATGTCTGAGAATCTCTCAATTGTTTGTGGAATTCGAGGAAATTTTTCTTCGTTCACCTCATAGAAACTCCCATATAAGGTCATAGACGAGCTAAAGGAAACGTAAGAAATAAGACAAATGAATGGGTGATGGACACTAGTCTCACCCAACATAGTTCCTCCTAAATTTGTAGACTTTTTTGGATTCTTCGTTAAGGACGTGAAACTATTGGATGTTGAAGGGTGGAATTGGTGATGATCTAAAGACCATAATCTGAAGACTTGTATCAATGATAGTCTCAAGATAAGTTACATTTAGTCGAAAGACTCTAGGATCATACACTTCTATTTTTGGTTGTTTTGGTCCATGGATGGTCATATGGGACAAATAATTATGGAAGATGGATGGGAATGACCAAAAAGTGATCAAGACAACCTATAAACAAGCTGATTTTCCCAAAATTCTTAAGTTTTGTCATCTTTAGTGTTTAAATATCTCAATTTTGCAGTGATAGTAGGCAAATGTGTGGTTAGGAAGATGTGAATTTGAAGACCTTGATCAATGTCAAATAATGTTTCCTATTGGTTTTTTTGTGACACTATGGGCTTAAAAATGTAATCTCTAAGTTCTTTAGGGCCTAACATGGTCATGTGAAGTGTGTATTTAATTAATCTAATGAAAGAAAACAAACTGATTAAATAAAGGAATTCTAATCTATGTTTTTGTGCTTTTTCAGTTATATAAAAGAAAAACAACAATAATCAACAATCTAATTTAATTAAAATAATCTTTTTGTATTTGACAATTTCTATAAAGTAATAGAGAAAATACGAAGAAATGAAGAAATTGCTTCGAAAATTTAATTAATAGATCCTATATAAATAAATAACTAGATGTGATTATCTATCTGTGCTGAAATAAATCTAGTATATTCTAATTAAACAAAGCTTTTACAAAATGTAATTGTGGATGTGAATCCTCTATTTTACCTCAGAGGCACGGGAAGAAATCAAGGCTTCTCAGAAGATTTTCTTCCCTTGCAACTTCCTCGATAGAATAAAAAAAGGATTCAATGGATATTTTACAAATGAAATGATATTAGAGTTGATTCTAAATTAAATGAAGAAGCTTTCCTCGAGACAAGATTCGCTTACAAACCCATATGGATAGGAAAGGAAGTTATCTATCATCGGAAGCTTTACAAAAGAAATGGAAGCTACAATAAATGATCTAACTATTGCAATGATTTAAATTGAAATGATTTATTACTCTAATCAACAATGTGCATACAAATTGAACAAAATATTTAAGAAAGCTTCAGGAAATATAAGTACATTCCCAACCTAGAATTTGTAGTGTTGAGGCAAACCCACTTGTGGTTACTTTTGTGTCCCCTCATTTTCTTTTCCAACTTCAATGTTAATGTGAATCTAGGGAGTTGCAAAAGGAATACAAAAAATCAAAGAAGAAGGTGTTGGAGCAATGATGGCTTGGGTGGACGTCTGACAACAATGTAGGTAGAAGAAAAACACAAGGGAACAATGCTTTGTTGTGTAGTTTCCAGCAAGATCTTGACAACATAACGACATAAATTACAATAAAATTCTCCATCCATTGTTTCAGTAAGAATCTTGGATTTTATAGAACATAGGATGGGAAATGGTCTAATACATTTGGTAATAATGGAGTGCCACATCACAATAAGGAGGCACAGTTAACTCTCAATTAACAAAAAAGGAGGAAGAGGAAGTTGGTATGCATCTATCAAGCCTACAAAAAACCAAATTGACCAAGAAATGTGCATAAAAAATGAGTTAAAAGAAGTTAAAACGCTTCCAAATCATGTCAGGGAAGTCTTGGTCAAAACACATAGGACCACTAGTCTGCATAGGGAAGTGGTTACGTAATCGCCACTTAGGTTAGACTGGCGGTTGCACAACCACTTCCCAAGTAGACCGGAAGTTGTGTAACCACCACCCAAATAAATCAGAAGTGTAAATTTTGGAAAAAATTTAAGGAAAACATTGCAGGAAATGGCCAAGTAAAGTATTATAAGCTACATATATAAGATACAAAGAGGAAAAGGAACTCAAATAACATGAAAAATATAATGATTATCATAAGGGACTTTGAACCGTGTTTTGACAATGTAGCACATGAAAAATTGGGTGTGTAAAGTCACCCACATCAAAATTACGTGGATGAATGAGTTTGTTATGTTATTTAGCAAGGTGTTTTTTATGTTTATGATTACGAGTGTATACTCTATCACGTCATTCTTCTGATAGGTCAAGGTCATAGAGATAGGCTTCATGGAGTTCCTCATTTGTAATGATACTGTGAAGGGAGATGCAAACCAAAGGGAGTTCCACCTCTAGTGGAAGGACTTCCTCACCTCCATAGGTAAGTGAAAATGGCATTTCCCTAATGGCCATACAGACACTGGTGTAGTATGCCCATAATGTATGATTTAGTTTCGTATGCCAAACTATATGTGATTCACATATTGTCTTCTATAGGATCTTATTGAGAATTTTAGTTATAGACTTGGCTTATCCACTACATTATGAATGATAGGGTGTTGAGAATCGGTGTTTGATTTTGAGTTTAGTGCAAAGATACTTCATTTCTTTGCATTTGAACCTCTCACCATTATTAGATATAATGGTATGGGGAATTAAAAAGTGAAAAATGATTTGGTTAAGGATGAATTTATATGTAGTAAATCTAGACATCTTGGGTTGAAGGAAATTTCTCGATGTAATCCAATCCCCATATACTGAAGGTCAATAGATTTGTGATGGATTGAAGATGATTTAGAGGGTATTGAATCAAATCCTCATGATATTGACAAGGTTGACACTTTTTGGCAAAGGTGCGAGCATCAAACTCTAGTATAGGTAAATAATAACCCATATGTAGGCACTTGTGTGCAGTAACATGACCACTACAATGGCCACTGCAAGTTCCCCAATGGATTTCTCTAAGATAAGGGGAACCTCATATTTGTTAATGAATTGGAGTAGGGTTCCTTCAAAGTTATGATAGTATAATATGTCATCCTTAAGTATGTATTTGAGAGGTTTTTAAGTATTTGTAGTTGCGCTCGTGGGTCTGTACCTTTTGTGTAGGTATGGTATCATATGAATTGACGAAGATCAACATAACAAGGGTCATGTGTAGGGTCATTTGGATCAAATCAAAATCTAGTCCTCTCATTTAGCATGCATCCTCCTATCAAACTCACATGCACCCAAACAAGGGGAGCATATATTAGGTGAATCAATCACCCCATTCAACAACTCAGCGCTTCAGTATATGCCTATAGATTACAAGAACATAAAACAATTAAAACATATGAACGACGCTGATTATGACTTAGGTCCTCATATTAGCATAGACACCAACTTCCAGATATAGACACAAGTGCTTGGGCACTCCTGACCCTTCCTGGGTGCCTATGACCAGGGGCAACTAAAATCATTTTCTTAGAACAACACAGTTTTGAGTAGTTTATATAGGAGTTTATACAATACATGCATAGTCCTCCAAAAAAAAAAATGCATTCTACCTTATTTTTATAATTAAATCAAACTGGATCAAAGATGAAAAAAGAAGAGTCACACCATCTATAATGGAGTATACATTTTGGAAAGCAGTCAAGGATGGATAATAACACTAGATATTTCTCCCTAACACTCTTTTTTTTTTCTCGTGAGATTGCAAAATAAACTCACACTTGACATGAGATCGCCCAAAAACCACTCACTCCTGGCATGAGACCTCCCAAAAAAAATTCTCTTCTATATCAGTTCATGATCTTTTCTATCCTTTTCACTCATCATGGATAAGGTGCACACATCCCTTTTACTACTTCTTTACTTACTTTTAACACATTTTCACATACTTGGATAGTATTTTTCACATATACAAGAATTTCAATACTCTTTCACTCTTCTTTTATAGGTCCGACCTTAATATGCAACAAGAAGCAGCCCCACATCAGCATCAAGCAAAAAATAACATAGGTACAAACATGACACAATATATACGCTACACCCCCAATGGTCACTTCCTCTTCCTTAGCTTCCACACTTTTTCTTGTCTCCCTCGGCACACTTTCTCTATTGATCTACATAGTTATCAGGTACACATCTCTTATCTACTTTATGTTATCATATTCTCACTCAACAACATAAAATGGGGAAAAATTTAGACATAAAATTACACACTTGGGTACATTTATAGGTTCTAATCACATACTTGACAAAACTAATAATTGAAATCTATCTTTGGCCTCTTTTCTGTCTTTCTGGTTTCCTCTTTAGTCTTATACACCCCATAGCCCAGTCTGATCTTCGTTGCTCCATATTTATTGACTCTAGACACCACTTCCTAACCACAATGCCAATGCCTAGGCACCCTCGTCCCCTCTAGGTGCCCCCAACTTATTTGTATCTTACACGTTTATTTTGCTCCTCTTTCATCTTTTGGGCATCTTGTTTTCTTATGGGTCATCCTTTTAGTTTTTAATTACAAAATTCAAATATGGGAAGTATATAAATATAAAGCTATGTGACCATTATAAAGAACCTAGATCTAATCATCTACTTTCACTACCTAATGTTGCATCCAAAGGAATTTTAAGAGTATCAAAACATCCACCTAGCACTCACTTAAGGGAAAAGGGACTCCATTGTCTATATACACACATATGAGGGGAAGTTAATTTTATCATCCAAACATCTATTTACATTACTACACCTAGCTATCACTCGATAGTAAGTGGATCTTGTACAAGAGATTCCTAGGGCATGATTTCACACAAAATTCACAAGAGGTACATGGATTCTGAGATGTAGTGCAACACTCAATCATAATTTCACTCTTTCAGGTGACCACCGAGGTTAGTCTAACTCTGCATTTGCATATTTTTATTTATAGGATTTGATGTGTTTTTGGGTTTTATAGGCTATCTCTCTCTTTGAAGGTACAAGCGAATACAATGTTCATCTAGTGACACATAGGAGACCAACAACCAAGGTGAGTGACCATCTTATGACACAAGTAGAATCATTTTTCAACCATTTTGACATTCACGGGTGCCCAGAAGAGATCTCCAGTGCTTAGGCACACCCTAAACTAGTCAAGGTGCCTTAGTCTAGGATTATCTGACAATTACAAAATTTTCTTTGTGTGGTTGGGATAGTTTGTTCCTCTTATATACAATTTTTCTGGTCTAGTAGACTTTGGGATTCATTGTGAAATAAGCTAAGTATTATATTCCCTCTTTTGCACCTAGGGTTTCATATTTATTTAGTTTAATGTTTGTGTTAGATATGTGCTATAACATTTATTTACCATATGTGACTCTTCAATTAGGGTTTTACAAATTGCAAGATATTTTTTAAGTCATCTTGATGTTGGATTTTAAAATTTTATAGGTTGCTAAGACTATAAAATTGTTATTTTCTTTTAATTTTTATATATATTTGGGTAAGTGCACAAAGTTGGGGGACCAAAAAATGGAAAAGAATCTGAAAAAAGTAAAATACATACGCATTTTGTTAAAATGTGCTAGCAGTTTAATTTATTTAGCTCAGGAATCACCGAAGCATAATGCATACGTGTTATATAATGTGTATGCGTTACATAAAGCGTACATAATATGTACACGTTAAAACACACTCGCATTTTAATTTGTTTGGCTCGGGAATCACCAAATCATAACGTGTACATGTTATGCCTACTATAAACAAAAAAAAGAGGCCCAAGCCTCTATCATTTTACCTCCCTCAAATGCAAGTTTCAGAGCTTAACTGTGCCATAGCGTTTTTTCATTTAGCTAGATCTCAAGCTCAAAGGATCATTTTTGGATCTCCAGCAAGATCTAAATCGATGATGGTGCCACAGAGAAGAGGTAAGCACAATTATTTTCTCAAAATTACATTGAAATATGATAATTATAGATTAAAATTTGAATTGAATACATATTTTTTATTGTTACAGTTAGAGGTTGAGGGAATCAACCACAACCAAACCCTGTTATTCCTGACATCCCTCTTGACACTCCCATAATTACTCAACATCCCTCAGGTAGTCAAGAATATTTAGCAGCCCAAATAGTTTAAAACAAAATTGAAATTTTGGATTTAATCAAAACAATGAGGGATGCACAATCTACAAATGCCCACCGTGCTTCTCTTGCAAACAAATTGGAGGAAGTACTTGTTCAAATTGACGTGGAAACGGGGAAAATTGATTGTTAGAAAACTTACAGATAGGGTTGTAGGGTTTATTATTCCAACAAATTGTCATATGTGGATCTAAAGAAAAAAGAAATTTCAAAAGAACTCATATGCGCCTTATTCACGGACCCCCACACTAATCTTACTGTTTCGTTGACATGTAAACGATTTCCCATCCATTGGTGCAATAATAATTTGATTAAAAATAATTTTTGGGACTGATGGTGGATGGTGTTTGATTTTCCACCTTGTAATAAAAAGGAGGTTCCATTATACTTTTTGAGGAAACTCTATTGTGAGTTTATCCTCAACGAGATCCCAAATTATTTTGATTTTTGAGATTTCAAGGGCCAAGGACAAGGATCTGCACAGGATAGACTAGGTACACAACATGCACCTATTCAGTAGGGTAGATTCCCCGCACAGAAGCCCCCTCACCCTGAGATTTTCCCTCAAGAAGTGAAGGAGACCATAGAGATTAATACACTCCACACGCTTCAGGAGCTATCTACGACCCTTGTTTGACATACGATGGAGATTTCTGAGCCAGATGCTCGTGGAGGTACATAGAGTATTCCCTCAGGGAGTACTAGCATGAGGCCACATCTTTGCTCGTCATGTGGTAGAATATGTTTGGGGCCTGAGGAGGATGATAATTTCATACGTTATGATTTTGGTGCACTTGGTGCTAGGGTTGAACATGAATAATGTCACTATGTCAGATGTCCTTTTGAGGGTGACATTTGAATTACATTCATTGGCGTAACCTTCGCAGGTAAATTTGTTATGTTTTGTTGTGTGTTACAAAAAGTTTGGAGTACCTTATTTACTTATATATGTTAAATTTTTGAAATAATTATATTTGTACATGTACATGCATTGATATTATAGCACGCGGGAGGGACATATTCATCCCGACCATAGGCGGCGAGCACCATGCATACACATACATTCACATAGGTAATTTAGAATGTTAATTATGTAAAATTTTCACATACATGTGTGTGTGTGTGTACACACACACACACATGCATGTATATATATATATATATATATATATATATATTAGTTTCGAAGTCAAATATATGTATGTTCTTGTATGTCCATCTAACTCACGTGATATACATGTTTGATAAAGATGTTGACTTCATTAGACAACCCCAGCGTCTCTGTGACAAGTATATAAAGGTGTTACCATTGCAATTTCATCTGCGCAACAACTCAATGAGGTATTCAAGAAACACATAAATTTTGTTAAATTTCTTGTGTAATTCATATTATGTTAAATTACATGTTAGTAATGTCTTTCATTGTAGAATTATTAAATTATGTTAATAATGTCCTTCATTGTGTATATGTAGGAGTTACCTGCGACAGGTAGCAGCCCTGTTCCTTTGATTCAGAGGTGTGGCGGGGTAAAAATAATAGTTATATATTGATAAAATTAGTTAAAATATTGTCATTCATGTAGATACATGTACTTAGCTCTATTTTTGCTAATTCTGATGTTATATTTTCTGATCTTATGTGTATGTAGGGAACTTCAACCCCCTCCATTTTGAATTTGAGGGCACGGACTCCTCCATCTTGTCATCCTCGTACCCCCATTTGTATTGGAGGAGCTCCTGATGACTTATCTGAGCATGAGATGCAAATTCAGCGTGATCAAAAACTTGCGGTAAGTATGTGTATTTATGTAAATAGTTTCATTCTAGCATGGTCTTAAATACATGTTGAAAACATATATAACTAAAGTTTTGAGAAAAAAACATTGTTTGCATTTACAGGCTCATCTATGGGTGAGTATTCAATGGAAGAGGACTCGAAGCATGGGATCGGACGATCAAAAGTCATCTCATGGATCTCCATCTTCGTCTAAGGGAGGGCCTTCTTCGAGCAAGGCTGAGAGAGGGATAGATTTTGATGAGTAGGAAATATATATGTCTTACATGACATTGTTTTTATATGCGTATGTGCATGACATTGTATGTACGCCTATATGGCATTTGAACTTGATGGTATATGACCTATTTGGGAATTTTTGTATTTATTATGCACATTAAAATACTATTTGGAACATGATAATTTTGTATGAGACCTTACATTTCTGAGATTATTTTCACATGAATCTAATATGATGTGCACTTGACAATATTTAAGACATTATGGATTATTTTTTCATTTATTGGTGATGTACATGTAATAGCATTTTCAATGTATAATATGCATCAAAATTTGGAAATCAATATTTATATAATGTATGTATATAAATAGTTAGCTAATCTGAGTAATTATTCATTCAATTTATCAATGTGTATATTTGTATTTACCTTACTTGCGCTTCTTCTTGCTCATGGTATCTTTGTATTGGTACCTATATTATTGTGCACTTACTACATTCTTATATGGTTTGTAGTCTTCTCCCCTATTAAAACACCCGACAGTCTTCTCAATTTGATGCCTTTCATTTATCGATATTTTGAGAATGTCTCTCCATATACATTACTCCAATGCTTGAGAATGTCTCCAGATGCAATGACATTCTGATTCAGACAATCAATGATTCTTGATTGTCCAATCCTAACCAATTCATGTTATTACCTTTAAATCTGTAGGAATTTCAATTTATTTGGAAGTCACTTCACACCCTTCACTAGGCTTGATGACTACCCCTATCCTTTTTAAGGCGCTTTTGAAAGCATCCATGGGTTTATCATAACATAAATTATCAATTAATGGAAGGTCACTAAGCCATAGGCTAGATGAATCCTGTCTAGAACTAAACACAAAAGATTTACTAGGCGATTGATAAATCTCGTGTGTTCTTAGACATACCCCTATCAAATTCATTCTTAAGCCAATCTAGTCATTCAGGGCTTTTAAGCGACGATGCCCGGATGGGGTAACCCGAAAGCACGGGGAGCATAGGGAACCAAAATGAATCCTCCATTAGCATTCACCTGGCCAACTTGACATGTTGGCGTAATTGTTTTGGTCCAATGAGCTTCCATTTGCAAACTACAACATTTGACAGCCCTACATTGACTCAGACTGCACTATTTCATGCGTTTGCAAACAATAGGACAATGAGAGAATCAGATGGAGATGGAGAAAACAATGAGAAGATTTCATAGAGGGCCCCGACATGGAGCTCTCAAATCTGACGAGACATTTCTAGGTTCCACGACGTCCAAGAAATCACCCGTCGAAGATATGGCGTGTTTGGGCCTCAGGGCTCTTAAACGACTACGCCTGGACAGGGTAGCTCGAAAGCAAGGGGATCATAGGGAACCAAAATGAAGCCTCCAATAGAATTTAATAGGCCATCTGGACATGTTGGCATAGTTGGTTGGTTCCACGAGCTTTTGTTTGCAAACTACAGCGTTTGACAGCCCTACACTGACTCAGACTGCATTATTTTGTGCATTTGCAAACAATAAAGTAACGAGAGAACTAGATGGATACAGAGAAAACCACGAGAGTATTTTGTAGAGGGCCCCAACATGGAGCTCTTAGATCTAATGAGACATCTCTAGGTGCCACAGAGTTCAAGAAATCACCTGTCAAAGATATGGCGTGTTTGGGCCTCAGGGCTCTTGAGGGACTACGCCCAGACGAGGTAGCCCAAAAGCACGGGGAGCATAGGGAACCAAATATATTACTCCATTTGCATTCACCTAGCCACCTAGATGTGTTGGCGTAGTTGGTTCAGTCCCACAAGCTTCCATTTGGAAACTACAGCGTCTGACAACCCTACACTGACTCAGACTACACAATTACACGCATTTACAAACCATAGCACAACGAGATAACCAGATGGAGAAGGAGAAAACCATGAGAATATTTAATAGAGGACCATGAAATGGAGGTATCATATCTGACAAGACATATCTATGTGCCACGGAGTCCGAGAAATCACCCGTCAAAGATATGGCGTGATTGGGCCTCATGGCTCTTAAGCGACTACACTCGGACGGGGTAGACCGAAAGTACATGGAGCTTAGGGAACCAAAACCAAGCCTCCAATAGCATTATACTATCCACCCTAATGTGTTTGTGTAGTTAGTTCTATCCCATGAGCTTCCGTTTGTAAACTATAGAGTCTGGCAGCCCTATATTGACTCAGACTGCATTATTTCACGAGGTTGCAAAAAATATCACAGCGAGAGAAATGGATGGAGACAGAGAAAACCGTGAGAGGATTTCATAGAGAGCCCTGATTTAGAGCTCTCTAATTTAATGAGATGTCTCTAGGTGCCACAGAATCTAAGAAATCAGTTGTCGAAGATATGGCGTGATTGGGCCTCAGGGCTCTTAAGCGACTATGCCCGGACAGGGTAGCCCGAAAGAACAGGGAGCTTAGGGAACCAAAACAAAGCCTCCAATAGTGTTCACCTGGCCTTCCTGACATGTTAGTATAGTTGATTTGGTCCCATGAGATTTCGTTTGTAAACTACAGTGTCTAACAACCCTACATTGACTCAGACTGCACTATTTAGTGTGTTTGCAAACAATAACACAACGAGAGAACTGGATGGAGACGGAGAAAACCAAGAGATAATTTAATAGAGGGGCCCCGAATTGGAGATTTTAGATCTAATGAGATGGTCTCTAGGTGCCACGGAGTCTGAGAAATCACCGGTCAAAGATATGGCGGTGAATGGGTCTTAGGGCTCTTAAGCGACTATGCCCGAACGGGGTAGCTCGAAAGCACGAGGAGCTTATGGAACCAAAAAAAGCCTCCAATAGAATTCAACAGGTCACCCCAACAATGTTGGAATATTTGGTTCAGTCCCTCGAGCCTTCATTTACAAACTACAATGTCTGGAAGCCCTACACTGACTCAGACTGCACTATTACGCATGTTTACAAACAATAACATAACAAGACAACCAGATGGAGACGGAGAAAACCCCGAGAGGATTTCGTAGAGGGCCCCTTCTTAGAGCTCTTAGATCTAACGAGACATCTTTAGGTGCCACGGATTCTAAGAAATTACTTGTTGAAGATATGGCGTGATTGGGCCTCAAGGCTCTTAAGCGACTACGCCCAGACGGGGTAGCTCGAAAGCACGGGGAGCATGGAGAACCAAAACGAAGCCTCCACTAGCGTTCAGCAGACCACCCTGACCATGTTGGCATAGTTGGTCTGATCTCATGAGCTTTGTTTGAAAACTATAGCCTTTGACATCCCTACACTGACTCAAACTGCACTATTTCACGCGTTTGCAAACAATAACACATCGAGAGAACCAGATGGAGATGGAGAAAACTGTGAGAGGCTTTCGTAGAGGGCCCCAATGTAGAGCTCTCAGATCTGATGTGACATCTCTAGGTTCCATGAAGTATGAGAAATCACTCGTCGAAGATATGGCCATGATTGGGCCTTAGGGCTCTTAAGCGGATATGCCCGTACGGGGTAGCTTGAAAGCACGGGTGGAGGAAACCACCAATGTTTAATTATTTTGTCATAGGATGAAAATATGTCGACTATGAACTTAGTTTTGTTGGGGAGACCACCAATGTTATAACTGTTCATTTTGAAAGAATGAATATCTTCAATCAAACAGAGAATGAAGAGCCTGAATTTTTTTGGACATTACAAAAGGTTGTTTGTGCCCATAAAGAAGTCGAAGGCCATATAAATATTCAGTCTTAAGCTTTAGATGACAATGACCATCATGAAGAAAAACAATTAGGTGAAGATGTCACTATGATTCAAGAAGAAATACCTCCTGAAAGTCATAAAGAGTCAATTTGATTACCTAAAAACATCTAGAAGAACTTAAAGAGAAGATATAAGCGGAAGAAATTGAAAAATGTAGGGCGTGGAAGGATCACAACTTAACTGGAATGGAATATCTATATGATGTTGTTGATAGAATCATGGATAATATTAAGGAGAACATCCCAAGTTGATTATTTTTATTAATCCTAGCTGATTCAACTTCACAAATCAAACTAGGTAGTTCTAAAAGCAGCATACTGGTAAGAAAAACTGTAATGAAGTATTGATAATTGAGCCTGAAACTCGTTTAGAATTGTAATTTATTTTTTGCTTGAGCATTCACCCATAGTTTCTTTTTTGAAGGTAGAAAATTCATTTTATAATGTGACAAATAGAATGCTAATTTAATCTATTACTTTGACTATTTAGGCTATATTTTTGTAGTCTACGAAAGCCTCTCATGGTTTTCTCTGTCTCCATCTGGTTCTCTCACTGTGGTATTGTTTGCAAATGTGTGAAATAGTGCAGTCTGAGTCAGTATAGGGTTGCTAGACATTGTAGTTTGCAAACAGAATCTCATGGGACCAAACCAACTACGCCAACACATCGGGATGGCTTGGTGAGTGCTAGTGGAGGCTTCGTTTTGGTTCCCTAAGCTCCTCATGATTTCAGGCTACCCTATCCGGGTGAAGTCGCTTAAGAGCCTTGAGACCCCTAATCACGCCATATCTTCGACGGGTGATTTCTCAGACTCCATGGAACTTAGAGATGTATCGTCATATACAAGAGATTCATGTTGGGGGCCTCTACAAAATAATCTTGCGGTTTTCTCCGTATCCATCTGGTTCTGCTCACTATGCTATTGTTTACAAACGCGCGAAATAGTGCAGTTGTGAGTCAGTGTAGGGTTGCCAGACGTTGTAGTTTACAAACAAAAGCTCATGGGACTGAAAAAACTATACCAACATGTCAGGGTGGCCAGGTGAAATGGTATTGGAGGATCATTTTGGTTCCCTAAGCTCCTCGTACTTTCGGGCTACCTCGTCCAAGCGTAGTTGTTTAAGAGCCCTGAGACCCAAACATGCCATTCTCTTTGACGGGTGATTTATCGGACTCCATGACACCTAGATATGTCTCATCAGATCCGAGACCTCCATGTTGAGGCCCTCTAAAAAATTATCTCTTGGTTTTCTCCCACCTCCATCTGGTTCTCTTGCTGGTGCGATTGTTTGCAAACGCACGTAATAGTGCAGATTGAGTTAGTGTAGGGATGCTAGACATTGTAGTTTGCAAACGGAATCTCGTGGAACCGAACCAGCTATGCCAACACATTGGGGTGGCTAGGTGAATGCTAGTGGCAAGCTTCATTTTGGTTCCCTAAGCTCCTCATGCTTTCGAGCTACCCCGTCCGGGCGTAGTCGCTTTGAGAGCCTTGAGGCCTAATCACGCTATATATTCGACGGGTGATTTCTCAGACTCCATGGCACCTAGAGACATCTTGTCATATCTAATAGCTCCATGTTAGGGCTCTATAAAAAATCCTCTGGCGGTTTTATCCATCTCCATCCAGTTCTCATGCTGTGCTATTGTTTACAAACACACAAAATAGTGTAGTCTGAGTCAGTGTAGGGTTGTCAGACACTGTAGTTTGCAAACGGAAGCTCATGAGACCAAAAAAAAGTATGCAAACACATCGAGGTGGCTAGGTGAATTCTAGTGTAGTATTCATTTTGGTTCCCTAAGCTCCCCGTACTTTCAGGCTACCCCGTATGGGCATAGCCGCTTAAGAGCCCTGAGGCCCAAACATGCCATATCTTCGACGGGTGATTTCTTGGACTCCGTGGCACCTAGAGATGTCTCATCAGATTCAAGACCTCCATTTTAGGGCCCTTTACAAAATTTATCATGGTTTTCTCCATCTCCATGTGGCTCTCTCATTGTGCTATTGTTTGTAAATGTGAGAAATAGTGCAGTTTGAGTCAGTGTAGGGCTGCTAGACGTTGTAGTTTGCAAAAGGAAGCTTATGGGACTGAAAAAAATATTCCAACACATCAGGGTGTCCAAGTGAATTCTAGTGGAGGATTATTTTTAGTTTCCTAAGCTCTTCGTTCTTTCGGGCTACCTCGTCCAGGCGTCGTCGCTTAAGAGCCTTGAGGCCCAATCACGCCATATCTTTGACGAGTGATATATCAGACTCATGACACCTATAGATGTCTCATTAGATTGGAGAGCTCCAAATCTAGGACCTCTAAGAAATCCTCTCACATTTTTCTCCGTCTCTTTCCGGTTCTCTCGATGTGCTATTGTTTGCAAACGAGCGAAATAGTGCAGTTTGAGTCAGTATAGGGCTGTCAGACGCTATAGTTATAAAACAAAAGCTCGTGGGACTAAACCAACTACACCAACATGTCGAGGTGGCTTGGTGAATGCTAGAGGAGGCTTTTTCTTGGTTCCCCACGCTCCCCCTGCTTTCAGGCTACCTCGTTCGGGCTTAATCACTTAAGAGCCCTGAGGCCCAAATCACGCCATTTCTTCGAAGGCTGATTTCTCAGATTCCATGGCACCTAGAGACATGTCATCATATCTATGAGCTCCATTTTTGGCCCCTCTAAAAAATCCTCTCACATTTTTCTCCGTTTCCATCTGGTTCTCTCATTGTGCTATTTTTTGCAAACGTGCAAAATAGTGCAGTCTAAGTCAGTGTAGGGCTGCCAGACGTTGTAGTTTGCAAACGGAAGCTCATGGTACCAAACCAAGTACGCCAACACATCGAGGTGGCCTTAGTGAATGCTAGTGGAGGCTTTGTTTTGGTTCCCTACACTCCCCATGCTTTCGGGCTACCCCGTCCGGGCGTAGTCGTGTAAGAGCCTTGAGGCCTAATCACGCCATATCTTCGACGAGTGATTTCTTAGACTCGATGGCACCTAGAGATGTCTTGTTAGATCAGAGAGCTCCATGTCGAGGTCCTTTACAAAATAAACTCACGGTTTTCTCCTTGGCCATCTGGTTCTCTCGTTGTGTTATTTTTTACGAACACGCGGAATAGTACAGTTTGAGTCAGTGTAGGGTTGCCAGACACTGTAGTTTTGCAAGCGAAAGCTCGTGGGAATGAACCAACTACATAAACACATTGGGGTGGCCATGTGAAAACTAGTGGAGCAATTTTTTTGGTTCCTATGCTCCCCGTGCTTTTGGGCTACCCCGTCCAGGCGTAGTCGCTTAAGAGCCTTAAGGTCCAAACATGCTATATCTTTGATGGGTTATTTCTCAAACTTTGTGGCACCTAGAGACATCCCATAAAATACAAGAGCTCCACATCAGGGCCCTCTAAGAAATCCTCTTTCGGTTTTCTCCTTCTCCATCTGGTTCTCTCGTTGTGCTATTGTTTGCAAACACATGAAATAGTGCAGTCTGTGACAGTGTAGGGCTGCCAAACGATGTAGTTTGTAAACAGAAGCTCGTGGTACCAAACCAACTGTGCCAACATGTCGGGGTGGCTAGGTGAATGATATTGGAGGCTTATTTTTAGTTCCCTACGCTCCCCATGCTTTTGGGCTACCCTGTCCGGGCTTGGTCGCTTAAGAGCCTTGAGGCCCAATCACGCCATATCTTTGACGGGTGATTGCTCCGACTCCATGGTACCTAGAGACATCTCATCAGATCCAAGATCTCTATGTTGGGGCCCTCTACAAAATCCTCTCTCGGTTTTCACCTTATCTATCTGGTTCTCTCGATGTGCTATTGTTTGTAAACGCACGAAATAGAGCAGTTTGAGTCAGTGTAGGGCTGCCAAGGCTGTAGTTTGCAAACGGAAGCTTGTAGGACCAAACCAACTATGCCAACACATCAGGGTGGCCTAGTGAACACTAGTGGAGGCTTCATTTTGGTTTCCCATGCACTCCCCGTGCTTTCAGGGCTACCTCGTCTGGGTGTAGTCGCTTAAGAGACCTGAGGCCCAATCACGCCATATTTTCGACGGGTGATTTATCGGGACTCCATGGCACATAGAGATGTCTTGTCAAATCCGAGACCTCCATGTCGGGTCCCTCTACGAAATCCTCTCGCAGTTTTCTCTTTATCCATCCGGTTCTTTCACTGTGTTATTGTTCTCAAACACACGAAATAGTGTAGTTTGAGTCAGTGTAGGGATGCCAGAGGCTGTAGTTTGTAAACGGAAGCTCGTGGGACCGAAACAAGTATGCCAACACATTGGGGTGGCCTGGTGAACGCTAGTTGAGGCCTTGTTTTAGTTCCCCATGCTCCCCGTGCTTTCAGGCTACCCGTCCGGGTGTAGTCGCTTAAGAGCCCTGAGGCCCAATCATGCCATATCTTCGATGGGTGATTTCTTGGACTCCATGGCACCTAGAGATGTCTCGTTAGATCCGAGACCTCCATGTCAGGGCCCTCTACGAAATCCTCTCATAGTTTTCTCCATCTCCATTCAGACTGAGTCATTGTAAGGTTGTCCATTGCCAATCACCTGAATAATATAGGTGGTTCATACAATATAGGTGGTGAAATGAGAATTTTAATAAGATATTTTTACAATATAGGTGGTGAAATGATAATTTATGTTTGTTGTTCCTTTATAATATTTAATTTCTCTTAGCTTCACTTGTCTTCGAGAATAATAAATTCTCTACTGAGAGTGCCAACTACGTGAAAGGGGAAGCTTTTTTGGCACCACTAACCTACATAAACATGTTAGTAAGCAATTAAATAGAATTTTAAATCATACAAAATTTAAACAAAATCATTTAAGTAAATATTCAAATTAAATTCACGAATAACATACCTTTGAAAATTCAATCCAATGAACTGTAAGGATCAACTCTATTCTTGACAGTAGCAAGAATTTCTTCATGATCTGATTCACGAACCTTCCACCGATTTTTTTTTATGGCCGACCTCGATATTTGATCAATTTAATATTCGTTGCAAGGACCAAGTGTGAATAGTGAAGTATATTCCGATGTAATTCATAGTCTTCAAACAAACGAATATTTGATTTTTTGATAGGATATCATCGAAGCCGAGTTCCAGTGACTACCACTGATCTAGTGGGAAACTCAAGGTCTTTACAATTAATGACTGTGGAAGTAATTTTTTTTCCCTCTACACAATGAGATAAGAAGTAGTCTGTTCCTTCTTCGTTAAATTCGATCGCAATAACTGCAAAAACATGCCCTATGTATCACAAAGTAAAATTGTTCAGTCAATTTATAAATACATTAAGATTTGACCATTTAATAATTTATAAATCTAAAACATGGCATGTACATATATGTATGTACCTTGTTGTACTAAATCAGAGACTTGGTCAGATTTAGGGTGATGTTATCATTTGATTTGAAGACCTTGCAAGTTGTAATGCTCATGGAACTTGATGTGTGTCAAGCGGAATTAGAGGTCTACAAGTCCATTCATCCACTCAATAATGTGACTCACATTCATTCCATGCAAAAATCAATGCATGATATATAAAAACATGTCATGTACCTAGTATAAATAGTCCAAAAAATTACATCTAAACTACAGAATGAGTACATATCACTTGATCCTGCAACTATCATACAATCTTCAAAGTTTGCCAGATGTTGTTGCTCTATCAACCAAAAATATCTACGAACCATTGATCTCTCTTGAGATTCATGGCCCATATTCTTAACAAACCAATCAGCAATGTTTTTTTCATCTATAAATTTAGCACCATCCTTGAACTTTAACTCTTCTCTTGCAAGTGATCTGTTCACACATGCTCCTCCACCATCATGCTCTTCTTTTCCATGACCTACCTCAGTAAAACTCTAGATATGTTGTACATTTATTTTTTTGTGCATCCTTCTTAGCCAATAAAACATCCGTGCATTCTTGAATTGTGATGTGTAGTTGTCTAACCAAATGTAATGTTGATTAAAACTAATGTTCCTCTCATTCAAGTTTGCATAAAACACTTGGAAATACCCTTGTACATATTCTGTAGAATGTGTCCGATCATCATTGATGTAGAAATGATACTCTCTTAATATTTTTCAAACTTGCTAAGCTGCTTTCAGGAGAGTGCATGAATGTTATATGCATGAAAATATAAACTTGCACTGAGTTATAATATTGAGACTGAACCTCCATTTGTGGCTACAATGTGTAATTTTCTGTGAAGCTAACTACTGAAACAATAGTACCAAGTGGGAATGTGTCCTTGCTTAACTTGAATTGTTCATCCAACCATCGAGCTCTATGTGTGTGCCTTGCATACTCATAAAAATTTCCTCTCTGAATTTGACCATATATTTTGGATACATGTAATTGTTTTCGAACAAGCTCACACCTCTTAGATTATTTTCCATCTTTTAATTGATATGCCAAAAATTTATATTTGGTGAAATCAACCAATTCTTTTCCTATTGACTATGTACTCTCCTCACAGATACAACTTTTTAGATTTAGCAAGCCACCGCATACATTGCACGTTCCATCCAAACATGCTTTGTTATAAAAAATTGTCTTGTTGATTTTTCACAAAATATTGTTGGAATAGATTCCCTTGAAGATTTTTGTGGGAAATTTATTCCAAACTCCTCCAACATGATGTCAGTATGCAAAACATGACTTATTTGATAAAAAAACATCATAATGCATTGAAAATTCAACATGATGTCTGCAACACAAGTGGTACGTGAGTGATTGATTTTCACATAAAAGGGTTTTCTCATTTCAATGAATCTTAGGCTAATGTTAATTTGTGGATTTTCATTTTTAAACTTAGAGAAAAATTCTATTTGAGTCATATCTAAGAAATGTTTTGCACACGATTCACGATTACGAGAACCTATTCTTATTTTTACTGTATCTCTTCTATTCAGTGACACTCTTGTGTTTCATTCCAAAATTTTATAATTAATTCTTTTATAATATTAGATGTATTCTTGTATTTTCGTGGAAGTCTGCTAGAGAAAGCCCAATAGTCATTGTTATTGACTGAATCAAGACATTTACGTCTCTCTATAGATTTCATTAGTGTTTTTTTGTTTAGCTTCAAAGCACTGCTTGTTTTTCTAATTAAGTGTTTATTAACTATTTTATCACTTACTATACAATTAGTTAGTGCACGTCGTGTAGCATTACTATCTTTGGTGCGTCTTTTACCACCTACAGTTTGGTATGCTTTATGTATGTTTTCAATAATGGAAGCATTTTGATCAAAAAAATTAGATGTTCTTAACCCCAGGGTCTTCATTATAGGTCTCATCTTAATTAATTTTATAAATGAAACAAATAATTGACATCTTTGTGTGTCATTTAAATTCTCAAAGTAATTATCCCAAATTCCACTAGCTTTTCTTCTCGCATTTCTTTCAAACATTTTGTTAGGCATTGGTTTTATAATGTTTTCATCAATTTCAATTAAGTGAATTGGTTTTCTTCACAACATGGAAGGAGGTGTTCTTAGAGGTGAAGATTCGTTTACAAGTTTACTTTCTTCATTTAGTGTTTTCATAAAAATTTTGGGGTTAACATTTGGATTCTCAAGTAAAGGTTCAACAATTGGATTCATATCAATTTCTTTATCTATACCAACATTATCATTCAATTCAATATCATTATTCATTGTAAAATCATTATTCTCTACATTTTCATTATGTATTTCATCCCAATTTTCTAATACATTAGCTACATTTGATATAGAGGATGTACCTTGCCCTACTCGAAGTTTTTTACATTCTCTTCAATTTCTTTATTCTCTTCTCTTCCAATTACTCTAATGTCTTATTCTTGACTTTCATCTTGTCCTTAGCTCAATGTTTATCACCCATGATTAGAAAAAATCAACTAGTGGGGTAGGGGACAAAATAAAAAACTAAAAAATTGTGCAAGAATGTAGAGAAAATTGCAGACAAAACAGAATGTTTGCATAATTCCCGTGAAAGAGATGAAAGGGATGTTGGGGGGCAACAATATATAAAACAAAGAAAAACGTGTACGCATTATGTAACGCGTATGCGTACACATTTTGCATTTTATCTTTTTCCCAAGACATACGTCAAAGCTTAGGATCCGGTTTGGATCCCCAAGCCTGAGGCATGGACCAGTACAAACACAACAAACAACTAGTTTTTACAAGAAAATATAAAAATGGCACTTACTCTATATAAATCAAAATAAAACAATCGATCCATTTCAAAAACATTATACCGCGACGTAGCGCAGAGTCTCTTCTTTCTAAAAATATAATTTTTCAATTTTTTTTGACTAATATAAGGTTTCCCTATTATTTATTATCTAACTATGCCTTTTTATAGCTTATTTTTTGAAGTATAAATATGTCTATCTTTCATGGTGTATCTTTTTTTTGGGTGATTGAAATTAAATTTTTTTTATACTAGCCCAAACTAGGCATAGAGTCTATACATATTCAAAAATTTTTTTTCTAAATTTTGATATTTTTTGAGGTAGTTAGGGGTGGGGGCAATGGTCAGAGCTCCATTATTTTTCAAAACATAAAATTTTCTGTACTAGAAAAATTATAAATAAAAAAATATTCTCTAAAAAAATCTAAAAAAAAATGGAGGCCTAAACTAAATGCTCCTAGCTATATTTCTACCAAAGGGGTTTTCAAAAATATTAAATGGTGCTCAAAAAATGGTGGGGGGCATGAAAGTCACTCTATTATGTTTTTTAACAAAAACAAGAGCATCTGTTGGTATTTTAGTTGTTTGACCCACTTAGGCTTATCCATTTTCAATAAAATTTAGTATCTTAGAAACTAGACTCAAAATTATACGATTCATAGTTTCTAAAACATCTTCCAATTTTGAGTGTAACTATTTTAAAAAACTCGTACAAGTTGAAGATTGTTTTTTTCCAGAAAAATTACGTCCACTTAAGACTCCCTTTTGGCCCCCCACTTGGTGCACTTACCCATTTATATATTTTAATTTTTATAATATATTTTACGAATGTAATTACAACATATCATACATAGAGGTTTTTAAAAAGTTATCATTTCAGTGCACCTAACCCATACCCATACCCATATCCTAGAAGTCTAGTTTACCACCCTAAAGTGAAGACTTAGTCTCATTTACTTTTGCAAAATAACTATATAGAGAATAAACCCTCTACCCACATAAAAATATTCCAACCCAAACATGGAATCTATCTTACTCTTGAATTTTGTGAAAAATAGGACTACCACTTGTTTCCAACTCTTCTCTTATATCCTCTACTATTTATAGAGAGATAGGAAGAAAATGATATGCAATAAGTGATATAATGGAAAATATAAAAAATAATTTCCATGAAACAAACATTTCTTGATATAGGTCTTGACACTTAATGATAGCAAAACTCTCACTGATACCACTCAATCATAGGGTTTTGATGAGTATGTATACAAATAACTAGAATTACTTTAGTGTGTATTTAGGAGCACTTAAACTATATATATATATATATATATATATATATATGAGAAACAATCAAGCACTAAAAAATATAATAAAGCCAAAGGAGGTGGGACCATGTATAATTCTAAGGTTCAAGTTTCAAATTGTAACAACATTTTGATTTACTATATATAAATTCACCTCCTCTTAAACTATTCCCATTCCTTCTCCCATTAAGTTTGTTTTACCCTTATTGTTACAATATTAGCTGCATTAATCCTATCTTTGTAAGTAGATGCTGCAGTTGCAATCTCCATTTTTCACCTCCTAAATGGTTAAGATGTCAGCTTATTTTTAACAAAAATGTATCCCCTTTTTATTACATCAATCATTTTTGGTTCCTTAAGATATTTTAATGTAGATGTAATAGAGACCAACTTATGTCTCAAAATAACCGCCTTGTAGTACTGTTTCCACTAAAATCCTCTCCACATTCTAACCAAAAAACTACTATTTCTTAAGATTCTACTACATTCTTCCATTGATGTAGATACACTCCTACCTCTTCCAAAAATAGAGGACAACAACAACATTTCTACACTATTCTCTTAGTTTGAGGTCTTTCATTAACGATAGAGCTTGTATATTTTTTAATCTATCTTCTTGCATAAGACGTTAAGGGCTAAATCAACATAAGGAGATTCCATTGGGAAAAGTTTACAAGATTTAATTCTATAAAAATGTAATCACACAAGGTGCATTTATTTCTCTAGCTATTAAAAGCAATTGGAGTTTCTTAGCACTTGTTACCTCCTTAGGTAGAAGATTTTTGAGAGGTTATAAGAATAAGGCATTGTTGATATATAAGAAGATAAATTCTTATTTTATAGTTTCTTTCAAGATTATTCATCCACTATGAAATTCTATTAATTTTTATTTCATCCCAATCAAATCCTGCAAAATCAATGATTTTTTATCTTCTACATAGGGTTATCTTTCTAGGTTTTGAATGAGAGTAAATTTAGAATGTCTATATCCTTGGATTTTTTCTCTCAAAGAGTCATAACCAACATCTACTAATGTGGTTTTCACAGATCCTCAAACACCATAAAAAAACACTACTAAGGTTGGCTTATCATCTTCCCAACCAAAATGCTTAAAGACCTCATCAATATTTTATTTTATTCCAACTGAACTTATCAAAATGTATGAAATGTTAGAAAATTATAAGAAAATATTATGTAGTTATTCATGTTAAAAAATAAATGCCTTAAAATAAACTAAAGTAAGTTCGAGTTGTGATCCCCGTGGTATTCATTTTTGGAAACTAGCTCCTGATCATGTATGAAGATCAACAGGAAGAGGAGCAATGGATAACAACAAACATGAAGCAGTAGGAAGATGAACAATGGAAAGAGGAAAAAGGACAAGAGTGGGTGGGACTGGCCTTGGAGGAGCCTATTCAGCCCCTCTTGGGACAACGGTCATGAGGTCTATAATGTTTTTTGGTTTGATCATAGGGAACCATTAAAATTGTCTCCCTCTTGGTGTGAAGCTAAACCACATCTAGAGATACCTCATGTGGTGGTGAATAGATCTAGGGAGATGTTTAAACACATAGTTATTGGTTGTTTTTCTAGGCTAAGGCCTAAAATCAATTTCGTCAAAGATTGGTGTAGGAGGAAGTAGGTCTGCAAGATGGATGTAAGGGATTTAGCAGGGGATGAGTTTCTTTTATGTTTCAAGGAACAACGGGACTTTCAAAAGGTATGATAGGGTGTGCCATGGTTCTATGGAAAATAATCCCTTACCATCATTCATTGGCAACTTGAAGTGTATGAAGAAAGGAAATTTCAGGATCTTCTTGTATGGGTTCGTCTTCTAGCACTCCCTTTGGGATTCTGGGAGATCGAAGTGTTCTTGGGAATTACTAGAGAAATGGGAGTGTTGATTGCTATCAACTCAAATAAAAATATTCTTATCGCATGGTTTTTACCTAAATCTACATCAATGTGTTATTAGGTGTAGTTGTGCCAAAAAGAATCTTCTTGGAATCCTCCCTTGATAAATGGGAGCAGAGAAAAGAGATCGAGCCCTCCCCTATCATCTCTGTAAAGTGAAGGGTGTCTTGATATGAGGAAAAGAGATACTACAAGGGTGAACCAAAGCCTTTTCTACAGAATGTAGTGGATGCTCAGATTCCCATCTCTCGGATAGATGATGAGATTTATAAGGAATCAATGGATGATGGGGATGACACGAAGGTAGATGATGAGTTTGTGGCTAGTATGATGGATGGGTCTTCCCCTACATGTATTGAACTAGGTGTCGGCTTTGGTATGGAGGTTTTGGTGGTGTTTCCTTGAAAGGTGGTGGTGGTTCAGTTGGGAAAGGTGGTCTAGAGAATTATTGGGTGTGTGTTTGGTTGGATGAGGACAAAGAACGAGAAGGACCAATTCAAATTTTAAATTTCGGTCAAAACATTAATGTAACAGCTATTGGTTCCATGTCAGACCCGGGTGAAAACATGGGGGGCAAGGTGGTGGGTTACCGTTCTGTTTTATGGGAAAATGGGTCCTCGAGGATAGCTCTACCCACAAATATTTCAAATTAAAAGGATGTTGACTCGAGTGGTGGTGTAGTGGGTGGGGTTGGTCAACGACCGTTGGTTGATTCACATGGTGTGATTTAGGTGGACCTTGGGCTGAGATTGGATAGAGGAGCATTTTGTTCCACATGTGATGGGAATGGGTGGACTTTGATTAAAACATAAAAACTTGAAATGAAGCTTTCTGAATAGGTGACTCAGATTCAGTCTTGAGTCGATTTGGGATTACATTGCTTTTGTTTCTTTAGTTCCCTCATGGTGGGATTTTTTGGTCATTTGGGACCTAGCTTGTTAGTTATATATTTATGTAGCTTGTAGAGGATTCCCCTTGTATTTCTTTATTGTTAAATCTTTTGTTCCCTTTGCACTATTAGGTTTTTTGGTCCCCTCAAAACCAAATAATTACCTAAACTAAAAAAACAAAGCAATTCCTTAATAGAGAAAATTATAAGAAAATATTGTGTAGTTATTCATGTTAAAAAAATGACACCTCAATAGAATTAGAGTGGATAGGTTACCTGCATCTTCATTGAGGGTGAAAACATGTGGGAAAATAGGTACCAGGTTCCTTTGCATGCTTTCCAAAGTAGAGGATTTTATTTGTAAATTAGTATTTTTTACTGTGTCATCCATTTCCTTGTCAAGATTTAGAAGGCATTGTTCATCTTTTGAAGCTTTGATCAACCATTATATCATATTTAACAAATATTAAACAATGAGTTGTTTTCAAAATTTAATAAGAAGTGATAGTACAATATCTTGAAACACAATACTCATTTAGTTGTTTTCGATGAGAAAACATATCCTATCGGAAAATAAATATATAATGGATTAGAAGTAATTGATCATTTATTATCATGAAGGAACAAAACATGTAAAATTTTAATAAGTCATCTTAGAATAATATACATTGTGACATGTTCAGAATTCATAAGGGATACAAAATAAAAAATGAATTTATTTTTGTCAAGTTAAACTAGGATATGCACTTACATGTCTCCACCTTCACAATTTCATGTTTCAATACAAACAAAACATCTCAGAAATGTAATTAAAAACACTATTACGCATTATTGAAGATGAAGGAAGATTTAACAATGGAGTGAATAAATACATAAATATAGAAAAATATGGATGATGGTCAAGCAACACTCTTGGTTCAATCTTAATTTTTGGCATGTTAAAAAATAATTTCCATAATGCTATGGAAGACATACATACCCTTTTACAATGGGGATTTTTTCATATCCTAGTGGTAAATCCTAATAAAATAGGTTGAATGATGGTTTTTTAGACTTGGTGAGGTAGTGGATGTGGTAAGCTACAAGATACAATTCTTATATTCCACTTATAGATTCCTATAAAACATTTAGTGACATCTACTTCACAAATCACATACGTCTTTAGAAGATTGTCTCATAAAACAAATAACACACATATACTATTTGATACATGTGGATATTACTTCCTATATCCACAATATAAAAATAATATATACCTAGAGCTCTCGATGAGGACAAGACACCTCTGACATGGAAATCATGCTAGTCTATTATTTTTCCTCTACTACTTTTATCTGATCCATTTTGACCCCTCTTAGGATGCCATTTTAACACATATTTATAAGTCATCATGTTGAACCTCAATCTCTTATAAAATTAAACATATATGAAACTTATTAAAGTGAAAAACTAAAATAAAATTTGTATTAATAAGTTTGTGTTATAAATCTAGGCACTAGGGGGTGAATTAGTGTTTTATCAAACTTTTAGAAGAAATACAAACTTCTTCAATTTTTCACAATTTAAATTATCTTAAATTTGATGAAGTATAACCATTCAACCATGAGAGAAAGAAAAGTAAACACACATGAACACATGAGGTTACAATATTTAATGTCGAGACAAAAATCTACTTGAAACTAGAGAACTAGATTGGAAAATTGTCTTATAAAGTTATAGTGATTTCATGTTTGAGCTTCAACTCAACCTGGAGCTACAACTCCAAAATATAACCGAGTTGCTACTCATTATTTGACAAGCTTCAACTTTTCTGGAAGCTTCAACTCCTAAATTTTTCATAACTACAACTAACCTTTAGTAAGCCTCAACTTACAAGGAGGTTTCAACCACCAATAGTTTAACCAACTACAACTGATCTTCGGTAAAATACTACTTACAAGGAGGCTTCAACTCCCTGTATGTTAAGCTAAAACTTATACTTTTTACAACATTTCTGGTCACTTTATTGTGTTGTCTTCCACAACTAATTATGCCCACTTATTCAACTCACACATTTTATTCTCTCATCTTCTCATTTTCTCATATTTTCAGCACACTGATACTCTTCTTATCTTCTCTACAGAAAGCACACAAATTTCGACATTGTCCCATTTCTCTCTTTGCACCAAAAACCAATTTCATGCTAAAAATTTAAGCTTAAATAAACAAGCAATATTCCTGAAACACGACTCTTGAAGTTTCATGTTTAATAACTCTTCACATGACCATTATTCCTATGTACACGTGCATACAAAAGGACTTTAAAAAACTACCTCATACACTTCTCTTCTTCCATCTGATATCTTTAGTTATGCTTTCTGGTACCTTCTGAAATTCATCCATGACTCTTGAGCTTCTCCATGAGATCCTTCAATTTGAATAAGGATGTTTCATGTTTCATGTCTTTTAAGCTTCTTTACAGAGTTCCTTCACTTTGAATTATATCACTGAATGTTATTCACAGAACTTCCTGACTGAGACAACCTTCTGTCATTAGTATATCCTTCATTTCAAGATGAAACCTCTTAATTCCTTTAGCAACATATCTACAACCCTTAAACAAAACTACATTTAAAATTTTACACAATTTCATTGGTGCAATTTTGATATTTGATGAATTTTCCATTCTCACAGTCAGCACCATTGTCATTGACCAACTTTTTATAATTTAAAAATTTAAACCATACAAGTATCACTATCTGATTTGTCTTTATAAATTTCCAACATTTGCACAGTTAGCCATGAAAATTTCTCCACATGTCACCATGTGATAAGTTGTGGATCCGACAATCTATTAATCTTGGCTCATTCTAGGGTGTCCACATTCATTTGGAGCCATCTCCCAAAATTATGTTGAAATACTGCCATGTGTCCACCTTCAACCATCAGATCATCACCATGTTGCACCCTCTACTTGGTCCACTGTTCTCTACCTCTTGTTAATGTATCTTCTTATCATATGCATACCATTTGTGAAGTATTACCAATAAGACAAATCCATAAATGCTACGGTGTTAGCCTTGTAAGAATGTAAATCTCAACTCAATAATATCACTCCACGTGCCCTTTTGATGTTATAATTTCCTGAGTGCGAAGCACACACCAATCATGCAACTCCATGTACCTCTGTGATGTCATTATTTTTTGAATACGAAGCTTAAACCAATAAAAAGGCTCTACACTTTCACAATTGTCAAACTTTTCTTGAACTCCATTGGCCACTGTGACACATAATCCAATAGGGACGTTCCAAATTTCTTCGTAAAATTTTCAATATCTAAAAAATGTGACACAAGCTCCAATAGGGAGGCTCCATGTACCTTTGTGATATAAGAATTATCAGAATGCAAACCTTTAACCAATCAGTTAGCATCAAGTACCTTTGTGATGTCAGAATTCTCATTTGTCATCTCTATTTCAGAATGTGAAAAGTGAGTGAATCAACAGGCTCCATACATCTCTTCAACATGTTCACTAGGTTTTGTGAGCATGTTAACTTATGTTGACCTACCTTTGATCTTTTCCTTGTGTCTTATCCATCTATGGCCTCGTGTCTTCTCCATCTTTAGCCATGTGTCCCTAATTTCGACTGTGAATGGCCATAACTTCCTATAGTAAGCTCAAAATTTAGAAAACTTAGACTCATTGGAAAGATCTTACTGATTTCTACAAGATACATACCTCTATGACCTCCAAAATATCTTTCATAAGTTGGAATAAGAGTTTTAAACCTTCAGTTTATGTTTCTCTTACTTTTCGAGCATGTAACACTCCGAGACCACTATGAAACCATCTTGAAAGATCAATAAACCACTAAACATCACTTGCATGACTTCATAATTTGATTTATGATTTTACATGACTTAGTACTTTATGGAATCACCTAGATACCTTGGGAAAATTTTACATTCCTACTAAGCATTACATTCATACCAATTATTACCATTCACACATCATAAGCTCCAACTATCACTGAGAAGGCACTACCAATCAACCTTCATGCTTCTTGCATATCATTATGTCACCATTCACACCATTTCCATCAATACCACTTGACATCAATGAAAAAACCAATGACCAAGGTTCAAAAGTATGTGGTATTTGAACAAATGTTTTGGAATGCCTCACCTATAGAAAACTGCCCAAGAGTCAATAAAAATGTAGAAACAGAGGATAGTGCTAATTAGGCTTTGAGTGAAATTTTAATGGGGGAAAAACCTGAGGCACCACATAACTAGAAGAATTGAAGCCGCCTGCAAGAAAAGTGAAGGTTGTATATGTCAGAATCCATCATGCATTTTCCCTTTCCCACCACACCCTTTAGATCAACCTTCATCTTCCTATGGGATTAACTAAGTGTTTAGAATCATTCTGCTACACTCACTCTAGAAATAGCTCCATATACCAAATATCATTTCTTGCATATAAAAAACCATGAAAATGGATGAATTTCTAACCATGAGCAACGAAAAAATAAGAAAATCAAATAATTTTTTGTGTTGTAAATGACAGGAACAACATGAAATAAAGATTCCATCTAATAAGACAATTTCAAGACTTCATACAGATCCACGTGATGATGTGCATATAGGGAAGAAATAAGTGAAATTGAAGCATAAGTTGCGACACTTGGTGCACCTATTTGAAATATCTGAAAGAATATATGTCGCAAGTGTTGGCATAGCTCTGTCCTGTGACCTCCTCTTCTCTGAATTTAGGGTTACCTTCCCAATATTTTCCACAAATTATGTACAATAAAAGTCTACATATTATTATAATTAAAAAGTGAAACAAGTTAGAGACAAAACTACAGTTTTGTCTCTAATTTTTGTCTCAAATGATGGCCCCATATAGTAGTGTTATGGAAAAAAACACTTGACACAAAGTTTTTCATTTTGATTTTAAAATACGTGAATTTCATTTTTTATATTTTATACTATGTTATGATTTTTGATAAAATAAGGTTTTTTGTTATGTAGCATCACCTCCTTAAACATCTTAATTAGATTTTTCTCTTGAAAATTGTAATTTTATTTTACTAAAATCTAAATATACGTGGCACATTCCATCATTTAGTGTCATTCTACCTCTACCACCCCTTTGTTATAGGATAGACATCTTCTCTTTTTCAAATAATCTTTAGGAAGTTACCACATGTGAACTTTAGACCTAATTTAAAATTGATTTATTCTCCTATAATTAATAATTCTATTTTGAATTTAAGACAATTTTTGTAACATAGTTTTCCATTTTGATGTTTAATGAACAATTTGTGTCACATTTTTCTATGCTCACATCTGCATAAAAAATTTACTTGGTTCTAAATTTTGCCTCGATGTTTAAGAAAAAATTCATGGTTATCTCCATGACTTCTTTATTGTCGTCACATTTTTCTTTGACTAACTAAAATCGATTCCAAGTATGTCATCCTTTTCCCTTTTGAGATTTTTTATACTAGATGTGACCTATATACCATGGGGTGATAGAAACATTAATGATACTATATCAGATCTACTGTTAGGAGTTCAATTGGGTTCCCTTTTATTTGGAACCCGTTTATGATTTTTTTTGTGCAAAACTATAATAATAGGAATTGTAAGAACAAATAAATATAATAGAGATATTATTTCATAAACAAAATATATCTTATTAAACTTTAGTATTTCACATTTATATCTTATAAAAAAGTATGTGATTTTTGTTTAGAACCATTTGCAAATGTGGAGGTAAGTGATGTAAAGTTAGTATTTATAGATAATAATCTTCATCTGGACAGATAACTATGCATATGAGGGTAAGTGCACCAATCTGGGGGGCCAAAATGGGGTCTTAAGTGGACACTTTTTTTCTGAAAAATAAAAATCTTCAACTTGTATGAGTTATTTGAAATAGTTACACTCAAAATTGGAAGATGTTGCAAGAACATGACGTGCAACATTTTGATTCGAGTTTTTAAGATACTATTTAAAAAAAAATGGTTAAGTTTAAGTGGGTTAAAGAACTAAAATACCAACAGATGCTCTTGTTTATGTTAAAAAAAATAGTAGACAGTCAGTCATCCACCCACCATTTTTAGAGTACTATTTAGTATTTTTGAAAACCCTTTGGTAGAAAGATAGATAAGAGCATATAGTTTGTGCTAGAATTTTTTAAAAAAAATTTAGCGAGTATTCTTTAATGATTTTTCTAGTATAGAAATTTTAAATCTTGAAAAATAACAGAGCTCTAACCATTCTCCCCTACCTACCTCAAAAAATATCGAAAATTAGTATAGAATTAGTCCTAGTTTGTACATAATTTTTTTAATTTAATTTCAATGAGTAAAAAAAAATATACACGATGAAAGATAGACATGTATAAAATCCAAAAAATAGCTACAGAAAGGCATAGGTAGAGAATAATCAGTATGGAAACCTTATATTAGTAATAAAAATTTGAAAAATTATATTTTTAGAAAGAAGAATTTTTTCTCAGTATCGTAGTCATATTTTTATTAAATGTATCGATCATTTTAGTGTGATTTATCATGGATAAATAACTATTTTATCATGGAAAATATTTTGTACAAATTATCATGATCAAATGTGATTATTTGAGGAAACTTGAATAAATTATTCTAAAATTAAGTTCTATGAAGTAAATGAAAATCCATTTGGGGAAAACTGTCGTGTTTGTGCACTAGTTGACATTTTTTATTAATTGAAAGTCAATATTTGATAAAATTGATAGGATTATGCTCTAATTAGGTGAAATCAAATATATGTAGTTATATTTGAGGAAATGATGCCATATGTGAGCATAATTTATTTATATTTTATGATCTTAAGTAATTATTTGAGAAACATTGATCATATTATGCCCTAATTGGTATGGAAACCTTATATTAGTCATAAAATTTGAAAAATTATATTTTTAGAAAGAAGAAAGTTTTCTCAATGTCGTAGTCATATTTTTATTAAATGTATTGATCGTTTTAGTGTGATTTATCATGGATGAATAGCTATTTTACCAATTTTCTACAAAAACACATTGTTTTTTGTGTTTTTGTAGGTCCATGCCTCGGGCTTGGGGATCCAAATAGGATCCAAGCCTAGAGGCATGCCTTGGAGTAGGGAAAAATCAAAACGCATACATTTTTTTGTTTGTTGCGTTTTGTTTATAGTTTCACAAAATGTGTACATGTTATAGGTTTGTGAATCACCAAACCAAAGAAAACAGAACGTCTATGCATTATTGCAAAACATGTATGTGTTTAGCTAATTTTCACTTTTGTGTCCACTATTTGGCCCCCCATATTGGTGCACTTACCCATGAGTCCATATAATGTGTTTATATTGCATAACGTATATGAATTTCTTATGAATGATAAGTTTCATATATGGATTGAAATTAAAACCGATTAAGATGAAGTATCCTACTTATATTTCAAATTTTTCGACAACCCTAACTGTGAGCCATTGGAAAAATCAACACATACATATTAACGATTAATCCCATTCTCATTTATACCATAAAGTCTATATTGTGTCTTTTGGAAAAGGTCAAGATCTATAAAAAATATGCACTAGTGTTTTCTACCAGCACTAACAATCCACAAGACACTATGGGGGTTAACTTCTTCTATAGTAAAAAGAAAATATTTCATTGGAAACACTCAATCTCTTTTATTTATAGCGTTTCCACCAAGTTAATAATAAATTTTGTAAGATGGAAAGATCTAGCATTATAATTTCCATGGAGAATAATTGTTGAAGGATTGGATGAAAATAATGCTTTGAAGGAGTTGTAGTATTGATATGATAGGAAATTGAGAACTAATTACAAATATGGATAAGTTAGTAAAATAGTATATTCCTTTATGTTAAAATTTTAATTAAGCAGGGGGAGAAAAATATTCCAAATATATACTATGTTCAAGGATAAAGTTTTTAGTGAGAATTAAGAAATTTATATAGTATGAATAGATATTGGTTTTCAAAAACAAGGAATATATAATTTTGCAACAATTTCCAAGAAGTTAGATAATATTCAAAGCTTAAATGAACGACGATAAAATTTAAGTTAATAGAAAAAATTTAAATGTATAAAAATAGAATATTGCCTTTGAAGTTGGAACCAAATTTGAGGGTAGAGTTTTCTTAAGCCCCCCATCATCAATACCATAAGTAAGTAAATAAAAAAATAAGAAAAAATTAAATGATTCAAACCCTTCAAGTTATACCTTTTAATAGCTCCACATTCATTCCTAAAAGATATAATTCAAGAAATACCACCTCAAGTGCAATTTTTATAGAATTTTTATAAATCAATTATATTTGATATTTCACTAAAGTCGTACTGCATGCAACCTTTTTATAGGATATAATGGATGTAAAGTGGCTATATCAATTGTAGTTTAGGCACCTAGATTATGGAGGTTTGAATAGATTGCAAAAGATAAGCATGGTCAAAATCATATCACTCATAGAAAAGCACAAAAAGTGTGTGGAAGGTTTATATTGGGAAAATAACATAGAAAATATTGCCTAGTGAAAAATTCTATTAAAGAGAGAGCACCTTTATATATTGTCTACTATGGTTTGTTGTATAGTGAACATATTTTCTAACATTCTTTGATAATTATAGGAGGAAGACTGTATACTTTCTAAACCACAAATTTGATATTTTATGGGGTGTATCTCCCATTTAAAGCCCCCGTTGAGAAGAAAATTAAGAAATATATAAAATTTATTATAACAAAGAGAGTTAGGCAAGTATATTTCTAATTATTTGTTAAATCATTCCTTAGAAATTGGCATTAGAGAGATTGATTTTGTGTTATGCAACTCAAGATAACAATTTGGAATGAAGTATGAATAAAATCATCATGGAATATGTTGAGAGCATCTTAAAGGTCGTGTATTTAGAAAATGATTATTTATAAGAAGTTGTAGAAGTTATTATATAGAAAATATGGATAAAACGTATAGAGTAGGCAGTAGGTGCCGATTATTACGCCGAAGGCATTCCCCCAACGGGAAAGGCCTTTTCAGACGTTTCTACAATTATGTTAAATTTGACGTCTATTTGGACGTTTTTTTACCTTTGACGGGAAGAATGAAGGTTATGACGGCCTTGTTGACGTTCTCACTTTTCTGTCTATTTTCAGCAGTTCTGCTTTTTCTTTTTTACATGCTGAATGTGGGCCTGTTGTTTTTATAGGTTTGGATGGTTGTAGCGAGTGTAGAAGTTAGAGCTTTACAATAAATGGTTGCATTATAAAAAGTCCTGAAGTTAATCTGAGATGAGGAAACAACAACTGGAACATGTCCTAATAAAAAGCAGCCCGAATGGTCTGGAGAGAGTGTTTTTAAAATGCTTATAACTAGTCAGAAGATTGGTGGAATAATTGGTTGCAAGGGAGAGTTTAGTTTTCCTTCCTGGATGTTAAGTGAATTCAAAATTTTAAATTTATTTTCATTGGTGGTTTTTGAACGGCACTTCATGACAGATTTGAAAGACTTGGAAGGGCTTAGAAGGGTTCGATTTTGATCACTACAAGTTTATTCTGAAATAATTCTTTCACTTCCAAAATCTGAATGAGCGAGACTATTCAGTAATGATCTGAGAGATTAATTTTGCGTTCTATGTAGTCAAGGGGCCTTTGGATCAGTGGCTATCCATGACATTCTTACAATCGAAGCTTACATTGTAAAGATATGTTCCAAGTATTTCATTAGCTCTGAGATTTTGAGACCGTTCTCAAGCAAAAGAGGTGTAGCAGTTGACAAATGTAATTTTGACATGGAAACTTGAGGCAACAACACCCTTTCCATGTTGAAACCCTCCTTTCCCTGCTAAGAAGATTCCCATGTTTCCCTGCGAACCTAGTAGAGAGCCATCTTTTGATCCCTGGTTTGTATCCTGGAGACTGTTACTTATGTGAAAGATGGCAGGTGGGTTGATGAGACCACAAGATTCCTGTAATTAGCTTACAAAGCATTGGAAAAAAAATCAACTATATCTTGTCTTTCCAAGCCCATAAAATCTGCTCATCCATAACTAGCCATAAACCCTCTAAAAGTCAATGAAAAACCCTAGAATATTACTTTGTTTCAATGAAAGTTGTTTCTTATACAAACATGCCTCCATGATAATCTTGATTTCTTTTGCCAGGACGTTTTTAGTGCATTGATCAATGTGGTGTGATTGTACTTGTTTGAAAAATGTTTCATTGGGATCTTGCTCTTTTTTATTTATAATATTTTGTTATCTTTTCAATCATTGAGTTGATCCATCATGTATCTCTCCCAAACATGGCTGGTCCATGTTAGTTAAGCGGATCATACTCATAAATGGCTCGGTGAAACTCAACAAGTATTGTGAATTCCCCTCTCCAACTTTTGATTTTTTGTTTGTAGTTTATGTTGTAGTCAAACTATTATGAATAATATTTTCAATGGGGTATTCTAGGATATATATCATATGACATTTATTTGGGTTGAATTGCAGGGCCTAAAGAGAATCTTATATAAATTCGTTGTCAGTGTTTAGATATATTGTATTCAGACTGCTCAACATGGATGCCACAGGGTATAATGTTATTACTACTGGAATAGGGAACTATTTAATATTATAAACAAAGTTTTGAATTCCTTCTGCTATGCCTGTGTTGATGCTAAGATTGATTTATTTGATTGTAAACCTAACAAGCATTATGATTGCCACTGGTGGGTTATGTGTTTAATTCCTTGTTGAATTTGTTGCAGTTGTTACTATCAACTGAAAATTCATATTCCACACATACAAATTACACATCTCCACACCTATAATGAAATGAAGCAGTGCCCATGCATTGTCTTCAAACAAATGCTAAAACTGCACTAAAAATTTAAATTAAAGGCAAATATTTAGGAGTCAGTATTTGGAATTCAGTTGTTAATTTATATAGAAGCCGGAAATCATGACACATATTTCACTCATCTTAGGGTAGAACCCTAAAATCTTCCTTCAAAATCCCTTGAATAGCTTGATAGTTTGTTCCATGGAATAGATGTTGGGTGGGAGAAGTGGGACTAATGATATCCTTCAGAGTCTCTAAAAAATTGATATGTGATTTCAGGAAATAAACCTTTTCAATCTTGATCACAACCAAAAGATGGATCCATGTTTTGTTCTATAAAAAGTGGAATATTTGTAATAATAGGTCATACTTGAATGTGCCAATAGTTGTCAGCCTGACATCCATGAATGAAATTAGTACCTAAAGTTTCCCTATGGTAGACATCATTATCACAGAAGTCAGGGCCTTACCAAAGGTTCTTCATGTTGTGCCCATGCACTTTCTTCAAACAAATGTTGAAACTGCACTAAAAATTTCAATTAAAGGCAAATATTTAGGAGTCAGTATTTGGAATTCAGTTGTTAATTTACATAGAAGCCAAAAGTCATGACACATATTTCACTCATCTCGAGGCAAAACCCTAAACTCTTCCTTCAAAATCCCTTGAATAGCTTGATAGTTTGTTCCATGGAATAGATGCTGGGTGGGAGAAGTGGGACTAATGGGATCCTTCAGAGTCTCTAAAAATTTGATATGTGATTTCAGGAAATACACCTTTTCAATATTGATCACAACCAAAAGACTGATCCATGTTTTGTTCTATAAAAAGTGGAATATTTGTAATAATAGGTCATACTTAAATGCACCAATAGTTGTCAACCTGCCATCCGCGAATGAAAGTAGTACCTAAAGTTTCCCTATGGTAGACATCATTAGCACAGAAGTCAGGGCCTTACCAAAGGTTCTTCATGTTGTCAAGTAGACACTGCAATTCTTAAATCATTCTGGGTCAAAATAGCTCAAATTAAAAGCGAATTTATCTTTGATTGACATTGTCTTCTCTTGATGTTCGACATATTTAATAATGTGGAGGGATGCTCCAAAATTTACATTGTTTTTTGGATTCGGCTCATTTTGTGTCTTATCTTCATCCTTTACTTAGGACTTGCACTTCAATTCTTGAATTTTGTCTTTATAAATCGTTGAAATTTAACACTTACAAATATGGTTAGCCCTTGAAAAAATTGCAACAGGGGGATCACCCTGATGTCTTGGACATTGTAGGTATATTTCCTCGCTTAAAAATTATTCATCTTTGAAAGAATAAATGAGTAGGCTCACTCTGAATGTTTTGGCAGTTACAAGGTATGGAATTTATGGATAAATGCCAATGGTGAATGACATTAGGAGAGACAACTCTATGAGGGCCCAATATTAAATAAAAAATATCAACTAAAATAGAATATAAAAATTACCATCTTGTGTGACAAGGGTATAATCCCTCCAACCCATTACATATTCTGATGCCCCCTATTTTGATAGGGAATTGAAGATAATTGCCAGTTAAAATGGCTTGGGGATTAACTATCCAAAAGTCCCAGGGACTTACTTTGCATAGAGCAGCTGTCGACATTGGAACCACTGAAAGGAAGGTCTGACATTCACAGCTTTCTCCAAAGTTCCCTCGCTTGCAATTTGCGCATTTCCCCTCCTTTTTCATTCGAAAGATACTCAAAAATGACACATGTACCAACACTTGGAGCAAGAAGAAAGGAGGAGTCAAGACTACTATCACTCAACCAAAACAACCTATTGTAAATACTACCCTCTACTTTGATAACACCTCCAATGCTACTTTACTCAACACTTCTTGTATCTAAAGTGGTAGTGTCGTTTAAGGGGTATTGAATGTATTTCATGTTTAGTTCAAATAAAATTCACCACAAAAGGATACCTCTCATGATATAAAATTTGCAAATGTGCGGAGGTCTTCATGTATTCACATTTAGTTCAAATCTCATGATATAAGATTTAAAAAATTAATATGGATGAATTTGTAACAAATTTGAAATGTCCACATAGAACCAATTTCAATATAATGTTTCATATATATTACTGCACTTCCACTATCTATCACATCCCTTATAAACATGTTATCGACAATACAAAAAAGGTTTTTTCAACAAAGAACCAACCAAACAACCAGTGCAACCAACATATCAAACGTGTTGCACCCATTAACATAATTTCCCCCAAATAATTACAACCCACATCAACTACAAAAGTAATTAACTATCCAAAGCGGTATCAAATGTATTCATGTTTAGTGCCAAAAAAATGGCCACAAAAGACTACCACTCATAATATAAAATCTGCAAATGTACGGAAGTCTTTGTGCATTCATGTTTAGTTCAAATAAAAAAATAATCTGCAAATCTCTACCAGTCATGATACAAGATTTGTAAATGTATATGTATGAATTTGATAAAAAATTGAAATGTAGAGATAGAACCTTTAAATGTAATGCTTCATCTATATTCCTAAACTCACCAAATCAATCGTACCCCTTATCAACATCAACTACAAAAGTAAATAACTATCCCTCTAAATAAAATAACATATGTCGTTCCGCGTTCACATTGCATAGTAGTTTATGGAACTCGAGGAAAGTGATGCATTGAGGTGACACTAGACGTAGTTGGCTACGTAGGTAATGTTGATGTAGTTACATGCCCTTGTAGAGGCCATCGTTCTTGTAGGTGACAACCGTATCTCCCGTATGCATAATGAGAAGATCAACCTGCAATAATACGAGATCAATTTGACATTGCACTTGGATAAAGGTGGCTTGTAGATCAACCTTCAATGGTTTTACCAGGGTCCACGGTCACATGGTAGTTGGCACCCGACGCTCTTCTCTATCTCTTCCGTTGTTCCCTCACTCATTGACTGGTGGTAACATCCTTGGACACGGTGACACTGGTGTTGGCCACCTTGGGGACTCCGGCGGTGATGGTGGCGGAGACAGTTGCCGGTGGTGAAAGACACAGAGTTGTTCCAAGAACTGCTCTTACTGTCGGTGTATCGTAAAAGGAAGCTCCATGGTGGCTGTCATTTGGTCGGTGTTGTTGCCTTGGCGGTGTTGGTGCCCAGAACCAGCGAGATGCACTTGGTGGATATCAACAATGAAAAAAAAAGTCGTAGACGAAGGAGTGCAAGAATGCGTTGGAGCACAGGCTCCTCTACGCCAAGCTGCGCACTTTTTGATCCTGCAAACAGGTGCTGGCGTTGAGGAAGTCATTTTTTATAGTCGGCGGTGAGCCTTTTGCAAAACACATAATTGCCCAGGCATCGCAGTCCCACCGTTTTGAGACCCACCTACACCGGAAGAAAGAGCAAGTCCTTGTTTGAGGTGTCGAACCCCTCGGTGGGGGTGTCTGCCCAAATCCAGTTGGGATTGCGCAATTCCACAAATTATTTTGGTATAAGGACTTGATCCTCACAAATCCCTCCCCGTGTCCCTCTGCAATGCTCACGGGCACCACTTGCAATCTCAATATATCTCGCTGGCGATGTCACTTATTGAACATCTGCTGATACGGGTGACCTTCTGCCCATATCGACCCCAAATAATTTCCGTTGTCTGATTTTTAAAAACGTACTGGGGAAGCGTTTGCAGTTGCACTGGCCATGACTAATTAACTTCTTTAATGTATTTTGCTTGGTGCATTTTAATTCCATCCTTAATAATCTGCTTATATATTTATAGCCACCCTCTTCGCATTTATTGTCTCTACATTCACTTATATAGGCGTGCCTTGGACGGGAAGAAGAAGGGATCACCCTGGCAGTAGGGATTTGTTGCTCAACACCAGTATGGTGCGGATCCCATTTCAAATTAGCGTATCTTGTTGGTTATCATTTCATCTACTGCCATTCCTTGAGCATTAAACCCTCATGCAGCTCGTTGCTGACAATTCATCACCATTATTATCAGTCTTAATCATTCAAGTTTTAAGCTTTGCCTATCATTAGGATATATATATTTTATGATTTATGTAATAATCTCTCCTATGTTATTCTCTATGGCATTCACTATGTTTTACACATAAGCTAGAATCTGATCTATGAAGAACAATATAGTAAGGTTGGACTGAAATTGTATGTGTAGATTAGTGCATATGGAAACACATTGTGAGGTGTGATCAAACTAGGAGTTTAAGTGATTAAGCAAACTGGGGGAAGGTATATCGATGTATTTTTGATTAATTCATGTCTATGAGTATCTATTTAGACTAAGTTGTGCACTTAAGCTAGAAGTAAGACCTTCTAAATGTGTAGTACATGTTGGATAACTATAACCATGCAATTGTGATATATGTTATGACTGTGATTACTCTTGTAAAGGTGTTTGGAAGAGATGACTATTGGTGTCATTTGTGGGAGGGTATGTATAGTCATTCTTTAGGATTGGAGGTTGAATTAGGTGATGAATTTTATTGCTTGATTGAAGAGGTGACCTGTGACTGAGCAAGTATAATTGCGAGTTTGTTTGGAGGAATACTTAGTTGTTTAATAAGATCTCAAAGGGTGAACAACTAATACAAAGTGTGGCCATTATGCTAAGAGTAAATAACAAATCATGCATGCAGGGTAATCAAGTATAAGCATCACCAAACGTAGCCATGTAATTCTTCATTCAATTGTGATATCCATCTACAGGTACCGCAAAGGAAAGTTAGTAAGGCCTCAGGTTTTTGGGTTTATCCACCTTCCATGTTAAGAAAAGTTAGTCCTGTCAGGTCATTGACAGTTGTCAAGGGTGCAACTGAAACATGGGCCAAATGTTTTGAGATAGGAGCAGGTGGTATTTTGACATATGCATTTTTTTTCTTTCTCTTAATCCTTATTGTTGTTTAACCTAGATGTTTCTACCATGTTGTTTTTGTTTTGTTGTTGTAGTGTGGCTTCTTATTTCCATGTTGTCACTTTTGGTCTTCATTATTTTATTTCATCTTTTGGCATTTTATAGTTTGGTAGGATCCGAGTCTAAATAACTTTTATCCTAATCTAAAAATATCTATTTCTTATTTTTCAAAAAAACAAGTTTATTTGTTCTAAACAAGGTTTCCAATTCTCAAAAAATTATATTTTAAACTTCGAACACAATATACATTTGAATTTTTTTCTCCCCATACTTATTTAGAATTTTTTACATTCCCTTTCCCCATGATTGAAAGACTATTATTTTTTCCAATTTTACTAACTTATCCATTTCTATAAACACTTATATATTTCCTATCATATGGATATTGGATACTACAATTTTGATCCTTCAAAATGTTACTTTTCTCCATACTTTCAAGGAACTAATATCACTGTACTTTGTAACTCTAGATATAGTCATCTTGAAATATTCGTAGTTATTGTAGTAGAGACAATAGTGATAAAGGAGATGGAATTTTCCCACCAAAATATATTCTTGTTAGTATTGATTAAGGTAACCCCCATAGCCTTAAGTGGATTTTTAGTGTTGGTAGAAAAAAGTAGTGCATGTTTTACATATATCTTGACCTTGTCTACATCAAACAATATGAAGTTCTTGGTACAAATGACATGATATTATTCATTCTTATTAGTGCGGATTTTCTAATGATTTTAATTATTAGGGTTGATGCAATAGTTGTAACAAGGCATTGGTATATATTACTCCATATCAATTTTCTTGTTTAAGGTTTATATCTAGAAAAACAATTCTGTTTTTTTATTTTTCTTAAAGGTTAATTCTTACTCGAAAATACAAACATAAATTTTTTAATATGGTAGGATAGAGAACATATTGCAGTAACAATTGATGGTTGTTAAAGTCTACCTATCAATAAAAAAAATGAAGGTATCCATGCACATCAACTAATCATTGAGGGATTTCAAGTTAGTGGAAGGGTCATGGGTCATTACTGATGTGTTACTTTTAGAAAAAAATAGAAATGGTCATATATTTTGATACAGGTGTCCATTTGAGTCCCTATTTTTAAACCACTTGTTTCAATAAGAAAAATACACTGCTCAACATGTCCTGTAGGTTGGAGCCATTTTTTGGCACATTTTCGTGCCTGAATTTCGCCATCTAGGGGCCAAAAATTAGGATTTAAATTGTAGTTTGGTTACTTTTCCTATTTTAGGGTATTAGTTAATTTTAGTCTCTTGAATGCATAGTAGGTTAGAAATTTAGAAATTCCTTTGATTTAGGCATGTAGAAGATGCATGGAAATTTTTGTGCTCGTATGAATAAGCATGCAAACTTACTAAGAATAGCAGGTTCTAGTAAACTACTAAAAATAGTAAATTTCGCCACCTACGGTAGATTTAGTCAAATATATTTAGAGTTTGGTTGGAAACTCAAGTTGGGAGTTGTTTTATTTTGTATGAACCATTGTAATTAAATTGAATAACGAAGTAGAGAATCTATTTTCTTTTAGTTCAAGATATTTGTAGTATATTGAGCATGTTCAAGTTTGGCCACATTAATTACCTATATGTAAGTCTCCCAACAAATTATATTAGAGGATTTTTTTCCAATATCTGTAAAATTAATGAATTTTTTTTAATGATTTTATATATCCTTCGATAAAATGGAATATTCATTAGTGAATCTGGTGGGTGACAAGATGGTCTAGAATATTGGATTGTAAAAGAAGCAAATGGGCCAATGTGGAGTGAGCAAGGATACATCAGGATGTAGAGAAATGTGGTAGAACCATATGGTTTATATGGCATTGTTATAGCTCCAATATATCCAATAAAGAATTGATAGTGAAGTCTGCCTTTAAAAATTTGAAGTTAGATAGAAAGAATTGATATGTAACAGAGATAATAAGACAGTTAAGGTAATGGATTGATTTTATCCTCCATTATCTATAGTTAGTCTTCCTTCTTTAAAAGTGTTTCATTTTGTAAGCTCTTATGCTTTTATCTAGGATGTGTTATGACGTTCTCTTTTTTCTTGAAATAACAATTAATGATCCTATTTGTCACTCCAAATACTATCATGATGTACTTGTCATCTTGTCCCTATATTTCCTTATTCTTAGATATGTTAAAAACAACTTGGATATAGTTTGGGAAATTAGGAAAATATTTAAATAAATTATATTTAAAAATGTTATTACAAATATATTAACATATAATTTTGATAATATTATTAATATAATAGTTTCATGTAGTTTAAATATGTAATTCTAGGTATGAGATTAATTTTGTTTTGATAATCAAATGTATTTATGCATATACTACTCATTCATTTAAGTTAGGTTTTTGTTGTTAATAAACACTTTTCACACACACACACACACACACACACACACACACACACACACACACACACACACACACACACACACACACACACACACACACACACACACACACACATCAAAACTTGAAATTTATCCAAACAAAGTTAAAAAGTAAACATAAAAAGAAGACATACATAAGCCATGATCACATCATATATACCTTAGAATGGAAAATATAGAATACAAGGATGTATTGCCAACATATAAAATCAAACAATAAGTAACATATGATTAACATACTAAATTGCAAACACAAATATTCATATCTCATATATCCAAATCCTGAATAACAACTTGAGTAAGAATAGATCCCATGAACAAATGATCTCATATAACATATCCTTTTATGATATATGCTCTTTGGACGATATTACATTTAACCGATCTATATCACAGGCTACTGTATTTGATTTAGTATATAACCTCTAAATGGAATATCACAACCAAGAATATTAGATGTTATTTCCCTCCACCCTATCACTTAACTCATAACACTATTTACGCATAAGTATTAAAAATACTCTCATATATATTGGATATACTCACTACATGAATCTAGGCTATTTGTCATAATTTTTCAACAATAATTTTGTGTTTATAAGTGAAACAAAAAATTTATAAGTGAAACAAAAATTTAAAATTTAGACATCTCTCAGTTTATAAAATTTATATCTCATTCACATTGTTTAATTGTAGATTGTCGATAATTTCTCTTGTTAAAGTTACTACAATTACTAAAACAAACTTGTAGATGGAAAACACAATTTAATTTCAACATAATTTTTTTTGAAATATCTTTCAAAAAACATATAAAGATTACAATTAACATTCTTTTAGTTTCACATGCTTTCAATAATTTAATTTTTATTTTTTAAAAAATTTACAAGACACAAAACACTAGTGTTATTACCTTAATTTAAATTCATTCAAATATACTTAATTATATCTAAAAAGTGTATACATTGAATTATATGTAGTTAAAACCATATATACTTCGCTGAAAAAAATAATTCCATTATTATATTTTTACATTTATATAATAAAACCAAACATTTATGAGATATGAATATAGAATAAAAATAATATATAGATTAAGTGTACTCGATACAGGATATTTTCTATATTTTATAATAAATTTAATTATTATAAATTGTAAGATTGACACTTTCCCTTAGATAATACTATGGAAAGTAATAACATACAAAATTTTTGAAATAAATTTTATTTTGGTTAAAAAATTCATCGAATTATTTTTAATAATCACAAAATGTTCTTTTGTTATTGGAATTACCCTTTAGATTAATAAAATAAAAACATAGTTACATAACAAGGGTGACTGGAAAACACATGGTCCAACAAAATGGCACGAGGGCACCAGATCAACAAAAAAATGGCACAAGGGCTAACATTAAAATGCCCGTAGGTTAACAAGAGAGTAGAAGAAATGCAACACCATCAAGCACATGCTACAATACGAAGAGGAGAAGGAGGTTCATCACGACGAGGGATGAAAGATCCATTGTTTGGCTCTGCAGATGGAAGATTAACGTACCAACCATCATGATTGAGAGGAGAGAGAAGTGGAGAAGAAATAGAAATTAGATATCTCTCACATTTTATTTATCAGAAGCACATACATTTATATAGGAAAGGAATATAACAATATTTCCCATAATTGAAGGAGTGTTACAAACATATAGATAATAATGGGATACGATAAAACAAATAAACATAATATCATCAAATTTTTCGCTACGTTGAACTATGTGAGCATTTCCCCCTTATTACATTATTCTTGCAAATGTAACCCCTAAAAAGTTCAAATTTCACTTTTCCAAGAGATTTGGTGAGAATATCAGCCACTTGTGCTTCTGTAGGACAATACTAGAGCTAAATGTGATGGTTCAAGATGTGCTCTCAAATGAAATGACAATCAATCTCAATATGCTTTATTCGTTCAGGAAATACATGATTCTACATGAGCTTCAACACACTCTAATTGTCGCAATAGAGAATAGGTGATTATTTTCAAGAATTCCCATGTCATCCAAAATGTGACGTAACCATATCATTTCACACATAGCTCCTCGTGTGGTGTGATATTATACATTTGTGGATGAAATAGAAACAAAATTTTCTTCTTTCTTATCCATGAGAAAGGTCCAGATACGAGATGAAAAATATATCTGTAGTTGACTTCCTATCATCAATAGATCCGGTGTGGTCCGAGTCGACGTATCCCTGCAAGAATAATTGATCATTCTTATTATATTATTGACCATAATCAATTATACCTTGGACATACCTCAAAACATGTTTTGTTGCAGTCTAGTGACATTTCTTTGGCTCTTACATGAACCTGGAAAGATAGCTGACAACATAACATAAATATTTTCTGGTATATGTCAAGTAGATGAGCCCTCCAAAAAATTTCATGTAGAGAGTAGAATCTACTTGAGGTGAGTCTTGGAATCGTGAAAATTGCAAACTTTTTTCCATGGGAATGGATATAGGTTTACAGTTTGACATTTTGTACTTTTCCAGGAGTGTCTTGGCGTACTTTATCTGGGAGAAAAAATGTGATGCTTCTTTTTCCATATCTCCAAGCCAAAACAGTAATGTAGTAGCCCCAAATCTATCATGTCTAAGGTTCTTTTGAGATCATTCTTCACTATATCAACTTGATCTTCTGAACTACTAGTGATCACAAGATCATTAACATACACACCAAGAATGAAAATTTCTTTTCCTACCTTATTTATATACAAATTCGAATCTGAGGGGATACGAGTGAACCCATGCTACAAAAGGTGACCATCTATCTTGATATACCATGCCCTTGGAGATTTTTTAGTCCATATAATAATTTAATGAGAAGACATACATTTTTAGGATGCTCTTTATCAATAAATCCTTCAAGTTGGGTTGTGTACACTTCTTCTTTCAGATCACCATTTAGGAAAGCACTCTTTACATCTATCTACTAAAGCTTACATCCTTTCTGTGTTGCTAGTGTGTAAAATAATCTGATGGTCTTGATATTTGTAGTGGGTGAAAATGTTTCTTTATAGTCGATGCCATCTTTCTAAGCATATCCTTTTCCTACAAGTCGTGCTTTATGTTTGTTGATGGATCCATATACCTTATATTTTGTCTTAAAAAACCCATTTGCAGCCTATGGGTTTCTTTCCTATATGCAAATCAACAAGTTCCCCCATCTGATTTTGTATGAGTGAGGCATAATCTACATTCATGGATTTCTTCCACTAAGATTGACAGAGTGCTACACGAAAATTATCAGGCTTGAAGCTACTACTAATTGAACTCATGAGTGCAAATTTTACCTCATTTCTTGTTTGACTCCTCATTTTGACTCCGGATGGAGTATCTAGGAGTTGTTGCAAATGAGAGTCTTTGATGGTGCTTTGTAAACACTTCAAATGAGAACTCGATTGCTTTTGTGAAGAACTATTTCGTTGATGTGAGGATGGATGTGGAGTATCATTCTCTATTTCTCCAAGGTCAACATATAGTTGTCCTTGTAGCTCATTTTTTTGAGTAGTCTCCTTTGGCTCATCATCTCATTTGGAGACTAGTTGGTGAGAGGTGGTAGGTAATGGTTCTTCTCTTTGCACTAATGAATCAAAGGATGACTCATCATAAACTACATCTTGAATTTCATATATTTTATTTTTCTCAGGATCCATGAGACGATATGCCTGTTAGGTAGTGCTATAGGCTAGTAGGATGCACAACAGTGTTTTCAACTCATCTTTATTTCTCTAATGAGCTGGGACATGCATATATATTGTGCAACCAAATATTAGTAAATGATAAATTGATGGATTTCTACCACTCCACACCTCTTCTAGAATTTTATTTTGTAGAATCATTTTCGATGCCCTTTTGAGGAGATAAACAGTTGTCTGTACTACTTCGGCTCAATATCGATCCTCCAGCTTTGTTGTTGATAGCATGCAGAGAGCCATCTCAATCACTGTGTGATTACATCGCTCAACAATGTCATTTTTTTGGGGTATGCAGGGAGAAGTCAGGTTTTATCTTAATGCCTTGTTGGTTTATGAATGCCAAGAACTTCTTTGATGTGAATTCCCCCCTTTGATTTGAGTAGAGAAGAAGAAGAGGTTGTCCGGTCTCTTTCCTAACATGTTGATAGAAGATCTAAAAATGGTGAAGAGCCTCACTCTTATTTTTCAAGAAAAACACCCACATCTTATGAGAGTAGTAATTCACAAAAAGTTTGAAGTACTGGTATCCTGAAAAGGAAGTGTTAGTATCCAAATTTGTTCTCCTTTTCAAGTCAAGTAGTAACACAGATTGGACATGGAGCTTAGAGACAAATAGATCATAGTGTGTGTCATTTGATAGCCAGGGATGAGATCTAATTGGCCCTTTTTCACTCATATTTTTGGAGATATGAATAGCACGTTAAAGAGGATTTGACCTATCCTCACTACTTTAGGCCATGCCTTTCGACCAGGGTGAGAGGGTACCCGTTGTGTAACCTCTATTTGATGAAGGAGATGGAGATATCCTTCTTTTGCACAAATTTTATGAAGAAAGCCTTGGGAAAATACAGTCAATAATCCATAATTTTACTCTCAAGAGTTGTCACTTCTAAAAGATGGAGATACTTTCAACACAAGGCTAAGGTTACTGAAGACATTAAGAAATCCTGATTGTTATGCATATTTTAGTAAGTAGATATTGTTCCTTTGTTGATATACAAGGAAAACAAGGGTATTTTTAGGATGGATTCATGGTTTTTGAATGATTTTGGTGGGAGATGAAGAAGGATAAAGTTGATTATACCAAATATTTGAGGGGACTTCACACCAATGGATAACTCAACAACAGAAATCTTCATAATAGTTAAGACATTCCTTCAACCAGAAGGTGTGCTTCAATGGAGGCCCAAATCATCATGTTTTCACACAATATTTGAGACTCTAACATGGAGGATCGAATTGAGAGACTCAATTAAACACCAAAATATCTGATTAATCATGCCTAAGGTACACCCAAAGACTTACAAACAATATTTATAAACAAATGAAAGTGAATTCATTTTAAATTTGTTTATCTCATCACAAGATGAAGGCTCTTCTTGAAATGAAATTAAAAATACCACTAAAATATCAAAGGGATGAGATCCTAGTGTGAATTCACAAAGATTTCAATGTAATATTGCAATAGGAGAAAAAGAAACCATTTGTAGAAATTCTAAAACAAAGAAGACACAAATTGATAGAGATTGGACACAAATTAATTCCAAAATTGCTTAGATTCATCAGTAGGGGAAAGCTTCCAGAGAAATATTAGTACTCGTTAATGGCTATACATATGCAACCAACTTGACATGATAAAAAATCTAAAACATAAGAAAATAATAGGTTATCTCGGATTGGGTCTCTCAGGAAGACGGATTTCTCAAATTTTCTCTTAAGAATTCAACCCCTGACCATTTGTAAGAGTATTCGCATTGCATTTATACATTTTACTGACTCAAATTTTCCCACAAAAAGAGAAGAATATTTAAGGTACCTTTTCTTATTACCAATTTGTTTCAGATAGTGATGTTTAACAAATTCATATCCAAAAGCTACCAGGTGGACCAATTATGAACTGATCACATTTCACGGGCCCTTGAGTAATGACTAGGATGCCATTGCCACAAATTTTTGGTGATCCTTCTAATATTTTTGATTCTGTCTTGTGAGAAATACGCCTTTTTAATAATTTTCTGAAGGCTCTGCATAATTGGATATCATAAGTAATCCTTTTCACTCTCAAGGCAACACCTTTTTCATCTTTTGGCACCTACAACCTTCATCATTTCATCATTTTCCCTCTTTTTCCCTTTGTAACTCTGTCATGCATCCAAACTCTCTGGTAATTTCCTTTTTTTGCAAGATCCTGAGCAATTCCAACTTCAAAATATCGACCTTAGCAATCCTTGGACTCACAAATTATGTTTCAAATCCATTCAATGACACTTTACAGATAGAGACAGACAAGGAATTTCATCAAAAAATGATGAAAAACAATGCGTATTAGTATCTCCATGAGTCTTGGAGCAAAAAATGGTGGAAAAACAAGTGAAATGCACAACAATCATTGATTCTGCCCCTTCTCAATTTTAGATCAGATCTATCCACATGTTTCCTTAGCGCAACCACAAAGGTGAGGCACAAAGGAAAGTCTCCAAACAAGTGTGGGCCTTCCATGTGCCCTGGGCCCAGGAAAATTATTTTTTGGCCTTTGAAAAGTCTCAGCAAAAAAGGAGCTAGGTAGGAGCCTCCATGTGTCACCTTGGTGCACCTTTGGCATGGCCCTCAAAATAGGAGACCCAAATAATAGTGGGCTCACCACATGTCTTAGTGTGATAGAGTTGTTAAAAATGTTAAAGGATCAGTGGAAGGCGCCATGTGTCCAGGGTTTGAGATAGTTTTCCTTGGCTGTTGAAAAGTCCAAGAAAGGGTAGAGTGAGAAGAAGCCTCTAAGTGTCCTCTTGATTCTTATTCAAAATAAAAATTAGGGGCTTGAACCCCAAACATATGCGGTCCCCTCCACATGTCCCAGGCCATTCAAAATTGCTTTGAAAAGTTTAAATATAGAGCGGAGTCGGTAGAATCCTCCACATGTTTCCTTGTCGCAATTGTTTAAGGTGGGACCCTGAGCCAGATCCTCAAATGAGCGCTAGCCCTCCACGTGTCCATGGTCTACCAGAACTATACCGGCTGCATGAATTTTTTTTCTAAGTCTGGGCAAGGCGAGCAGAAATTTCCATGTTTCTCGCTGGATCAACTCCAAGGCCAAACCAAAAGGTGGATTTTCAAATGAGTGTTGACTGTCCACCGTGGACAAGATTTGAGTCTGAAGTGAGCCTTAGAGTTTTCAAAGTTCCCCGCTGAGCCACATCCAACCAAAAAGGGACACATTTCCATTGATGCTGAGATGTAAATTTAACGGGGAAAAAATACACCCGTCAAACCGTAAAATGCAGGAAAATTACCATTTGAGCCCAAAATGAATCTTTCTTCAAGGACAGAGAGTTTGGAAATGATATAAGGCCCAAATTTGATCCTTCAATCTGCATCCAATCATGTTTTCATAGATACTTGGGATAAAAAGGATAGGGACAAAAAAAATTGACTGTGGAAAATGGAAGGAAGGGAAAAAACTCGAGTTTACGCCCAAGTTACAGACTCTTTCATACGGAAAGAGGAACGCAAAATTTTTTTTGGACTTTTAAGTGATCCTCGACCAAGGAAGGGACTGATCATGGCAACCAAATGGAGGAAAACGTTTGTATGCATCAATATGGGGAGATAAAAAACACAACATAGCCCGCAGAACTAAAGAATTTCAATGACAAACGGGGTGAGACTAAATTGAGCACCAACATCAGCTTCGACTCAGGTATGGGAAATCCCTATGCGTGCCACAAGAACAAATAGTAGAAAAAGTTCCAAACATATACCATTGGGCAATGGTAGTCGAAGAATAAGCTTGCAAAGAAGAGAAAATCATAACCATCCTCCAAAAAATGAACCAAGAAACCATTAAAATTAGGTCACTAAGGACTAGAACAAATATAAAACACAAAAGAAAAATTAAAACAAAGAACTATACACTGTACAATGCGAGTAAACCTTGAATTTGAGAAATCAATCAAGGAAATATTTCAAATTCCTTCCACCAATAGGAAATTCAAGCAGTTCCCCATCTAAATCTTTTAGGAAAAAGGTATTTTCACCAATTCGAATATCAATTGAATAAGGGCCTATCCACAATGTGTCAAATTTACCATGCTTTCCCTTATCTTCATGCCTTCTATCCCATAATAGCACAATATCTCCAATGCTGAAAAGCTCTTGGAGTCACCTTCTTGTCAAATAACTTCTTCAAATTTTCTCTGAACTTCACATGTCACTAATGGGATGACCTTCTTTCTTCATCTAACTCAATAATTTGATTGATTTGAGCACCATATGGGCTAACTTCTTGATCTTCAATTTTTTGAACAAAATTGAAATGAAGACAATTACAAATGAAGGGGAAGAAAAACTTGAGTTCCAAATACCAACTCAAATGGGATCTTACCAGTAGCTCTTTTGACAGTGATTCTATCAGCCCCAAACAACAAACTTCAGTTGCTCACCTCACTTCTTTTTGTTAAGCTCCAAGGTTTCTCCTAATGATCTTTAACAAGATTTTATTCTTGGACTCAGCTTTTCCATTTCCTTGGGGATTATAGTTAGAAGCATATGTCAAATTGATTCCATACTCTTTACACATTGCCACCAAAGGTTTGGCTCTGAAACTCATGGCATTATCAACAACAATTCTAGATGGCACTCCAAATCTTCATATGATTTGATTCATCATGAATTCCATGATAACTTGGTGTGTTTCTTTCTTGGTGGGGATTGCTTCCACCCACTTAGTGAAATAATCAGTGGCTACAAGAATCCATTTATGACCAACACTGGAAGGATCATAAATTTTTCCAATGAAATCCATTCCCCATTTCTTAAATGGGGCTTCAAATGACACAGGCTGCAAAGGAAGGGATCCTGAAGCTTTCATTCTTCTAGAAAAATGCTGACAACTTTCACATTTCCTAACCAATAGAGTTGTATCTTTGAAGAAGAGTTGGCCACCAATAACTATCCCTCAAGATATTATGTGTTGAAACTCTTCCAACAAAATTTCCCCTACAAAACTCCTCCACGAAGATCAACAATTATTTTGGGGGCCTCATCTTCATTAATGCATCTCATGAGCACTCCCTCAGGGTTCTTCCAAGATAACCCAAAATTAGTAATGACTATATTTTTGGGAGGCTAACTTAAGAACTCATTTCTGACTTTTACTCAAATTTTTAGTGCAGCATAGATGTCTAAGATAAAAGATTATATCTTTTGTACCATTTAGAGATTACCAAATTTTCAAGGACATCCACCATTTCTCCTTCTACTTCATTCACCTCAATAGTTTGCAAGTTGTTCTCAGCCATAAGCTTAGCTAGGCCTAAACCTCCTTACCAAAATCATGGTTTGGATATCCATGTCATATTCCTACAACTTTTTCACCCATCTGAATCTTTTACTTGAGACCTCCATCTCTGATAAGATGTCTTTCACCATGGTGTGTGGGGAACATAAGAAACAACTTTAGAGCTCAAGATGTAAAGTCTAAAAACCTTCAAGTTGCTTTCACCAAGGAAAATTCTTGCTTCTCCTTGATGGTGTACTTCAACTCAGCTCCTTACAATTTCCTTACTGAAAAAGGCAATTGGTCTCTCAGCCCCTTCATCATCCTTCTGCAATAAGACAGATGCAATGGTGTTTTCTGAAGAAAAAAGAAAACATTTGAAAAGGCCTCTTGGAATTTGGAGCTGCCAAAACAGGGGGAATGTTATACTAGTAATGGGGATAGTCATCTCAGCAAAGTTAGACACAAATCTTCTAATAAAGTTTATTTGTCCAGAGAAGGAATGAACTCCCTTCTTAGTTCTTGGAATTGGAACCTTGCTGATGGATTCCACTCTCTTTGGATCAATCATGACCCTTTCCTTTGATACAATGTGACCAAGTAGTTTTTCCTTTTGCACATCAAAATGGAACTTCTTGGGATTTAATGATATGCCATACTCTCTACATCTTAACAAAATTCTCTCCAAGTGTTGTAAGTGATCATTTATATTTAAGGAAAACATAGTTACATCATCTTGATAAACAACAATGAAATCATTGATATAACTAGAAAACGCTACATCCATTTCTCTTTGGAAAGTTTCTCCAACATTCATCAAGCCAAAAGGCATCCTGACATAGACATAAGTTCCCTAAGGAGTGGTAAAGGCAGTCTTTATCTTTCTAGCTCCTTCACAAAAACTTGATTATACCCAGATAAACCATCCAAAGTGGATAAAATTTCAGAACTAGTTATCAATTATAGCATATTCTCCATGTTTGGCCTGCAGAGGGTAATTATATTTTAATGATGCTTTATTTAGGCTCCTAAAGTCTATGCATATCCTTATATCATCATTCATTTTTCTTGACAGGCACCAGGTTTGCAACCCAAGATGAGTACCTTGTGGGCTGAATGATCCCTCCATCCCTCAACTTCTTTAGTTCTTCTTGCATCTTCAAAGAAAGGAGTGGATTGATGGGCCTCTAATTTATCTTGAAAGGCCTTGGCATTCGATTCAAGAGGAATTTCATGTTGGAACAATTCTTCCCTATATGCCTTCAACTCAGAGTAAGACCAAACTAGGTAGTCATGATATTACTTCAATAATTGAACATAAGAATGCTTCCCTTTCTTGCTGAGACTTCTTCCTAAAACATATTTTACAGGGTTTTTCCTTTGTACCCAGGTCATGCTCTTCTAAATCTCTTAAAAGTGATATAATCATTTAATAATGCAATAAGTATTATCAAAGTTCAACTCAAGTGTCACCAAACCTCTGGGAATCATGTGTCCTTCAGTTGGATGATGTCTTTACCAAATAAAGTTTTCTTTCCTTTAGTAACACACACCATTGGTTCCCAATCTAAATTTTTGTCAACAAACTCACCTTGGTTCTACAGGAACCATTTCACCTGGGCATCATCATCAAACACTTGCCAATTTTTAACCTTATTAGGGACATATAGCCTTATTAGTATTTCAACATCATAATCACAAAATGGAGACACTGTAAAATTCCCAAATCCGGATCCTAGCACTGCTAACTTTTCTGTAATAAACATTAAAATTTCTATCATGGTGCACAATATTAAAAGAGTCAAACATTTCAATCAAATCCTAGACCTACATGCTTGTATTGTTTCATTCTTTGATTTTTAGTAGCATATAGTTTTCTAATTTGTATGACAATCAATTATGAATCCCCTTTGAAAATTATATCTTTATACCATATTTTCATTTAATTCTCAAGCCTAATAACAATGCTTCATATTCAGTAATGTTGTTAGTGAATTCAAAGTTAAGTTTGAAAGAAAAGAAAAACTCTTCTTGGCCTGGAGAAATCAGAACAATGCCAACACCATTCCAAACTTGGAACAAGCTCCATAGAATAACAAGGTCTAAGGTAAACCTACTTTTTCAAGACATTTACATTGATCAATCTTATGCTCTTTTTCATCATCAAACCCAATAAAGTTATTAACATCTACATCAGCATACAACACTTCATAAGAAGAATTATTGGAATCTTCAATGAGGTGCAACATCTTATTCTCTCCATATAGCTTTACAAGGCTTCCTTTAATTAGAATGGTGGAAAAATACATATCCATCTGAACACTTCCAACAACACTTGTAACCCACTTTCTTGATAACAACATGCCCTATTTGGCAGGGCAATCAACAATGAAAACATCAAGTTTCAAGTTCTTACTTGGATAAGCTACAAGTTTTACCACCAAACATTTTACACATCCTACAACAGGCACCTCTCTAGAATCCATTGTAGTACACTTGCCATAGGCTGCTGTCACTTTAATGTTTAATTCCTTTCATGACTTCCAGAGGCATAACATTGCATGATGCTCTGGAATCAAACATACAATTGTGCAGCATTCTTTATTTAATAATCAGTGTTGTAAAAAATGGATCAACATTTAATTGGGACTCAACTAAAGATGTTACCAAGTAAACTTCAAGTGGTTCACCTATCTCCTCCAATGCTGGTGGTTTTTCTAGGTCTACAATGGTTAGAGGAGGAGTGTTTACATTATTTATATTTCTGCCTTGGGTACTCCTATCTTCTTTCAATCCCAAATACTCAAAATCCTTCTTCTTGTGCTCAGGAATCCTAAGTAGTTCCAAAATTGGGACAGAAATCTTGATCTGACTCGAGACTTGGGTAATGTCATATGGAATGTATTTGGGAAAAGTAGAATTTGGAGAAAGATTGAAAAACTCATTAGACGACACAAGATTTTTCACATTTTGGGCATGGGTGGGAACACCAGTTCTACTTGAGACAACAAGGCCTTTTCCAGATGCATCTTTCTTTGGAGTTTATTTTAGGACATTGGTGAGAACTGGGGTCTTTGGTTTGACTTGAGGCCCTCTTTTTCTTGGGCAACAACAACATTCATTAACATTTGTGTATCCTCTTATGATGGGATTCATCCATCATACTTCTTAATCATTAGAGCTCTTAGGTACTCAAAATCATTATTAGGAAGTTCAAATGCTTGTATCATATCTATTTCTAAAGCATGAGATGGAGGAAGAATAGGTACTCAGTAAATGCAGTCCCAAAAACTTGCAGCAGTTCTTGCACTTATTACCTCAGTTGAAGTTTCTCCTTACTGTGAGATTGTAGAGCATTCCACGATGCATGCATCATCATTAGTGTTCTCATCATCATCAAATTCTTCAACTTGCTGATCTACTAGGTGGGGCAAGAAACATTTGTCACACCAATCAATTTGATTTGTCTCTTCAACAATAACAACTCTGGCATTTAGAGGATCAGGCACTACTCTATTTTCCCTAGCTTGGGGTTGTCTAGCTCCCATGGGTCCTTTACCTCTGTCATCATACCTTTGATCATTTTTAAGATGATTTGTAAATCTATCTTGTCCTTTTTGCCTATACTGACCTTGAGAACCTTGTCCAATTGCTTTCTCTACCCTGACTAGCTTATAAGAGTTTTCTTTGATAGATCTGGCAAAAGTATTTACAACTTTCTCAAGATCCACAACCTTACTTGATTGAGGCTTCTCAGGGTTGATAATTTTAACACCCTCCCTCTTAGGAGGTTTTTAAATTGCTTTAATGTTGTTCTCAATTTGTAGAGCGATGGTAAAGGCCCACCTCAAAATCCCAGGGCTCTTATCCCTTAAATAGTAAATTTCTTATCAAATGCATTTGAATACTTTATCAGACATGATTCATCACATGGCCTCAAATTAACAGACAATCTTCTCAATGTTTTGTTAAATCTAGTATTGAAATCATGCACTAAGTCATTAGTATTCTTTTTTATATTTTCAAAATCTGATAAAAGAAACCTAGGGTCTGTTTTATCACCATACTGCATTCTAAAAACATTCTTCATCTCTGTCCAGTATTCAATGGAATTATCTGGCAGAAATTTATACCAGTCCCTTGTATATTATTCTAGAGTATGGATAAAAAAATTAATATATACATCCTCAAATTCTATTTCGAAGTCCTCCATCATATTGACAAAGAGTTTCAAGTGCTGATCACTAGTGATTGCATTATTTACTTGAAACTTAGGCAATCTGTTTCTTACATCTTGTGGCACAACATTTGGATAGCCAACCATACCTCTAAAATTGATGGGACCAAAAAGTATTAATAACAAATGGAGGTCTCAGTGGACGCTGTGCTATATTATTCTAAGGAGGTGATCTTACAGGAGAAACATAATGATGAGGAGTGAGGGGTCTGTGTGGTAGAAGGATACAATTTTCAAAATGACTACCCTCTAAAGGCTCTGTTTCTTGGAAAAATCTATTATATTTGAAAAATACCGAGGTAGATAAAGAGGTAAATGTTTCAAACAAAAAAGAAAGACCCTCTCTAGATGGAGAATTCAGTTCAACAAAGAGAATACTTGATTCAGAAGCACTTGAGGATGTTGTTTCATCTGATTCTTAGATCATTTCTTTGAAGTGTTGACAAAACAGATAGGGTAACGGGTGTGTAGGAGGAATACCTATTCAAATGGTGGTTGATGGGTTATTGCACGTGCATATGACTTCCGAGATCTATAGATGATCATGAGAGCTTCCTTTTGGCTAGGAGGAACTACCTATAATGAAAACAAGACCACCAGATGGAATTAAACAATATGGGCAGTGAACTGCCTAGTGTATGCTAGATCTGGGAAGTATGATACTTCCTAGATGACTGTCAGTCCACTATTTTAAACAATTTAATGTTGTAAACAAAGTAAATCCTATTAGTATTTTAAAATGATTTAGGTATCTCACTTAAAAAACATAATAAGAAATAGATCTAATCTAATAAGCTAAACTAGAATAGAATCCAAAGTTGAAGTGATTGGTTTGGGTCTCTGTACAGGTCTGACAAAGGTCTTGGGTAGATCACAAGTGAATGAGGGTGAGGTGAAAATTAGGTGGGTATGTCTCTATTCTAGGTTCTGTGGGAAAACACAGAGACCAATGTTCAGTCAAGGATGACCAATGATGGTTAGGTGTAACCGAGTGTCGGTTACTGTCAAATTTGGAAATGTCACAGAACAAGTTGGGGTCGCCTTCGTGATTACACAAAGGAATTTGGTTGAGTCAGAACGAGGTATTGGGTGACTGGAGTAGGATTTGGCGAGATTTTTAATGGGTATATGGAGGTGAAAATGTTGGATAAGGTCAATAGGGAATCAATATAAACAATGGATGATAAAATGATGATGAAATGAAATAATCCGAGGAAAGTATGATGTTGATACTTACTTGGATTTCATTCCTGAATGTTTGTGTGTGAGGGATGGAGGTGCTGATGATGGGTTTTGAAGGTTGCAAGTGATCACCAACTGAAGATAAAGCTTCTGCATGGGCTGCATGTACACTCCTCTTTGTTTGGATGGATCAGATCATGGCTAGGATGGCTGTGTAGGAGAAGATGCTCAATTTCCTTCCTTGCATGCAGGTTTTTGTTGGAGTTTGCTCTCTGAAGATGCATTATCTCTCTGAGATGTGTTCTTTCTCGTCAACTTTTTCCCAATGTTTTTTTGCCAAGCTTTCCAACTTCCAACCTTTGAGAATAAGGTTTTTTTGGGGTTTCAAATGGTAACCGACGGTGGTCTTAGATTAACTGGCGATACGGTTAGGGGTAACCGACGTCGGTCAAGGCGAGATTTCCTAGGTTTACTAAACTAGGGATATCCTCCTAATTTCCTTGGATCTCATGTGTCCATTATCCCATGGATTAGACTGAGGAGCTTCTTGTTACGCATGTAGGAATGTGGTTAGAGGGAATGTAGGCATTGATTCTTAGGGTTTGGGTAAGTCTTAGTTAGTTATGGCAACTTACTAAGAATAGGTCTTAGGTTGAGTTGGCTTGATGAGGTGTCTAAGTGAACTGTATGTGTGGATATTATTTAAATAATATATTTAAATAATAAATATAGCGAGGATAATAGAATTAATTTAATTTAGATTAATTAAATTAATATTAGTGGGGTGAAAGGGGTCATGGCTAGGTAAATGTAATAAAGGGTGATTTTTGGTCGAGGTACGAAAGGGGAATGTGACCTGATTTTAGTGTCTACATTTCACACCTTTCTTAATTGCATCAAGATAATAAAAATATCTACATGACTTGTTTGGAGTTTTTTTAATCAACCAATTTTATGTTTTTACCTTCATTGAATGTTTATTTAGTTCATGGTTTTATCTAGAAAACAATCCCATCTATAAAACACTAGCAACTGATGATAAAACAGGATCCAAGCGTTGAATCCCTTGATAAAATCTCCAATCATGACCTTTAAAGAGCAGGTAGACATAATTGACCAATTTGGTCACCTTCAGTGACCAATCAGGCAACCCACAGGGTATCTCCTAGGGTACCCAGTTAGTCAATAGTCTTAAATCCCATATCACACGTATAAGCTCACAATTCTTTGATACCCGGTGGTTGATCTAGTTTTCAGGCAAAAATCTATATCATTTTAACCTAGATAGGAATTTAACACCTACCTTATTTCCTGAGGTGAATCTTCTATCCAAGCAACTAGGATATGGTTAGGACAACATCCTCCTAGGTTAGGTACTAGGAATATTTAGGTATCCTTCTCAACTCACTAACCCCAATCATGTAGCCATTCATCCAACAAATGGTCATTCTTACTCCATTGGTGTTGGATAGAGAGTCATTAGGTCTTAATCATTACTTTCGACAGGTAATAGTTGTCTCATCAAGGTACAACGATTTTTCTACGATGAGGTCAATAGGTAAATACCACACACATCGAAGAGATCCAAATATCTAGGTAATGGCACGATGTAAGATTCTATAAGTAATGGGTAAAATTAATCGAGTCCAAAAATGGAAAAAATCATGAATAGGCAGGCAAGTGAGGAGGTCTGGAAATTGTAAGGTAAATAGGGTGGGTACAAGTGGGGTGGGGTAAAGGATTAGGGTAAAGGGTGGGGATTAAAAAGGAAAAGTAAGGGCAATGTGTACACATGAAGGTGACTAATGGCGGTCATGAATAACTGACGTGTCAATATAGGAAAACCAACGACGGTGAGGTAGGGCATGCGACTTATGCCGGTCAAGGGTAACCGAAGTCAGTTAGGTTAGGTTTGTTATAAAAACAAAAAATCCGCGTTGTTATCGAACCTATTCGTTTGTTTTTTTTGAAGTGAAGAAATGAAAAAAAAGAGAGAAAAGAGAGAAAAGTGTCAATGGAGGCCCAAAAATTAGGACAGTGAGCATAGCAGTTTGATTTGACGAGGATTGGGTGGGTGAGTAGCGGGTCCACAAGATCAGGGCGAGAGAGTTGATTGGTTGGAGGTTGCGAGTAGTTATTCGCTGATGGCAGAGGCTAGAGACGGATTGGGCAAACCACTGGCACAGAAACTAGACGTGCCACCGAGATGGTGGCAGCGCGACGAGGTAAGCGTCTTTTCTAGATTGGTGATTAGATAGATTAGAGGTTTTGAGGATTGTCATTTGTAGGGTTTTGTGGGTTTTGGTTTTTTGTGGGTGGTACCAAAAAATAAAATTTGGGTATGCGGGGAATAATGGGAAAAAGAAGAGGGTGGGGGAGGGTAGTAAATTGTATAGGTGGGGTGGGTAGGGGTCCTAACTCTTGGGGTAGAGTAGGTCATTATAGGTGGGGTAAAAGGTGCAGGTGGGAGAGTTTTAAAAAAGGGGGGTTTGGGAAGTCACGGAATTTTTTGCGACAGTGACCAACGTCAGTCAAGTTTGGTCAGCGTTGGTTGGGTAGAACCGGGATCGGTCACCAAATAGGTGACCGATGCCGATTAAGTGTCATGAGGTGGCATAAGATTGAACTGGTAGCGGTCACCAAACAGGTGACCGATGTGCTAGTTTAAAGGTGACCGAAGTTGGTTAGAATAAACCGGTACCGGTCAGGATTTTAGGCACTAAGGGTGCAAAAGTGATGTAGGTTAGGTAGTTGAGATGGGTAGGGTAAAAATAGGGTGGAGGGTAATGATAATTGGTGAATATGGTCATGATTAATTGTCATTCTTGGATTGGATGTAGGGGAGAGTGCAGTTACACATGAACTGGGATAGGATTCCGCAACCTCTACTGGTGACATTGCGCGGTTTAGTGACCCCTTTGGAGCTGCAGCACATGGAGGCAGTGGGATTGAGTGGGATTTCATAACCATGTGTGCTTATTGCAACATCAACTTGATGGTCGCGCTCATTGATAGATGGGACTCTGCGACCAACACGTTCCACCTTCCGATAGGTGAGATGACTATCACCCTAGAGGACGTGTTTCGGATTTTACGGTATTACCCATATTAGGTGCCTAGGTTTATTCTATCTCCTCCAAGGCCTCAGAGGAGTTGATCAGGATAGTTTTTGGTGAGGGGGTGGTAGATTTGAGATTCCATAGCACTAGTTTGAGCTATGACGAAATGTACCTAGCCCGTTCGGATGAGACGAGGCTAGTGGTTCTATTGATGGAGGCAGTGTGTTGTTATGCACTGCCAGATGTAGAGGGTGGACACTTTCCCCGATCACTGATGGGGGTGCTCCATGATATGATGGTAGAGGAGACTTTCGATTTTCCTAGGCACCAGCATTCTTGGTGCAGCTATACCGAGAGTTGTGGGCATATGGGTGGTTGCGCAGGTTTATCCTGTGTTGTACCTTTATACTTCACTGTTGGGCCTACGAGCACATAGTCTGTGTTCGACCTATAGGGATGCCCTGAGCAAATGCATTCTCAGCGAGATCTGTGTGTGTGGGATATAGGAGATGGGTGTCAGTTGATAGGAGAGCGGAGATCGGATAGGATGACATATGATGTGGCCCATTTTTGGCAGTTATTGAAGGGATTTTCTGGAGTGGACATTATCTAGAGGCCATATGTGGGATTCCCCTCATATAAGCACATGCATGAGGAGCTAGCTAAAAGCTCTAGCTAGAGAGGTGGATACAGGGTCGCCATGTCAGGGAGGATGAGATGATCCCGATAGACAAGGTCCGACGGTAGCTTGGGATTGTACAAGATATTATTCCATCCTTCCCACAGTATCAGAGAGATGACATGGAGAGGCCTCTACCTCTACCATAGCCTACAGTGCCTACATGGGAGGAGGAGGAGCTGGTGCATTGGTGGATAGATGACGTTGGATGTACATATAGGTACAGGAAGTGGTGGGCAGCTCAGTTACGAGCCATACCACCTAGATCGAGGCAACCAGACTTAGCTACCATTACAGTGTAGAGAGACACCCAACAGGGGCAGGTAGCAATGCTGATTACCTAGATAGGTATACTACAGAAATAGCTGGAGGGGTCAGAGGCAGAGGTAGTAGAGCTACAAGTACAGGTGGCTAGTCTGTAGGCCCAGATGGCGGAGGGAGAGGATGGAGGAGATGGAGGAGATGGAGATAGAGATGGTCAGGTGACAGCCCTACTAGCTCAGGTGGTAAGTTTGATAGCCCATGCATAAATTGGGGTCTTACAGGCCTAGATACATGCACAGGGGCAAGGGAAACCACCACAGGCATAGGGAGCAGATCCCAGTTTACAGGCCAGTGCAGGGAAGGTACAGGGGCCATCAGACCTATGGGACCACCACAGAACGTGTATGTATCCAAGTTACAGGATTCCCTAGGTGAGGCAAGATATTATCAGGACCAGCTCATGGCGGCCGGGATAGACTTCCTATCCTATGGAGAGTACAGGGCACAGCAGGTGTCCAGTGAGAGGACGAGATCTCGCACTCATAATGTGGAGAGCAAAGGAGGTCAGCGAGCTCCAAGGCCCAATCAGGGAGAGGCCACCAGCGCATGGTTACCAGTGCTAGGTGAGGTTCCAGCAGGGATTGTCATCACCAATCCGGCACTATGATAATTCTTCACCGGGAACTCCTCGTGCTATGATTATTTACTAATGCACAACTTTTAGTTTGGTGGATGTAATCTGGAAACACAACAACAAACATAACACAAGAATACCATAGACTATGATAAGAAGGAATGATGACAAATCTGAAATATAAGTGTAAATTATAATATCAACATGAAATTGTTACAATCTCACCCATGAGGTACTTCAAGTGTTACTAACTTCACTTGCCTTCCAACAATAACTATGGGAGAAACTTCACAATTACACCTCTTAATGGCTTCTTTAACACACCTTCTAAATGATGGCTTCCTTCACACACTTACTCATACAATATTTCTCACTACTTCCTTCTATGCTAAATGAGGGGGGTGGCCTCTCTATTTATAGAACTTCCAGGCTTATCCACCTTATCTCTAAGATAGGATAAGAAATCCACTCTGACGAATCATATTCCATACCTTAACTCTTATCTGTACATGTAAGCTTATCTTTTAAGATAAGATAAACCTTATCATTTCACATGGGTTCCACATTTTTAGACTTTTTACAAATAAAATACACAAAATATTTATGACCTCACTCCTTGTCCTTATTACTAATATAATATTTCTAATTCCTAATCATGTAGACCCTACTTCTCTACTTACCCTAACTTTGACATTTTAACATTACCGGACCACTTACGACAAATATTTACTTTTTACCACAACATTCCTATTGTACTTTGACTGTTACCGTACTATACATTATTGGCGGCACCGTACTGATGGCACCGTTATCTTCTATCGGACGCTACTACTAATTATACTTAACAACATCCTATTCCTAATACATACATTAATGAAATAGAAATTATGGAGGAAAATTTTAGTGTCGACATCTTCCCCCTTCCTAGCTTCTACTCCATCCTCGGAGTAGACTATTCTGGTGCTTGGAAAATCTTTAACTTGTCGTGGTTGACCCATTTCGTAATGGGAGTGCCATCCAATTCCTCTAGTCGATATGTACCATTTTCATGCACAGCTACTATTTTGTAGGGCCCCATCCATTTGGGAAGAAATTTTCTCTGTCTTCTTTTTTTGTATCTGGAATCATATACTAGAACCAAGTCATTCACATGAAATGGAGACCAACGGATCTTTTGATCAAAGTATTCCTTCTGCTTCATTTTCTTCTTATGGCTTGTATCCTTCGCTATTTCCCTCATTTCCTCTAGCAAATGAAGATGTACCAACCTTTCTTTTACTGAATCACTTTCATCCATCCTTTCATTTTTCATAACTCTCACAGTGGGAATATCAAACTCAATAGGAAGAACTGGATCAATGCCATAAGCCAACTGAAATGGGGAGTATCCTGTTGCTGACTTTGATGTTGCCCTATATGCCCACAATGCTGCATGAATCCTTTTATCCCACTTATGTACCTGCAAGGCTGCATCTTTTGCTAGAATTTGACACAACACAAAATTTGTTCGTTCCACCTATCCATTTGTGCTTGGCTTGTATGTTGTTGCCTTCCTGTGCTTAATAGAAAACTTGTTGACTAGGGCTTCTACCACCTCATTAATGAAGTGGCTTCCTTGATCTGTTACAATTTCTAATGGACAACCAAATCTGGTGACAATGCGTTCATATATGAACCTTGCCACTTCATCCATGGAAGTTGTTTTCAATGGCCTAGCTTCAACCCACTTGGTTAAATAATCTGTGGCAACTACAATATACTTATTTTGGCGTGGGGTAGTTGGAAGTGGACCTACAATATCTATTCCCCACTTTTCAAAGGGACCAAGTGGAAGAATAGGGCATAATGGAGCTGATGAAGTCTTACGGTTACCATGTGTTTGACAAATATCACATGTCTTACAATAATTATAACAATCTCTAAAAAGAGTGGGCCAGTGATAACCTGCATCCAAGATCCTTCTTGCTGTAAGTTGTCTAGAGAAGTGTCCTCCACATGTACCATTGTGGAATTCTTCTATCAGCTCCTTCCCTTGATCACGTCCAACTGCCCTCTTGTACTGTCCATCAGGTCCTATTCGAAATAATACTCCATGCAGAATAGAATATGGACGACTGGCTTGAGTAATCTTTCTCTTAGTCTTTGCATTGGCACCATCAGGAAACTTGAATTCATTCAGATAATTCCAAATATCTATGTATTCACTAGGGATTGTGTCAAGGGATAACAATGTTGCATCTGGGAAATCATCATCATCACAAGATGAATCCTAAACCATCATAGGCTCGAGAGAGTGCATCTGCATTGACATGCTTCTTTCCTGGCCTATCTATAATATCAAATTCAAATTCTTGTAGCAAAATTATCCATCTTGCTATCCTCCCTGATGGGTTAGGCTTATTTACAATATATTTTAGAGCCTGATGATCTGTTACAACTATAAATTTCTGCCCTAGCAAGTAATTTCTAAACTTCTTTATAGCAAAAATGATAGCTAGAGCCTCTTTTTCAGTTACAATATAATTTACCTCAGCACTGCTCATTTGTCTGCTCCCAAAGTAAATTGGATGATCATTCCCATTTTCATCCTTTTGGCTCAAAGTACTTCCTAGTGCTGCATCTGAGGCATCAATATACACAATGAATGGCTTTCTCCAATCTGGATTCTTTAAAATAGGTGAAGACACCAGGGCTTCCTTTAGTTGTTCAAAAGCTTCATGCACCTTATTTCCTGGTTCATAAGTAACATCCTTCTTCAAGAACTGGGTTAGTGGCTGTGCAATCTTTGAGAAATTCTTGATGAACCTTCTATAGTAACCCACATGGCCTAAAAATGATCTCAACTTACTTCTATTCATAGGAAATGGTAACTCTTTGATTTTTGAAACTTTATCAGGATCAGTACCAATACCATCTCTGGATACAACATGCCCTAACAAAACACCTTTAGAACATCCAAAGACACACTTTGTAGGGTTTAGTGAGGCTTGTGCTTCATCTAACCTTTGAAATGTTATCTCCATCTGGTGCAGGTGGTCCATCTTGCTCCCATAGATGTAAAAATCATCCAGAAATACTCTGATGAAGTTCCCAATGTAGGGTTCAAACACCCTATTCATCAAACGCTGGAATGTTGCTGGAGCATTACACAACCCAAAAGGCATAACTCTATAAGAAAACATTCCCCAAGGAGTGGTGAACGTGGTCTTCAGCTGATCTTTCTTGCTATACGAACTTGGTTGTATCCGCTATATCCATCAGCAAAACTATAGCACTCCTGGCCAGCTACTTCGTCCAAGATCTGATCTGAGAATGGAAGAGGGTAATGATCCTTCTTTGTTGTCTTGTTGAGCTTCCTATAATCAACACAAATGCGTAGCTTCCCATTCTTTTTTATTGAGATCACAATGGGAGAAACCCATTCTAAATTCTCCACAGCAAATATGAATCCTGCATCAAGCAACTTATCTATTTCTTCTTTTACAGTCTTGGAAAAATTAGGATTCATTCTATATGGCATTTGCTTTATGGGCTTAGCACCATCTACCAGCTCAATAGAATGTTCTACCCAAATTACTTGACGGAGTTCCTTGTAATCAAAAGTGAATAGGTGTATGTACCTTCGAAAGAGCTGGAGGTAGGATTCCTTCTCACTCTCCATCACAGTCATCACCAATCTTTATTTGTTGGAGACGATCATCAATTTCTTCTTCAGATAATTTTATGGGTTCATGAGTCAGTGTGACTGGAAGAATATCCATGACTGAAACATCAACCTCACTTTCTTCATCTTCAGTGTCCACTTCACTGGTACTAGAGTAATCAGAGGATGTCCAATCATCAGTTTCATCACTTGAATCCACAGGTTCTACCTTATGATGTCGAGGGATCACGTTTATCTTCACCCTCTCTCTACCACATCCAAGTGTCATGAAACCTTCATTCCAGTAGTTTCTTGCATGAACTCTCCTTAGCCATGGCCTTCCCAACAACATTGGGTACGCAACAGTACCATTTTTCATCACCTGAAATTCTACCACACATACAACACCCATAACAGATATTGCCACATTTGAAACAACACCTTCTGGTTTAGTTTTTCTCTTATTTAATGACCTTAACATAAGTGTTGAGGGGCGATCAATTTTTAAACCCAACATATTCATTACAGACTCGGTCATTACATTAACTCAGCACCTCCATCAACTAAGACATCATGAATTGAAATACCATTACATAATACCTCAGCTTGTGGAGCATAGGGATCTGCCTCTGCCTCCAAAACAGGGACCTCAACCTCCTTCCTTCATTCGAGCATTGAGTCCACTTCGCAGCTCCCGCCTCTTCTCAGAAGACATAGCCAAGAAGTTGACCATATGTAATATTTGCAGGCCTTTTGGACAGATCTTCTAAGATGGAGTATGGTCCTTGTCCCTGTGAAATCAGAAAATCCTGCACACCCAACTTTCTTCTCCTATGTTTCTTACTAGTTTCTCCTTTCATCTTCTTAGGATCATTTCCATCTTGGTTATCTTTTTCTTTCTTTCTTTTTGTTACAAACACATCTGCTTCATTATTTATGCTCTTATCTACTACATCAAAAGAATTCACAGGTGCTTTTCCTTTATCATTATCTCCTTGTACCAGATGTAGAAGCTCTATCTAGACAATTATACTTATAATGACCTTTTTATGACAACCATAACATACAACTTCAGAAATATTTCTTTTTGGACCTCTATCTCCTCCCTGAGAACTAAATTCTTTTCCTTGAAGAAGATTAATAGTTAACTGGCCCATCTTTATGAGTAGATCTTCATACTCAGTAGATGTACTAGGAGAAATATTTGTGCTCACCGAGAGTGGTTGTGGATTCTGGACCAAAGGTGTTGGTGTAGGCTCTACCTTAGCAACAATTTCTTTGGGCTTCTTCTTCCATGCTTTCTTCTTGCCTTCTTGCAATCTCCTTTGCTTGTTCAAGGGTCACTGGGCGGTCATACTTCACTCGTTGTCTGATCTCTGGCTTCATCCCAAGAATGAAGTGCTTACAGAGGAGATTATCCACGCCATTCATCAACCCATCCGCTAATCCTTCCTTCTGGATCTGGGCATCGAGCTTCCTCCTTAGCTCTAGAACACGAGCATGATAATCCCTTATCTTCTCCTTCTCTCCTTGGGATAGCTTTGTGATATCGATCATGAGATCTGCATATTTCTGTTGTTCACCAAATTCTTCAAGAAAACTTTCAGTTAATAAATCCCATGATTTTTTCACATTATCACCTAGTGTTTCAAACCACCTAAGGGCTGAACCATCCAAAAAGGTAGGAAAAAATTCAGTCCATTGTTCCCTTCTTATAAGGCCATTACAAATACAAGATCATTTAAATTCTTGAATGAAAGAGGAAGCATCTTCATTAGATTGGGCTGAAAAAATAGGAATCTTTCCCATTTTCAAAAGTAACCACAGTGAAATACCAACCCACAAGTACAATCAACAAGACTTATGTGCACAAATAATTGGAATCACTATAATAGAAAGTGACTTTACACCTTTCTACAGTAAAATAGAAATGACCAGTTATGGTAAAAACTATGGTAAAAACTTGAACTTACTGCGGTAAAACTATTCCCAGCTGACTTTACAGTGGTAAACTACTATTCACGGTAAAAAGTGAAGTTACTATGGTAAATACTATTCACGGTAAAAAGTGACTTTACCATGGTAACTACTATGCACAGTAAAAACAAGGTTACCCTCCAAATTGATTTCTGACTAAGTGGGAATATCTCTCCAGAAAATCCACCAACGAGGAATGGTCCCGGCAACGGAACCAAAATGTCATCACCAATCCGGCACTATGATAATTCTTCACCGGAAACTCCTCGTGCTATGATTATTTACTAATGCACAGCTTTTAGTTTGGTGGATGTAATCTGGAAACACAACAACAAACATAACACAAGAATACCATAGACTATGATAAGAAAGAATGATGAAAATCTGAAATATAAGTGTAAATTATAATATCAACATGAAATTGTTACAATCTCACCCATGAGGTACTTGCAAGTGTTACTAACTTCACTTGCCTTCCAACAATAACTATGGGAGAAACTTCACAATTACACCTCTTAATGGCTTCTTTAACACACCTTCTAAATGATGGCTTCCTTCACACACTTACTCATACAATATTTCTCACTACTTCCTTCTATGCTAAATGAGGGGGGTGGCCTCTCTATTTATAGAACTTCCAGGCTTATCCACCTTATCTCTAAGATAGGATAAGAAATCTACTCTGACGAATCATATTCCATACCTTAACTCTTATCTGTACATGTAAGCTTATCTTTTAAGATAAGATAAACCTTATCATTTCACATGGGTTCCACATTTTTAGACTTTTTACAAATAAAATACACAAAATATTTATGACCTCACTCCTTGTCCTTATTACCAATATAATATTTCTAATTCCTAATCATGTAGACCCTACTTCTCTACTTACCCTAACTTTGACATTTTAACATTACCGAACCACTTACGACAAATATTTACTTTTTACCACAACATTCCTATTGTACTTTGACTGTTACCATACTATACATTATTGGCAGCATCGTACTGGGAGCACCATTATCTTCTATCAGACGCTACTACTAATTATACTTAACAACATCCTATTCCTAATACATACATTAATGAAATAGAAATTACCGAGGAAAATTTTAGTGTCGACAGGACACAGGGAAGGTATGAGGGGCTGAGACCTATGGTGACCACCAGAGATCGTGCCTATATATAGGTTATGGGGGGAAGATGCCCTAGGTGAGATGAGATAATATTAGGATCGGTCATGGTGGCTGGGATAGACTTCCTACCCTACGGAGAGTACAGGGCACAACAGAGCATCCAGTGAGAGGACGAGATTTTGCATATATAGTGTGGCCTGCACAGGTGTCAGCGAGCTCTGAGGCCTATTTTTTAGGGAGAGAGACACCACTAGCGCACGGTGACCTAGCGTGCGAGGTGAGATATTTAGTAGGGACATATAGGAGGCTGAGGGTGCGGGTGACACAAATTCATGGAGGAAATCTGACAAGATGTATGATATGCAGACCGGCCTAATGCGTGTCGATGTATACAGTGGGATGTTATTGATATATATGCCAACCTGTGTGCCGACAGATGAGTTGTATTTTTGATAGACATGATGAGGTAGCCTGTATGCTGATAGATAGTGAGGATGTACGACATTTATGTGATTTATGAGCATATACCAGCTTGGTATGCTGAAGATATGTTGTATGTGATTCATTTGTTCATTGTGTTTATGAGATAGCCTGTGCCGATGACATTTTGTATTATATATCAGCCTGCGTGCCAACATTTTTAGATGATAGACATGATGAGGTGACATGTATATTGAGACACACATTTATTGATTTATATGATGAGATACATGGTATTTTGTGATATGTTGATGTATTTATGAGACATTGGTTATAGGCATGTTAGATCGAGATCATGGATTTGTTAGGTAATGTGGATTGAAGTCAGGTTAGTTAGGCATGATTGAGTTAGGTTGGTTTAGGCATGGATCGAGTCAGGTTGGTTAGGCATGGATGGATCGAGTCAGGTTATAGGCATGGATCAGGAAGACATGGAAAGTAGGTTTAGTTATGATTCATTATTTTGGTGATGAATGATACTATGGGTCATATGTGATGGTATAATCTATGCATAGTGATGATAGAGAGATGGTAGGTGTAATAAATGTATGTTATGGTAAGCAACTTGTTAGGTATGTGGCTTAATTTCTAATTTTGTTATAAAAGGGGAACTAAGTGAAATGTGATGTAAATGGTGAGTTAGGCATGGTTGATGAATTGTTTTAGGGTAGAGAATGGCTGAGCTAACCTCCAAGGGCCCCATGCCCTCAAAGTACTACCTACATAGTCCCAGCAAAAAAGGGACCTCAGGTCGATGTAGTTCTCCCATAAGCTAGGGAAGAATATGAAAATGAGTTAGTAGGTTTTTAGGCATGTTGTGGGTTTAGGTTTAATAGGTGTGGGTAGATTATAGGTAAAATGATGTAGGTGAAGGCGATTATGGTGAAAGGGGAGGATTACCTAAAAGGTAAGTGGTCGAGGACCAAGTCCTGTATAAGGTAATCAAAACGTAAACAAAGATGGTTAAAAGATAAGAGGGGGAAATAAAGCCACCTGATTGGGTAGGATCATACCAAGTAGATCATACCTTGGAGAGGGTGATGAACATAAGACCCGAAAGACATTACATGATTAATTGTTCTATGATGAAGGTAGTCACAGGATCACCAAATTTCTAAATTCCAAGGTGTCCCTTAAGGAAATTGAGGAAATGAAAGTAGAAATGGTAAAGAGGGTGAAAGTTAGTTAATTATATATGTTTTGAGTGACAGGGCCTTTGGGCAAGGGGTCCTAGGTCACAGTGGGCAAGTCCACGACAAGAATTTTTTTTATTTTGATAGACTGATCAATGTGGGAAGTCTATATGGGATAAATAATATGGTACTCCTTGAGGTCTTCGTGAAGTTGATCGATGCGGGAAGCTTCGGTTTCTCTTGTTTTTTTTTTTTTTTTTTTAAGCTTCACATAGTTGTCCTTCGAGGGAGCAGTCTATTTATAGCAACAATTTTGTTGACAGGAAGATGTCCTTTTGAGGGATTCATCTTTTTATTAGAAGTTTGACTCAAGGATTTTGGTCCCATGTGAGGTCTTTGAAATCATGGATAAGACCAAGATGGAGGATAGGAATCTTGTTCAAAAGGCAAGGTGGAATGACCATGGGATCTCATCTAAAGGTAGACAAAAAGTATCCATGAGAATCATGCTATGTGTAGTGCCATGGTACACATATTCAAGAAAGATAACAAGTGACGGGTACTCACATGATTCTTGTTTAATCATTGGAGAGGTGTATGGAGTGGGTAGTGCTCAAGGGACGAGCCTAGAAAGAGATAAAGGGTGAGGTAGGATGATGAGTCAACAATAGAATGGTCAAAGATGCAATGCGTTAAGGGGCTCAGGTTCGGGTTTACCATCAAGTGAAGATAAACGATAGGCACCTGATCCATAGGTATGAGTTACGATGTATGGTCCAAGCCAATTAGGAGAAAATTTTCCCCGTTTACTTTTTCTGCTTTGGTTACGTGTTGATTTTCTTTCAAAACAAGGTCACCAACTTGGAAGGTTCGTTCATGAACATGTTTGTCATAAGCATGTTTGATACATTGTTGGTAAACTTGAAGGTGATCCAGAGTGTTAAGATGACATTTGTCTAATAACTCTAGTTGTGCTAAGCAGGTCCTGACGAAATTCATCATTAGTAAGCATGTCATGGAGAGAAATGTGGAGTGAGGGGATCTAGACTTCAAGAGGCAGAACAGCCTCTGTACCGTAGACCAGAGAAAAGGGTGTGGCTGATAGTGGAAGTGTGAATACTAGTGCAGTATGCCCATAGGGAAAAAGGAATGTGCGTATGCCAATCCTTCCCAGTATCGTCAACCACTTTCATGAGAATTTTGTTGAGGGTTTTGTTAGTGGATTCGGCTTGGCCATTGGTTTGTGGGTAATAAGGTGATGAGAAACTAAGCTGAATGTCGAAGGCGTCGCAAAGTTTTTGCAATGTTTTATTTTTGAATTGTTTTCCATTGTCAGTGATGAGGTGATGAGGAACACCAAAGCGACAAATGATGTGATGGTTAATGAACTCACATATTTTCTCAGCTTTCATGGAGATGAGTGGTATGGATTCCACCCATTTTGTGTAGTATTCGGTAGCAGTTATGATCCATTGATGGCATTGGGAAGAATGGGGATTGATTTCTCCGACAAGATCCAAACCCCATTAAGAGAAGGGCCAAAGGTCACGAGTGACCTGTAAGGCATGACTGGGTGTATGATGAAGGTTGGAATGTTGTTGGAATTTTACACAATGTTTGACATAGTCACAACAATCATGGTTAAGGGTCGGCCAGTAATAGCCTAGGCAAAGAATACGCTTAGCAATACAAGGCCACTAAAGTGACCTCCACATATGCCATCATGAACCTCCTTAATGGTATAAGGAATTTCAGAACTTTTGAGACATCATAAGAGAATACCATCAAAGCCGCGCTTATAGAGGAGTCCCCCTAAAATAACAAAACGAGAGACATTTTTAAGGAAGGCGCGTTGTCCGTTACGGTGAGATCAGAAGGTAAGATGGAGAAAGAAAGGTAGTCAGAGTATTGTTTATACCAAAGGTCACTTAGGGTTAGGGGTGTCAGTTCTGATTGAGTAAACATCATGAGGTAAATAAGAAGGTGAATGGAGGTGTTGTATAGTGATAAAGATTTTGGAATCGATAGGGGAAGCAGGTATTTGGGAAGCTAAGCAGGCCATGGTATCTGCAAATTTGTTGGTTGAACGTGGGATGGTTTGAAGGGTGTAATGATCAAAGGTGGTCAAAAGTATGTCTACATGATGTTTAAACTTTTGAAGTATCTCATTACGAAATTGGTACATACCATTGACTTGGTTTACAACCAATTGTGAATCACCAAAGATGCTGATTGATTTGACATCTAGGGCATATGTGGCTTGGAGACCTAGTACGAGTGCTTCGTACTTGACAATATTGTTGGTGCATTCAAATTCTAGTTTGAAAGACAAAGGCATGGGTTTTCCATCCAGAGGAATGAGGATAATACCAGCCCCACCCCCATGCTGACACTTGGAACCATCGAAGAAAAGTGTCATTTGGTAAGGGGGTTTGTCCAGGGAAAGGGTAGCAATTGACTCATCTGGGAAGTCAAAATTAGAGGGTTGATCCCTGGAAATAGGTGCATCGGCCAGTTGGTCAGCGATAGCTTGGCCCTTGATGGACTTTTGATGAATGAATTTGAGGTCAAGAATAGCTAAAAGCATAAGCCATCGTACGGCACGTTGATTTTGATAAGGTTTGGTGTACATGAAGTGTAAGGGATCGGTGTTGGTCACAACATAGGTTTTGTGGTTGAGTAGGTAATGGCGGAGTTTGGTGGTAACGAAAACTAAGGCTAAGCAAATTTTTTTCTATATGGTTATATCGGGTTTCATAGTCCAAAAGAGTATGGCTTATGTAATAAACCACCTGCTCCCTATGTTGTTCATCACGATGAGCGAGCATGGCTCCCAAGGAATGATCAGTAGTGGATATGTATAGGTAAAAAGGTTGATCATCTTTAGGTGGAATGAGTACAGGTGGTTGGAGAAGGTATTGTTTTAGGGCCTCAAAATCTTTGTGACAGTCATCATCCCATTTAAAGGAGACATCCTTCCTGAGCAGATGATGAAATGGTTGACACCGATTAGATAATTGTGAAATGAAATGGCAAATGGACTGTAATTTACCTTGCAGGCTACGGAGTTAGCGGAGGTTAGTAGGTGGAGGTATTTCGAGGATGGCCTTGAATTTAGCAGGGTCAACTTCTATACCACGAAGGGAAATAATAAATCCCAGGAGCTTTCCTGAGAGAACCGTGAAGATGCACTTTTTAGGCTAAAGGAAAATGCAATATTTAATGAGGTGGTCAAAGATGGTGTTGAGGATGGTGAGGTGCTCAGAGCGATGTTTAGATTTGGCCAAGAGATCATCCACATAATCTTCCAATATGCGATGCATGATATCATGGAAGATGTAAGTCATAACACGCTGATATGTGGCACTAGCATTTTTAAGGCCAAAAGGCATGACTCAATAGCAAAAGGTTCCCCAAGGGGTGATGAATGTGGTCTTGTGTTGATCTTCTGGGGCAAGAAAAATTTTGTTATAACCTGAGAAGCCATCCATGAGTGATAGCATCTCATGACCAGTGGTGAGGTCAACCAATTGATCAATACCGGGCAAGGGAAAGTCATCTTTTGGGCAGGATAGGTTGAGGTCACGGAAGTCCATGCAAATGTGGAGTCCCCCTGTTGCTTTAGTAATAGGGACAATGTTAGAAATCCAATGAGGATAATCAATGGGTAAGATGAAGGAAATAGAAAGAAGGCGCTGAAGTTATTCTTTGACGAGAAGAGCAATGCGAGGGTGCATTTTCCTCATCTTTTGTTTGATAGGTTTGGCATCGGGAATGGTTATGATATTGTGGACCACTATGGTGGGGTCAATACCAGGCATGTCTATCGTAAGACCAAGTGAAAGCATGGTTATGATCTCGGAGGAAAGAAGTGATGGCTTCCTTGTTCAACAGCATCTAAAGATTGTCTGATCTTTAGGATGTGCGGGTCGTCCTGAGTATGAATGTTGATCTCGATAGTCGATTCATTCAACATGGTTTACGTCTCAGAGGGTAACGACCGATGAATATATGAGTTCTTCTGCACCAAGGTAGGTGAGTATGGATTCATCATCCTGACATTAAATGACATTAATTGTAGGTGTGTCATCATCGATCATTTCAGGATATAGGAATGGAAGAGTGGAAGGGGCCTCGCCTTTGCATTGATAAGTCAAAGGCCCCAAAGAAATGGTGTTTATGAAAAAAAAAAAGTTAGGAGGGATAGATTCAGGATCCATCGACTCTGTCGGTGAAGGTGGCGATGAAGGTGGAGATGAAGGTGGATGAAGATGAAGGTGGAGAAGGGCTAGGGTCTTTAATGAGTTCAATGCGGGCCTGTTTGGTAGGAGGTTTGGGGAAGCCGATACCACTACGGTCATTATGTTTATGGGTGGTACATGGAATAACGGTATGGTGGCCTTGCTCGTAAAATCCAAAACCAAAACCCTTCCACGCACAGTGGTGCAGGAAGGTGTGGGAAAAATGGTGATTGGTAAGTGATTGGAAGTCGGCGGAAAATGGGTGGGTTTGTGATGGTGGTTCAGGTGTGTAAGTGGTAGTATCAAGTCCCCCATAGGTGAGACTAGTACGAAGATGAGGAGGACCATAAAAGAGGCATTCTCCTATATGGTGATCATAGCGAGGGTGTTGGTGAAGGCTTCCATACTCCTGATGGAGTAAGGAATGTGTTGACACTATATAGGCAGTACTCCCCCAGAGTGAGGCATTGAAAAACACCTTCCAAGGGATTAGTGGTTAGTATGTAGGTAGCTAGAATAGATGATGTGTTGGAGGTCAATGCGGAGGTGGAGTTAACGGATTGGGTAGCTAATGGGTCAGCCATGGAGGTTATAGCAGTGGTAGGAATGAAGGAGGTATGTGCGGTGAAAGTAGCGGCTGTACTCATAGGTGGAGGTGTAGGTGAAGTGGTAGTGGTTACGGAGGTAGACGGCTTGACAGGTATGAGCACATCATTGGGTCGATAAAGCATGTTGCATGTTTTGAAAGGTGATGGGTCAGTTGGAATGGTATAAGTGTGTCCTTCATGTTCAAACTTTACACAACGATGCAAAGTGGAAGGAATGCAACCCATGAGATGGATCCAGGGTCTACCAAGCAACAAGTTATATTGGAATTCCCCCTCCAAAATGTAAAACAATTCTGGAACAGTACGGGGGCCCATGCGAACATGGAGGATGAAAGTTCCTAGTGTGGAGGTGATAGCATTGTTGAATGAACGTAACATGACCAGATGTTTATGCATGTAATTTTCAGGTATGCGCATTTGAGAAAATGCATGGGATGAAATGATGTTAATGCTAGCGCCTCCATTAATCATCACACGGTGTACCCATATGTCATCAATGTGGATGGAGATGAAGAGGGCTAGGTTTGGGTCATCATTTTGGTGTGGTGCGATCTCCTCCTCTGAGAAGCTAAGGGAGGCCACTTGGTGAACAAGGTGGGGTGAGGATGAAGGTGGTAATTTGTGAGAGAGGCTACGTGATGGGGTGTGATAATGGAGGCTACGGGTGTAGGGTCATTGGGTAAAACCTCAATAGATTGAAGAATCTTTATGAGAGCTTGACGATGGGATTTTGAGGTTTGGATGAGGTCATATAAGGACATTTTGAGGGGAGATTGGTGTAATTGTTTGAGCATGGTGCGATGTGTGATGCCATTAGAGATGGGGTACGTGGGGCCACGGATAGTTATTTTAGGTATGGGTGCAGATGGTATATTGGGTATAGGATTGGTTGGTAGGTCAGTTTCCTTTTCTTTATCCTTCTACGCACATGTAGTGACATGTATCATGTTGATTTGAGGGGAGTTGGAAAATGGAGAAGGTGTAGGGTGAGTGGTGTAATGACATGAAGGGAAAAAACCTACTAGAGGAGAAAAGCCTTGTGAGGTGAGTTGGGCGCAATGATATTGGGGTGGTGGCATGAAAAGCTCTCTGATGTGAACCATGTTAATTTCAAATTTTGTGTGTGGCTCTAGGAGCTGTGAGGGTGGATATTTTGGTTTTTGAGTGGGTAGTGTGGGAATGGGTGTCGGTGAAACAAGATCGTCATCAAGAAGGTCATCATCATCAAAGTTGGTTTCTGGTGGAAATAATTGATAAGGATGGTTTTCAAGGCCTTGTAGTTCTCCACATCGTGCCCTGGCACACGATGGTATGTGCAAATTTTAGTATCGTCAAACCCTTTTGGCTTGGGTTTGAGGGGGTCGTAAGATCATAGTGGCGGTAATGTGATAACAGAAGTCTCGAGGAGGTTGGTTAAAATTTTGGCATAGGATCTTGCTAGTGGATCACAATGGGAAGTGAACATGGGTTTGGGTGTAGGTATGGTTGATTGTTGAGGAAATATTTTTGGAAGGGGAGGAATGGGTCGAGATATGGGTTTAGGTGCCGGTGTGGTTTTAGGTATCGGTCATGTTTTTTTGGGTAGGGGTACAATAGATGAATGGGTAGGAGGGTGTGTGGTTGTATTGACTACATTATTGTGGGGTAGTGGGGTTTTGTTTTTGGGTTACACCTTCTTGGGTAAAGGTGATGTGGGTGTATGAGGTCTAGAAGGAAAAGCAAATGGAGGAATAGGGTGAGTTACCCATGGAGATAACGGGGGTGCTGTGAAGGTAGATGATGCAGGTTGTACTTGGGATTTGAGGGACAATGACTGAAGTGTAGTGGGTAGTGAAGCAATAGTTGAGGGTATTGGAGGTATTGGTGGTAAAAAGACTGCAGGTGTGGGTGTAATTCATGTTGTGCACCTGGGTAGGTTAGAGGTTTGTGAGGAAGGAATGGGTTGTTGTGTTATTGGTTTATGGATGGGTGAAGGTCGCTTGATCATGTTGGGTAGCTGAGGTCTTAATACAGACAGGACAAGTGTGGGTGTGATTGGTGCGGTTGGGGTATGAGGTCGATGAGTTTGTTTCTTTGGTTTGGGTGTCAGAGTAGGTGTGGTATTGACATTGGAGGATGTAGGTAAATCCAATTTAATAGGTGGATGAGTAAGGCTGGTGGTCGGGGTGACCCCTAAAGTGGTAATAGGTTTAGTTGAGGAAAATGTTATAGGTGTGGGTTTGGGTTTAGAAGTAGGTTGGGTTATGGGTAAGAGTGTGGTTTGAGTGTGAATAGGTATCGTGGAAGGGGTTGCAATATAGGTGGTTATGTTTGGTTTGATTGGTCGAAATGTGTTTGGGTAGATAGTGGAGGTATCAGCGAGGGATCTCTCCATTTGTGTTGAGATGGGGAGTAAGAGGCACCCCCATAGTAAATCCCTATTCACATAATCTAAATGATCAGCCAAACATGAGAAAAACACATCTGTAGGTGGAGTTGGTGAGGAACTAATGGCAATTCCCATAAAATGTGTCTTATAGAAAGGGAATTGGCTAGCTTCAGCTTCCGTGGGTAAGTGAACTAAAAGTAGGTTGGTGGGGTTATGGGTAGCTGATGGAGAATACTCACCAAGAGGAAAAGGTATCTCAACTGGGTCTATGATAGGTGGAGGAGATGATGGGAGCTTCTCTATGAGTGGAGGAACATATGGGTGCTCCTCTATGGTTGGAGTAGATAATGGGTGCTCCTCTATGGGTGGAGGAGGTACTGTGGGTAAAGGTTCTCTAAGTGGTGAAGCCAGGGGTGAGATGGGCTCAATGTTAGTGGAAGAACCCTCCATTGGTGATGAAGGAAATGAAAGGTGTTCCTCTATTGGTGAAGGAATAGGGGAGGTAGGTTCCAATGTGGAAGGAGGATTTTAGGCTAGGATCTCCTCTATAGAAGGAATATGGGGTAATTGGAAGGCGACAGGTACCTCATTAAAGATAGTGTGAACCTCACGGGTATGGTTATCATGAGTTGATGTCTCACCGGTTTGATTGGATGAAGAGGCATGGTTTGGAAATGGTTTTTTGAAGATTTGTAGATTTTTGTTGGGCGTGGCGTTGGGATTATCCATAGTTAACTCACCTTTCTTGAGCATTTATTGGACAATATTTTTGAAAGTGATGTAGTTGCTATCACTATGACCCTTTACTGGATGATAGTTATAGAAATCAAGTTATTTATACCATGTGGGCATGGGGCGAGAAGGGTAAAAACCAGTGTGTGGTTTTAGAGGTGCAAGGGTGATGACTCCGGCTTTGATAAGTTTTTCTAAGACAGAAGAGTAAGGTTCCCCAATTGAGGTATATTTTCACTGCTCTCGTCTGAATTGAAAAGTCTAGATAGGTGAGAGATTAAATGAGGGGGTAGCCAGATTTGATGGATGAGATGGGCTGGCCTTGAGTACCACTGCATTAGTGGTGCCCTTAGTTTTTGAATAATTCATTTGTGGTTTGGAAGAAGAAGAGGTATCATTCGACTTGAATTCTGAATTCTTATTGTGTAATTGGATTTTTTCTCTTCGATGGCCCGAATCTCTAACTTTTGTGCCATAGTGAATGCCTCATCGAATGTTCGGAAGGTTTGGACCTATAAGGTCAGGGAGATATGTCTAGCGCAAGCCCATGTGAAGAGCTGGATGAGTTCTATTTTTGGTAGTTGGAAGGTAAGTTGATTGATTAGGCTGCACCAATGAGTGAAAAAATCTATGATAGATTCATCCTTATACTGACGTGTGGAATATAGATCGGTCATGGTAACCTTCTTGACGATATTGATAGAGAAATGGTCCAAGAAAGCTTGGGCTACCTAATTGAATGGGAATATAGAGTGTTTAGGTAACCCACTATACCAATCTAATGCAGGTCTAGTGAGGGACATGGGAAAGGTTCTCAAAAGCAAGGCATCATCATGAGTGATTAGATAACACCCATGTTTGAACGACTACAAATGTTGATGTGGGTCTTCTTTGCTATTGAAATGATTGAATTTAGGCATTTTCCAATGCAAAGGGTATGAACGGATAGGAATGGATGGGTGAATAGGCTCATTGCAAATCGTATCATAGGTGAGAGTGTTGCGGGAGCCGAAAACTGATGCCTCCAATGTTTGCATCTTATCTAACATCATTTTAATTAGGTCATTGGTGGGTTGTGATGATTGGATGCCTCCGGTAGTATGTGAAGGTTGGTTTTGGGCATATAATGGGGGGTGGCACTCCATTGTATGGGGCTGCCATGTAGAGTAGTGGAGAAGAAGGTAGTGACACAGGGTGTACGTACCTGAAATGTATAATGGATGAAATGGGAGGTTGTTGGTAGTATGTATATGAGGGTGGAAGGGTCGTGGTAACCCTAGTGGTAATAGGGGATAATCATTGTGGAATAGAAAGAACCACGTTCTGAAATGGGGTAGGGGTCACTAACACTGGATGTGGTAATGTGCTATGGGTATGTATGAGACATTAGGGCCAGATGAGGTTGTGTTTGGGGTAGTTGTCAAGGTTACGGTGGATGTAACGGGTGCTACAGAGGTAGAAGACATGGCAGTCATAGTGGGTATAGGACCTAACTGTGAAATGACTGGGGGTAAGGTGGATGCGGTCAGCACGGAGCCAGATAGGGCCGATGCGGGAGTGGGTACGAGAGTCAAGGGATAGATACGGGAATTCCATATATCAACTTACCCGAGGCATCTCGAGTGGACGAGTGGGAAGATTAAAATTGCAAGGTGGCAGGGTTTTGGTCAAGGAATCGTGCAAACTCCTCATCTCTGGTAGCAATAGTAATAGGCTGGATGGGATCCATAGATGGTGATAAAATAGAAAGTGGTGAAGGACTTGGTGGGAGTGGTTCACATCTGGCGTGAAATACGAGTGTGCTTGTTTGTCTTCGGGTTAGCACCATGTGAAAAAGTAATGATCAGGTAGGGCCGCTTCTCTGTAAATGACACAAAGAACAACAGGAACAGGTGAATCTGGTGATAAAAAGTGGATTAAGTACCAAATGGTGGCTGAAATGTGAAATAGGATAACTGATGTTGGTTAGGGAAAAATGATGCCGGTCAAGGGTAACCGCTGTCGGTTACTGTAGAAAATGACAGTGAGTAAACAATGAGGTAGAAAGTAAAATTGGATAGGTATGCCAAATCTGAAGATGTTGGCAATGCCAATGGGAATAATGATAGTGACATGGACTGTGAAAAGTGGAAGAAAGTGAAGTAAAATGTCCTTTTGAGAAGGTTAACAAAAGGACCTAGAATCGACATCGGTTGGGTATAACCGATGGCGGTTGGAGGTAACCGATGATGTTTACTGTGAAATTGAAACAGTGATGAAATAAAGTGGTTGTGAATTAAAATTTGATGTAGAATCAGACCCAGAATTATGAGAATGATGATGATATGGCCTAGGCACAGTTAGTTGAAGCTGAAATACACTAGCTATGATAAGGAGCATGCAAGGATGAACAAAAAAGTGATGAACGTGCTCTCTCACCTCAAAACGCAAGCCAAGAAAAAACACTAAGAAAATATGATCCTAGGAGTTCCCTTTCTATTATGTTTGTTTAGCTTATGCTATTTAGGGACTGACACATGATTTGTGAAATAGAGTTTTTGGTGAGGATGTCTTCCTACAAAGAAGGAGATCTAAAAGGTGAGGTTTCTGGTATGTTATGGTGGGGGCGGGCTTCGCTCTGAAGTATGACTCGACAGAGTAGTGAGCTGGGTGACCACTGTGCCATGATCATGTGATCACCTACAACTTCTTCCAGGTAGGATGTTGTTTAAGAATGTATGTATTTTGAATTTTTATGAGGTTTGGTAAGACTCAAAGAAAGAGAAAAGGATAGAAGTTATTTTCTATGATTTGTTTTTCAACCATCATCTGGGCATGACTTCCAACGTATATGTTGCCATCAATTAATGTGAACTAATGCAATAAATTATAATGGAATGTACTTATTTTTAAACCCAAATCAAAAATGTGAAATTGGATGACACAATAAGATAAAGAGGAAGAGGGACACTCTTTCACTATAATGCAAAAACATGAAGAAATGGTTCTTTTTAATTACACCAAAAGAAAAAGTTTCCTTTAGAGAAAATAGAAAGAAGAGGTGGATTATCAAAGAACAATTTTTAGAAGGGAAACAAACACACAATTTTTTCCTATGAATGAATGAAATGCAAGGAACCCCGGATGTGTCCCACTGGGCATGTCAAAATGTTTCACCTGATTCTTAGATCGTTTCTTTGAAGTGTTGACGAAACAAATAGGGTAACAGGCGTAGGAGGAATACTTGTTCAAATGTTGGTTGATGGGTTGTTGCATGTGTATGAATTCCGGATCCACAGATGATTGTGAGAGCTTCCTTTTGGCTAGGAGAAACTACCTGTAATGAAAACAAGACCACCAGAAGGAATTAAACAATATGGGTAGTGAATTGCCTACTGTATGCTAGATCCAGGAAGTGTGATACTTCCTAGATGGTTGTCATTCTACTGTTTTAAACAATTTAATGCTGTAAACAAAGTAAATCCTATTGTAGTTTGAAATGATTTAGGTATCTCACTTAAAAACACAATAAGAAATAGATCTAATCTAATAGGCTAAGCTAGAATAGAATCCAAAGGTCAAATGATTGGTCGTGGTTCTTCATATTTGAAAGAGGTCTCGGATAGATCACAGGTGAATAAGGGTAAGATGAAATTTGGTGGGTAGGTTTCTACTCTAGGCTATGTGGGAAAATACAAAGACCGGTGTCGGTTAGGGGTGACTGATGGTGGTTAGGTGTAATCGGTGCCAGTTACTGTGAGATCTGGAAATATCACAGAACAAGTTGTGGTCTCCTTTGTGATTGCACAAAGGACTTTGGTTAGTCAGGGTGAAATATTGAGTTACTAGAGTAGGCTTAGGTGAGGTTTTAATGGGTATATGGAGGTGAAAATGTTGGAGAAGGTCAATAAGGGGAAAGATAAATAATGGATGAATAAATGATGATGAAGTGAAATAAACCAGGAAGGTATGATGTTATACTTACTTGGATTCTGTTCCTGAATGTCTGTGTGTGAAGGATGGGGGTGCTGATGAGGGGTTTGAAGGTTGCAAGTGATCACCAACTGAAAGAAATCTTCTTCATGGGATGCATGTACACTCCTCTTTGCTTGGATAGATCAGATCATGGCTGGGATGGCTGTGTAGGAGAAGATGCTTAATCTCCTTCCTTGCATTCAGGTTTTCACTGGAATTTTCTCTCTAAAGATGCGTTATCTCTCTGAGATGTGTTCTTTCTCGTCAACCTTCTCTCAATGTTTGCTAACCTTTTCCCGATATTTTCCAATATTTGAGAACAAGGTAGTTTTGGGGTTAAAAGGGCAACCAATGGCGTTCTGGCTTAACCGGCAATGGTTAGAGATAACCAGCGTCGATCAAGGCGAGATTTCCTAGGTTTAATAAACTAGGGATATCCTCATTATTTCCTTGGATCACATGTCATTATCCCATGGATTATACTGGGAGCTTCTTGTGAGCATGCGGGGATGTGGTTAGAGGGAATGTAGGCATTGATTTTTAGGGTTTGGGTAAGTCTTAGTTAGTTATGGAAACTTGCTAAGAATAGGTCTTAGGTTGAGTATGCTTGGTGAGGTGTCTAAGTGAACTGTATGTGTGGATATTATTTAAAAAATATATTTAAGTAATAAATATAGTGAGGATAATGAATTAATTTAATTAGATTAATTAAATTAATATTAGTGGGGTGAAGGGGGTCATGACTAGGTAAATGTAATAAAGGGTGCTTATTTGTCGAGGGACCAAAGGGGAGTGTGACCTAATTTTAGTGTCTACAGAAGTATTGAAATATTCAATCATAGGTTGATCAGTTTCACCAATGGAGATCTCTTTTCATGATGTTTGATCTTCAAAAACCTTCCAAATTATTCTTCCTTCTGAATTAGACTTTCCCAGCTCTTAAAACAACCTTCTACTAGGGTATTTTATGAAGAAATATCTTCTGTCTTCTAGCTTTGCAGATATTAATGACAAATCTTACTTGATATATGTTAAGCCACTGGTATTTATAAAGAATTTAAATAATACAGAGTCGCCACTAAGGATTTTCACCTTAGTTTGTGAAAATGCACTATGAAAGATCTATCAAATGTTTGTTAATACCACATTCATACAAAGCTTACAAGTTCTTCTTTGCTTCTACCCAAATTCATAAATGATGATACAAACTTTAGTGCAATAACTGTATAAGCTGGAAATATTGCACTCAAAACTTACAACTTTTAACAATTCTTATAGATTTAAACAGATAATGATGTTTCACCAATGTATTTACACTTAGATCATGTAAGAAACATTACCAAGGTCTGTACATGTACACCTTTGTTTAAATACTCCCCGAAAATGGCACCACGAATGTTGTTGATGCAAAAACTGGATATGAACTGGAAACAAATTAACAAATCAGTCCCCCACAACAATGCCGCTTATGTTGTTGATGGGCCAAATGGATATGAACTAGCAAAAAATCAACAAATCAATCCCCGGAAATGGCGCCACGAGTGTTGGTATCCAAATTTGTTCTCCTTTTCAAGTTGAGCAACAACATAGATTGGACATGGAGCTCAGAGACAAATAGATTATAATGTGTGTCGTTTTGTAGCCAGGGATGAGATCTAACTGGCCCTTTGTCACTCATATTTTTAGAGAGATGAATAACACCTTTAAGAGGATTTGACCTATCCTCACTACTTTAGGTCGTGCCTTTCGACCAGGGTGAGAGGACCCATAGTGTAACCTCTATTTGATGAAGGAGATGGAGATATTCTTCTTGTGCACAAATTTTATGAAGAAATCCTTAGGAAAATATGGTCAATACTCCATAATTTAACTCTCAAGAGTTGTCACTTCTAAAAGATGGAGATACTTTTAACACAAGGCTAAGGTTACTGAAGACATTAAGAAATCTTGATTGTTCTTCATATTTTAGTAAGTAGATTTGTTCCTTTGTTGATATACAGGGAAAACAGGGGTAGTTCAGGATGGGTTCATGTTTTTTGAATGATTTTGGTGGGAGATGAAGCAGGATAAAGTTGATTATACCTAATCTTTGAGGGACTTCAGAAAAATGGACAACTCAACAACAGAAAGCTTCAGAATAGTTAAGACGTTCCTTCAACCAGAAGGTGTGCTTCAATGGAGGCCTAGATCAACACATTTTCACACAATATTTGAGACTCTAATATGAAGGCTTGAATTGAAAGACTCAATTAAACACAAAAATATCTTATCAATCACACCTAAGGTACACCCAAATACTTATAGACAATATTTATCACCAAATGACAGTGAATTGATTTTAAATTTGTTTATCTCATCACAAGATGAAGGATCTTCTTGAAATGAAATTGTAAATACCACTAAACTATCACGAGGATGAGATCCCATGTGATTTCACAAAGATTTCAATGTAATATTGCAATAGGAACAAAAGAAACCATTTGCATACATTCTGAAACAAAACAAACAAAAATTGGTAGAGATTAGACATAAATTAATTTCAAAATTTCTTAGATTCATCAAAAGGGGAAAGCTTCCAGAGCAATCTTAATGCTTTTCAATGGCTATACATCTACAACCAACTTGACATGATATAAAATCTAACACAGAAGAAAATAATAGGTTATCTCATATTGGTGTCTCAGGAAGACGTCTTTCTGAAATTTTCTCTTAAGAATTCAAGCCCCGACCATTTGCAAGAGTATTCTCATTGCATTTATACATTTTACTCACTCAATTTTACCCCCAAAAGAGAAGAATATTCTAGGGACCTTTGCTTGTTACCAATTTACCTTAGAAAGTGGCATTTAACAAATTCACATACGAAAGCTACCAAGTGGACCAATTGTGAGTTGATCATGTTTCTTGGGCCCTCAACTAATGACTATGATGCCATGCCACAACTTTTTGGCAATCCTTCTAATTGTTTAGATTTTTTCATGTAAGAAATCCCCCTTTTAATCATTTTCTGGAGGCTCTGTATAGCTAGATATGACAGGTTATCCTTTTTTCTCTCTTGAGGAAACACCTTTTTCATCTTTTGCACCCGTAACTTTCATCATTTCATCATTTTCACTTTCTTTCCTCTGCAACTCTGTCCCGCATCTAGCTTCTCTGGTAATTCCCATTTTTGCAAGTTCTTGAGCAATTCCAACTTCAAAATATTGACCTTAACAATCCTTGGACTCAAAAATTAAGTTATGAATCCATACAATGGCACTTTACAGATAGAGACAAAAAGGAATTTCATCAAAAAATGATGAAAAATAGTGCGTATTCACATCTCCAGGAGTCTTGGAGAAAAAATGGCAGAAAAATAGATGAGATGCATAACAACCATTGATTCTGCCCCTTCTCCACTTTATTTTATAACTGTCCATGTGTTTCCTTTGCACATCTATAAAGGATAAGTACAGGGGAATGTTTCCAAACAAGCACGGGCCTTCCACGTGCCCTGGGCCCAAGAAAAACACATTTTGGCCTTTGAAAGGTCTCAGTGTAAAAACAAGCCAGCAGAAGCCTCCATGTGTCTCAATGGCGCACTTTGAGATAGCCCCAAAATTAGATACCCCAAACAAGTGCGGTCTCAACACGTGTCTCAGTTTGACAGAGTTTTTTAAAAACATTGAAGGTTCAGTGGAAGGTGCCATGTGTCTAGGGTCCGAGACATTTTTCTTTGGCCGTTGAAAAGTCCAAGAAAAGGGAATATTGAGTGGAAGCCTGTAAGTGTCCTCCTGGTGTTTCTTCAAAATAAAAATTAGGGGCTGGTCCCCAAACATGCGCGGTCCCTCCACATGTCCCAGGCCTTTCAAAATTGCATTGAAAATTTTAGGTATAGAGCAGAGTCAGTGGAAGCCTCCACATGTTTCACTATCGTAATTGTTAAGGTGGGACCCTGAGGCAGATCCTCAAATGAGCGCTAGACCTCCACGTGTCCATGGTCCACAAAAACTGTGCTGGATACATGAATTTTTTTTCTAAGTCTGGGCAAGGAAATGGAAATTTCCACGTGTCTCCCTCGTGCAACTCCAAGGCCAAACCAAAAGATGAATTTTCAAATGAGCTCTAACTCTCCACGTAGACAAGCTTTGAGTCTAAAGTAAGCCTTAGAGTTTTCAAAGTTCCCCAATGAGCTGCATCCAACCAAAAAGGGCTATGTTTCCACTGATGCTAAGATGTAAATTTGACGGGGAAGAATACACCTGTCAAATTGTAAAATGCAGGAAAATCACCATTTGAGCCCGGAATTGAATCTTTCTTCAAGGAAAAAGAGTTTGGAAATGATATAAGGGCCAAATGTGATCCTTTAAGCCACATCCAATCACGTTTCCACATATATTGGGACAAAAAATACAGGGACAACAAAACGTGATTGTGAAAAATAGAAGTAAGGGAAAAAAACCTGAGTTTATGCCCAAGTTACAGACTCTTTCACATGGATAGAGGAACGAAAAAAATTCTCAAATTTTAAGTGATCCTCGACCAAGGAAGGGACTAATCATGGTAACCAAATGGAGGAAAAAAAATATATGCATCAATATGGGGACATATAAAACACGACAGAGCCCAGAAAATGAAGAATTTCAATGAGAAACAGGGCGAGATCAAATTGAGAACAAACAAGATGTAGGAAACGGTCTATTCAGATCGGTATGAAATACCTCTAGACATTTCTTGGCATGGAAGATTCTCACCTTAAATGGATCCCTATGTTGTTTTCTTGCAAGAAAACCAGGGAAAATAAGTAAGGAACTGGATAATTTGGGAAGTCCATCTACCATTGCTTTTGAGGTCAGCTGATACAAATATCCAATAGAAAAGTTACCATATCAGTATTGCCACATGGTATTTGATTCTAGTGTTGAGGTAGATAAAGCTACTATAGAAGATGAAACTGTATCTAAAGAAAATAGCTTATCTTTTAGAAAATCTCTAGCAATAACTATACCTTGTCTTGAGATCAAGCATGATTTGATACCATTTTGAACAAGCAATTGTACCTTTAGATGATGATTTAGGATATGACTGACTGATAAGAGGTGGGTAGTTAATTCAGGAACATATAGTACCTTTATAAATGTACATTTTCTTATGCCAAGAGGAGTAGTGACCTATCCTATTCCGTTTGCAACGTACTCTTTGTCATATACTATTCTAACTAGATCTCTAGTGGGTTGATCTATCACTGTATTGAACAACTTCTTGTCACCTAACATATGCTTACTTGCACTTGATTCTATCAACAAGACTTTCTTCATGAGTTGTGAAGTCTGAGAGACTAATACAACATTCTTACCATAATTGGCTCCTTTTGGTGTCTCCTCATTAGATTCATCATCCTGTTGGGTTGTGAGATGTCCCTCCTTCTTTCTTCAGTAGGGACATCATTTTGAATTTTTAAATTCATCTCGCTTGTATGTGATTGATTAATTCAAAGACCATTGTTTCAATCCATTGTACCAGCATTGATCACTGTCGTGAGTGTTAGTTTTGTAGATTTGACACCACCTCTTTGAATTTTTAGCTTTCTACTATTGATTCCAATGTTCATGTGTTATCTTCTCCAGAGGACCTCTTTGATTCTTCTGACCATAATGAGGCTTTCAGAAAAGCACTTTTTCCTGGGCCTCATCTTGGATGGAATTGATGGCCTCTTTATGCTTCAGTAAGTTCACAAGTTCTTTGAACATCACTTTCTATTTGGATACGTTCAGTTTCATAATGAATACTCTGAATTGAGAAGGGAGTTCCCTCAAGGTGATCATAACTATAATCTTGTCTTCTACCTTTACACCGAGCATTAATAACTCTGTTTGTAGCTCAACCACCTAAAGTAAAAATTTCTCAACTTTCTCATCTTACCCCATAGATAGGGTGTGTAATTTTGACTAAAGATGGAGTATCTTAGTCTGATTCTTCATGTCAAATATGGTTACTAACTTATCCCATGCTTCCTATAGTTTCTCTGCATCCCAAACATGCGGTTACACATCATTGGTAATACTCAACATAATAAACATCAGTGCTTTGGCACTAGATATCTCATATTTGATGAGCTCATCAGGGTTAGTAGGAACTTTCACAAACCCTTTGATGATTCCCTATAATCTCTCAAAGTGAAGGATAGTCCACATTTTTATTTTCCACACTATATAATTTGGTCCTTTGAGTAATTGTGCATCTGATAGAAGCAACTTCCGAGCAGACATTGTAATAAAAAATTATTATTTTTAAAATTAATTTCAAAGAATTATTACAATTCTTGACTCATTGTTGAGAGAGTCAGCCTCTGAGATGTTCTTTATATTCTCATGTTGAGAGACGAAAATGCATATTAGGGTGTTCATCATCATCTTCGTAGTCTGATTTGTAACCAAATTCTAGCTCTTCTCTAACTCTCTTTACTTGGTAATTGATGTCGAAAATAAAATACTCCAGAAGTCCTCTTCGAACCAATTCATTAAATACAAGCTTTCTGGTGTTACGAATCTCGTTAAGCAATGAAAAATAGAACCTAGAGCTTTCTAGAGTTGTTTAACAATGTTCTTCAGCTTGCGAATGTTTCTTTTGGCTGCCCACAGTCCCTACAATTTCATTCACGTTTAACATTCAACATTGGTCTGTGGGACTTGTCTCTAGCTTGGTTTGAGGCTTCTTCTTTCACAAATTATAGCCAACCAGAGATATTACTTCTTCTCCAAATGTCCACCCAGGTCCTTATTGCAACAATGACATCTAGGATCTATTTTGTCTACATAAAATAAATGTTGCAAAGGAAATGATCCTTCCAAAATCCACACAACCCTTTCCACGTAGGAAATTAAATGGTCATTTTTAAAAAAAATGCATTTGTCACTGTCCAAGTAAAAAAAATGTTGTAGTTAATGGATACTATCAACTAAAATCACATGTGTGGACAAAATAAAGTAAATCCATCCATGTCAATCTCCCTCCATGTCTTATTTTTAGGAGAACAAAAAACAAAACGCTAAAGAAGGAAGGTTGTTGTACTTGCACCAAAAAATAAATTGATTGATCTTCCCACCATGTAGGTTCCACGTCAAAAGAAAAAAACCATTCGCAAGTTCGGTGTTGGAATGAGCATCAACATCTCCAATTTCTCGTAGGAATTAAAGAGAAAGTCCATGTTTTGGCGGTTATATGAAATCAATAGGACTATTGATTTTTGGGTAAGTGCACAAAGTTGGGGGGCCAAAAGAGGGTCTTAAGTGGATGCATTTTTCTAAAAAGAAAACTTCAACTTGTATGAGTTTTTCGAAATAGTTACACTCAAAATTGGAAGATGTTGTAGAAATATAAATCATATCATTTTGAGTCTAGTTTGTAAGCTATTTAATTTTATTGAAAACGGATAAGTTTAAGTGGGTCAAATAACTAAAATACCAACATGTGCTCATGTTTTTGTTAAAAAAACATAATAGAGTAACTTTCATGCACCCACCAGTTTTTGAGCACCATTTCATACTTTTTAAAACCCTTTGGTAGAAAGATAGCTAGGAGTATCTAGTTTGTGTTAGAATTTTTATTTTTTAATTTTTTAGAGACTTTTTTATTTTCTAGTTCATAAATTTTATGTTTTGAACAATAACGGAGCTCCGAATGTGCCCCCCTAACTAAATCGAATAATATCAAAAATTAGTTATAAATTAAATAATATGGAAACCTTATATTAATCAGAAAATTTGAAATATTATATTTTTAGAAAGAAAAAACTCTGCTCTACGTCTTGGTATAAATGTTTTTAAACAAATCAATTGTTTTATGCTAATTTATCATGGAGGAAGTGAAATTTTTACATTTTCTTGCAAAAAAAAGTTGTTTTATGTGTTTTTGTAGGTCCATGCCTCAGGCTTGGGGATCCAAAACTGGATCCCAAGCCTTGAGGAATGGCTTCGAAAAGTTGAAAATGAAAAATGCGTACACACTATAACATGTTCTTTATAGTATAAACATTTTATATTACTTTGGCATGCTTCTATTTACAAAAATAAATGTTTAAATTTATTTTTGTTACTATAAGAAATTAGGGCCACCTTTCACCTTATGGAATTAGTCTCACAGCTCCATGAGTCATCTTTTAGAAGATAGTTTTTAATAGTATAGTCTAGTCAGTACATAGGTAATTTTCAGGATTTCAGCATTTAGCCTAAAGCCTTTAGCATTTAAATTCTACAATCAAAACCCTAAACCCTAGGCCATAAACCTAAACATTAAAATGTAAACCTTGAGCCCTAAACCCTAAACCCTAAACCTTGAACCGTGATCACTAGAATCTAAAACCTATAACCTAAACCATAAGCCCTAAATCCTAAACCTTAAACGTTCAGCCCTTACCCGTGAGCCGTAAACCCTAAACCATGAACCATGGGCCCTAAATTCTAAACCCTAAACCCTGACCCCTAAAACCTAAACCTTAAACACCGAATCCTAAATCCTAAACCCTAAGCCTTGAACCCTACACCCTTATCCTTGAGCCCTAAAATCTAAACCCTAAACCCTAAGACCATATAACCTAAGCCGTAAACCCTGAACCCTGAACCCTAAACCCTAAACCCTGAACACTGAACCATAAACCCTAATCCCTAAACAATAAATCATGCACCCTAAAACCTAAACCATAAACCGCAAACCCTAAATCCTTAACCCCAATCTGTAAACCCTAACCCTAAATTATAAAACTTAAACCCTAAACCCTAAACCCTAAACCTAAACCTTAAATCCTAAACCATAACCTTGAACCTTGACCCTTGAAACCTAAACCTTAAACCCCTAACCATGAGCCCTAAATCCTAAACCCTATACCCTAAAATACGAACCATATTTCATCAATATTTTCTAGTCTTGTGCCTAGAACTATCTTTGAGTTTTATTATAGAACTACCTTTTTATGAGAGGTGGGAAAATTAACTAAATGGATATGACATCTACCTTATGCCTTATAATTCATATTACACATCTCTTCCAAACTTGTTTTTCCCCGCATATACTTGTGCTCTTGAATGTAAATTTATTCACATTCTGAAACAAATTTCACATTTCTCATATTTCCATGTATAGTATTATGCAAGCCAGGATGACCCATTGGAAGTTGGAAAAAATAACCATCACAACACAAAAATTAATCTTAAAGGAAAAAAATAAACATAGAGAATATACCAATGTGGAGGTGTCAGATACTAATTGAATTTCCTATAGTATCCTCTCCTCTGGAGAAAGAGAAAGTTCTCGTTCTATTGGAATGGATAGTAAATTCGACAAAACTTCTTGAAGTGTTCAAAATAAGCATAGAAATATGGGAATGGCTACTTGAACACAGAGGGGTTATGAATTACCTACTAGATATTTCTTGTTTAGTTATAAATAGGAGTCACCTAGCCTATGAATTAGTTACCTTGCATTCATTGATAATTACTTATATGATAAACTCGTGGATGTTTTCAAAAGTGTATTCATAAAGATAGGTGTAGTCATCAATCATAGTGAAGGGTGTGATGTGATTTTTCAAGAAAATTCAAATTCATATAGATTTAGAGGTCATAACACGCATTTAGAAATATCTCTATCATTATAAATGGAAACCAAGTAACAGTGTCTCCCTGTATCTAAGGATCGAGGACTACTAGGGTCTGTGGAAGGATTGGACATTCAGGAATCTGACATTTCCCATTTTCAAAATATCAACAGATGAAAGACATCAAATTATGATGACTCTCTTTGAATGTTCTGCCTATGAAGTCGATGAACCCTTTTTAGTTAAATACTCTCTGTCAATTACTAATAAGAATTGGTAAGACACATAAGATTAAAATGAGTGAAATATTTCCTATACGATGAGAAAAAGAAGATAGATGTATTGGGTAATATTTATTTACCCATGAGCCTTGAGCCCTAAACCCTAAACCCCAAAACCTAAACCTTGAGCACTAAACCCTAAACCATAAAACCCAAACCCTAAATACCAAGTCCTAAAATCTAAAACCTTAACCCTAAAACTTACATTCTAAACACTAAACCCTAAACTATAAAACCTAAACCCTGAACCCTGAGACCAAAACCCTAAACCCTAAATCCTAAACCCTAAATCACTAAACCCTAAACCCTAAATAATGAACCCTAAACCCTGAACTCTAATACCTAAACCCTTAACCATGAGCCCTAAACCCCTAAACCATGAGCCCTAAACCCTAAACAGTGAGCCCTAAACCCTAAATCCTTAACCATGAGCTTTGAACCCTAAACCCTAAGCCCTAAACCCTCAACCTTGAGATGAAAAACCTAAACCCTAAACCATACACGCTAAACCCTAAACCCTAAATGCTTAGCCCTAAAACCTAAACCCTCCACCCTTGAGCCCTAAGCCATAAACTATAAACCCTAAAACATAAACCCTAAATACTGATACCTAAAACCTAAACCATATACCCTAAACCCTAAACACAAAATCCATATACCCTAAACCCTAAACCTTAAACCCTAAACGTTAAATTCTAAACACTAAACCCTAAACCCTAAAATATGAAACCTAAACCTTGAACCTTAAGCCTAAAACCCTAAACCCTAAATCCTAAACCATAAACCCTGAGCCCTAAGCCCTCAAATCTAACCCCCTAAACCCTCAACCCTGATCCCTAAACCCTAAACCCTAAACCTTAAGCCCTAAACCCTAAACCCTAAATCCTAAACCATGAGATTTGAACCCTAAACCCTAAACCATAAAATCTGAACAATGAGTGAAAGAACATAAACCATAAACCCTAAACATTAAATCCTAAACCCTAAACCCTTAACCCTAAATCGTAAACCCTAAACCTTGAGCCCTAAACCCTATTCCCTAAACCATGAGCCCTAAATCATAAATCTTAAACCCTAAAACCCAAACCCTAAATATTGAGCCCTAAAACATAAACCTTAAACCCTAAACCCTAAACCCTAAACACCAAATCCCTAAAACCTAAACATTAAACTCTAAACACTAAACCCTAAACCCTAAACATCATTTTAGTAAGGATCTCATTTTAGTAAGAGGTAGACAAGCATTACAGAGCTGATTTAATGGTCACTACAGTGAATTATGGAGAAAATTTCAAAATTAGTACCAATTCAAGCAGTGGCAGGGCCAAACTCCAATCCAGAAGGTAAAAAAACCTACAAAATGACTATATGTTTTCACAAAACAAAGACCAACTATAATATATATGGCTTGAAAGTTGTAGGTCATTACTGAAATTCTGAAAATGAGTAAGTACTGACCATATTAGATTTTGAAAAACTATCTTCTAGATTATCACTGTCAGAACTAAAGGATCAATTCCATCAGGTGCAGAAGGACCCTAATTTATTATATTTAATAAAATAAACTTAAAGTATAAGAAATAATAAAATTACAAAGAAATAATAAAATAAATTTTATACTTCATATGGCTCCTTCCAACCCCTAAAAAACTTCATATGGAGAAAAAATCTTTCATGTTTTGTGTTCATAAAAACACACAACATGTTATAATGTGAGTGCCTTATAACATGTATGCATTTTAGGTTCCTGAATTCTCGATCCTAGGAATACTTAACGCGATCGTGTTTCGTTCATTTTTAGGTTTTTGTCCACTTTTTTAGCACCCCAACTTGGTGGCACTTACCCTTTTTTCCCATTCTCTTAAATCGCATTTCAAGTACTTTCCTTTAAATAATCACTGGAAATAGTTACTTCTCCTTAGCATTACCACACACTAGGCCACCACTCACCATATTAATTTTAACTTCTATTCCACTAACTATTCCTCTATATAAGTGAAAAATCAAATAACTTAACTAACACATCTATGCTTCTTCTTTTCCTTCACTTTTCCACAAATCTTTCTTCCACTACATCCATTTTGCATTCACATCGCAATGCTCATGTACGATTGATAATATTTAGGATTCTCCAATCAACTTTGTAATAGACTAATAAAAACAATACATAAGTAAGGATAATGGGAGAAGAGAAAGGACAATTCACATGGAATCATTTTCCACATAGTACATAAACATTACAATTATAGTTCTAATGAATTTTATTACAATCTAAAATTTTATTATTATCCCAACTTACAATTAAAATAATATTTTGTTGCAAGAGATATGTAGTTTTTTCTTTAATAATTGTGCATTTATGATTTAGTTTTTGAAATAAGAGAAAAAAAGAGTTTTGTTAATGGGCTTAAGAGATAATGATCCCCAAAAATATCATTCCCATGTTAATTAACCATTGAGTACAGAGACTAGCTTCAGTTCCATTTTTAGTTTCTCCAAAGTATTATACTTAATTCTCAATGATAGTCCAATGGATGATATATCTAACATGTACATCCTCCAAAGACATTGTTATGTGTATTATATGGGTCACTCATAACATTCTAAGGTTACGAGTGACCTTTATAGTGATCATATGTCCCAATGGACTTAAAATTTTAATAAAGACATATCATCAATACATCAAGAAAGAATTACAAACGTCCTTTTAGGATTTATATACCACCCAACACAAGCCAACTATCCTGGACATAAACCATAAGAAATAGGAGAATTTATTTTGTGAAAGATAATAAATTTTGAAGCACAATTATTAAAAAAATCCTCAATATCTATAAGCAGTTCTACATAAATTGAAATCTTATAAGGGTATTATATAATGGAGTTTTTGTAGATTTAAAACCCAAAAGGTTGATTTTTTTAGAAATTCTACTGAATTCAAAACTTGAGATGGTGTTAACGTAGTGCACAAAGGATGAAAAATAAAAACTTACATATTCTGTGTTGACTATGAACAAAGTATCTCAATGTGTAACACAACCAATATTTGGTATAGCCAAGAGAATGTAGCACAAGAAACCTCCCATATCATTGATGTTTCTTTTGTCTTGGGAGGAGACAATTATTTATGTCTCAGAAAATGGTTGGGAGTGTATAAGAAATTAAAAATATGACATAAATATATTTTATTATTAAGGGTAAAGGTTTTTTGACTGGGATCCTACCTAGGTAAAAAGAGTCCTAATATCCAGACGAAGGATTAAAACACCTGAAAACAAATTGAGACAACTTCCCAGCAAAGAAGATACAACTAGGAAGGATAAATAGTTTTCTTGAGAGAATATTTTTTCTTATTCTCTAATGTTTTCCACCCATCCGCAACCTCCTTAGTAGGAAGAAAGATTTCAATAGCTTCTAATGATAGATATATAAATTATTCCATAGGAATTCGAGGAGGAATTGTTTTCTTAGCTGCATTATAAGTTATTGCATCAACACCATTACATTTATGAGTTACATCATTAGCATTTTCCTTGTTTTCAAAATCTTAAACTTTAGAAAGAGGGATTTCAAGGACCTCTTTGGCCACCCCATCCATGCCATCATTTGAATCCATGTCTTCATTAGCATCAAATACCAAATTCCCACCGAGGTAAATTTTCCACCAATTCTTCTTCTCATTATTATGCTTTTCCATCCCGAATTCAAAAACAGTGTGACCTAAGGTTACACGTCTTCTGCATTTGAAGGGTAATCATTCGTAGTCTAAAGGTTGAGTCCAATATTTTTTTTGTACTCTTAGCTCAATGTTTGAAGGAAGGTTTTTTGATGTATAAATTTCCACAAGAATTATTGCATATGTTGTGTTAGTGAAGACAATGGTTTAAGAATTTATATCAAGAATTCTACCCAAAACATTTGCAATGGAGATCAAACAGTCAGGTTCCCAAAATTGCAAAGAAAAGTGAGGTATCCTAATAAAAACATGTTTTCAAGAAAAGGATAAATGATTGGGTTAAAAGAAGGGAACCAAGGTTGTGTGATAAGGTAGTGAGATTGTCACACCCTTAGTTTATCTGCTATGATGTATTGATCAAGAATAGAATAAAATCCATGATAAAAATGAATTTTTAATGAAGGATATAGGTATAAAATTCTTTAAAGGAGCAGGATCCAGAGCATGGAGATCCATTCAAGTAAGACTGGTAAGCTAGGCCAAAAACTACTAAACCTGCAAATCAGGGTGTGCTCTTTGTAATATCATTTAGATTCAATAAATTCATCCTCGAAGGTTATGAAAGGAGTAATGGTGGTAGGGACTATGGGTGTGGGGGTCATTTACCCTATAATGCATCTCTAAATGAGTGACCAAAAGGCTACCAAACAAAGTAACCATCTTACTTCCCTACGCTAGTAGTCACTTTCCTCGAAACAAAAGAATGGAGTTCTAAATGTTGGTCAAGGATGCCCCCCACAAGATGTTGCTGCAAGGTATTATTCATAATTATGAAATCCTAATTTATATGCATAATATATATAAGAGATAATATACAATGATTACAAATTTATGCTACCAATAGGTAGAAGTAAAAATGATACCCACCAGTAGCATACAATATGATGTCAGTAGATAGAATGAAATGTGCTATTAATCTGTATAATTTTTTATGATACTGGATGGAAACATAAAATATGATATTTTTCGGCAACATATAGTATGCTACAAGCTAATAGTATAAAAATGCTATCGGATTGTAGCATAAAACATGCTATTGACCTATAGAATAAAAACATTCTACCTGCCAATAGCATGGAGAAATGCTACTGGTTGGTAGCATAAATAATGCTAAAAGTTGGTACCATAAAAAAATACTACCGGTCGGTAGCACGGAAAAATGCTACTGGCCGGTACTATGAAAAAATACTACGGGTTGGTAGAATATTTTATGCTACTAGATGGTAGCATAAAAAAATTACCATAAGGGGGGTGGGATGAGTTTGAAAATGCTAGATGGGATTAGTGACCGAGAGGAGTTTGAAACTATGGATGAAAGGGAAAGCAAGCCAAGCCTTGCCTCGCCCCCTCCTCCTGCTAAACAGGATATGTGGGGTGAAAATTTTTTGAGTGGTACAGGGAATCAAAAGGTGACCTATTATTTTAGGATTCACCTTCCTTTCCCTTCTTGGGATGTGAAAGGTTTTTCCTTATCTATTCTTGAGTAGCGTATCATCAAATATGAACATATGTATGCATTTTCATTGTACTGTAGATTTGTTGGAACATGTCCAAACATTGATGTTGTTTGGATCTGGGAACATTGAAAATGGATGCCAATCGGTAACCTGGATATTGTTTCCATGGCCCATGAATAATTTCTCTTTAATTTCCTTCATGAAAAATATTTTATTAGGGTTATTAAGGAATGCCCGTGGTTTGTTAGCAACACTATTATGAATATGTTCAAATAAGCCTATGGTTCTCATGGATGTCCTCCTTCTAGATCTTTTAATGTTTGGGTTAAATTTATTTCTCTTCCTCTCAAGTTCTAGGAGCTAGAGGGGATTCATGGCATTTTTAGCTATGGATCAAGAATTTTTTTTTTCTCTAGGCTTATTTTTTCTCTCTACTACATCAATGTCCTTGTTGGGAAGATATTTGCCTCTATTAGGCTTAAATAAAAAATAGTATTTGGGTTCAAAACCTAGTTTTAGAAGAATCAAGTTTTTTATGCCAAGTTCTCTGAAGTGGGGCATTGCTTGGCTAGCTATTTGGCTTATTTTGTTTTGGCACATAAGGATATCCCTGTTGGTGCCATTTATTCCCCTTAATTCAATATTTATCAAACAAATTGTAATCCTTCCTCTTTTGGAGTTGGCACAGAAGGGAGTTCTGAATTGGAATTATATGTGGCACTATCGGCTATATCATGCCCTAGTTATACACTTCTGGTGGAATCAATCAATATGAGGACACATGAGAATTTTTTTACACCTCAGTGACTACTGGAAAATTTGGAGGTCGAGCCGTGTCAAGGCTTGAGTGTGGCCAGTATTTTGTGATGAATATTAAGGAGGAGGGTGACTCCATTTATGATTCACCTGCCCCTCCTACATCTAGTTTTGGTTTACCCATAGAATCCCATCCATTTTATTGTTCTAGGATTTCTTTTGAGGAATAATTCCAAGCTTTGGCACAATCCATGGAATTAGTACAATCTAAATTTCTTGAGTTTCCCATGGTGATGACTGGTTTAGTCAATGAGTTGGTTGTGGAGGTAGACATGAAGGAGTCATTTGAAGAAGAAAGATTGGATCTTGAAGAAGAATGATTCTCAAAAGGTAAATTAGAAATTATTTTTAATATTTATTCTCTTAATTTTCCTCGTTTGCTTTCCAGGTCAAGTGGTGGCTCCGCCCCCATTCCTCTTGACCCTGATTCATTTAAAATATTAAAGGTTTGGGAGGGCCTGAGATATAACGATTATTTAAGGATTATCTTTGGCTCAGAGAAGGAACTTAATAATCCATTTAAAGAATATGGTTTGAATATCATCTGCCGTAGGAAGTATAAGTTAAAATGCTCCTTTTGTCTTTGTTTTTGTTTTGGTGTCATAGTTGGGCTGCCTATTTCTATGGTTTTCTTTTTGGTCTTCATTTTTTATATCTTGGAAATTGACCTTTCTTTACTTGGGGAGGATACCAATCAAAAAACCTTTATCCTTAATAAAAATAGTACCATACGATATCATTTTAACTGCTAACATAAAAAATATTCAACAATTTTTTTTGTTGATATAACACTAGTGAAATCCATAGTTTTTCACATTTTTTTTATAATATTTTTATTTATGCCCAATTTTGTGAGGACATATGTATTTTAGAGATTTCATTTTAAATTATATTTCCAAAAAATAATTTGTACAAAATTACATATGATTTTAGCTGACAACATATACTACAAGATGATAACATATACTATTATTAGGTAGTCGCTACTAACAGACACAATTATCAAATGATTCGCTAAACCATTCAAAACCAATTTCTTTCATATTATCCATTATTTTGAAATTCATTTTAATAGATTCACCAAATAATATATATGAGTACTTTTAATGGTGTCTTAAAATTTACCCTGAATAAGGACTAGTAACTCAACACTCATCTCATTTTGTATAAAATTATGTAAGTGTGCCACTCATAGGTTTATATTTTATCTAAATAAAAATTCACTATGATTCCTTTAAGTTCCATTATAAATTATATATGTATTTTGATTTAGTAAAAAATTGTTATCCGAAATTTACCCCAATGTGATTTCGATTACTTGCACAATTTTTGTAGACTCGGATAGATAGAAATGGTGAAAACAAGAAATATGGATTTTGTAGGCATGTTTTTTCTTTTCTCTAACTTTCCCATTTAAGGAAAATCTAAGGAGTTTGCAAAAATTTGAAAAAACTAAAAAAAGACCTATTTTAATGTATTATAGGTCTAGGGGCTGTGGGTGGAACGACTGTGGATTAAATTAGGGTTCCTCATCATTGAATTGGATTCAAAATTAGAAGACAATAATGTATTTAGGAAATATTAGGTCTCGGTGGCCTAGGCGGTCCAAATACCATCAGGCCGTAAGTTCCCTGAAAAGCCGATTTACCCGATTTACAAATAAAATGGAAGCGGGTCCTTTGTGTTGTGGAAAAGGTGGAAGTTCACGTCCTAGGCGGTCCGAGTTCCATCGGGCTGTAAGTTCACAAAAACGATGATTTACCTGATTTACAAATAAATGGAAGAAGGTCCATTTTATTGCTGCGAAGACGGATTTGGACGGCCCAAATGTCCCAGGCGAGTTGCAACATGAGTACGCAAAAAATAGAAGCATCCACATAAAGCCAGATGTGGATAAGGTGGGGAGTTGGAGGCCCAGGTGGCCCTTATAGCCTCGTGTTATGAGTTCTTCAAAAACCTAAAATACCCACAATGTAAAGGGAAATGTGGACTATGAGAGCCTGCGTGGAACACCCCAACCCTGAACTTCAAACGAGTATAACTTTTGACCCAGAGCTCTAATTTTTATAAAATTGGACTTTTTGAAAAGTAGCTCCATGACCCAGTTAGTGGATAAGACAACTAGGGTTGAGGTACACCTTGTAGAAAAAGTCCCTCAATAGTTTGGATTACTGTATGATGATGTAATTCTTGTAATCCCTACTTTCTATCATTAAATCAGAGAGGGACAATCCAACCCTAGGGGAAAACTTGGTTAGACAGTTATCACCCCTCAAGTCCATATTAATGTAAAGAGGGTGGCTCTAGATCTAGTGAGGCTAAGAGTTATATTACAAATTGAGGCCACTCTCACACATAGTGGGGAGGAAGAAGAGGAGGAGGCTAGGGTAGATATGGAGACCAAGACATGTAAGGAAATGAGGGAGGTGGTTGGAGAGAAAGCTTGGATAGAGACGAAGACCAAGATAGGAAAGGAGACGAGGGAGGAGGTTGGAGAGGAGGTTGTTCCTGATACTGAGCAGGATAGTGACACAGAGTGGCGGGTAATAGAGGATATCTCTATTATAGAGAAAGAAGAGGTGGAGGAATAGAAAAAGACTCTTGTTTATGAGGAACTAATTTCCTGAGAGAGAGGTGGCGACAAGCAGTCTGTGATGGGCCAGTGAGTCACATCAAGTTAGGGCATTACGAAGCAGGTACCTGTAGTGGCTCCACCATCATAAATTGCACTAGTTGACCCTTCTTGGAGACTAAGACATCTTAGTATGTAGATACTCTTCCCTCTACTATATTAATTATAATTTTTAATGAATCACACATTGTATTTCTTTTTGAGTTTTTTAATAGTTTTCTAAATCACCGTTGTTTCTTTTGTTTTGCAGCCACTGTTGATGGATGGAAAGAATTTATTTATATGATCTTAGTCGATACATTAATTATCCCCATAGGGAAGACTCGAGAGGAGATTCTTACAACCATGGGGTATCCATTGCAGGTCATCCATCACACTGACATTTTTGCACCGGTTTGGCACGCCACAGATTATTTCTTAGACAAAGACTGTGGTTAACACATTCTAGATAGCCTAGAGGATGGAGAGGTGGAGCCACTCCTGCAATGAGGCTGTGGCTACTGGAAGATCACCTAACCCATCTCATATCCATTCTCATCACTCTGTTAATGAAAGGTCACATTCATGCCATAGGATCCACAACAAGATCCTTAACCACACAACTTCTTAGGAATCTCATAAGGAGGGATAGGCCACGAGCCTTTATTTCATCGATTTCATTTTGAGAGACATATATATGATTAGTTTTTATATTTTTCGTGTTTATTGCGAGTGATTTTACCACACCTAGAGTGTGACAACATTATATACAAAATCAATTTATTATGGACATATATACATATACATATTTTTGGCTCAGTTATCCTTGTGTAAGAGTTATCTTCATGGATGGTTTACTTCACTTGTGTACTCTTATATGCTCATAATTCCCAATATTTTTATATGCTTTTTTAATTCATGATATGGATGATGATACGCTTAACAGAATGATTTCCGTTTTTTTATTTATATGATGCTTATGCAAACACAATGTAATGTTAGAATTTTTGTTTTTCAAGAAATATTTGGCACCTCTAATTTAGTTGGAAAATTGTGATGAATGTGACGTGATAAGAAAATGAACCAACTCCATGAAACTAGTAAGATGTGATGGCTTAACACAAAGAGCCAGAAGGGGCATGAGTCATATAATTTTGATAAATGGAAGTGATGAGAGAAAGAAAATATTTTGATAGAAATCCAATTAGAAACCGACAACCTAAATCTACACATATTTTACTACATAATCAAGGATGTATTTTTCTTATAAGTTTATCTCGACTTAGACCTGTAGATGGCCTCTCGATTGAAAAAATCTGGTTTTGAAGGATAGTATCTCTTAGAACATATACATCTATTTAACTTTCTTGGGATATGAAATTTCAAAGCACTTTTCATTTTCTATATTACTTATAGATTACTAATTTATTAGAAGATACCCCCTACACCTTTCCCCATGCCACTAATAAGAAGCATGGGCTCATCACCAAGGGAAAGGCATATGAGAGTAAGGATACGTCCCTTCCTTTTCCAATCTCACGTCACCAATAGCAATCGTGGGCTCATCACTAAAGATTTGTGGGGCGAGAAAGTGTAGTTTTATTTGTAAATGAAATATTTTTGAATTTATTGATTAAATTATACCATTTTTTAATTTTAAACTTTGAGTTGTGATTTTAGGAGGGATAGCTTTTCCCCTAGCCTCAACCATATGCATCCAATAAGATGTGAGGGCTCAACACTAAAGAATGAGATAGGAGAATAAGAGATCTGGATAAAAATATTTCAGAATGCTTTTGTTACTAAAGAGGTTTTGTGGGAGAGATGTGATACCAAGAAGCTTTTAGATCAGAATATGGGAAAATACACCCAAGCTATAAGAAAACTACGAGAAGAACTAAGTATGCATGCCTTGGTAGGATTAATCTCAATAATCTGTTTTAACTTGATGAAATGATTAAATGATTAGAAATGTTGATGATAATATTGCGAATATTTGAAGAAATGTGATCGAATGTTTTGCAAATGTTTTTTTTAGAATTTTTTGAAAGTTGTTTGAAAGATAAGTTTCTTGATTAAAAATTCACAAAATGATCTAGAAGATGAAAATGCAGCACAAATGTAATAATGTACACGCGTAAATGCAAATGGATCATGCGTAGTAACATTTCAAGTGAAGAGAGTTGACGGAATTTCCAAATTCTTCACCCTCTAATGTACATAGGTTATATGCCCCATTCTTGTAGTCCTCCATCACTTGATATGGGCCTAACCACTTGGGCCTGAATTTCCTTCCTTCACTGGTTTTCTTATTGATCCAACTGTCAAGTCTCAATACCAAATCTCCTAGTAGTATGTCACATTCGTATACCTTTTTGTTATATTGTTAGATCACCCAGTTAGTGTAGACACTATTTCACTAATCATCTCTAAGATGAGCTTTGTTGAGGATTTTTAATTCAATGAGTCATGCCTAGTGATATCCCTTTTCATGTAAGATGCATTACAAGGAATTTTCGAGACTAGGTATCTTAACTTTGAGTGGTAAGACTGCTTCAGAACTGAAAACTAAGGAATATGGGGTTTCCCCGTAGGTGTTCTTATTTAAGTTCTATAGGTCCAAAAGGCTATAAAAATCTTCAAATTCCACTCACGTTTATTCTCCTGAACTGTTTTTAGGAGAATGGACTTTAACGTCTTATTCGTATCCTTAACTTATCCATTAGCTTGAGGATAGTATAAAGAGGTTGTGTGGTGTGATATTTTAAACTGTGAGAATAACTCACGCACCTCTTTGTTTTTAAAAGACGTGTCATTATCCAAGATAATGACCTTTGGGACACTGTACCTACAAATGATCTAATTCAAGATGAACTTTGTGATCACAAACCCAGGTACCATAGTAAGAGGCATGGCCTCGACCCATTTTGTGAAATACTTCACGGTCGTAATAATGAAATTGTGTCCATCTGTTTATGAGGGAAAAGACTTTCCCCAAGTAGAAAAGGGTTAAGGTGTTACTATCGGTTTGTTTTCTTGCAAATGTGTAAAGGGGAAAATTGTAAGTTTTCAAACAAGAAAACTTTCTCCTATCTCAAATTTTCCATGTTTTGATCATACTTGTTAACCAAAATAAGCTCCCTCTTATTTTGGGTTAACTAGCTTCCTTTTTTTCCTCAGTAAAATTTTTACACATTTCAGGAACTCAAAATTTTCTGGGCATCACTTCATCAGATAGAGAATTCTTTCCCCTTTCCAGAAACGTAAGGATGTCCTCCTAATTCCTTGTATTTTGCAAGTTATGGCTCGGTAGAGTTTGGAGGGGAAAATTTCCCTGGACGGTCCCACGGAGGAAAAACTGGCACTTAGCCCTTTTGGGAAAAAAACTCAAAGGAAACGTTCGACCTGAAAGCCCGCAGAGGAAAATAAATGGTCTTCGCCCCGCAGATGAATCAGGATGCACCACGTGTCAAGGTAGAGCGGCAGGGCACGCAGGTAAATTGGGAAATTTTCCCAATTTAAAATTTAAAAGGATAAAATGGTGCTGCATATCCGGGACCAGTTAGAGAGTGCCATGTGTCTCGGAGTAGCAGGGTGTGAACATTTTTTGGATTTGTTTCCCAATATGAAATCAAAAAGAAAAAAGGCAACTCTTTAGCCCGCGAATGAATCAGAAGGCACCACGTGTCTTAGAGCGACGATGCCGCGGAGTATTTTGGGAAATTTTTCCAAAAGGGAAAAATTTAAAGTTTGACCCCACCAACCCTAATTTTGACTCTTTTTTTACCATTTTTTCCCTAAATCTTCAGAGGTCCATATCTTTCGAACCAAAGCTTAGTTTTTCACGTTTTTGGTATCAATGGAAAGCTGTTGAAATTCTCTATGTGATGGAAACTTTAATTTTAAATGATGGAGTTTTGTGCGATAAAATCGAGCACACGTCTTTGACATGCAAAAAACAAAAAGAATTTTCCTCGACTCCACTCCAATATTCTCCTACAACATGGATGGCTCAATTTCAAAGAAATTAGGGCAAAATATCGAACGGTTCATATGCAAACTGGAAAATTGAAATATAAAACACATTTTTTCACGTAGAAGCTCTTCTTGGGCTCGTCATAAGTGTTTTATTTATGGAAGAGGGGAAATGATCAAATTTATTTGTAACGGCTTTGGGTTGAATGATGTAATGGTTTTTCGAAGTCTTTCTAAGGGTTGGAAATCAAATTTGGAAACTAGAAGCACGTTTTTGTGAACAGAGGAAAGAAAATGACTATTAGTCTTCTTCTATTCTCCTCTATATTTTTTCCTCTATTCCCACTCGTTGTACAAGTTTCAACTCTGAGATCAATAAAAAAGGAAGGAATTTTATTTCCCCTTGATGGAAAAATCAATTGGTGTTTTGTGACCAGCGTATTTTATTGTATCTTGTGTTCAAAAATTGCAAATTTGTCTTTGTTATATTAATGAATGCATGTAATGAAACTTCTAGTTGATGTGTGTGGGCATATGAAACTCTACCCACAACATTGATTTTCACCTCCTTCATTCTCACTCCCTCCCCTTTCTCAGATTGATTTCTGCTATAGAAAGGAGTTGTTATTATTGCCATAGGGATAATGGAGTGTTCTTGTGGATCTCTGGTTGAAAAACCACCATAAATCCACTTTGGTTTTACATGCTAAACAATGGGAGTTGTACCATTCAAATATAGAGGGACTTAGATTCCCATAGCGTTGGTGTGAAATCCACAAATTTATCCATGAGACAAATTTTCTCGCCAATAGTTTTTTGCACCCACCGTGGGGCAGAGTTGTAGCATCTGCACCCAAAAATGACCACAAGGTTTTTAAAATATCATTAAGTTTTCCTTTGAAGTCTGAAATTCCTTATGATCCAAAAATACAAAAAGATTCAAATAGAAGAGTTTTGCAGATTGAGTAGCCATATGAACTGCATGGATATAACTCAAAATTCTTGCTAATCCTTTTAGAAAACCTTCTTTACTCTATCATATCTAGAGGAAATCATTTCAGACCTGAAAGAGGTTACTTGGAATATTTGGTAGAGTGTAAATCATCTCACCATTGCTACAAAATTCTAGGCTGTGAAAGAGAAGACAATAAACTTTCAAGCTAGCTAATAGAAGGTATACTCACCAGCTAAGGCAAGGAGGAGTGATTGAACCTACTTTTGAGGAGTTAGAGAGAGAAGAAGAAGAGTTTATAACTTGGTTTAACAGAGAGGAAGAGATTAGAGCTCAATTTGAAGAAATTGCAAGACTCCAAGCTACAGCAGAGGAGAGAGAGGCAGCCTTAGCTGACCAAGAAACCAAAAATAGAAACAAAATGGGTGACCGTGAACATGAAGCACGTAGGCCTATTGTGCCATGGGGAAGAAACATAGGGCTGCTTGCCCTCTAATAACCTCTTCATGATCTTCCAAGAGGCTCTAGAAAGAATTTTTCCAAATTCAGGGGAGATGGTTCTCAACTCCGTGAAGAACATGTAGCAATATTCATCACTGCTTGTGGTGTATTAGGAGTTGAGAATGAAGATGTGTCAGTCAGACTATTTATGGAATCACTTCAGGAAAAGTCTGCTGAATGTGTTTACATGCTTCCTGCAAGATCTATTACTGGTTACGAAGATATTAGAAAAACATTTGAAAACAGATTCAAGAGCACTGAACCTGGTCAAGAGTTGCTGGTGAAATTAGTCCAAATAAAGAAAGAAAGCTCTGAATCCATGAGGGAATTTTTAGTAATGTTTGATAGATTGAAAAGAAGAGTCCCTGAAGATGTGCTACCTCTTGAGAATAACTTGAGATAATTATTCATCAGTGCCTTGCCATCAGAAGTTGGTTTCTTCCTCAAAAGAGCCCAACCAAACACACTGAGGGAAGCTCAAGACTTTACCATTGAAACTAATGATGACTTAATCCTCTCTAGAAAGGTGAAAGACCCAAATGGGAAGAAAAAGGGTCAGAGTTCAGCTTTAATAACTACAGATCCTATGTTCCAAAAAATGGAAAATGATCTGGTTGCCTTGAAGAAATAATTGTCCCAAATGACAACGAGAAATGCTCCAAGGCTGCCAAACTTCCCTAATAGACAAAGAATTGCACCACCTCCTCACCAACTTTCCCTTGAAGAACCTCCTATCAATGCTATTTGTGACACTAGAGAATCAAGAGAGGATGCTGAAATTTATGAACTTGAAGGAGTAATAACAGAGGATTACGAAGGCTACCTCGAAATTGAAGAAGTTGATATGCACAATGGCTTGCTCTAGTTTGTTGATGATGGGGAAGAAGAGGAGGAAGCCCCAAGCTTCTCATGTGCTTTCTTCACTTGAGCTCAATCCAAGAAAGATGCTCTACCCTCCGTGGCTCAAAAGGAAAAGAAAACTAAAGAAGATCCCACTCCAACATCTACACAAAAGAATATCATCAGCAGAGGCTCACTATTACCACCCTTAAAGGATTCAGCCAAAATGAAACCAGGCCAAATGGCTGCTAGAGATTAGGCTGTTATATCTAGTAAGTCACCTTTTCCTTCTTCTAGCTCACAAGTTATTAAAAACACTCCTCCCTCCAATGAATTCTATCCTAATTCAGCTAAAGGTGTAGACCATAGCTTCACCTTCACCTCCTTCTAAGTTGATGGCCTCACCCTCGGAAGACAATCCAATTTCCAAGTCAGCCAAAGTTCCTCAAAGACCCTTACCATGTAAACCTTCCCTCACTCCAGGAACTTCCCCCTCATCCAACATTGTCCCATTTTATTTTTTGTAACATGCAAGTAAGACCAAAGTGCAGCTCTCAGAGATTGAATACTTGTAAACAAACCCTGCTCAGTTTGATAGACTAATTAATGTTTTTTAGAGTAGTATTTATATACCCTCAAGTTCAAATTCTAAAGGTATGCTCCTGATACCATCTACACCACCTGCTCAAAACATGCTGGCCCTAAGTGATTCCAAAAAAAATAAGGTGGAGCCCTTCTACTTGTCTCTTCTCATGAATGGTTTTGAGCTCAACAATTGCATCATTGACTCCGAAGCTTCTGATAATGTAATTCCACTCAAATTTGTCAATGCTCTCAGCCTAACACTAACTAGAGTTAACAGAACTTGTTACTCAATGGAATCTAAGCAAGTACCACTAGTAGGAAGGATAAAATACATACAAGTGGTTTTGGCTGAATACCCTGATAAGAAAGTACTTCTTACCATCTTAGTGGCAGACATTCTAGGATTTTTTGACATGCTCTTGAGTATAAGTTTTTGTAAAGACCTTGGTCGAGAGATAAAGATGGATTGGACCTCTGTAACTATTCCAGTAAAGGGTGCTTCTGGCAAGAAAAATGAAGTTTAGAGTAATAATTTCCAATGACCCAAGAGCTAATATCCTCTTTCAAGATTGTGGATCAGGAAACTATTTCCTTACTTCACAACGAGAAAAAGACTTGCCACTTTCCTCGGAATCAGAGAAAGATCAGGTCTGGACTATGGAGTTTGATGGAAGCCATTCCAAAGTAGGCTTAGGGGCTGGTGTTGTGTTGTACTCTCCTTCCAATGTGATGCATCATTTTGCATACAAACTATAGTTTGACAACACCAATAATACAATAGAATATGAAGCTCTCCTATTGGGTATAAGTGTAGTGGAAGACATGGGAATAAAAAAGCTGAGATTCCTTGGTGATGTAGAAGTGATAGTGAAGAAAATCCACCATTAATACTAGGTGAAGAACCCAAGGCTCAGGCATTACAAGAATAGAGTGTGGGATTGCATTGAATTCTTTGATGCATTCTCTATTGAAGCCATCCCAAGACAACAAAATGAAAGAGCTGATTCTCTTACAGTATCAACATCCCTATGACTCCTCATCCTTCTTTTTGTAAGGAAAAAATAACCATTGAGATGGTTTTTAGACCAAGTGTACCTGATAACATAGATCACTGGAAAGTTTTCAATGACGACAATCAGATTTTAGCCTTCTTAGAGTAAAGAGACAACTTCAATAATCTCTTCTTTGAGGGAAGTGTTAATCCACATAGAGAAGCTATGGCTGTAGATGCATCAGATGAAATTGAAAGAGTGGATGATGAAGGCATGATCATATTGAAAGGAAACAAGATCCCCAAAGGTCTAGTCTCTCTGGAGGACTTGTTTGACAAGCATGATAGATTTATTTGTGAAAAAGAAAAGCTATCTTCTCACTGTCCATTTGATTTTGACAAGGAAAACATTGGGACTTGTAAAAATCCAAGGATGGTCAACATTGGCAAATTTTGCTCACCTAAAGAGAAAAGGAAGTTTGTTTCTTTTCTTAAAAAGTACTCTAATGTTCTAGACTACTCTTACGACAAGCTCAAATATTTTTAGCCAAAGGAAATGCATCATTCCATTCCTCTGAAGCAGGATGCTAATCCCTTCAGGCAGAAGCAAAGACCCTATAATCCAAAGATTGCTGATGTTATCAAGGAAGAAGTGAAAAAGATGTGGAATGCAAGAATCATTTTCCCCCATTCACCACTCAACATGGGTGGCCAACATTGTACTAGTCAGAAATAAAAATGGGGAGATTAGAATATGTGTAGATTTCAGCAATCTTAATCAGGCATCACTCAAGGACAATTACCCTCTTCTGATCATGGATCATATCCTACAAGCAGTTACTGTATCTGAGATGATCTCTTTGCTTGATGGATTCTCAGGGTATAATAAAATTAAAGTGGCTGAAGAAGATTATAGCAAGACAACTTTCACAACTCCTTGGGGCACTTTTTCTTATAGCAGGATGCCTTTTGGCTTGATCAATGCGGGAGCCACCTTCCAAAGAGCCATGGACCTGGATTTCAAAGACCTCAAGCATTGTATTTTCATATACCTTGATGACTTAACTGTGTTTTCAAAGAAGAGAAGTGAGCATATCTTCCACTTGGGGCAGATTCTTGTAAGATGTAGAAAACATGGCATTTCTCTAAATCCCAAGAAGTGTATCTTTGGAGTCATAGAAGGCAAGCTATTAGGACACATTGTGAATAAGCATGGAGCACATATTGATCCTGAGAGGGTAAGTGATATTCAAGCACTGTCTCTTTCCACTAGCAAGAAAGGAGCTCATTCTTTGGGAAGGTAAATTTTCTTCGCTACTTTGTCCCCAAATTTGTTGAACTAACCAAGCATATCACCTCTATGATGAAGCCTCAAACAGTTTTTCAAATGGAGTAGTGAAGGGAAAATAAACATTTTAAGAAATCAAGAAGGCCATTTCCAAAGCTCCAACGCTGGTATCTCAAGATTTTAGCAAGGAATTCATCATGTACTATTATGCCTTGGAGCACACTCTTTCTATTGTCCTAGTTCAAAAGAATGATGAAGGATTAGAAGAACCTATTTCTTTCATGAGAATGCCATTTGAAGAAGCATGAACTAAATTACAGTCAATTGGAGAATCATGCATACGCAGTGGTCAAGGCCATGAATAATTTCATATTTTACATACTCAACTCTCACACAGTGGTGATGGTCCCCGGAAGTGCAATCAAGTGGATTTTGACACAATAAGATCCCGGAGCCAAAAGAGGAAATTGGATAGCAAGGATCTAAGAGTATGACCTGGAGATTAGGCCCTCTAATCTGGTTAGAGGAAATGGTTTGTGCAAGTTGATTGCTGAAGATGAATCTCTCAAATTTCAGCTTGCAGAAAGAGATGACACTTGCCCAACCTACTCAGAAGATTTCTCACAAGTTCTCTTTGTGAACACTACAGAGGAATGTTATGCAGACATTGATTACTTTCTTACCTATGGGGATTGACCTCCTCATTTTGATTACAAGAAATGAAGAACCCTCCGGAATGAAAGTAGCCAAATATGTGATTTGGAACCATGCACTCTACAAGAAATGGATAGATGGTTGTTTTCTCAAGTGTGTTGACAAGGAACAACAAGAAAAAACTCCTCAAAGCCTATCATGATCAAGCTTGTGGTGGGAAACTTTTCAACCATGGTGACTGCCAACAAAATTCTCAGAGGTAGGTTACTATTGGCCTTCTCTCTTTATTGATGCCACAAAATTGGGTTTCAAAAATGCAAAGCATGTCAGCGATTTGTTGGAAAAACCTCAGCTAGTTGCCTTGCCACTCAGACCTATGGTGATTAAAGAACTATTTCAACAATGGGGGCTAGAATTTATTGGTGTTCTGAACCCTCATTCAAGTGCAGAGCATTCCTACGTGCTCAAACGCCATATATTACTTCACTAAGTGGGTGGATGTCAATCCAACTAAATAGGCTAGCTCTGAAGTTGTCTGCAATTTCATAAAAGAGAATATAATTGTTCATTTTGGAGTTCCTCAAAATATTGTAGTAGAGAATGTTACTTATTTCTCTTCGAAGGAATTGATAGAATTTTTTTATGGCTTTGGGATTTCTCTTTGCTCATTCTTATGACTACTATCCTCAAGGGAATGGTCAAGCTGAGTCAAGCAACAAAAAATATTGTGACCATTATCTGTAAGCTTGTTGATGAGAATCAGAAGAATTGGCACACAAAATTATATGATGCATTGTGGGATGATAGGATCACTCCTAACAAGGCAATAGACATGTCACCTTTTTAGTTGTTATATGGAGTTGAAGTAGAGATTCCTATTACAATTGAAATGCCAGCTCTCAAGCTACTTCAAATAGTGGAAGATAGCCAATACAAAGATTCAATTGACAAGAGGATCCTTTTCCTTGAGAAGATAGAAGAGATTAGAATCCCTAGTAGTGGATAGAATCAAAGAACATCAGCTGAAAGTGAAGAAACTCTTTGACAGAAGAGCCAAAGCAAGGGAGTTTAGAGCTGGAGATTTGGTCCTTACTTTGGGAGAAGAGGAGAGAGCTAAAGGGCAGTCATGGTAAGTTAGATTCTTTGTGGTTGGGTCCATTTCAAATTTGGGAAGCTTGTGGTGAGAATTCCTTTCTCTTATCATACTTGGATAAAAATCGATTGGGATTGCCTAGAAGTGGAAAATATTTGAAGTTATACCATCAGTGAAAGTGAGTTGTCCCTCACCCTATACCCATATTTTTTGTGTTGTTTCCATCTTTTCTGTTGTGTGTATTTTGGTTTGTTTTCTGTTTTGGTGTGGTTTTGGTTTGTTGTGTTTTCCCCTCCTTCCTTCTTCCTTCCTTTAGTATTGTACATGACTCTGTAAGGCCCAATGGATAAGGCACTGGTCAACGTTATATGTTTTGAAACCTGTGATTCTGGATCTTCATGTCATGTCTTCACCTTGCTCAATCCATGCCATGTCCCCAAGCTAGAGCCAACTGTTGTCTTACAAATGTGTAAAGGGGAAAATTTCAAGTTTTCAAGCAAGAAAACTTTCTCCTATCTCAAAGTTTCCATGTTTTGATCATACTTGTTAACCAAAATAAGCTCCCTCTTATTTTGGGTTAACTAGCTTCCTTTTGTGCCTCACTCAAATTTTTACAACATTTCAGGACTTAAAAATTTTCTGAGTATTGCTTCATCAAATCGAGAATTCTTTTCCCTTTCCATAAAGGTAAGGAAGTCCTCCTAACTCCTTGTATTTTGCAAGTTATGGGCTTGGCGGAGTTTGGAGGGAAAATTTTCCCTGGGCGGACCCGCGGAGGAAAAATTAGCACTTAGCCCTTTTGTGGAAAAATCTCAAAGGAAACATTTGGCCCAAAATCTCACAAAAAAAAAAAGGTCTTCAGCCCGTGGATGAATCAGGATGTGCCACGTGTTAAGACAAAGCAGTGGGGCGCGGAGGTAAATTGGGAAATTTTCCCAATTTGAAATTTAAAAGGAAAAAATGGAGCTGCATATCCGTGACCAGTCAGAGAGTGCCACGTGTCTCGGAGCAGCAGGGCACAGACATTTTTGGGAAATTTTTCCCCAATATGAAAATCAGAAAGGAAAAAGGTAGATCTTCGGCCCGCGGATGAATCAGAAGGCACCATGTGTCTTGGAGTGGCGGGGCCGTGGAGTTTTTGGGAAATTTTTCCAAAAGGGAAAAATTTAAAGTTTGACCCTGCCAACCCTGATTTTGACTCTGTTTTTACCAATTTTTCCCTAAATCTTCCATAGGGCCATATATTTTGAACCAGAGCTCAGTGTTTCACATCTTTGGTATTAATGGAAAGCTGTTCAAATTATCTATGCGATGGACACTTCAATTTTAGATTTTGATGGATTTTTGTGGGAGAAATTTGAGAAAATGTTTCTAGCATGCAAAAAACAAAAAAACATTTCCCTCGACTCCACTGCCAATATTCTCCTGCCATGTGGATGGCCTGATTTCAAAGCAATTAGTCAAAGGATCAAATGGTTCATATGCGAACTGGAAAATTGAAATATAAAACACATTTTTACACGCAGAAGCTCTTCTATGGGCTCGTCAGAAGCATTTTCTTTATGGCAGAGGAATTTGGAAGAGGTGAAATGATCAAATTTGTTTGTAATGACTTTGGGTCAAATGATTTAAATGGTTTTTTGAAGTCTTTAGAAGGGTTGGAAATCAAATTTGGAAACTGGAAGCACGTTTTTGCGAACAGAGGACAAAAAATGACTATTAGTCTTTTTCTATTCTCATCCTCTACATTTTTTCATCTATTCCCACTCGTTGTATGAGTTTCAACTCTGAGATTAAAAAAAATGAAGGAATTTTATGTCCCCTTGATGGAAAAATCGATTGGTGCTTTGTGACCAGTGTGTTTTAGTTTGTCTTGTGCTCAAAAATTGCAAATTTGGTTTTATTCTATTAATTAATGCATGTAATGAAACTTCCAGTTGATGTGTGGGGCATCTAACACTCTACCCAAAACAATGATTTTCCCCTCCTTCATTCTCACTCCCTCCCCTTTCTCAGATTGATTTCTGCTATAGCAAGGAGTTATTATTTCCATAGGGACAGTGAGTGTTCCTGTAGATCTCTAGTTGAAAAACCACCATAAATCCACTTTGGTTTTACATGCTAAACAATGGGAGCTGCACCATTCAAACGTAGAGGGAATTAGTTTCCCATAGTGTTGGCCTGAAATCCACAAATTTGTCCACAAGACAAATTTTCTCACCAACATGATTATAGATTCTAGGTAGGTATGTGAATCTCATGAGAGAATTATTGACATTTATGGTACCTGCGCATGTAATCCATAATGTTTTGTTCTAAGGTGGGATAAAAATAACCCATTCCCAGTTTATCTTGCAAGTAGTGGCATGTCCTTCAAAGTAACCCCCACAGACTCCACTATGGGCTTCGAAAAGGATCTTTTCCGACTCTTCTTCATTGACACAACTCAACAACATTCCATCAAAGGCTATGCAATATAGAACTTGTTCTACCATCACATATTTGGAAGTCATGATGTGTGACCATCTTCTCTATTGTGATTTTTCTCCATCAGGATATACATGGTCCATAATAAAATTAATAATGTTTGGATACCATGGACACATGATGATAGAAGGTCTAGTTTTTATGTAATACAACACTCATTAAGGAAATCCAAATCTACCAGATCTCTCCCATCTAATGGGTTATATTCAATCCAATCAACAATGATTTGTCCTTTGACGTATTTTTTATTGATGAAATTTAGCTCAAATTCACCCATTACGTTCATAAAGTGACCAAACTTTTTAAACAAGGAACCTTGAGTTAAAAAAGTATGAAGATGGTTTGTATTAACAATTACTTGTGTTTCTTCGTTAAGCATATAATTCCTTAACCGTTTCATTGGGAACACTATATATAGGCATTCCATTTCTACCTATGTATAGGTTGTCTCATAATCTAGCAAGGTACGAATAATGATGTAAACAACACATTCACGTTCATCGTCATCTTCTTGTGCTAACATTCAAGCTAGAAAGATGTCAGTAGCCTGAGAATAGAAAATATGATGGCGATTTGAATTAGGTAGCATTAGAATAGGTGGTGAGAATAGGAACTTCTTCATGGACTCAAATGCCTCATGACACTCAGTCATCAAGATATTATAAAAATCTTTCTTTAAAAAATTATTAATTGGATGAATGACACAGGTTAAATTAAGTATGAACCTGCAGATTTCTCCAATATTTCCAAGAAAGGACCTAATGCATGACTCGTCTAAGGGCGGGGTGATTTCTGGGGCCTTTGGAATCTTTTATATGTTTACATCGATCCCTCGTGAAGAGATAATGTATCCCAAAAAATTTCCACTCGTCACTTCGAGTACACACTTTTTTGGTGTTAAGGTTGCTTCATATTCAATGAGACGAGAGAGGATCACATGAAGCACCTTAGGTGATCTCAGAACTTCCTAGCCTTAACCTAAGGGAGGTTTAATTTTTAGGGCCTCACAAATATTTTCTGGCTCTACATCGTTCACTCATGAAGGGATAATGTATCCCAACAATTTCCCCCCCATCACTCCAAATACACACTTTTCTAATGTAAAGGTTACTTCATATTCAATGAGATGAGAGAGTATCACGTGAAGCACCTCGGGGTGATCGCAACACTTCCTGGCCTTAGACATAAGATCATCAACGTAATACTTAACAATATTATGGAATATTTAGGCCAATGCTCATTAATAGGTAACACCAATGTTTTCCAAGACAAATGACATGACCACGTAGAAAAATGTTCCCCAAGGAGTTTTGAAAGTTGTTTTATTTTGATCCTCCTCAGAGATCCTAATTTGGTTGTAACCTGAAAATCTATCCATAAGTGACAACAACTCATATCCATTTGTTGCATCTAAACTAACGTTAATGGAAGGAAACGAAAAATCTTCTTTAGGGCACACCTTATTGATGTCCCTAAAGTCAATGCATATGCAAATATTCCCATTCTTTTTAAGAATGGGGACTATGTTTGAAACCAACATTAATTAGTCTACCGACTTAATGAAACCAACCTCTAGGAGTTTTATAACCTCCTCTTTGACAATCAAAGGCCACTTTCGGCTCCATAGGTCTCTTTTTTTAATTTATGGGCTTAATATATTGTTTGGTTACAAGGTTATGCACCACCACGTGGGGAGTAAGTCCTGTCATTTCCTTGTAATTGAAGGTGAAGGCCTTTGAATTTTCTTTGAGCACCTTTTTGTGTACTTATATCTCTTATGGAGTAAGCGAAGAACCAAGTTTTAAGATATTTGGTTATTCCTCTATCCCTATGTTAATGTCGATGGTTCCTTCAATTAGAGAGGCGTTAAGATCTTCAAATTTAGGCAGAGTGGGAGGTAACCCTAACTCTTTTTCCTTTATCTCATAGATCTCGAGGCCTTCCAATGAGGAAGGATATAATGTGCGATCTCTTAATAGGAGGATGGTGGAGGCCTAAGAGAAAATATTCTCTTATGGTGAGCAGGATGGAGATCAGTGTATGCATTGAGGAATCCTAGGATTTCCTCATCATTCTTAGAAAATTATATAGTGGCATGCTCATTATCAGACTCAACATATACCAGAATTTGATTAATTGGCATTCTTTGAACTAGAGGTTCAAGTCTGGCTGAAACAGTGAACTCGGTTTCTTTCAAATATTCGCTTGGAAAAAAGTGAGAAGAGGAAGTAGCTATAGATTTGTATAATAGGTTTTTCTCATGTGGGATATCCTCAATAGAGATGAAATCAAAACCTTTGCTAAGGTTAAGCACAATAGCCTTATAGAGTTGTAGATGTTCCGCTCTAGTCTCATAAACTTCCGAGACCTGATTGGCAATAATTTGGGAATCAACTATAACCCTAACGTTACAAAAACACATCCTCTTGGCTACAATAAGGCCAAGAAGAAGAGCCCCATAGTTTTCACCTTTGTTTATGCATTCAAAATTAAGATTAAAGGAAAAGGGCATGAGCTTCCCTTCAGGGGAAGTTAGAATCATGCTTACCCCAACACTGAAACAACATTTTACACCATCATAATTGAGTATCCAACATTTTCTAGTCAATATATAAGTTTTATCATCTTTGGCTTCTTATTCCTTTAGCTCTAAGACCTCAACCATGAAAATATATTTGTAGCCACTGACTCAAAGAGAAGAGAGGACAAAATCCTACCTCATACCCATGGATTCAAATGGAAGGAAGACTGGTAGGTCATTTTCCAAAAACTCTACAATTTTAACCATGGTCTTCATCGATACTGTTTCAACTATAGTGGATTTATATTTAGGTAGAACAACCCCTTTAATTACCTTTGGGGATTCTAATTCTGTTGTAGGAATTAGATTGGAAACTGGTGTTGAATCATTGGGTTTTTTCAATTGATTGGCTGGGAGTTTAAACTCAGTGTGAACACCATGATTATTCTTTAAGTTGGCTAGATGAATGTGGAAGGGATTTTGGTCACCCTGAGCAATAAATAATTTCCCTAGATGTAATATTTAGTCTTCCTAGAAAATCATGGAAGATATTTCTTTCATTCGATAGATCCATGGTCGATGAATAATTATATTATAATTGGTTTTCTGATCTAAAATATAAAACTTGGTTAACACCGTCTTTGTCCTGAGGGTAACTTGAAGCACTATTGTCCCAATGGACATTACTTTGAGATTTTCATAACCTCTTAGTGTGTTTTGAGTTGAAGAGAATTTTTTTATTCCATATCCTAGCTTCTAAAGAAATGAGAAAGGAATTATGTTCATGGTTGCACTGTCATATATCATTGTGCATTTGACATAGTTGTAAATTAAAACCTGGAGGTACAACATGGGATGACTTATTCATGTCAATTGAGCATCAGTTGACATATTTTTAATGTCGAATATGAAACCAACAACACATTTGGGCTTCCTTGGAGGATAGACGTCAAAGTCTATGTGATTAACTTGGGCCTTCGGAGGATGAGTAATGTGAATTAAATGACCAAGGCCCAATGCATCTAAAAAATCTACCTGATGTGTAGGTGAATTATTCAACAAATCCAAGAAGAAAATGTGAGAGAAGGTCTTGGTCAAATCTGTAATTAAATCATAGGCCCCCATAGGTTTGGGAGCCATTGACATATCATCTGATACAGAATGGTAAGTATGAAGAAGTTGTTAGGCATAATCCTGAGTGTGGGTCACTGTATTAACCTCAGGTTCGGTCTCCAAGTTATCCAAACCCAAAAGTTTTATCTTATTTCAACCTTCTAAAGGGGGGATACTAGGGTGTTTGAAGAAGTGGATGCTTCGTGGTCATTGTTTTGGATAAGTTCTTGGGTACTGAACTGAAAATTGGTCCTGGACTTGTTGAGGTGGGGGAGGAGGATGATTAAAGTCCACCAAATTAATGGAAGGAGAAAAGTTATTACTCCTTTGATTGTTAGTGTTTGTGTTTTTATTACTATTATTCAGATTGTTGGTGTTAACAACATTCAACTTCTTGGATTTATTTGTTATACCATCCATCATGAAACCATGATTCTTGTTAAGGACCTTAAGCCCTTGGTTTTTGTTATTGTAATTACTCGAGTAATTACAATTACCTTGTGAGGGAGTTACTAGCCTCCCATTTGTGTCATAGGTATTTCAACCACTGTTAATAGCTACTTGTTTAATACAGAGAGAATAAAGGAATAAGTCACAAATCTCATTTGATCCATGTTAGGAGAACTTGATGAAGAGTAAAGGAATTACCACCATATTTTAATAAAATGGGTGACAGATTCGTTGTGCTCTTGTTTGATGTGGAGGAATTCCTTGATTTCCATTCTCAATGGCTTGTTCATATTAAAATACTTTATGAACTCAAAGATAATTTATTCAAATGAATGGATCAAGGCTTATGGTATTCTGTAGTTCCATTCGAGAGTGATTCCCTCAAGGGTCTTTGGGAAAATCTTAGCTATAACCGCATCTCATGGGAGAAAATCTCTGACCACAATTGCATATTCTTTAATATGCACTTTTAGGTCCCATTCATCTTAAAATTTAGAAATTCAGGAAGCGGTCATGGAAGCATTATGCTTTGTATGTATAATTAACAGGCTCCTTAAGATATTCAACATATGTAACTAATGCATAAGACTCTACCATAGACAACCCTAGATGGGGAGGTGGAGGGGGCATAAGATGTTGATCTAGAACAGTGTAAACATTTGTGGAGGCATAAGGCATCCCCTGAGGCTGAGCATATGAGTCAAGAAAATAAAACTTGTCCCTATACGATGATTTGGAATACATATGAAAATATGAGGGAACATTATTCTAGTACGTAGTGGTAGTAAAAAAACCAAGGAACATCACAATGTTAGTTAGGATGGCATTCAAGAATGCACTTGTAGTTGGTGCTTGTTGAGGGTATATGTATGTGGTGTGAGAAGGCATGCCTAACGTGCCTGATTTGGTGAGAAGGTCTCCAAGGTTGGGAGCACCCATATAAAATCAAGGAGGTGAAGGATCTGAGGGCACATAACCAAAGGTTTTACATATGGTGGGGAATATTTCTTTGCCCTGAAACATATGTAGCATGAGATGGATGGGAAAGCTCTAGCTCCTTGACCCTATTCACCAATGTTGAAACTACACTAGACGCATACGGTGTTGTATTTAATTTAGGTGCATTTTGAGCTTGGTTGGAAGGGAAAGGTACATGATGTCCTAATATGGTCTGATATTTCGATGTGTTTCTTGTAGGAGGAGCGGTAGCAGAGTCGTTCTGAAGAAGAAGATCAATGTAATAAAGTGTATCTAATCAAAGGATTGACCCATTACATTAAAGTGTTGTTCACTTTGGGCATAGTGTGTCAAGTAATCCTCATCTAATAATTGGAGTGAATCAAACTGCATGTGGATTTGTGGTCTAAACAAGACCCAAGGATATGAAACTTTCTCTCATGTTAATTTCATGTTTTTAGAGTTAGAGGTTGCAAGTTTTGCAAAGATTGATTAATCTCCTCGATCCTGAATAATGAACCATTGTTGGAAGTTTAAGGAGGAGGATTATGAAGGTAATATAGGTTATATGAGTATTTATCATCCCACCCAGATAATGTGGGTGATTGTTGCATACCCATTTGGTAATAATACGCCTCGAGACCCAAAATGGGGTGACCATATTTCTGACCTGACATATTTAGGGGGTATATAAACACCCACAGAATAATGGGAGAGGAAAATGATGGTTAAAAGAAGGTAAGACAATGTAAATGAAAAGGAACAATTCCTTCACGTCGGGTTCACCAATTTATATGACTAAAAATAAAAACACAAGCTTCGTGCATTTTTAATGGAACAAAAATTCCCCAACCGGAGGCTAGAGATCTTGTAATAATCTACAAGGTAGGCACTACAGAACCCCACTGCGTAGTGCCAACAACACCTTTCCCCCACATGGGTGTGCTTAATCCTGATCGAGAGTATGATGAGCCAGAGGGGTGGCCTAAGGGGAGGCAGAACAGTGGCTACGCAAGTAGCTCCTCTGATGTGGGTCCACTGAAGGAGGAAGTTGGGGTGGAGAAGGTTGAGGTGGTAGTAACTATAGATCCTGTAAAACTTGACTCATAGTGTATGATACACTCTCACAGTGATCAAGAAGCTCATGCAGATGAGCAAACTCCAAAGTGACCCTGGCAGTTCGATCTTGAATATGTATGCGAGAAGTAGAAAAATAACCACCTTGTCATTTGTGGAAAATTATATAACAAAATTATCTTGCTTAAAAATTAAAGCATTACGAGCTTTCCATATATGAAAGAGAATACAAGCATGAAACAAATTCCAAATATTATCAATATAACAAGGCCAATGACAAAAGTCACCAAATAAAGCCACGTTCCATGGGAAGAAGTTAGAGTGATAGGGTCGAAAGAAATAATAGACCCATCTCCAGATATATTGAGCATGAGGACAAGACAAAAAAAGGTGTATGAATGACTCAGGGTAGGAACAAAAAGGAAAATTTGGATTAGGGATGCCAATATGCCTAAGCCTTTCTCCCATAGGAAATCCTTGGTATTTAACTACCACCTTATTTCTAAATTTCTCATTAATGTCTTTGACTTATCTAACAAATTGAACGCCATCCAATTGCCATCCTTAACTTATATTCCTATTGATATATGAAATCAATAGGACTATTAACTTTTACTCATTCTCTTAAATCACATTTCAAGTACTTTCCTTTAAGTAATCACTGTAAATAGTTACTCCTTCCTAAAATTACCACGCACTACAACACCACTCACCATACTAGTTTTAACTTCTATTCCACTAACTATTCCTCCATATAAATGAAAAATAAAATAAATTAACTAACACATCTATGCTTCTTATTTTCCTTCAATTTTCCACAAATCCTTCTTCCACTGCATTCATTTTGCATTCACATCACACTGCTCATGTGTGATTGATAGTATTTAGGATTCTCTAGTCAACTTTGTAATAGAATAATAAAAATAATAGATAAGTAAGAATACTGGGAGAAGAGAAAGGACAATTCACATGGAAACATTTTCCACATAGTACATAAACATTACAACTATAGTTCTAATGAATTTTATTATAATATTAAATTTCATTATTATCCCAGGACGTAACACTAAAATAATATTCTGTTGCAAGAGATATGTAGTTGTTAATTTAATAACTGTGCTTTTTTGATTTAATATTTTACATAAGAGAAACACAAAAAATAGAGTTTTTTAGTGGCCTTAGGAGATAATAATCCCCAAAAATATCATTCCCATGTTAATTAACCATTGAGTGCAAAGACTATCTTGAGTGCCATTTTTAGTTTCTCCAAATTATTGTACTTAATTCTCAATGATGGTCCAACGGATGATATATATAGGGTGTAGATCCTCCAAAGACATTGTTCTATGTATTATACGGGTCACTTATAACAATCCAAGGTTATCCAGGTGACCTGTATAGCGATCATATGTCCCAATGGAGTTAAAATGTTAATAGGGACATATTATCAATACATCAAGGAGTTGAAAAAATACTTTAAGGATTTATATATACCACCCAACACAAGCCAAAAAACCTAGACATAAACCATAAGAAATTGGAGAATTTATTTGGAAAAAGATAATTAAATTTGAAGTACAATTATAAAAAAAATCCTTGATATCTATAAGTATTTCTGCATAAATTGAAATCTTATAAGGGTAATATATAATTGATTTTCTACAGATTGAAAACCCAAAAGGTTGGTTATTTTAGAAATTCTAATTAATTAAAAACTTGAAATGGTGTTAAAGTAGTGCACGCGGGATGAACTACAAAAACTTACATATTCTGTGCTAACTATGAATAAAGTATCTCAATGTGTAACACAACCAATATTTGGAATAGCCAAGAGAATGTAGCACAAGAAACCTCCCATATCATTGTTGTTTTGTTTATATTGGGAGGAGTAAAATATTTGTCTCAGAAATGGTTGGGAGTGTAAAAGGGATTAAAAATATGACATGAATATATTCTATTATTAAGGGTAAAATTTTTTTTTGACTAAGATCCTACCTAGGTACAAAGAGGCCTAAAATTCCAGATGAAGGATTGAAACACCAGAAAAAAAAAATTGAGACAAATTCCTAGCAATGAAGATACAACTAGGAAGGATAAATATTTTTCTTGAGAAAGGATTTTTTTTGTCTAATGTTTTCCACCCATCCGCAACCTCCTTAGTAGGAAGAAAGACTTCAATAGCTTATAACAACAAATATGTAAATTATTCCATAGGAATTTGAGAAGGAATGGTTTCCTTAAATCCATTATAAGTTATTGCATCAACACCATTGCATTTATGAGTTATATCATTAGCATTTTCCTTGTTTTCAAAATCTTGAACTTTAGAAAGAGGGATTTCAAGGACTTCTTTGGCCACCCAATCCATGTCATCATTTGAATCCATGTATTCCTTAGCATAAAAGACAAAATAGTCATTGAGGGAATTTTTCCACCAATTCTTCTTCTCACTATTATGCTTTTCCATCCCGCATTCAACAACAATGTGACCTAAGGTGAAACACCTTCTGCATTTGAAGGGTAATCCTTCATAATCTAAAGGTTGAGTATAATATCTATTTTGTACATTTAGCTCAATCTTTGCAGGAAGGTTTTTTTATGTATAAACTTCCACAATAATTTTGCATATGTTGTGAGGGTGAAGACGATGGTTTGAGAATTGATATCAAAAATGTTACCCAAAACATTAGCAATGGAGATCAAACAATCATGGTCCAAAAATACAAAAGTAAGTGTTAGTACAAAATCACAGCACCCCCAAATGAGTGTTCAGATCTACTTTTCTAAGGTAGGTTCATTTGGTGTGATTTGCATAACATGGGATCATCTCTCAAGATGTGGGACTTGCAAACCTAAGATGATCCTCTAGAGAAAGTTGTTTCTTGTTCCTAAAATACTTACCACGAGCTATTCCAGTGTAGGAAAACTAAATCTAACCTAATCTAACCATTCCAAGGAACCAAGGAGTGAGAAAGAGGGAAAAAATAGATCCTACACTAAAGCGGTGATACACCAACAAAGGAAGCGATATATTCTATTGAGGGAGAAAGAAACAGAAAAAAATGGAGATAAGGGAGGTCAGACAAAAGTAACACGGCCCAAATCTTCAAATTCGCCATTAAACTCCATGAAACACAACATCATGCACCTGACAAATGTGAAATACATGCACAGGAAAACAAATCTAGAAGGGAGAGGCACGGAGAAACAACAAAACGATGCAAAGGGTTGAAGAACACCACAAAAACATGTTTTTCTTATTCTAGAAGGTGAAATAGACCATTACATTTCTAGAATAGAGGCACAAATACATTTTCTAGGCATGTATGAGAAGGTTTGATACTCAAAAATGGTGTCGAGAAACAAATTTGACAGAGTTTCTCTATTCCCATAATGTCTCTCCTTTCAAAAATGAGAAGTGTTACAATATATAGAAAGAATAAGAGAGGGGGAGGAGGGAAAATTTGAATCTTGCTCTAACCACCATGAGATACGCATTGAATCTTGCTTTAAAAGCTCAACCACTGAATATCAATGCCTTCTGTAAATTCACCCATAATATGTCGACTTCCTGGTTCCCCAACGGATTAAATCAAATCAGATCTGGTAGTTGAAGAGGATTGGATATCCTACGTTAAATGCCCTAGAAGACGTCTTCTTCATTTTTTACCTACCAAGGCTTGAAAAATGATTTTTAATCCTTTCATAGTGCATAGAGGACATCGATACGCTTCCAAAGGTGTTAGATTTGTAATATTTCGAGCCCTGAGTCGAAAGATATGCCCCTTCAAAGTTTGTATTGAGTCCATACAGGATGGGCCGGAAAATAGCTTGAAAAATGGGTCCCCCTTTTGATATGGGACACGTGGCAGCCAGATTAGAGAAAAAATTAGGTTCATGTGGGTCCGTAATTTATTCTTTTCCCCTGTTTCCACAGGAAACGTAAAACTCTGAAAACCCCCGCGGCCCCGAAGCCCTGCCTTTTGACTTTGTTTGACCATTTGCCCCTGCCTCCATTTCATCCTAAGACACATGGAGATGTGGCACTTGTTTGAGCTTCTCTATTTTGGATTTCATCTTTGGAGGAGCGTCGCATTGGGACACGTGACTCTCTCCTCTGTTGGCTCTTCCATACTTAATCAATTTCTGGATTCTTTCCTGAACCAGTTTTGAGCCCGAAGACCTTCGAAACTTCACCACTTCTTCTTCCTTCTTGCTCTCTGGCTTCTTCTGACGACTTCTTGATCCTTCATTCCCTGACCCTTCCTTATTTCATTTATAGAGCCCATCTATAACCTGTTTGATGAGATTTAAGGCATGGGTTCACTTGAAAGAGCCATTTCTTCTCTTTCTTCTTGTACAGGGTCATTTAAAACTTTTCGCAGGCCCTGTCATTCCATTGTAGAGTCCTTCTAGTAACCAGTTTGTCCAAGATTTAAACATGTGTTTCTTCTTATTCTTTCTCATGTGGGGTCATGGCTGACCCAATATTTTTCCCAGGGGGTGAAATATGGATAACAATTTGGTGACTCATGGAGACATCTACCTACTAGATGAAGAGATTAGTCGCCTTGAAGCATCCATTGGGCATGGAGTCTACCTAATAAGCACATGAAATTGATCTAAACTTTTGAATATATGATCCCTGAGACACGTTGTGAGCCTGATTATATGCCTTTTCTATGTTTTGTTTTACCTTGAGTCTGCACTCTCAATTTTCATAAAGAAATATTGGAAATGGAATTTCTGAGAGTAGAAAATTGTTTTAACTCCTGGGTATTTCATCTATCCCTAAAATGGGCTATTTTGAAACGACTTTAGTTTCTCTGCATTTGTTTTCTTTGAAGATGGAAACTATTACGAGTAACTATGAGTTTCCCTGCTATGAATACTAAAGAGCATGGCTTTATGCACCTTTGGAGAAATGCGAAAAAAACTTATATACAGAGACCAAATCATTCATGCCTCAAATGAGACATGCAGAGTGTGATATAAGAACTTCTTCTGCTGGAAACAAATTCTACTCCTAATCCTACACTAACCAGAGAGAAAGAATGCTAAAAAAATCCTGCTACAAGAAGGGAGAAGTAGCTTCCCTTTCTCAAGAGGGGAAGCCATGCAAATAATTTTACACTAAATATAGTTGCCTATATGAGTGAAAAACTGACAATAAGTTGGTCCTCCACCCAAATCATCAAGGTATCAGCATTAATGGAAAATACCTCCTCAATCTGACTTGCATTCGAACTCTTGGAGGTATTGATGATGACCCTTGGTGCTTTGGTATTCATCCTTATGCCCTGAAGTATGCATGACTAGTTCTAGTCTTCTCTGTTTGGATCCAATGAAGCCACAGTACATGATTGGGCATAGTCTGATCCTGTGAATGTGCCCCTTGTTCTAAGTTTCAACTCTAAGAATGGATTTTTTCTTGTGGACCTTCTTGGATGAATGGCATGGGATAAATGGTGATATCTTTCTGCCCTTTCCTTTCTTCCTCCTATGAAGAGCATGGAATTTTTAAGTCTCCAAAACTTAATTCCAGAGGGCTGTTATAAAATGCAAGTTGCTGCAATTGAATGCTCTTCTCCATGATAGTAGGTTCATATGATTCGAAGGTGGATGAAGGAGGAGAAAACAATAGAAACTCAACTGGTTCTTCTCCATCAAAATAGTCCTTCAAATCAGACAAATAAATTACCTCATTATTGTTCTGTTGCAAATTTTCAACCTCTTCCATGGTGTCCTCCTATGGTCTGTAACTTGTTCACCATGTTTTCCCTCATTCTCAAACATTGAGTTTGAAAGATCAAACTCTTCATTCAGCATTATAGTTTGAGAGAGATGAGGTGAGTGGAAGAACTAAAGTTTCTTCTATGGCATGTTTTGTGCTCAAAGCTTCTAGGGTTGTATTACTCTCCTCCTCAGCTGGAATGCACTCCTCTTCTTTTAGATTTGGAGTAGCTTTTCTTTCTTCTGTTGCTTGAAGACAATCTCACCCTTGAGTAACCTATTCCTCTAGCATAGAGTTTGACAAGTCAAACTCTTTAATCTATGCTGCTCTAGAGGACTAGTTTGGACTGCAAGATATCTTTCAGAGTTTTCCTCCATGATGGATTCATCAACCAAATCAAGCCCTTAGAATGAAAGCAAGGAATCTCCAATGATGCTTTCTTCTTCTACTGCTAAAAAATATTATTTGATTTCTTCCATTTGCTCCTCTTCAATGGGACTTAGAGTTGATTGTTCATCTTCTTCCATGGCTGATTGTGTAACTTGAATTGGATCAATAATTTCTTCAAATAGAGTGCCAACGTGGACACTACATTCTGAGCAAACTGATGATTGATCTTCTTTCTCTTGTTCTTGCTCTTCTCCTACTACAAACTTAGCCTCAGCCACCACTGGCTCTTCAACCTTGACCTCCTCCATTGGTTTGACCATCAAAGGGATCTTTGTAAGCCCAAATTTGGTAGCCCAACTCTTCAAATTATCTTGTCATTTCTTCTCTGTTGGGCTCCTCTTCTTGTTGTCCTCTTTGATTGGATTCTTAATTCTTTTCCCAACATGGACTTGGGAGAGCAAAAGGAGTCGGTAAGCTAGGGTTCAGAAAAGTTTTGCAATTGTTTATGGTGTGGAGGGAGGAGATGAAACTTCTTGTTTCTTTGGAGGGAATGGACTACTTGGGAAAGGAAAGGGGAGAAGAAATGAAATGGGGTGGAAGACTATGGAATGGATAAATGGAATCAACAATTGGGGTAGTAACTGGGAAGCTTGGAAATTGGAGCTTGGGTTGAGATGGTGTTGTTTGAGAAATAGAAAAAGAAAAAATATGAGATGTTGGACTTAACCCATTGACGAAGTTGTCTTGACTCCAACTCATAAGCCCTGATCTCCTTATTCCATTGTGCAAGTTGGGGCAGCATTTCAAATATGAAGTCTAGGCTTCTCCTAAGGGTTATAATGTCTTGGACAAGGGCCTTCCCATGAACAAGGTGCCCTACAACCAATCTTGAATGCCTTCATTTGTGCTATGTGCCCCTTGACTAAACCATGTCAACCTCCATTTTTTAAATTTTTTCTAATAAACCAACATTCTCCACATAGCTGTCACCATTGTATGCATCCCCTTATTCTTGATAATCTCCATGGCCAAACTGACTTTGACTCTGCTCATATGGGTAAGCATAATGGTCCTAGATCTAATCATAATGTTGATTTGGAGGAGTTGGGAAATGTATTGGAGGTGGATTGCATTGTTGTAAGTGTGAGTTCCATGAAGGAAATGATGTCATGATTGCAAAACCTCATGGAATGGGATAAAATGAAAGAGATGGAAGAATAAAATGGATGAAACATGAGTGGAAATGTATGGAAAAGGTCTACAACTCAGAGAATGGGTTTTTGACCAGATGGAACTCGCCATATGTGATTTGAATGTGCCTCTAAAGGTTGAATCTCACCAAGAACACATGCAACTTGATGAAATGAAAGTGAATACCTCTTGGTCCCATCTGGGGCATGCCAAAACTATTAGTGCAAAATCACAACACCCCCAAATGAGTTATCGGATCTACTTTTCTAAGGCAAGGTCATTTGGTGTGATTTGCATAACATTGAACTCATCTCCCAAGGTGTGGGACCTTGCAAAAGTGGGAAAGCTCCTCCAGAGAAGGTTGGTTCCTCTTCCTAAACTACCTGTCATGAGCTACTCCAGTGCAGGAAAACGAAATCTAACCTAATCTAACCATTCCAAGGAACCAAGGAGAGAGAAAGAGGGAAAAAATAGAGCCTACACTAAAGTAGTGATACACCAGCAAAGGAAGCGAGATATTCTGTTAAGGGAGAAAGAAACAGAAAAAATGGAGATGAGGAAGGTTATATAGAAGTAACACGGACCAGATCTTTAAATTTTCCATTAAAATCCATGAAAGACATAACATCCTCGCACCTGAAAATGTGCAAATACATGCACAAAAAAAAAAATCTGGAAGGGAGAGGCATGGAGAAACAACAAAACGATGCAAAGGGTTGAAGAACACCACAAAAACACGTTTTTATTGCTCTAGAAGGTGCACAGACCATTACATTTCCATGGAATAGAGGCACAAATACATTTTCCAGGCATAGGAGAAAATTCACTGCTCAAAAATTAAACACGCATCAGACAGAAACAAATTTGACAGAGTATCTCTATGCCCAGAATGTCTCTCTTTCCAAAATGAGGAAGTGTTACAATATATAAAAAAATAAGATCCGAGGAGAAGAGCCGCTAAAATTGAAATCGGCATTGCTCCAACCACCATGAGATATGCATTGAATCCCACTTTGCAAAATCAGAACCACTGAATATCAATGCCTTCTACTAAATACTGCCCACAATATGTCGCTTCTGGTTCCCCATGCAGATCAAATGAATCAGATCTAGCAGTTGAAGAGATTAGAATTCTGCGTTGATGCGAAAGGCCCAAAGAGGTGTGGGGTTTCTTAATTTTTCAGAACCTACCAGAGCCTTAAAAATTTATGATTTTTAATCCTTGGCCACGGCATTAGAGGACATCGAGATGCAATTTCCAACTGTGTAATAGATTCACAATATTTGTGAGCCCTTGAGTTGAAATGATATGCCCCTTCAAATTTTGTATTTGGTTCCATACTAAATGGGTGAGAAAACAGTTTGAAAAATGGGTCCCCTTTTACATATGGGACACGATTTGGCAGCAAGAGATTAGAGGAAAAAAATTAGGGTTTGTAGGTCCGTAATTTATCCTTTTCCATTTTTTCGCGAAACGTAAAATGCAAAACCCCCATGGCCCCGAAGCTCTACCTTTTACTTTGTTTGACCATTTTCCGCTGCCTCTGTTTCATCCTGAGACACGTGGAGCATGTGGCACTTGTTTAAGCTTCTCTATTTTAGATTTCAACTTTGGAGGAGGACTCACTAACACGTGATTCCCTCTGCATTGGCTCTTCCATAATTAGTCAATTCATTGGATTCTTTATGTGAACTATTTTGAGACCGAAGACCTTGAAGTGGCTTGTCGCTTCTTTTCCTTCTCGAGCTCTCTGGAATTCTCTCTGACAACTCAATTATAGCTTCATTGAAATCTAACCCTTCACTTATTATCTATTTTGAGCCCATTCTGTAATCTGTTACAAATGAGATTTAAGACCACTGATTTATGCTTGATAGAGTCGTTTCTTCTCTTTCTTCTTACACTTGGGGTTGTTTAAACTTTTGCAGGCCCCGCCATTCCATTGTAGACTTGCAACTATAAACAGTCTAACAAGAATTAAATGTGCTTTCACTGATAATGCTTCCCTGCGTGGGTGTCCATACCCTTTTCACACCACCGATTTTTGGCACATGGGGGCTTCGAAGTGTGCGATAAAAGGGTGAATTGTCGTATTCGAATGGACACATGCTTTTAAGAGAAGGATTAGTTATTTGGTTAAACGAAAGGATCAATGCTTTATGAGGATACCCATGTGTTATGTTAGATTTGCACATCACATAGTTTATCTTCCATGAAGGAGGTTATCAAGAATAGATTACAAACCCATAATTAAAATATAGTTTGTGCATCAATTACAGTAGGTCTAAACTCTAGCATACTAAAGGAGCAGGATCCATAGGTTGGGAAAGAAAGCAATTCAGAATATGACTCGTAAGCCTAGGCTAAAAAGCTACTAACCCTAAAAATGGTAAAGGAATATGCTCTTTATAAGATTGTTTAGATTAAACAACATCATCCCCAAAAGCCTATTCAATGAGTAATGGTGGTAGGGGATATGGGTTGGGAGGGTTGTTTACCCTGTAATGCACCCTAGAAAGAGTGACCAGAAGTGCTCCCAAACAATGGAACCATCTTAATTTCCTATGAATCTACTTTTAGGCCTTGAAAAATGTGCGTGTAATTAAGTTCTAAATGTATCCTTCTTCAGTAAGCGCCCCACATGTATGTTGTAATGAAATTACTTAGTATAAATATGAATATCAGCAACAATAGAACACCAAAGTACACCAAAATATCAAATAAATGGTCACAATATTCAAGTTGAATAGCATTAGCCACTTCGAGGGGGCAACCTCCAAACCATACAATAAGACTCAAGTGCTCAATATGATGATCATACTCCTACTCTACTAACTCCTATATATACCCTACTTCCTATGCTATGGCCAAAGCACCTAAGGCCGACTAAGCATAATCAAAGCATATAATAATCTATGATAGAGATACATAATGATCAGAGATGTATGATTAACCAGAAGTCAACTATCCATAGATCCTAATATATGAATATAGGGTTAAATGCGTAACATACCCCTCCCCTCCACAGAAACATTGTACCCCACTTTTGAGTAAGCTCTAGATGCTTCTCTCAGGAAATGCTTGCATCCTCCCATGTTGCATCTTCACTGTCCACATTATTCCATTTGATCATATACTCGGTGATGACCCTGTGTCCTCAATCTTTCATAGTATGTGTTAGTAGGATTCCTTCCTGTTCTAAGATGATACGTCCATCTACATCAAGCTCTCATAATACTAATCTGAGGAAGACACCTGTCTATCCAATGACCTTCTTTAGGAAATAAACATGGAAAAGTGGATGTATTTTACTTGACTGGAGGAAGCTCCTAGTCTATATGCCACACTACTAATCTTTTGTCACACTTGATAAGGACCATAATACTTGGGTGACAAGCTTGTTATCCTTTTTCTATTATTTCCAAGGATAGTTTCTTATATGGTTGCAATCACACAAAAAAACCAAGTCTCCAACTTCAAAACTGTCTGTTCACTACAATGCTGGTTGATGCAACTTATTTCTTAATGTGGTTGTTGTGCCATGACCAGGTTATCTTTTAGAATAGAGAGACACCTCTTGTTGGTGGTTGAATCTTTTCTTCAACTATTTGTTCTTACCTTTAGGCTAGAACTCTTAAATTGGAAGTGAAGGGATAGATGGATGGTAACCTTATAATGGCAGGAATGGGGACATTTTAGATGAAGTTTGACATGTCCTATTATACCACCATTCTGCAAGTGGTGGCCACTTAAGACCTATCTCTTTTGCTTATCTGAAGTAAAACAATCATAGATACCCCTCCAAGACATTTGTTTACTACCTCTATTTTGTCCATTAGTTTTGGGATGATATGATGAGCTATGATCCAATTGAATACCCAAGACATGAGAATAAATTAGTCCAAAAACTTTCTAGTAAAGATAGGGTCACAATCACTAAGTATAATCTTGGGCGTGTCCCATGTATCTTTTGAATTGTATCAATAAAATACGTTGAAAAGTATACTTGTTATAAATGCATACAGATAAATCAAAAAAATGAGGCATACTTGGTGAGTTTATCCACCACCACAATAATTACACTTTTCCCTTAAAATTTTGGCAATCTTGTGATGAATTCCATAGACACCTCTTCCCACTTATGGCTAGGAATAGATAGAGGTTGTAAAAGACCTGGGGACTTAATTGTTTTCCCTTATTTTGCTGACAAACCATGCATTTTACCACAAAATTTTGGACATCTCCTTTTATCCCTTCCCAGAAAAAATCATGCCTGATTCGATGATAAGTCTTTGAGAAGCTAGAATGACCCCCTACTGGAGAAGCATGGAGCTCAGATAGAACCCTATTTTTAAGGATTGAATTCTTACATAGATATAATCTATCTTTATACCATAAACCATGTCCTTTCCATACAAATTTTTCTAACATGCTTGGATCTTCTTGGAGATTCTGAATGAGATTTTGTGTACCTAGGTCATTTTTCTATTCAGACCTTTCATCCTCTATCCAATCCTCCTGTAATAAAGATATGGCACATAACAATGTTTGGGTAGATTCATCCTTCCGAGATAAAGCATTAACAACTACATTCTCTTTCCCTTTCTTGTATATTATTTCAAAATCATACTCCAACATTTTTGAAACCCATTTCTGTTGTTCTTCTGATGATAAACGTTGCTCTAAGAAGTATTTTAAACTATCATGATCTGTTTTTACTTTGAAATGTCGTCCCATTAGATATGGTCTCCATTTCTTCATTGTATGAAGTATTGCTAACATTTCTTCCTCATAAAATGGTTTAGAGATATTATTACCTTTGATTTGGCTGCTCTCAAAGGTAATGGTTCGGCCTTCTTGCATGAGTACTGCCCCCATGCCATACCCTGAAGCACCACATTCAACAATGAATGTTTTTGAAAAATCTTGGGTGGCTAGAACTAGAGTGGTGCACATGGCCTCCTTCAACTTCTCAAAGGCCATAGTAGCTTGCTCGTTCCAATGGAAAGAGTCATTCTTCAATAAATTTGTGAGTGGTGCTGTGATGCTACCATAATTCCTTACAAATCTATGATAATAACTTGTAAGCCCCAAAAATCCTCAGATATTTTTTAGGGTTTTAGGAACCTTCCATTCAAGCATGGATTTTTTCTTGTTAGGATATTAAAGAGGGTTTAAAACCCGCAAGTGAGGATCACGAGGGACGACGTGCACATTAAAAGACATGCGAACGATAGTGTGAAGAGATATCGGGAGGAGCGAGCATCAACTGAATGTGCATGCAAATATTTGAAACATGGGCAGAACCTGGTTAAGCTAGAAAACTCTCCTCTATCTCATAGATCAAATGGGGTGTACATATAGGAGGTGCTGAGTAACCCCTAGTGCTGCAATCATGACAACTCAAGTAGAGAGGGGGAGTTACATTCCTAAAATAGAAGTGTAACTCCTAATGACGCATATGACGCACTGACAAACTGACGTGCTGACACACTGACGCGCTAATGTGTAAGAGAATCTCATAATGACCCCTAAATGACACATGGACCTACAATCTCACCTAAGTTAGATGACTCACGTAATGATGTGGAAAATAACACACACCAACACCCCCCCTTCATCATAACTTAGGATGAGGTGGCAAGTCAGAAACGAGAAATGGGTCCCAGCACAAAGCCTGATGAGGTACCCATGTACAAGAAAAATATCCCAAGCAGTGAAGGAAAACCCAGTGGGAAAAAAATCCACCACAAGAGAAAAACACACTCTCTAATCTAAGAAAGATGCCAAATATGGGTCCCGGCCATAGACGAGCCTGAAAGGGTACCCATGTACAAGGAGGAAATCTCTCGGAAAGAAGAAGAAGAGAGAAGAAGAGGGAGACGAGAGGAATGCAGAAGATGCCATGGATGGATCTGAACTCTGTAGCTCTAGGAGGTCTCCCAAAATAATATCAATCATGAGATCCTCTACCTCTAGACTGAAGAAGAGTCGCCCACACTAAACTGTGTGCCTACCCTTCGGAAGGACAGAAATGACATGTTGAAAGTCTACCCACTCCACAAAGGAAACTGAAGGTAGCAACATGAAGAACTTTGAGTTTAGTGCACTGAAGTGTGACATAGGTCTAGCGAGTGAGTGCCAAAGAACTGAAGGTAACGCCACGTGTGTAGAACTATCAAAGTGTGAAGAGTTAACACCTGTAGAAAGAATGTCCATGTGATGTGAAGGCAACAAAACATCCCCCATAATAGAAAATGGATCCACAAGCAAGGGTGGATCAATGAAGATCTCCGGAAAAGTGGAAGTGGTAAGAGTCCCAGAAGGGGCACCCATAACAACGGAGATGAACTCCTATGAAACACCTATAGATGGATGAGGGAACTGTAGTACATCACAAGTGTAATCTATGAAAAGATGACTAAGGTCAGGTAGATACTCATCCCAATGAGGGGGCTCAACAAACAGAAGAGCAATGTCAAATAGGTATGAGTCATCCAATGAAGGTAGAGGAGTGAAGTGGGCCTCACACACTGGAAGTGGGAAAGAGGTTGGTGTGATGATGGTAGGAGACTGAGTATGAGATTTCTTGATATCTGATGAGATGTGGGATGTGTCAACACTCTCTGGAATAGTGAGAGAAAGAGGAAAGAGTCCTCTATAGTACTCTCGACATCAGAACTGGGTGCACAATCCTCATCATCAGAGGTAGAACTAGATGAGTCTATGTCAGTGGAAATGTCATCACATGAAGAAGAGGAGACAACTGAATTAGTAGTAGGAACAATGACTGCAGTATGTGAAGGGTCTCCATAGAAGGACTGAAGAATGCTCCAGACACGAGGGGGTGGATCTGAGTCTACCACGCGAAACTAGAGAGAACAAGAGACATGCATCGTCTTGTGACCAAATACATGGTCACAAGTGTTAAGGAAGTCCTCTAGATGACGATGATCAGTGGGTGTAGGAACTGGCACAAGCAAGAAGGGTAAAGGACCCTCGTGGGTGAAGTAATGTTCCATGGAAGCACATCAAGCTGAATAGCTCCCTCTCTTGGTGAGAAGTGATGGAGGCTATAAGGTGATCCTATGACGATCAAGTTTGGAAAGATCACTCTCCAAGATGCGGAATCAAAAGTTCAAGGTGCACAAAAGCAAGACGTCGGACTCGGCCGATAATGCGTCTGCATGTGAAAGCCCAAGAGTACAGTCAACCCCCCAGAATGTGGCACTTTATAAAAGTAGTGAGTTTATAAAACTTATAATCCAATAATGTAGAATGCATAAAGAAATGCAACTTTGACTAAATAAGTGATTAGATCCGAGCAACAAGTCAAAAGTTATAGCAAAAAACAATTCTCGCAACTAATGAGAAAAAGCAATAAACGTTGCAAAACACATTAAAAAAGTGCATGAGATGGGTGAAAAGGGTATCGTGTGGGTACCCATTGGAAATGGCACAAAATTTTAAGTAGTGTTTGTTTTGAATGTGAGGGGGGATTAGCCTCCTACCAACCCCGGTCCTCACCCTCCGTCTTCGACACTCGTAGGAAGGTGAGTAATACAAGCCAAAAACCCAACTTTTTACAATGCCAAGTTGAATGTTTTTTTTAAACCACCTTAAAACATTAAAAAAGGAGGTGGAAGGAGGGGGGCCACATTTGGAAGTGGTCAATGCCACATGTCAGTGAGAGGTGGGCTGTGTGACCATTGAAACATGGTGGCAGCGAGCTTGTTGGGTGATGCAGGCATGTGGGAGGTCACTGGAGGAGGTAGAGATCCTCATTATGGAGCTGGTCAGAGACCCCAAACTGCCAAAAAATGCCAAAAAAATCTAGAAAAATAGCTAAACACGTGGCGAGCTTGATTTGGAAGGTGCAGTAGCCACGTGGAGGTCTGAAGGAGATAGGTGTGAGGTGTTGCAAGTGTGGACTGAGTTGCTGTGCTGGTGGAGCCATTGGAGGGGAAAAAATGCCAAGGAGACTGCACAGAGAGTTGAAGCCATGTGCCAAAAAAAATGTAGAATGTATCAGTTTGAACAAGATTCCAAATGTAGGCACAGAGTGGGAATATGTTGATTTAGTCTACAGGTTTTAACGCATGGTAATGTCAATACTCCATGAATGGCAATACTCCACGAATGGAAAGTTGTAGAATCGAATGGAGGGGAGATACAAGAGAGATAGAAATAGCTCGGTTCCATCTCCACGAAGTGACATTGGTAGGGTTCATACACAAGCCAAAAAGGTAGGGCGAGTAAACCTCCAACAAGACCAGCATGTAGATGCACTAACACGAGAGCCTGAGCAGTAGATGCGAAGAGTGCAGGTCACTGGGAGAAATGCAAACTGTGCTAATGACAAACAAGAATGCAAGCTAAAGCTCGAGCAAAGTGAAGAACGAGCGGTCCAAGTTCAAACACAAACTCAAACCCACAAGACAAACCCACTTGAACTCAGATCGAATCCCTCAAACAACACCAAAAAACTACAAATCACCTCTGAAGATCGCATGCAAAAGTTACAAACCATTAAACCCAAAAAGTGAAACCATGAACACCCAAAAACTGAATGGAGGTATGAAGCCCGAATTAGTGCAAGTAGAGTACGGTCAAAATTTCTATTATGACACATGTAATGAGAACTGGATATCATGCCGAAAGTCAGAAAACATGCATATAAACACTGATGAGTGCACGAATCCACAATATCCACTTTGATACCATGAAAGAGAGTTTAAAACCCGTAAGCGAGGATCACGAGGGATGACATGCACATCAACGAACGTGTGAACGACAGTATGAAGAGATCTCGAAAGGAGTGAGCATCAACTGAATGTGCATGCAAATATTTGCAACACAGGTAGAACCTTGTTAAGCCATAAAACTCTCCTCTATCTCATAGATCAAATGGGGTGTACATATAGGAGGTGCTAAGTAACCCCCAGTGCTGTAATCATGACAACTCAAGTAGAGAGGGGGAGTTACATTCCCAGAATAGAAGTGTAACTCCCAATGACACATATGACACACTGATGCACTGACGTGTTGATGCATTGATGTGCTGACGCAATGACGCGCTGAGGTGTAAGAGAATCTCATAGTGACCCCTAAATGACACATGGACCTACGATCTCACCTAAGTGAGATGACTCACCTAATGATGTGGAAAATAACACACACCAACAAGATCCACTTTAACACCTTCATAAGAGACAATATGACCCAAATATTCAACCTCCTTTACACCAAAAGAACACTTAGAAGGCTTTTCATAAAGTTGATGTTGTTCAAGAGTTTTCAACACCTTATTTACATGATGCACGTGTTCCTCCCATGTTTTTCTATAGATTAATATATAATCAAAGAACACTAACTTTTTTTTCGAAGAACTGGCTTAAATATGGAATTCATCAATCTTTGAAATGTAGAGGGTGCATTTGTTAGTCCAAAAGGCATTACCAAGAACTCATAGTGTCCTTCATGTGTCCTGAAGGCTGTTTTATGAATATATTCATCCCTGATTATAATATGATGATATCCAGAATGAAGATCAAGTTTTGTAAACTAAATAACACCATGTAACTCATCTAGCAAATCATCAATTACAGGAATAGGAAACTTATCTTTAACTATGTACTTATTGAGTTCCCTGTAATCTAAACACATGCGCCAATTGTCACCTTTTTTACGTACCATCACTACAAGAGAAGAGTAAGCACTTTGACAATGACGAATAAGTCCTACTTCTAACATCACTTGAACTATCTTCTCAATCTCATTCTTTTGCATACAGGGGTACCTATAAGGTTTGATGTTGGGTGGTTGACTCCCTGGTACTAGCTGGATGGCATGGTCATGGTCTCTTTTTGGAGGCATGCCCTTGGGCATTTCTCTAAACACCACTGAGTGCTCATGTATAACTTCTTGCATATCTACAGGTATAAATGTATTGGAATGATGTGTTTCCAATGAAAATAGTTGTGCCACAAAACCTTCTGCACCCTTTCTAAACAATTTTTGCATCTGATGAGAACTTACCATATGTGGGGACTTTGCTCTCAGTCCTTTTAGTTTAAAAGTCTTCCCTTCTGACTGAAATTACATGAACAACTCTTGGAAATTTATTTCAATGGTTCCCAAGGTGGTAAGCCACTGAACTCCTAACACAATGTCTGCTCCTCCAATGGCAATGGAATACATATTACTAGTTAGCAAGTAATCTCCCATGGTGAGATTAATGTTATGGAATTTTCCTTAACAACTGACAGTTTTCCCATCAACGATCATGACTTGACATTCTGGAGCTGGATAAACAAAGTAGTTCAAGTGTACCGCTAACTTATGATTGATGAAATTGTGATTACTTCCCGAATCAATCAACATTGTTACCCTCTATTTTTTAAGAATCTAACTAATTTGAGAGTTTGGGGAGTGCTAATATCGGAAATTGTATGGCATGATATTGTTGGTTGGGGATCTCCTAATTCCTCCTCTGGCTCTACCTCTTCATCTTCTTCATTTTCTTCTTCTTTTGTAGGTCCCTCAATGTAGAACAAATTCTTTTCATCACACTTATGTCCTGGTCCAAATTTGTTGTCACAATTAAGACATAACCCTTTTGCTCTCTTTTCTTCAATTTGTTGAGGTTTCAGTATTACTGGCAGAGTGAATGATGGTGGAAGGGTGCTACAATCTCTAATATTACTGACATTTTGTTTCCTACTAGAAAGAAATTTTTCCTTTGCCCTACGTGCCATGATCATAGAGTCTAAAACCTTATGAGGATTAAACATACACACCTCAGTATCAATTTTTTCTTTAATACCCCCAAGAAATAAGTCATTCAAATTATCTTCAGGAATATTTTCCACCCGTAAGGAAAGGTTTTGGAATTGATGGATGTAATATTTGACTGTTCCTGTTTTTCTAAGCTTGGGTAATTAACTAAAATAATTCTCTGACACACTAGAAATATAGTGCAATTGCAACTCTTCAGTGAATCCTGTCCATGTAACATTGAGGCTACTCTTTTTCCTTTGAGAACATAACCATCGGTACCAAATGAATTAGTCAGGTTCAAGATACAACAATGCCATGGTAACCTTTTTTCCTGATGCAATTTGATGAAGATCAAAGAAATTCTCCATCTGGTTAATCCAATTGAGTGGATACTTTCCATCAAACTTACACATTTCCACTTTTGGAATCATGTTACGGGCTTGCAGAGTGTTTGTATTTGGATTGGTCATGTTTGTAGATCCACCTTGGCTAGTTTGTCTATTAATTTGACCTAAAGATCCACCATGGTTAATATGAGTATGATTGAGTTGTGGCTGATTAGGAAGGATATGATGACCCATGATATTGTAACTAAATTGGTAAATGAACTCCTCCAATTGTTGTCCAATCTTTTCTACATCTTCTTTTCTAGCCACTCTGCTCTCGAGGTTTCGCAACTCTAACTCAAGATAGTTGACCTTATGTTCATTTAAAGTAAACCCTAACCCTGAGAACTCTGTAGATACCTCTTATGACTCTAACCCCTCAACTATTATCTAATCCTTATTAGGTGTTTTACTTGGAGTGATGGGATTCTTTTTGCCTCTTGTCGAAGGCCCAGTCATGATGCCCCAAAATGGTAAGATTTAAAGATCAAGGTTGAAATTTAGGGTTTGGGATTTCAATAGGAATTCGGAATTTTTTTATAAAACTCAAAGCACAAACTCAGGCTAATTTTTAATCTTCTTTCTGGAAATGTAAATAACTTTGAAAAATTCCACAAATTTCACCCTAGGTAGCCAAATTATGAAAAACCATAAAATCACTATACCCTTTGCAAATCAAGTCAAAAATTCTTAAAATTTTGAGGGAATCTTACTTGACTGATTTTACCATACCACATAAATTTTTTAATAAAAATTAGCTACCTATTTTGAGATATGGTCGAACCTTCACAATTAGGGTTTGACGCAGTACTGGCCGAGTTCAAGCTCTGATACCACTTGTAATGTAATTACTTGTATAAATATGATTATCAGCAGAAATATAACACCAATGAACAAAATATTTCAGATAAATGATCTCAATGTGCAAGAATAATAGCTTAGCCACTTCGAGGGGCCAACCTCCAAACTAGACAATAAGACTCAAATGCTGAATATGATGATGAACTACTACCTACTAGCCCCTATATATACTATTCCTCTGCTATGGCCAACACCAAGGATGGCCCACTAATGAAAATATAACATATATGAAAGAGATACATAATGATAAGAAGTTATGATAGCCACAAGTCGGCTATATACATCTAATATAAGATATATGAGTAAGGGCGTAACAGATGTTGAAGCAAGAGTATTATTCATAATTATAAAATTGTAGTATATATATATATATATATATATATATATATATATATATATATATATATATATAAGAGATAATATAAAACATATAATACTCTATAATGAAAGCAATTTTTTTATGTCAAATCATCATTAGTTCATGAATATTCTTGATTTCAAATTTTAGTTTTGGTGAATTTTAAAGGGGTCAGTAGCTTCTTATTTCACTTGATTTTTCTAGGTACAAGTTAATTTTAGTAGTTGATTCACCTAGAATTTACACCAAAAACTAATTATTTAATATAATTCTTCATTAGCGTGAAATTGAATTTTTCTATATTCACCTTTGTATATATATATATATATATATATATATATATATATATAATGATTAAAAATTTATGCAACCAACTGGTAGAAGGAAAAATGCTACCAACCAGTAATATACAATATGATGTCATTAGATAGAATATGTGCTAATAATCCATAGCTTTTTTTATGCTACTGGATGGAAACATAAAATATGATATTTTCTAGCAACATATAAGATGCTACTAGCTGATAGTATAAAAATGCTATTGGATGGTAGCATAAAAACATTCTAAACTATAAATATCATAGAGAAATGATACTGGTTGGTAGCATAAATAATGCTAACAGTTGGTAGCGTAAAAAAACAATACCGGTCAGTAGCATGAAAAAATACGACTGGTTGGTAGTATTAAAAAATACTATGGGCTGGTAGAATATTTTATACTACTAGATCTTAGCATAAAAAAAGCACCAAAAGGGGTGGTGGGATGAGTTTGAAACTGCTAGCTGGGATCAACGACTGAGAGAATTTTGAAGCTATGGATGAGAGGGAGAGTGACCTAGGCCTTGCCTCCCCCCTTCCTCCTCCTAAATAGGTTATGTGAGTTGACATGTTTTGGAGTGGTATAAGTAATCAAAAGGTGACCTCTTATTTTAGATTCACCTTCCTTTCCCTTCTTGGGATGTGCAAGGTTTTTCCTTATCTGTTCTTGAGTAGCTTATCATCAAATATGAACAAAGGTATGCATTTTCATTACATGGTAGATTTTTTGGCTCACGTCAAAAAATTGATGTTGTGTGGATCTGAGAACATTTAAAATGGAGGCCAAGTGGTAACCTGGATATTGTTGTCATGGCCCATGAATAATTTCTCTTTAATTTCCTTCTTGAAAAATATTTTATTAGGGTTATTAAGGAAGGCCCATGTTTATTTAGCAACACTATTCTGAATATGGTCAAATAGGCCCATGGTTCTCATGGTAGTCCTCGTCCCAGATATTTTAATGTTTGGGTTAAATTTATTGCCCTGCCTCTCGATTTCTAGCAGCTAGAGGCGATTCAAGGAATTTTTAGTGCACTTGGAACCCTTTTAGCTATGGATCAAGAATTTTTTTTTTCTCTAGAATGATGTTTTCTCTCTACTGCATCAATGTCATTATTGAGAAGACCCTTCTGTATATTAGGATTAAATAAAAAATGATATTTGGGTTCAAAACCTAGTTGTAGAAGAATCAAGTTTTTTCTATGCCAAGTGCTTTGAAGTGGGGCATTGTTTGGCTAGCTATAAGGTTTATTTGGTTTTGGAACATAAGGATATCCATTTTGGTGGTGTTTATTCTCCTTAAGTCAATGTTTCTCAAACAAATTGTAATCCTTCCTCTTCTAGAGTTGGTGTAGAAGGGAGTGCTACACTCGCATTAGATGTAGTACTATTAGTTATATCGTGCCCAGATTATACACTTCCTCTTGAATCAGTCAATATGTGGACATGGGAGAATTTTTCTACACCTTAGTGACTACTATAAAATTTGGAGGTCGATCCCATGTCAAAGCTTGAGTGCGGCCAATATTTTGTGATGAATGTTATTTAGGAGGAGGGTGACTTAGTTCTGGGACCTAATCTTCATTGGTGGTCGATTTGCAGGGGGTGAATTCGTTTACGGTTCACCTTCCCCTCTTGCATATTTTTTTGGTTTACCCGTAGAATCCCATCCATTTGATTGTTCTAGGATTTTTTTTGAGGAAGAATTCCCAACTTTGGCACAATCCATGGAATTAGTACAATCTACATTTCTCAAGTCTCCCATGGCGATGACTGGTTTGGTCAATGAGTTGGTTGTGGAGGTAGACACGAAAGAGTCATTTGAAGAAGAAAGACTAGATCTTGAAGAAGAATGATTCTTAAAAGGTAAATTAAAATTTCTTTTTAATATTGTTTCTCTTAATGTTTGTCATTCACTTTCCAGGTCAAGTGGTATCTCCACCCCAATTCCTCTTGACCCTGACTCGCTTAAAATATTAAAGGTTTGGGAGGGCCTGAGATATAATGATTATTTAAGGATTACATTTGTCTCACAAAAATAAATTCAAAATAAATTTGAGGAGGATGGCTGGAATATCGTCCACCATAGGAAGTATAAGTGCAAATAATCCCTTTTTCTTTCTTTTTGTTTCGGTGTCATAGTTGGGCTACCTATTTCTATGGTTTTATTTTTGGTCTTTATTTTTTATATCTTAGAAATCAACCTTTCTGTAATTGGGGAGGATTCCAATAAAAAAATATTTATCCTTAATAAAAATAGTACCATACAGTATCATTTTAACTACTAACGTAAAAAAAATTCAACATTTTTGTTGATACAACACTAGTGAAATATATAGTTTTTTCACAATTTTTTTTGAATATTTTTATCTACGCCATATTTTTTGAGGACATATGTCTTGTCGAGATGGTCATTTTAACTGTTATTTCCAACAAAATAATTTGTACAAAATTACATATTATTTAAGCCGACACCATACACTACAAGCTGATAGCATATACTGTTATTAGATAGTTTCTACCATCAAACACCATTATCAAATGATTCGTTAAACCATTCAAAACCAATTTATTTCACATTATCCATTATTTTGAAATTCATTTTAATAGATTCACCAAGTAATATATACAAGTATTTTTAAGGGTGTCTTAAAATTTACCCTAATGTAAGGATATGTAGAGAATGAAAATAACATATTTTGTAGGAGAATGTAAGAAGAAAGGACTGGTAACTCAACGCTCATCTCATTTTGTATAAAATTATGTAAGTGTGCCACTCATAGAATGATCTTTTATCTGAATAAAAATTCATCTTGATTCCTTTAAGTTCCATTATAAATTATATATGTATTTTGATTTAGTAAAAAATATTCCTATATTTGTTCTATATTAAATTTTCCTTGAAATATACTAAATAATTATAAATAGAAAAGGTCTCATTTGAAAATATGTAAGAGTTTAACTTGATTATGATCAACATCATTAAGATTGTTATGATTATTTTCATTAGATTCCATCAGAGGAAAATTTTCATGTTTCTATTAAAGAGAGATATGTTAGGATTCAAATATTTCTTATCATTATGGTTATTATAGAAAATAGAATGTACACTTTGTATGGTAGGAAAAAATGTTTCTCAATGGATTGCACTGTAAGGTCTTTCATTCTACAAGGGTATGAGGCAACGAAGAGGAGAAAAACATGAACCAACACAAAGTGCAATGATTTAAAAGGGAATACAACTAACACTAAGGTCACATATCGAGAGGGAAATAATCCCCATGACACTAGAAAAACCTAGGGTTTCTAAGGCCCACAGTCAACATAATGAATGATACCTTCTAGAATATCTAGTAATGGGGAGATATATAGATTGATAGAAAGATAAAACAAGCATGCATAATCTATACAAATAAAGTATAACTAAAATGTAAATGAAGAAATGCTAAGGAGATGATCATATAAGAGAAATATGCTAATTATAACCAATGAACATACAATAATAAGCTAACATAAAGAAATGGGAAAGGAAATTTTCTTATCTAATAAAAAACACAAAAGGGGTTATGTTGAATTTTTTTGCACTCGTACAAAAAATGGGCAACTCAAAACTTTTTTTATGATGGAAGGCATTGGTGAAATGGACCTAACTATAGGGATGCATTAAAATTTTATTGTGTTTTCAGTTGCAGAAATTAATTAACTACATGTAATCTACAGGTATGTATGCTGTTACAAAATGTAACACCTCAGGTAAAGTTCCATTCCATGTTTGTCTTAGAAAGGAAACACAAAATCCCCGAAGGGCTAATGCATTGCCTTGATGAAGGTGGGAATCAAAGTTTAGGTGAAATTTAAATTCAATAACAATAAACAGAGTTGTGGTTTACATGAAAGAGAGTTCATTATTAAGGTACAGGTACCTAGAAACTCATTATTTCTACATGTTTAAATACATTTAATTATGTGATTGAGTTTTTTATTTCATTATACAATCAATATACATCATAAAAGTTGAATGCAGAAAGAAGTATACAACTCAGTTACATAAATAAATGTTATTTATTCATGAAAAAATTCAATGTTTCCCACACAAGGTGTTGGATGAAACTCATAACTACTGAAGAAATAAGTACATGTGCATAAATTTAAAAGTAAAAGATTATAGAAGAAACCCATCATTGCCTTGGGTTTTTCTTCTAATATTATTGTCTCCAGTACCAACTCTATTTTTTATCCATGTTACAAGCAACTTCAAGTGTACCTAAAAAATAAAACAAAAATGATATTAGTCAAGTGCTCAAGGTTTGATCTTTACTCATGTACTATCTAACTACATGCAAATGGATTTCTTAAATATTAGAAGCATAAGGTACGTCAGAGACAAAATAAAATTTAAGAAAGTAGTATTCTACAGTAGCACATATGATTCCCATAATCATTACAGAAGAAGAAAAAGAAAAGAAAAGACTATGGAACATAAGAGAGGCCAAAAAGCCTAATTATTTTCTAACTATGTTCTTAAGTCTTTAGGTACATGTAGCAGATGAAGAAAAAAAATCTTTGCATAAATTATTACTGTACTAAAAGGAAATACTTGGTAAAGGAATCCAGATGGTACAAGTTCGTGAGCTATTCCAGGAAAAATGAAAATACAAGCAGAAAATATCATTTTTCTTCAAATTACAGTCATGAAATTCAATTACTTCAAAGCTTAACTCAAAGTGAACAAGATGTAGCTATTCAATAACCAAAAGCTCAATGATCAAGATAAAAAAGTACAAGCCTTCATATTTTCCACTCAAATAAGGATGAAGGTAAAAAGTTCAAAGAATATGTATTTTTTGCATAACTTGGGAAAATTATAGAGTACATATTACAAGTTCGAATAGGTACATGAATGATCTAAATGTCATAACTTATCAAAGGAAACAAATTGCATTAAAAGGTACAACATTTAATGAAGAAAACTTAACAAGTTTTTAGGGCTCACATTAAATGATAACCACTGTACTGTTCAGGTAAAATATTCTTTATGATAAGGTCAAGTACAAATTCATGATAACAGAAGCTATTATGAAAGATATGGTGATATTTATAGCTTAGAAACAAATCTGAATTATCAAAGTACAGAATCAAATACAAGTTTAGACTGAAGAGATAAAAGTAAAAGCACATGTTTAATATTTTCAACTCAAAGTACTTATCAAGCTTCAAATATCATCAAAGATTACAGTTATGAGACAAATTTCCCAATGATATCTCAATGATATCAAGCCTTGCAAGGTACAAAATATTGCAAGAATGAAACATAGTCAAGTTTAATGGAGCAATAAGAGGTTAAAGTGAACTAGTGTAGATATAATAGAATCAAAATATAGGTTCCTCATTCATGAAGATAAACATCATTATCATGCACAACAAACAGGAATTGAGCTCAATATGTGAGTTGTAACCAACTTTTTGAGAGTAACTAGCTTCAGCTTTAAAGAAAAACTCAGGATTATAGGCTTCTGAAAGGTTTCAACAACTTGAGATATCATATAGAAAATCATAAAAGTACTGAAATTTGGTTGGGGTTAAATTCATTTCGAATATACAAATGAATTTTTTACTATATCCACCCAAGAAGTGTGAAATTATGATGCATTTAGAAGGAAAATTAGTTATAATGTTGCATTCATACTAAAATTTCAGAGTCCAACAAATTCTTTTATCATTGAGTACAAAGTGTGAAACTCAGGGACAAATTTTTCCTAAAACAAGTTCACAACAATACTTTGTAACTAGCTGAAGTGAAAAAATCACTTACTATAAAACAAATATTCATCAAAGATCTTCAAGACTTGAAAATATCAAAGTTGTGGAAAATATCCAAAAGAATAAGCATAAATTATTCAAGTTATATTTTTCATCTCAAGGAACAAGAAATCAATAGGGACATCAACATACTTCAATACAGGTTCGAACTAAATGATGGAGCTTCTCCATTCAACCCAAAACATTAAAATAAATGGGTGTTCGAATTAAAAAAATACAAAAAGCTCAAAAGAAATAGAATAAGCATAGTTTTATGACAATGAAGGTTCAAGTGGAGAATCAAATAATAGAGATCTCAACCAGTTCCAAGAAATAGCTCAAAATTACAGATAAAATCTCAAGTATAAAAATCAAATGAATCAAACTACCAATCATTCTATTGAAGAAATATAGTCATGTCTGGAAAGAAACTTGTGTGAACTACGAGATCACAGCTCATAAAAATGTAGTAAATTCACCAAATTGAAATACATTACATGTCCAAATCCTTTAGGTATGTAACAGATACAGAACAGCAATTTCAAAATAAAAAAGGGTAAACATTTTACAAATTTTCACAGTCAAGTCCTAAGACATCATACAAATGTACTACCAGTGAGATAAAAAATAGCTCGAAATTACAAACTGAGAAGAAAATATAGCTCAATTCAAAAATAAAATACATTGTGTTTCAATCAACATACTTTTTCCAATGATAAGTTTTAGGCACCAAATTTTTGGGAAAGTTGATTTACAAAATCCAAAATAGAGATTATCTAGCTTCATAGAGGCCAGTAGATTGATCAAAATCTGATATATGGGGGGCCCCAAGCCACGAAACTCAAATGATGATTAAAACAAGATATCACCAAAGTTATGAAAGGAAATGCCATGAAAATGTACCCCATCAAAGAAAATGGTTAGAAAACCCTCACACAATATTTAAGAAGCCGAGAATTAGAAGATCCCAGGATACAGGGAACTTGCAAGATTTTAGAAATAAAAAAGGGTAAATAGTTGTGATAAAAACTCAAGCAACATAATTTTCAATAGTAGAAAAGAAGAAAAGTTTTAGATTTTGACTGAACAAAGAGAGGACGTAAAATAGATATCCATATGGATTTAATGGACATGATAAGCTCAAATCTGTACCAGAAGATCGTTGTCTGACGAAAACAAGACCTCAATGAAACAGATATCTCTATATAAGTGTAGAATGAATTCCAAAAGAATTGAAGATATGTTCACTAACAGAAGCCATTTCACTTTTAGAAAAGTCTTGAGAATAGCAAGACATAATCTTACAAGACATGTGATTTTTCCCTTCTCTTTCTCTTCTCATCTATAAATTGGAGTGTTGGGCTCACAAAGGGATATTAGCACTTATGAAATGATAAGTGATAACGGTTCTGTTCATTGTTTATGCATACAGGCCCTTTTCTTGTAAAGGGTTTAAAAGATCTAACTTTTTGGAATATCGTGCTCACAAATGAAAAAGCTCTCCTTTAGGAGGGAGATCCTTGAAATGAACTAGAACTCTCAAGTTTGAAAAAATCATCACCCCTTCTAGGCTCCATCTATGAGAAAATCACAGGGAAAATGGTGACAAATCCACTGCCCTTGGAAATTCACAATTAGAACAACAGTGAATATTTAGTTTCGGAAAGAAAACCTCTAACAGTGGTCTATCAAAAGGACAACATATAGTTGTTATCCAATCACATTAAAAAGAATAGAGAAACTAAGTTCTAGCCCTCATAGAATTTCATGGCGACCAAAAATACCAAGAATCTCACATAAAACCAAGCTCAAAAAAAATTATAATGGTGGTCCCTCTTTTTAAGAGCTTGAATCAAGAGAAAAAACAATAAAAATGTATGTATTCAAAGTTACAGAAGATAGCTCAAATCCAAAAATATTGAAAGAACATCAAAAGAACATTCATGGTGGTAAGCTAAAAATTGGCCAGGGCTTCGCCTCTCAAAACGAGGAAGAAAAATGAAAAAATGATAAGCTCAAGAGATCTTTTCAATTAAACCTAACTCATTCTGAGTTAGCATCAATGACCAAGATGATCATCATACCAAGATCAACGGTGAAAAACATATCCACAGTTCCAACTACCCCTCTTCTAAGGTTCAGAAGATCAATGGCGTATATGTAATAGGACCAAGATCAAATGGACCAAGGATTAATCTCAAGATCGAAATCAATGAAAAACCCATGACCAGAAAATTAATGGAGGAGATCAAATTGTACATAGATCAACGATTAGAAAATTATCAACCGCATTGATTATGGATGTCAAATCCTAACCAAGGGAACATGTAGATCAATGATTGTGAAACAAACAGGACAAAGATCGATAGTCCTCATCAAAAGTAAGTAACTCAAACATGGTTCAGAACTTCAACCAAGTTAAGTATGCCACAAAAATTCATGAAAAGGGTCGAGTCATTGTTGAAAGGGGTCAGCCCTATTATTTGAAAAATCATTTGCATTGACCTATTGAAAGGTCCAAAATCAAAGTGCAACAAAAATCAAATACCGAAAACAATGATCAATCAAATCATTATTCCAAAAGAGCCTGAAACTATGGTGTGTAATATGATTAATCAAAAAGGTCTAAAACCATGTGTTATCAACCAAGTAAAAGGTGGCCGAGTGGTATTTGAAAACCTATGATTATAAAAAAGGTAGGCCTTACCTCATTTTAAGATGCTTTGATTAATCAAAAGGAGCCAATGCACATTGCAAAGATACCTTAAAACTTGCTAAGGTGAGGCCAAAGTTTCCTTAAAATTTGTAAAGGTGGTCCCCACAATAAGAAATATTATTTTTCCAAGTATGTATTTTCTTGAGAAAACAATGCATGGAAGGATGTCAACATCATTTGGTGACATGGATCAGTCAAAGGGACTGAATTGAATTTTTTCCAATCACCTTTTTTTTGCAAGTGGTCCCCAAAGTGGGTGAATTGGAGTCGAATGAATTTTGCTAAGTGAAAAAGACAAAGCATTATTTTTACTTATAGAGAAGTAATTTTTCATGTCATCCACTAGAAGATAGAACATCAAAGAAGTGTACAAGATGTCAACATCAGAAATCAAGAAGACCTTTTGACATGCTAATTACCTTATTTTTCACAAAATAAGGGTATTATTTTCTTGCACATGCCTACAGGTGGTCCCCATGTTGGAGGGTGAATGTTTTGCAAAGTATTAAAGATAAAGGAATTATTTTTTCTCACACAGGAAGATTAATTTTTTCATGTGCATCCAAGGGGGTAGAATTGTAAAGGTGCTAAATATATCATTGCAAGTGAATCAAGTTACAAGTGTCACATCGAATAGAAGAAGACAAAGATTACATGCACATTGGAGAAGACTTGCATAACAAGTAAGTATTTAATTTTAGCAAAATTATTCACCCAAGTTTTATAAAAATAGATCAGTAACACTGTAATTTGACTTGAGTTTATTTTTGTAACTAAGGCTATTAATGCCTCATTGTAATCAACATGATCTATTTTTATTCCTTTATTTATTCATGATAAAGGGGTAAAATTATCATGCATGGGTGAGTCCAAATTTTAGCCTATTTTTAGGATGGGTTTGGTGAATAAGTTTATTATATATTGTGTGCATTGGTAAAACACAAGGGATGGAATTTTTGGACATAGGAGTGATGAAGCATATTTTCTACCATTTTTCCCTTGAATGAGAACTGATTTTTGCCTTTCCAATTATTTTCAGTGGTGTGTATCTCTTTATTAATTCTTGTGAATTTCAATTCCCAAATTAATCATCTTACCTTGCTACAAATCTGGTAATTTCTGCATAGTATTAGTGTGCATGTTTATCTTTTTGTGTTGTTGTGATTTATCCCTCAATACATAAAGTGTTTTTCCGTTAATATTCTACTGAAAATCATTAGTTTGTGACATTCAAAAATTCATTCTCAATTTTATTGTACATATACTCAGTCAAATCCCTCAACAAGTTTGGTGTATCACCCATTTCAAATTTCAGCTACAATCATCTTTTTACCCTCAAAACCCCAAGAAAATTAGTTTAGGATACATAAAAAAGGAACCGACCTTGATACTAGAGAATCACCTTACCAATAGGTATACCCATAGACTTGAGGTGTTTCCATTGTATTATGAAAGTGAGAGATCAAAGCAAGCTTAGAACCCCTGCTTTCATATCTAAACCAGGGTTCACTTTCGAGAGATAACAAGTTAGATAACTTACTTGTGGGGTGGTCGTTAATACATCTATTGCTATAGAGAAATAGTACACCAAAAGAGAATTGCTATGGGTGGATAATGGGAACATAATTTCTATCCTAGAATCACTAAAGATGATCCAATGATGCAAGAAATCCAACAACCAAGAAGGGTGTCCAATCCAAATCAAATGCAATTTAGATCTAGAAAAGTGCGAGTATATATGAAGATTTCATAAAATAATAGAGAAGATGGTCACTTCTTCATGTCGTACCTTTCTAACATGGAATATTAGTGTGTGATGTGCATATATACCCAATACCATTTCCCACAGGTGATGGCGTTAGCCAAGGAAAATCCTAATGTCAACTAGGGTGAAAATATCTCATGGATAAAGGGAAAGTCAACAAAAAAGGGGTCATTATAGAATTTTAATGCAAGTAAGTGTCATGAGTGTTATTGAGTAAAACATATGAAGACTAATTGATTAAATAGTATTTAAGGCTAGGGATACATACTTGTACTTAGAGAGATATGGGTCACTGATGCATGTATGAATATCTAGGAGGTGATCTCATCCCTACATTCAATTTTTTTTAATGACATGTGTCAAGATCTCCTTATTTTGGGTTTCATTAAATAAATCTCCATTCAAATATGATAATTTTATATGATATTTTAAGCAGATACCATCCCAAATGTGTAGTGAATTCATCCATTTTCTTTATTTTCACAAGAAACAGGAGTCGAACCCATGTAAAATGGTTCTTCCACTTCTAAATGAGATTTATCGTTACTATATTCCTTTTCAGTAAAAAATTTCAGCCCAAATTACTTCTTCTATGACTAATAAATTTTTATAATCATCCCCATCATCCATATTATCTTCTTCCTCGTCCATATCTATAGATTAGACCGCATCAACTTGGTATTCTTCATTTTTATATTTGAAATCTTCATCCCCTTCTTCATCTTCTATTTCTAGGTTTTTATTTTCATTTTACTCCTCATCATCTGATGTAACTGCCAAAAATGGTTCATCAACCTTCTATTCTCCATCATCTAAAAAATCCCACAAAAAATGGTGGAGTAACCTGTAGCATAATTTCATTAATTTATTCTTTGGATTTTTCTTTATTTTATACTTCTTCTTTTTTAACTTTACATTCCTTCACTGGAAGATCCCCTTCTTCCCTTGCATCCATATCCTCTACATATGCTTCTAAAAAAATATTTCCTCTACATAAATTTCCCCTTCTTCCCTTATCACACCTATGCAAAACCATATTTTCTTCATTTAATACACTCTTAACATACTCAAATCTCTTCTCTAGTGTGGTTTTCTTCTATATTTTTCCTTCTTTTATTTATTCCTTACCAAACTCCCTCTTGTTGTCTAGACAAAGCTAGGAGTAGTGGCCCAATTTAGAGCACATCTTGCATTTGATCTTATTCTTCTAACATATTATAGATCAAGTCCAAATACCCATTTTTTAATACAACAAGATAACATTAGAAATGTATCTATCAAAAACATTATTCACGCAAAACATAGAATGTGTGAGTCTGGTTCATATTTTAGTGGTTCCATCAATTTCAATTATATACCCAAAATAGTTATTAATTGATAAAAACTATGTATGCATTCTAAAACTCTAGCATTTATCCTGGAAAACTAATACATAAGAGTAAAACCATGATATTAACTTTATTTGGATAAAAATATAGAGTCCATTTCATAATAAATAAACCCATACTTACCTTCAATCAAAGTATATAAACAATATTCACTATTATTAAACTAGATTAAGAAGAAACATTTTGTCATGGTAGAAATATCCATGTGACCTTTTGGATTACATTTTCTATCTACCCATCTTCTTATAACATCAATATTAGGTACGAGATAAAATAAATTACCATTAATGTTTATTATATAGGGTTTAATACATCATATAATTTTATGTTAAGGATAACCGATAGAGTAATTATTAAACCATTACATATTTCCAAATTAAGAACTTGATCGTCAGGTGTTAATGTATGAAAACAATATTTTTGACTAATCAATTAGATGGTTCAATGTTTTACTTACTTATTTGATTTATGAGAGAAGTTTTGTAGTGTAAATTTTTTTAGATGATCATTACGAGTAATGGAATATTTGTGACTAATGTTAAAATTTTATGTAAGTTTTTAAGTTTTTATGAGAATATAATGGATTTTACTAGGAATAAGGATAGGATCATATATATCAATTGAAATTAAAATAGGTGCATTTTTCAGATTGAAGTCCTTAGGCCAATATTAACATAGAAAAATGTAACTAAATATAGGTGTGTACATCAATATCTATTTTTCAAGTAACAAATATTATCTTTTATTTTGAATAGGTTTATATATCCAAACAAAAAATGGATATAAGTTTTAAATTGATATCTATTTCTATTAATATAATTAAACCCTAAATAGTCCTCTACCTTTTAAAGGGTGTAATATTTTCATAAAAAATCAAAATTGCTTAGAACATTTTTAGAGTGTAAAATTTATCAATGGGAAATAAAATATGCAATACAAATTTACTCTTAATGAAATCCATATGTTTTATTTATCATTTTCATATAAAGGATGTGTTTTTGTGATTCAACATTAATTAGTTGTGACAGGATTGATATAAATAGATTCTGGGAAAATTTCTACATATAATTTCAATTTATTAATATTTTAGTAAATTTATCTCAATTATGGATTGATTAAGTGTTATTATGTATGTGATGGTATATTCACATAAAATAATGAATGTTTGAGCACCATTTATCATTATTGTGTAACCGAATGTCATTATTTATAAGGATTTGATTTATTATTGAATCTTTATTAAATGTGATCATATAATTATAAGCAATGTTTAGGAAATTTGATAGTATATGGGAACAATTTTATTTCATGATCTAATGTAATTATTTAAGATCATTTGATAAGATTAGGAACCTATTACGTACAATCAAATCTATATCGTTAGATTTAAAGAAAAAAACTGTATATAATCCCCATATATTATCTTTCATAATCACATGTGATAATTTGAGGGAATTGTTATAGATGACATGATTAGTTTATGTTCTATGAAGTTCATGAAAACCCATTTGGGGAAAATCATCATGTTTGTGCACTAGTTGTCATTTTTTTAGTAATTTAAAGTCACCATTGGATAAAATTCATAGGATTATCCCCTTATTTAGTGAAACAAAATATATGTAGTTAGATTTAAGGAAATGTGGCCATATATAGGCATAATTAATTGATAATTCATGATATTAAGTAATTATTTGAGAAACATTGACCATATTATGACGTAATTAGGGAAATTGGATAGATGTAGGTATAGTTAGGGAAACATAGTTGGATATATAAGAAGTATTTTTGAAATTACATGATCAAATGTTATTGTTTGTCGATACACATTTGAATGTATAATTTTTTATTATTTTATGATTCAATGTCATTATTTTATAATATTTACCATATAAGGTCTTGATTATGTGTCATCAAATATGTGTATCTAGATCAATGCAAAATTTGGCATATATGAACATAATATGAAAATATTTTTGGAAGAAAATACTAAGTTTGGTCCCATTGGACTCTATGAAATACATGATGGTATATATTATGAATATGTAACATGTATGTAAACTATTATTATTATTATTTGATGATTAAATTATGTTAATTAAGAAAAATGACCATATTATGTATTTACTAAATAAGATTAGATATATGATTGTAGATTAATGGAAAATTTTGAGTACAAGAGATTCATATGTCATTAGTTCATAAACAAATATTAATATTGTTGCAAAATTTAATGAACTATGCCTTAGATTAGGAACTATAAAATACATTAAGGTAGTATGATTTATATCAATATCCTCTTGAATATACCAATATGTCTAACGTAATATTGGATATCCTAGCCATATGTGACATTATATTTGTGTGATAATGTCTAGAGATAAAGGGGTCTATTTAAAAACCTACTCATAATGATATCACTACATTTTTTAATTAGTATCTTACAAGGGAAAAAGGATAAGGAAAATAATAAAATTTTATGTATAGATGAGCTAGGTCGAGTATCATAAGAAATTTACATATGAATATAAAGATATAATTACCAATCAAAATATGTCTATGATATGAGACGCAATGGAATCGATCCCTAAACCGATCCCTAGAAGTAACCCTGGAAGGATTTAAAGTGATGGAGATGATGGAGGTGGTCCGCACATTGGTGTTAAAGGCAGTCACATCCATGGAAATCGAACTTCAAAAAAAACTATCCTTAAATAAAACTTACGTGATGGAGGAAATGTCATAGTTTTAGTGGATGGCAGAGGCAAGGGAGATGATGACATGTTAGTTGGAAAGATATAATTACCCCACTATGGCGATGTTTTGGTTCTTGGTAGACCGGAGATAAGTAGGGTTATAAATAAATTAGAGGGAATGATTGATTAGAGGGTAAACATACCATTAAACATTTTAGCGGAATTTTAGACAATGATGACCATGGAGGAAAATATTTAGGGCTTGGAAGTGGTGGTAGTAACCAAGGGATTCACTTATCTAAACCTTGTTCCCCTATTCATGATGCAGGTCTTGCAAAGGAGACTAAGAGAAGTTGTAAAAGAATTTTTGTGATGATAGGGGAGGAATCAAACCCTAATCTTGACCACCCTACTTCCCATTCTTTTAGGGATTTTTTTCAGGAGGGTTATGGTACAAAATTCATTCCCATCAAACTTATGATGCATATGACTGGCAACCCTACCATCATTTTTTAAGATGTGACTGAATTTGAATCCTTCTACTAGGAACATGTTCATATATGTATATTTAGTGGATTTTAATCCAATATTGTAGTCCCTCATGTTGGTATCCAAATTGATTCTCCCTTGGAAGATCGAGAAACAACATAGATTTAGCAATACACTGAGAGACTAGAAAGATCATATTATGAGTCATTTTGTAGCCAGGGAGGGGATTCAGTATAACTCTTTGTCACTTAGGCATCAGAGAAATGTACAGACACCTTCATTAAGGATTTGATCTATCCTCATTAATTTTAGGCCGTGCCTTTTGACCAGGGTGAGGGGACCCATTTTGTAACCTCTGTCGGTGAAGGAGAATGAAGATATCCTTCTTTGCACAAATTTGAAAGGAGACCCTGAGAAAATATGATCAATGCACCAAAATTTAACTCTCACGAGTTGCCACTTCTAAAGAATGGTGATATTTTATAAACAGGGCTAAAGGTTACTAAAGACATTATGGAATCCTAATTGCTTCTGCATATTTTGGCAGTAGAATTTATACATTCGTGGAAATACAAGGCAAACAGGGGTAGTTCAAGCAGCATTCATTGTTATTGAATGATTTTGGTGGGAGAATAAGTAGGATAAAATTGATTATGCAAAATATTTGAGAACCTTCACAACATTTGGAAAACTAAATGATAGAAATGCTTCAGTAATCAGCTAAAATATTCCTTCAACCAGAAGGTGTGCATCTAATTGAGGCCCAAATTTGCATGGTTTCACACAATATCCAAGAATTTAACACGAAGGCTTGATTTAAAGACTCAATTAAAAATTAAGAGACCGCTGGTTCCTCACGCCTAAAATAAACTCAAAGGCTTATAGACAATATTTATCAACAAAATGAAAGTAGAGTTATTTTAAATTGTTTATCTCATTACAGGATGAATGGCTCTTGTCATAATGAAATTGTAAATGCCACTAAACTATCATAGGGATGAGATCCTATGTGATTCAGAGGGACTTTAACATAATATTGTAATAGGAACAAGAAAAACTAACTTGCAGACATTATGAAATAAAGCAGACTTCAAATTTTCCTAAGATTGACACACATTAATTCGAAGTTGATTAGATTCATCAGTAAGGGAAATTTTCTTTGAACAATCTAAAAGCTTGTCAATGGTTGTACACTTGTAACCAACTTGACGTGATTAAAAATCTAAAACAAAGGAAATTAATAGGTTTCTCATATTGGTCTCTCAGGAAAATGGTTTCTCTCAAAATTTCTCTTAGAAAAGTTAATCTCCGACCAGTTGGAAGAGTATTCTCATTGTATATACACATTTTACTCTCTCACTGATCCCAAACAATTCCCCTCAAAAATATGAATATTTGAGGAACCTTTTCTTGTTACCAATTTGTCCTCGTAAAGTGACATTTAACAAATTTACACCTGCAGCTACCAGCTGGACAAATTATGAATTGATGATGTTTCTCAAACCCTCGACTAATGAAAAGGATGCCATGCCACAAATTTTTAGAAATTCCTTCTAATCATTCTTATTTATTATTCATGCAAGAAATCCCCATTTTCATCATTTTCTGGTGGCCCTGTATAGTTGGATCTAAGAGGGAATCCTTTTCACCCTCGAGGATAACACCTTTTTCATCCATTTGCACCCACAACCTCCATCATTTCACCCTTTTCCCCTTCTTTCCTCTACAACTCTTCTCTGTAACCAGATTCTCTATTAATTCACTTTTTTGCAAGTGCTTGAGCAATTCCAACTTCAAAATATCAACCTTTACGAACCTTGGAATCATAAATTAAGCTTTAAATCCATTCAATTACACTTTGTAGACAAAAATTACAAGGGAATTTCATCAAAAAATGATGAAAAACAATGCCTAATCCCATCTCTAGGAGTCTTGGAGCAGAACAATGGCAAAAAATATGTAATGCACATAAACCATTGATTCTTCCCCTTCTTAGCTTTAGATTAGAGCCATCCACGTGTTTCTTTGGCTGGGGTTACATTTTATATTGCAAAGGAGAAGTACACTTTTCAAGGCCTCCACAAGTTTCCAAACAAGCGTGGGCCTTCCACGTGCCTTGGGCCCAAGAAAATTGCCTTTTGGCCTTTGAAATGTCTCAGTATAAAAGGAGCTAGTAGAAGCCTCCACGTGTCTCACTAGCACACTTTTGATATGGTGCCCAAAAGTGGAGACCCCTAAACAAGTGGGCTCACAACGTGTCTCAGTCTGGCAGAGTTTGTTGAAAAAGTTGAAGGACCAGTGGAAGACACCATGTGTCTAGGGTCTGAGACAGTTTTCCTCGGCCGTTGAAAATTCCAAGCAAGGGAAGAGTGAGCGGAAAACCACGTGTCCCTTTGGCACTTTTTCAAAAATAAAATTTAGGGGCAGGTCCCCAAATAGGCATGGGCCCTCCATGTGTCCCAGGCCTTAGAAAGTTTCTTGTAAAGTTTAAGTATAGAGAGGAGCCAGAGGAATCCTCCATGCATGTATCCCTGGCACAACTTTGAGATGCGTGCCCAAAATGGAGACTCTAAACAATGACGCGGGCTTGCCACGTGTCTCCTTGGCACAACTAATAAGGTAGGACCCAGAGGTGGATCCTCAAATGAGTGTCAGACCCTCCATGTGTCCATGGTCTGACAAAGCTACACTGGCCACATGAAAAAAATGTCTAAGTCTGGGCAAGGTAGTGGAAACCTCCACGTGTCTCCCTGGCACAACTCCAAAGGTCAAACCAAGAGGTGAATTTTTAGATGAGTGCAGTCCCTCCATGTGGAAAATACTTGAGTTGAAGTGGGCCTTAGAGTTTCAAAATTCCCCACCAAGTTGCATCCAATCAGAAATGACCATGTTTCCACAGATGCTGAGATATAAATTGACGGGGAAAACACACCTGTCAAATTGTAAAATGCAGGGAAATCACCATTTGTGCCTAGAAAATGAATCTTTCTTTAAGGAAAAATAATTTGGAAATGAATATAAGGCCCAAATGTGATCCATCGAGCTGCATCCAATAAGAAAGGGCCATGTTTCCATAGATATTGGGACAAAAATTGACAAGGAAAACAAAACGTGACTATGGAAAAATAGAAGGAAGGGGAAAAACTTTAGTTTACACCCAGGTTACAAATTATTTCACATGGACAGAGGAATGGAAAACAAATTATGGACTTAATGTGATCCTTGACCAAAGGAAAGGAATGATCATGGCAACCAAATGAAGGACAAAGATTTCACACATCAATATGGGGTGATAGAAAAGACGATAGAGTCCACAGATTGAATAATTTCGAGGACAAATGGATGAGATCAAATTGAGCACCAACATCAGCTATGAATCAGGGATGGGCACTCCCAGTGAGTGCCATAATTATAAATAATAGACCAAATGCCAAAAAAAAACCATTGGGCAACAGATTCACGAGCCAACCTTCCTAGGAAAAACTGAGAAACCAACAAAAATGACTGCCAAGGACCAAGGAAAAATAAGAAAATAAAAACATGAAATAAGAAAGAAACCAAATGACTATACACTGGAGAATGGTGCACACCTTGATCTTGAGAAATCAATCAAGGAAATGTTTCAAATGCCTTCCATTAACAAGAAATTCAAGCAATTCCCCATCTAGGTCTTTTAAGAAGAAGGTATGTTCACCAATTCGAATGTCAATTGAATAAGGGCCCATCCACAATGCATCAAACTTTCCATATTTTCCCTTACCCTCATGCTTTCTATCCCACAATAGCACAAGATCTCCCACACTGAAAGCTCTTGGAGTCACTTTCTTATCAAACAAATTCTTCAATTTCTCTCTAAATTTTATATGCCTCTGATGGGATGCCCTTATTTCTTCATCTAACTCAACAATCTGATTTATGTGAGCATCATGGGGACTAACCTCTTGATCTTCCAGTTGTTGAAGAAATTGAAATGAAGACAATTACATATGCAGGGGTAGCAGAGCTTAAGTTCCATACACCAACTCAAATGGGCTTCTTCCAGTAGTTTGTTTAACAGTGATTGGATCAGACCAAACATCAAATTTCAACTGCTCACCCCACTTCCTTTTGTTCAACTATAGAGTTATTCTAATTATCTTTAATTTTTTTATTATTGGACTCTGCTTGTCCATTTCCTTGGGGATTATAATTAGAAGCATATGTCAAATTGATCCCGTATTCATGGCACATGGCCACTAAATATTTTTCCTATAAGCTCATGGAATTATCAGCAACTTTCTTAGCAGGCACTCCAAACTTGCAAATGATATGATTCAAAATGAAATCCATGACAATTTGGTGAGTTACTTTCTTGTTGGGGATCACCTCCACCCACTTGGGGAAGTAATCAATGGCTACTAAAATCCACTTATGGCAAGTACTTGAAGGATCTGAAATCTCACCAATGAATTCCATTCCCCATTGCCTAAATGGGGCTTCAATTGATACATGATGCAAAGGAAGGGAGCCTGAAGTTTTTAGTCTTCCAGAAAAGTGTTGGAAACTTTCACATTTTCTTACCAACATAGTTGTATCTTTGAAAAGAGTTGGCCACCAATAATAAGCCCTTAATATTTTATGAGCTGTGACACTTCCAGAAAAGTGCCCCCCGCATAATCCTCCATGGACATCAACAATTATTTTAGGGGATTCATCTTCAGTAATGCATCTTAAGAGAACTCCCTTAGGGTTCTTCCAAGTTAACCCAAAATCAGTAATGACATATTTTTGGGAAGCTAAATTAAGTTCTCTTTTCTGATTCTTTCTCAAATGCTTATGGAACTGTAGATTTTTGACATAAAAAAATGATGTCCTTGTACCATTCAGAAATTGATCAGTTTTTAAAGGAAATTCAACCTTTCTTCTTTAACTTCATTTACCTCAATTGTCTGCAGATTGCTCTCTGCCATAAGTGTTTCCAGGCCCAAACCTATGATAAATATTTTTTTCTGGATATCCATATCACACTCTTGCAATTTGTTTACCCACCACATCTTTTGCTTGAAACCTCCATTTCTGATAGGATATCTTTCACCATTGTATGGGGAACATAAGAAATGAATTTGGAACTTAGAATATATGGCCCAAAGACCTTTGTTTCTTTTACCAAAGAAAATGCCTTCTTCTCCATGATAGTATACTTTAGCTTAGCTCCTTGTAATGCCTTACTGAAAAAGGAAATTGGTCTTTCATCTCCATCATCATCCTTCTGCAACAACACAGGTGCAATAGTACTTTCTGAAGCAAAAGAAAACATTTGGAAAGCCTTCTTATAATTTGGAGCTGCTAAAACGGGGGCATTCTTTAATGCTTCTTTTATCCCAACAAAATCTTGAACACCTGCTTCTTCCCAATTGATACTTTGGTCTTTTTTCAGCATGTTAGTGATTGGGATAGTTAGTTCAGCAAATTTGGAGATAAATATCCTAATAAAATTAATCTTAAAAAAAAGGATTGAATTCCTTTCTTGGTTCTTGGAATAGGGACTTTGCTAATGGCTTCTACCCTTTCAAGATCAATCATGACCCCTTCCTTTGACACAATGTGTCCAAGTAGCTTTGCTTTCTGAAATCCAAAATGGCACTTCTTGGGATTTAGTGAAATGTCATAATCCCTACATCTTAACAATATTTTTTCCAAGTGTTGCAGGTGGTCACTCCTTTTTCTAGAGAAAACATTCACATCATCTTGATATACAATAATGAAATCATTAATATATCTAGAGAAATCTACATTCATTTCTCTTTAGAAAGTGGCTCTAGAATTTATTAGACCAAAAGTCATTCTAACATATACATATGTTCCCTAGGGAGTGGTAAAGGCAGTATTGATTCACTTTGATTCCTTCACAACTACCTTGTTATATCTAGAAAAACCATCCAAGGTGGATAAATATTTGGAACCAGTAACTAATTGTAACTTATTGTCCATATTTGGAAGAGGGTAGTTATCCTTCATTGATGCTCTATTCAAGTTTCTAAAGTCCACAGACAACCTTATATCTTCATTCTTCTTTTTGACAGGTACTAAGTTTACAACTCATGATGAGTACCTTGTGGGCTGTATCATTCCTCCATCCCTCAATTTTTTCAATTCTTCTTTCATCTTCAGGGAAAGGAGTGGATTGATCAGCTTGTATTTCTGCCTAAATGGCTTGGTATAAGCTTCTAAGGAAATTTTGTGTTGGAAAAGATCCTCTCTGTATGCTTTCAGTTTAGAATAAGACCATGCTAAGCAATCTTGGTATTTATTCAACAAATGGACATACGAATACTTTTCTCCGTTGCTCAGATTGCTACCTAGCCAGATCTTACGTGGTTTATCCTTCATGCCTAGGTCATGCTCTTCAGCATCCCTCGAGGCTAACATGTGTTTGTTGAAAATGAAATCAATAGTATCAAAGTTTGATTCAAGTGCTACCAAACATCTGGAAATAGTATTAGTCTTCAACTAAATGATTTCTTTTCCAAATAAAGTATCCTTCCCATCAACCGTACAAACCATTGACTCCCAATCTATACGTTGATCAAAATATTCTCCTTGGTTCTGAAAAAACCTTTAAACCTGGGCGTCGTATTCAAACACTTTCCAGTGTTTAACATTATCAGGAACATATGGCCTAGTCAATACCTTAATCTTATACTCACAATAGGGGGATACAATACAATTTTCAAATCTGGACCCCAATATGGCCAATTTATCTGCTACAGTATTGTACGTCCTATCATAATGTATTATGTTGAAGGAGTCAAACATTTCAATGAAATCCCAGACTGCATGCTTATACTGCTTCATTCTCTAATTTTTTATTGCATATAGTTTTCTAACCTGCTTGACAATTAGCTTTAAATATCCTTTAACAATGATGTATTTAATACCATATTTCCATGCAATCCTTAGACCCAAGAACGGTGCTTCATACTCAGTAATATTGTTAGCGCACTCAAAGTTGAGTTTAAAAGAGATAACAAACTCTTCCTGGCCTGGAGACATCATAACAATACCAGCACCATTTCCAAATTTAGATCAACCCCATCAAACAAAAAATTCCAAGGATAACCTACTTGATTAAGAGAACCATCAACAAATCCAACAAATTTATCAACATCAGTGTCAGTGTATAACTCTTCATAGGAATCATTATTGGGATTATTGGGATCCTCAATGAGATGTAGCATCTTATTTTCACCATACACCTTTACAAGGATGCCCTCAATAGGTATAGTGGAAAAATACATATCCATTTTCACACTACCACCCACACTAGCAGACCATTTCTTGATAACAACATTCCCCATTTGGCAGGGAAATCAACAATAACAATATCTAGTTTTAAGTTCTTGCTTGGGTAAGCTGCAAGTTTCACTATCAAACCCTTGACACATCAAACAACTAACACCTCTCTGGAATCCATGGAAGTGCACTTCCCATAAGTTGTTGTCACTTTGATATATAATTCATTCATGACCTCAAGAGGAATAACATTACATGATGCTCTAGAATCAAACATACAGTTGTGTAACAACCTGTCCCTAATAATCAGAGTAGTGAAAAATGGATCTACATTCAGCTGGGACTCAACCAAGGATGTTCCCAAATATACTTCAGGTGGCTCACCTAGTTCTTCCAGCACTTGGGGATTTTCCAATTCTGCAATGGCAGGAGGAACCTCAACATTGTTTACATTTATGCCTTGGGTAATAGTTTCTTATTTCAATCCCAAATACTCAAAGGCCCTTTCCTTGTGTTCAGGAATCCTAAGCAGCTCAACAATTGGAACAAAAATCTTTATCTGACTCAAAACTTAGTAAATTTCATAAGGAGTGTATTTGGACAAGGAAACATTTGGGGGAAGACTGAGAAATTCATCTGACATCAAAGTATTTTTCATAGTCTGAGCATGGGAAGGGATACCATTTTTTCTTGGGGACACAAGAATTTTGTTAGATGTATATTTCCTACCTGACTATGTTTTGAGATATTGGTGAGAACATGAGTTTTTGGTTTGGCCAGAGGCCCAGTCCCTTTGAAAACTTTACTCCAAGTGTTATATTCCTTTTCATGGCCAAATACAACATTCATTAACAACTTCCTATCTTCCTCAAAAGGGATTCTTCCATCATAATTTTTAATCATTAATGCCCTTAAGTATTCAAAATCATTACTACGTAATTCAAAATCTTGTACCATATCTATTTTAAAAGTTTGAGAGGGAGGAAGGGGTAATACCCAATGGATGCAATTCCAAAAATCTGCAGTAGTTCTGACACTGATTAATTCTATCAAAGTTGCTCCTTGTTATGAGCTTGTAGAGCACCCCATCATGCACTCATCATCATCAATATCATCATCAACTTCCTCAACTTATTTGTCTTCATCACATGGGCCATGTGGAAAGAAACATCTATCAAACCACTCAATTTCATTGGCTTCTTCCACATAAGTAACTCTGGCAGTTAAAGGATTAGGCACAATTCTATTCTCATGGACTTGGGGCTATCTATATCCCGATCCTATGGGTCCTTTGCCTCTGTCATCAAATCTCTGATCACCCCTAGGATTATTTACAAATATTTTTTGACCTTGTGCTTTATGATGACATTAGGAACCTTGTCCAATCCCCTTCTCTACTCTAGCCAGTTTATAGGATATTTCCTTAACAGCTCCGACCAAAGTTTCCAAAACTTCCTCTAGATCCACATCTTTACTTGACTGAGGCTTCTCTGGATTTATTAGCTTGATGCCTTCTTTATTAGGAGGTTTACTAATTTCCTTGATGTTATTTTCAATCTGAAAAGCCATGGTGAAGGCCTGCCTCAGTGTTTCTGGGTTCTTATCCCTCAAATAATAGGCAACCTTCTTCTCAAAAGCATCAGAGTTTTTTATATAACACGAGAAACATCACTTGGCCTCAGGATCATAGGTAGCCTATTTAGGGTCTTATTGAACCTTGTATTGAAGTCATGAATAAAATCATTAGGATTCTTTTTTATATTTTGAAGTTCTGATAGAAGAAACCTAGGGCCTGTTTTATCTCCATGTTGAAATTTAAAGGCATTCTTCATTTCTGTCCATGAATCAATGGAGTTGTCTGGAAAAGATTTATAACAGTCTTGTGCATCCTCATCTAGAGTATGAATAAAAAAAATTACATACACATCCTCAAATTAAATCTCAAAGTCTTCCATCATACTGACAAAAATATTTAAGTGTTGATCTCTAGTAATAACATTACTTCCTTAAAATTTAGGCAATCTATTTCTAGCATCTTGGGGCAAAGCATTTGGATATCCAGCCATACCTCTGAAATATATAGGACCAATAGTGTTCACAAAAAATGGAGGTCTGTGTGGGGAGTGGGCCATATTGTTTTGGGGAGGTGATCTTACAGGATAAACAAAATGATGAGTGAGGGGTCTGTGGGGCACATGAATGCAATTTTCAGAATGAATGTTCTCTAAAAAATTTGTTTCTTGGAAGATCTTATTAGCTTTGGAGAACACAGGGACATAATGAAAATTTTACAAATATAAAAGAACACCCCTCTCTAGATGGAGAATTCACATCTACAAAAAGAATACCTAATTCATAAGCACTTGAGGAAGTATGGAAATATTCAATGACATGCTGACTAATTTCCACAATTGATAACTTTTTCTTGATTTATAATGTCCAACAACTTTCTAAATTCTTCTTCCTTCAGAATTTGTCTTTTCCAATTTTGGAAACAAACTTTTAGCAGGGTATTCAATGAAGATAAATCTTCTTCCTTCTAGATTTGCAAATATTAGTGATAAATTTCAATTAATAGAGGTTAACACACTGACATTTATTAAAAGTTAATTCAAAATGGAGTTGCCACTAAGGATTTTCACGTTAGTTGCGCAAATGCACCAAAATTGGTTTGTCAAATGTATGTCAACAATAAATTCATGTAAATATTCATATATCTGACCTTCCTTTATCTGTATTTAACATTGGTGATGTAAAATTAGTGTAAAAACCAACAAAAACTAGAAATATTACATGCAAGACTTGTAACTTTTTTCAATTCTTACAAATCGGGACACAAGATGACGTTTCCAAAACGTATTAACACTTAAAGTATTTAAGAAACATTACCAGCGAAAAATATAAGATTACCTTTGAAGATCCCTAAAAATGGCGCCATTCTAGTGTTGGTATCCAAATTGATTCTCCCTTGGAAGCCGAGAAACATCAAATATTTAGCAAGACATTGAGAGATAGACATATCATATTATGAGTCATTTTGTATCTAGGGAGGGGATTTGTTTGACTCTTTATCACTCGGGCATTGGAGAAAAGGATAGCAAATTCATTAAGGATTTGAGCTATCCTCACTGCTTTACGCTGTGCCTTTCGACCAAGGTGAGAGGAACCATTTTGTAAGTTCTGTCGGTGAAGGAGAATGAATATATCCTTTTTTACACAAATTTGAAAGGAGACCCTGAGAAAATACGATCAATGCATGACCATTTAACTCTCATGATTTATCACTTCTAAATAATGGTGATATTTTCTAAACAAGGCTAAAGGTTACTAAAGACATTATGGAATCCTGATTGCTTCTGCATATTTTGGCAGTAGAATTTATACATTTGTGGACATATATGGAAAACATGGGTAGTTCAGGTGGGATTCATTGTGTTTTGAATAAATTTGGTGGGAGATTAAGCAGGATAAAATTGATTATGCCAGATCTTTGAGAACCTTCACAATGGAAAACTAAATGACAGAAAGCTTCATAATAGCTAAAATATTTCTTCAACCAGAAGGTGTGCATCAATGGAGGCCCAGATTTGTAGTGTTTCACACAATATCCAAGAATCTAACACCAAGGCTCAAGCTAAAGACTCAATTAAACATTAAGACCCCTGGTTCCTCACACCTAAGATACACTCAAAGGCTTACAGACAATCTTTATCAACAAAATGACAGTAAAGTGATTTTAAATTGTTTATCTCATTACAAGATGAAGGATCTTCTCGTAATGAAATTGCAAATGCCACTAAAGTATCACAAGGATGAGATCATGTCTGATTCAGAGGGATTTTAACAAAATATTGCAATGGGAACAAGAGAAACTACTTACAAACATTATGAAATAAAGTAGACACAAATTTTCCCAAGATTGACACAAATTAATTCAAAGTATATTAGATTCATCAGCAGGGGAAAGTTATTTGAAAATTCTCAGAGCTTATCAATGGTTGTAAACTCGCAACCAACTTGACCTGATTGAAATCTAAAACATAGGAAATTAACAAGTTTCTCAGATTGGTCTCTCAGGAAAATGGGCTCTCTCAAAATTTCTCTTAGGAATTCAACCCCCAACCATTTGCAAGAGTATTCTCATTGCATTTATACATTTCACTCGCTCACTCATCCCAACTTTTTCCCCCCAAAAATAAGAATATCTAAGGAACCTTTGCTTTTTACCAATTTTCCTCAGAAAGTGACTTTTAAAAAATTTACACCCACAACTGCTAGGTGAACAAATCATGAAGTGATATCATTTCTTAGACCCTCGACTAACGACTAGGATGTCAAGCCACAACATTTTGACAGTCCTTTTAATCATTATTTTTATTCTGTCATGGGAGAAATCTACTTTTTAATCATTTTCTGGTGGCTCTGCATAGCTGGATCTGACAGGTAATCCCCTTCGCCCTCGAGGCAACAACTTTTTCATCCTTTATGCCTGAAACCTCCATCATTTCATCCTTTTCCCATTCTTTCCTCTACAAATCTTCTTTGCATCCAGCTTCCTTGGTAATACGCATTTTTTGCAAGTGCCCAAGTAATTCCAATCTTCAAAATATCAACATTTACATCCCTTGGACTTATAAATTAAGCTCTTAATCTATTCAGTTACACTTTGCAGACAAAAATGACAAGGAATTTCATCAAAAAATGATGAAAAAATGCGTATTTGCATTTCTTGGAGTCTTGGAGTAGAAATAGCAGCAAAATTAGATGCAATGCATAGAAACCATTGATTCTTCCCCTTCTCAGCTTTAGATTAGATTCATCCAAATGTTTCCTTTGTGCAACTATAAAGGAGAAGTATAGAGGCAAGTTTCCAAACAAGCACCGGCCTTCCACATGCGCTGGGCCTAAGAAATTTCCTTTTGGCCTTTAAAAAGTATCAATATAAAAGGATCCAGCAGAATCCTCCATATGTCTCTTTGGTGATCCTTTGATATGGTGCCCAAAAGTGGAGACCCCAAACAAGTGCGGGATCACCACGTGTCTCAGTCTGACAAAGTTTTTTGAAAACGTTGAAGGACCAGCAGAAGGCGCCATGTGTCTAGGGTATGAGAAAGTTTCATCAGCCTTTGAAAAGCCCAAGAAAGGGCAGAGTGAGTAGAGACTTCCAAGTGCCCCTTCAACGCTTCTTCAAAAGTAAAGTACAGGGGTAGGTCCCGAAACAGGCGCAGGCCCTCCACATGTCCTAGGCCTTAGAAAATTTCTTGTAAAGTTTAAGTATAGAGAGGAGCCAGTAGAAGCCTCCACGTGTCTCCCTGTGCAAATTTGAGATTGTACCCAAAAGTGGAGAATCTAAGCATGCCCGAGCTCACCACGTGTCTCCTTGGCACAACTGCTAAGGTAGGACCCAGAGGTGGATCCTTAAATGAGAACTGACCCTCCACATGTCCATGGCCTGACAAATCTACACCAGCCACATGAAAAAAATGTCTACATCTAGGCAAGGTAGTGGAAACCTCCACATATCTCCCTGATGTAACTCCAAAAGTCAAACCAAGAGGTGACTTTTTCAGATCAGCATTGGCCCTCCACATGGACAAGACTTGAGTTGAAGCGGGCCTTATGGTTTCAAGTGTCCCGCCACACTGCATCCAATAAGAGAGAACCACGTTTCCACATATCGTGAGATATATATTGATGGGGAAAACACAACTGTCAAACCATAAAATGCATAGAAATCACCATTTGCACTCAAAAATGATATTTCCGTAAGGACAATGAATTTAGAAATGATATAAGGCCCAAATTTGATCCATCAAGCCGTATCCAATTAGAAAGGGCCACGTTTCCATAGATATTGCGACAAAAATTGACAAGGAAAACAAAACATAACTATGGAAAAAATAGAAGGAAGGGAAAAAACCTGAGTTTATGCCCAAGTTACAAATTCTTTCACATGGACAGAGGAATAGAAAACAAATTCTAGACTTAATGTGATCCTCGACCAAAGAAAAGGACTGATCAAGGAAACCAAATGAAGGACAAAGCTTTCACACATCAATACGGGGAGATAGAAAAGACGACAGAGTCCGCAGATTGAAGAATTTCGAGGACAAACGGGGTGAGATCAAATTGAACACCAACACCTCACACATGGATAGAAAAACACTGGAATTACTTATTTTATTGGTTCAAGAGTAAATTTTGATGATGTAAAGGTTTGTAGATGATCATTATGAGTAATGGAATGCTTCTAACTAATGTGAAAATTTATGTATGTGCTTGAGTTGTGACGAGAATATTTTGTATTGGATTAGGAATAAGGATATGCTCAGATATAGGATCTCAAATAAAAATAGGTGTACATGTAATGATTAAATTTCTTGGGCCAATATTGACATAGCCATTATTAAATAAATTTAGGCATGTATGTAAATATAAAGTTTTCAAGTAAGAACTATCATCTATTGTTATGAATAGGTTCAGATATCTAAACCAAAAATGTATATAAGAATTAAATCGATATATATTTCTTAAATATAATAAAATACTAAATAGTCATCTACCTTTTAAATGCTATAATATTTTCATAAAAACTCAAAACTATATAGATCATTTTTAGAGTGTAAAATTTGTCAATGGAGACTAAAATATGCAATAACAATTTACTTTCAATGAATCCATATATTTTTAATTCTTTTCGTAAAACATATATGTTTTTGTGATTGAACCTTGATTAGTTGTGATTAGATAGATGTAATTGGATTCAGGGAAAATTTTCCATAGATAAACCTAATTTGTTAATATTTCATGACAAAGAGTTTAATTATTTGATCAATGATTAGTTCAACAAATGCTTTAACCTTAAAATGTAAATAAGTATCGGGAAAGTGAATGTTCCTTGTAACTTATTTAAATTATATATTAGTTTAGATACATTATTATGTAGAACATTTATGAGTTTAATCAATCAAAACATATGATAAATATAATAACATATAAGAATATTATTACACTTATGGATATTTATAGTAAAGAAATTGATCTAGGCATGATATAGTGATGAATTTGTTATATATGTCCTATATATACTTTATCTTGAATTTTATATATCTACTATGTTCTAGGATGAAAACATTCATTTCTAAAAAACCAATTGGTAGTTTCATTATGTTGTCTAGTTTGGTCTAGGAGGTAAATGGTACTTTTTAAATTCTTAAAGCTTTGTGATTTACTATAATATTATTCATTTTTAATTATTGGGTATCAAAAATCTACAAAATCATGTACACAAATTTATGTGATACAAACCGCAACCATATGATAGAACCCTTACAAAATGTTTTTTGTTTGGGTTGAAGTGTAATCTATAGACACCCTATGTTGGAGCTACTTTAAAGTGTTCTAAAACCCAGTGTAAATCTCCACCTAGAGATATAATACTATATGAGGATACAACTATAATTGATAACCCAATAACTTGATAATTTTTGTTAATGATTACATTTACTATGTTTGATATGATTTGAGGTCTTATAATATAGGAAGCTTGACTCTTTAAAATTGTTTGGAATTCATTAGATATATGTGGTGGATTATTTAGATTTTTAGTTCTACTTTAGGAAAATTTAGGAGTACTTTGTATTCATTATTAGTAATAGTTTTAGGGATGAAGTTGACAGTGTCAATAATTATTATGTGAGTAACTAAGTTTATTAGAATTTATTGAGTTTTAGATAAGGATTAAAAAAATTTACAGGTACCCTACCTTGGAAACACAAAACAATGTGTCTCATCACCCTGATATTGCAGTTAGTGGAAAACAAATCATAAATGAAAAAAATACAAAAATTCATGAAAAATAGAGCAAAAAATAGTAGTTACGCACCAATACTTCAACTAACAAGAAGGGAAACTGTAAAAATCAAACAATAAAGCACAAAAAAGATCCTCTAGTGATTATTTGGAAAGCACTTATTATTCTAGGAGGTGATATCCTCCCCACATTCTAGATTATTTTTTTCTAACCACATGTGTCAAAATACTCTCCTTTTCAGTTTCAGTCAATAAATCCCAATTCAAACACAATAATTTTATATTATTTTTGAAGCAGATACCTTCCCAAATGTGCAAAAAAATAATCCATTTTTCTTTATTTTAACAAGAAATGATAGTATAACCCATGTAAAATTGTTCTTTAACTACTAATTGAGATTTATCCTTATTTTATTCCTTCTCAATGAAATTCTACAGCCCAAATTACTTCTCCTAGGACTGCTCAATTTTTAGAATCTTCCCCATTATCCATATGACCATGTTCCTCCTCTCTATCTGTAGATTAGATTACATCAACTTGGTATTCTTCATTTTGATCTTCAACCACTTCATCCCCTTCTTTAACTTAAAATTTTAGGATTTTATTTTCATTTTAATCCTCATCATTTGATGTTATCCTCAAACATGGTGCATCATCCTTCTATTCTCCATCATCTAAAAATCCCACAAAAATTGTGGAGCAACCTATGGCATAATTTCATTAATTTCTTCTTTATATTTTTCTTTATTTTGTACTTCTCTTTTTTAAAATCCCCCTTCCTTCACTGGAATATACCCTTCTTCCATTGCATCCATATCATGTACATATGCTCCTAAAACATCTCTTTTCTCCACAGAAAGTTCCCCTTCTTCCCATACTTGACCATTTTTATCCTGACTTGTCTTTGAGGAACATAATGCTTTGGGGAATTTTTTTTATTCATTTAATACACTCTTAACAAGATCAAATATATTCTTTGGTATGGCTTTCTTCTAGATTTTTAATTATTTTATTTCTTCCTTACCAAACTCCAAGGTTCATTTTAAGACCCCCCTCCAAAAGAAAAAATAGAATGGGTAGCGAATTTGATGAAAAATCCATTCGCACTATAGGAGAAAGCACAAACACATGTTTTGTGATGATGGCAAAAGGAAAGAATATTTCAAAAAAATGTGGGGCATTTTTTTATTACCAAACGAAAAATAGTAAAAAAACAAAACCATTACTGGCTAGTAAGTACGGTCTATTTCTTAACAACAATAACTTCACTAGTGTTACCAGTCAGCAACACTTTTCAGTGTTACTAGTCGACACCAATATTTGTGTTACTGGCCAAAAACACTTAGAAGTGTTACCATCTAGAAACACTAAGAAATGTTATCGAATGACAACACTAAGAAGTGTTACCAGCTAATAACACTTATCATTGTTATGAGCCAATAACACTTTTTACTATTGTTGACCGATAACACCTTTTAGAGTTGTCGACTGAAAACATTTTTCAGTGTTGTCAGTCGGCAACAATTGTTAATGTTGCCTACCAGTAACACTTTTTAGTGTTGATGGCTAGTAACAATATCATAGTTTTCAACTGGAAACATGTAAGTGGTGTTCATGGATGGTAACATTAACAAGTGTTCTAACATTTAATACAACATGTGACTTCCTCATTTAATGAAATTTCCTTTCCTATATATATAACCATCCCCATACATTTTGTCCCATTTTCACCTACAGCTTTCTCTGAGATATATTTTTTAAGAGACTTCTATCCTTCTCGTCCGCTTCCATTCTTCCAGTATTAGGGTCGATCATCATGATTGAAGGAACATTTTTCATCATATACAGGTATCTTAATCTACAATTTTCCAACCTGTTATTTTTTCAAGCAATCGAAGTTTAAGAATAATGACCCCAATGAAAAATACCATCAAACCAACTTCTTATTTTTACTGAAACATGTTATATCAATATTTACTACAATTGTTTAAAGACCCTCAAATAATTCTAGTCAATCTAGTTAGATTTTTAGATTAGGATTCCATGGTCTTATTTACATGCCCTAGTATCAGAAAGAAAAAAAATTACTAAATAATTTAATGCAAGTGTATAGTCATTCTGATGGCACATTCATGGTTCAATTACCCTCCCACCAATTTATCATCAAAATAACACATGAATAAATTCATCGTCTAACAAGCCTGCCCCACCAAAATACATCACCTGTAACCTCCGAAGTCATTCTTCTCGATGATCAATTTTTTAGAGTCTCATTATAACCTCTCTATTGAGGTTGGCATAAATAATAAAAAAAAAGAGAAATTAACTCTCATTCTATAAAAGACCATTTTCTCCTAGCCATGGTGCAATTTTTCCATCCCCATAGCAGGGTACAAGAAAGATCCATTGACATTCCTCAGTGGGCAATACACTACCTTCTTCAAAGCATTGTCAAAATTAGATTTGATAGGTGCACATATCTTGCATCAAATATTCCTTCTGAACATGATAATGCCAAATTCAATCCGACTACAGTTATTTATTCTTATTTCTATGTTCTTGCTTTATATTATGATGGATTTTATGGACTCAAATCCATAGCTATTCCAACTATTCTTCATGATAATATGGATTAACATGGAATTCCTATGGATCAACAGTTGGTGAGTGTTTTGTTTTAAAAGTGTTTAATCTTGATTCCTTTAAAAAAAAATCATTGTTAAATTAATTCTTGTAAATATGTAATCAGTAATTTTTTTTGAAACAATGAACATGTCAAAGAAAGAGAAACAATGGAACGGCGTCATAAAGAAGTTCACTCGCATAACCCTGTAAGGCATGAGGAGCCTGGTGACAACAATACAATTGATGTCACTTAGTCCGATGAATCTTAGGTCAAGAGTCAAGAACAAACAAATAGATGCGTGGTTCTTTGGATTCATTGTGCTTGCCCCATTCCCAAAGCAAGGAGAGAATGCACTATACTTCTCTAAAATAGGAAAATAAAGGTTTTAAGTTTTACATACTACACAATCATTTCAATTTTATTTAATTACTTTAGAGATTAATGATAGTTTGAATATTTGATTCTCTACAATGTCATATTTATAATTTCATTATCCTAATGTGCATCCTCTTTTGGCATATCTGCATCACCTTAGAGAGATTATGCTCATATTTTTGTAGACACCACATACATAATTGAGCACCCACACATGCTCTTCAAGTTATGGTACAAAACAACTAAAAAAAATTGACTAAAACTTTATTTATATTAGTGAATTGAATTTTCATTTATGAATTTATAATTATTTTTAATTGGTTTTCGTTAAATTTAGGATTTTCCATAATAATGCCACCACAACCCTTCACCCTAATGCCACACCAACAGTTTGTTGATTATAGACAATATTCACAACGTAAGAAATTCTTACTATTTGCTTGTTTGTCTTTTGATTTCAAAATTTTGACACATTCATTACTGATGTTTGAATATCATATTTTTAAATTATTAATGCTTGCAAATCTTTTGCAATCTAACATTCATCCCACGACCATGCCCATAGCTACCACCTTTGATCTGAATCCATCTCAGCACATAAGGATTGCATCAGTCCCTATCTGACCTCCTCTTCCACATATTTCATCTACTTATGGTAGGAGAAAAGGCTTATGTTCCTCAAATCTAGAATGAATATGAGCATGGAAACTCATAATTTCACAACATCTGAGTTCCTCAGTTTTATTGCTGACGGTGTGTCGAGTGCTAGAGGCACTTTTTTAAAAAAAATATATAGATTTGGATGAGGAGTATCTTAGGTTTGACAACTATTATGACATGCAAGAGTCAGGGAGGCATGCCAAGAATCTAACATAATTTGTTCGGAAGAAAATTCCACTGTTGGTAGGCTCTTCAGATCCTCCTTCCCTGACTGGGCATATGCAGGAAAAAATGGATGATGATGCAAAGACCAATTTTTCACTTGACATCCTTGTGTCAAAAAATTATACAACCATTGTCATGGAAAATTTTATTCCTGACATTAAGGAGCTGAAGATGTGGGAGATTAGATTGTATTCTCTAATAAAATAAATTAATGATAGATATCATAATTTTGAAAATAGAGAAAAAAATAATTCATTGGTTAAAAATGAACAAGTGATGATTGATGGTATTCTTTCTTAAGAAAAAAAAGGAAATGTAGTCACTGATAATGTTTAAAAAAGGGATGAATTTTCAACAATAATGTTAAAAAAATAATCTTGTTTGGATTCTGAGGCATAGTCATACTATGATAAGTGGAATCATGATAAACACCTTGTTATTATTGCTAATGCAGATAAATACTTGGGTGTGGTAAGTTATAATTTTTTAGAGATTATTAGATAAATATATAGTTATTCTTTATCTTATTCTAAATAATAATTCTTTTTTTTTTAATTGCATTCAAAATACCATAATAATAGAAATTTACGTAGAAATTACATATCTTAGCAAACATGGAAAGTGAATAAAACTTAGAAAGATGAAATTACTCTCGCCTTGGTCTGTGCAGGAGGTGCAGATGAGACGAGGGGTCTTTTCACATAGACTTAGGCTTTCTACCATGAGATCTTGATGTAGTAGCCATCCTACCATAGATTTTACAGACACTCCAGGACATTAATGCCTCCTTACATAGAGGATCCATGGGAGCATGTGCCATTAGACATAATAGAGAGTCGTCAGATGAGGCTCAGGCACCTTCTCAACACAATGATGATCAAAGAGCATAGAACTCCCATGTCGAGTCAGCTAGAGTAGAGTCACCATAGAGGGACAAGAAGACTAGATTTCAGGACATAGAGATAGGTCTCAGAGCCCTAGGCTTAGGGATGAGCATGTAGAGAGGACTAGGGGTCACCAGACCACCACTGTAGACCATATCAGGGATATCCTGAAGCTATGGCAAGCTCATTATTCTAGTGACATAGGTGGATTTATGGCATAGGCATGGTTGGTGAGCTTGAGCGGGTACTTCAAGGTTTGCCCTTGCTCTAGCAACACGAAAGCTCGTGTTGTGATCCATCTTCTAAGGGATGGAGCAGGTGTATGGTGGAGGACAGAGGAGCAGAAGCTCTATGTTTATTTGGAGATAGTTACCTGGGAACTCTTTGAGGAGCGGTTTAGGAGAAGATATTTATTTGGAGGTTCATATAGTACAGGATTGATGAGTTTCATGACCTCTAACATGCATCTCTTACAATGGCTGAGTATGAGAGTAGAATTTTGGATCTACTCCAGTATGTTGATTACATGTAGGTTGAGCAGGTGCGGATCTACAGGTTCATTCAGGGCCTGAATCTAGACATTGGAGGTGCAGTACGGATCCATTCTCCACAAAAATTGACTGAGGCCGTTGAGAAGGCCTATATAGCAGAGGAGACTTGAGGAAAGAACTAATAGGGTAGAGACCGAGTCTGGATCCGTATACAATAGATGCAAGACAAAAGATTAAGGGGGTCAATACCTCCTCCTCATGGTGGACAGGGTTCAACACATCATCTTTCAGACCACAGCAACAACATCAGTAGTCTCGCCCACCATATAGGCCTCCACAGAGATTTGATATATAGAGGGGTCAGAGTATGGGGCCTCCACCTAGGGGTCCCATTAGGACATAGGGAGCACCTACAACTCAGTCAGTAGGAGCTCACCAACAAATACCTCAGCAGTCCACAGTAGGGTCATTAGGGTCCACAACACACCCCTCTAGGGCACCAACTGGAGCTACTACTCAGGGGAGAGGATCAAGTGGTTGCTTTGGGTGTGGGGTTACCAGACATATTTTGAGAGACTTCCCACATAACCTTGATAACAAGGGCAGGCACAGATCTCAGAGCCTACTATTGGTGACATTGGGAGCAGTCATAAGATGTACGTAATGGTTGAGAACCACCAGGCAGAGCATCATAGTACATTTATTTAGACTACAGGTAACATTGATGGTATTCCTAATTCCATTTTGTTTGATTCTATTTCTTCTAATTATTTTATTGCAACATCTTTGGTAGAGTGATGCAGGCTAGTGGTAGTTAGGCAGTGTCATAGTTGGGATGTTGAGATGGATTTTGGAGCCAAGATCTCTGTAAACTCCTTAGTTAAGGTATGTGTAGTGGATTTGGGACCTTTCATCACTACCTCGGATCTTCGTATCCTTCTGTTGAGCTCTTATGGAGTTATCTTTGGCATGGACTGGTTATCTGCACACAGAGCTAGAGTGGATTGTTACCACAAGATCATATATTGTACAGATGATCTAGGAGTTGAGGTAGTGATAGCGGGGGTCAGGAGACCCATCTCTATTTGCACCATCTCTGCTATTCAAATTAAGTGGTGTGTGCGACGGGGTTGTCATTTGTTTGCTATCACAGTTAGTTACGGATCAGAAGATGGGTGTAGTGGACCATCGTTAGATGACCATCCCATTTTGAGAGAGTTTTCTAATGTCTTTCCTTGGGAGCTACTGGGAGTTTACTGCCCCCAAGGGAGATAGATTTTCATATGGATCTGGTTCTGGGAATAAAGCCTATCTCCCGAGCACCTTATCAGATGACTACCCCCGAGCTCTACGAGATCAAGTTACAGCTTGAGGACCTTCTGGAGAAATGCCTAATTCGTCCTAGTGTGTCCCCTTGAGGTGCACTGGTGATCTTTGTAAAGAAGGATGGATCCTTGTGCTTGTGTATTGATTACCTCTAACTGAACAAAGTAACGATCAAGAATCATTATCCCCTTCTACACATATATGATTTGTTTGATCAGATGAAGGGAGCAACAACTTTCTCTAAGATAGACCTTAAGTCAGGCTACCATAAGCTAAGGATTTCAGAGGTGAACATTCATAAGACTACCTTTCATACAAGATATGGGCACTATGAGTTCATAGTGGTACATTTTGGTTTGATAAACACCCCCATAATGTTTATGAGTTTGATGAATAGGGTATCTAGGACCTTCTTAGATCACTTCGTGCTCATCTTCTTTGATGACATTTTGATTTACTCATGTACGCATGAGGAGCACGAGGTGCACCTTCGCCAGGTTCTTCAATGTCTTCGTGAGTAGCAACTTTATGGGAACTTGGAGAAGTGTGCATTCTTTCAGACGGAGGTGCAGTATTTGGGTCATATCATTTCTGTGGAAGGTATCGCAGTCGATCCTTCCAATATTAGATCTATCATGGATTGGCCAATAACCACTACTGTGACTGAGGTGTGCAACTTCATGGGATTGGTAGGTTACTACAAGATATTTTTCTAGGATTTCTCTTGGGTTACGCACCCTGTCACTTCCCTTCAGCGGAAAGGGAAGAAGTTTCTTTTGTCAGACAGGTGTGAGCAAGCCTTCAGGACACTAAAGGAATGTCTCACTACAACACTTTTCCTTATAGTGCCGGATCCACAGGGTGAGTTTTTCATATGCATGGATGCTTCTTTGGCAAGACTTGGAGGTGTTTTGATGCAGGAGGGTAGAGTGGTGGCATTTGAGTTTCGAAAACTTAAAGATTGTGATCTTAATTATCTAACTCATAATCTCGAGCTTGTGGAAGTTGTGCACGCCTTGTTTTGATGGAGACACTTTCTTCTTGGCAGGAGGTTAACACTCAGGACTAATCATTTGAGTCTTCGCCACCTCTTCACGCAACCCAATCTCAACGCTTGTAAGAGGCGTTGGATGGAGTTTCTTTTTGAGTATGATTTTGAGATAGAGCATGTGAAAGGGAAGGAGAATGTGGTTGTAGATGCTCTTATAAGATGGAGGCATGTGGCCATGGCCACCTCAGTAAGCACAAATTTGTGAAGCTGGATTCTATAGCAGATTCCTCATGATAACTTCTACATTTCAGCTAGAGCAGAGATCCAGTCTCAGAGACCCCTTGAGGGGAAGTTTGATGGTTTTTATTTAGAGGAATATGGCCTTCTTAGGTATAGAGGCCAAATTTATGTTCCCAGAGATGGAGGATTCGGGTGGGACATCTTGGTAGAGCACATCGTGCACCCTATTAAGCCCATCCCATGGTGAAGAAGATGCATGCCACCTTGAGATAATTATATCATTGATTATGAATTCCTAGAGACATGGCTCAGTTTGTGTCACGCTATTTAGAGTGCCATAAATTGAAGTCTAAACATCAGAATCCAACTGGACTTCTCTTTCCTTATTCTATACTGGAGTGGAAGTGGGACACCATTTCCATGAACTTCATTATTGGGCTACCGATGTCGAGATACCACCACGACACCATCATGGTCACAGTGGATAAACTGACAAAAGTGGCTGATTTCTCTCTGGTAAAGACCACTTATACAACTAGTGTAGTGGCACGGGTATATCTTGATGATATTGTTAGGTTGCAAGGGATTCTATGGAATATCATTTGTGACTACGATCCTTTGTGTACTTTTCATTTTTGGACAAAAATGTAGTATGCCCTCGGGATGAGGATCAACTTCAGCACAACATATCACCCTTAGATAGATGGAAAAATTGAGTGGGTGAATCAGATCTTGGAGGACATGCTTAGGATGTATGTTTTGGACCATCGGTCTAAATGGGAGGAGTACCTGTACTTTGTGGAGATTTCCTAATATAATATTTTTTAGATTTCTGTAGGCATGGCTCCTTTTTAGGATTTGTATGGTAGAGAGTGTAGAACAACCCTTAGTTGGGACAGGTTAGAGGACAGGTTTTCTCTAGGACTAGCTTTATTGCAAGACATGAAGCAGTAGGTGGTTATGATCAGAAAGAGGCTACAATAGGCATAGGACATGAAGAAGAAGTACGTGGATCAACATAGGATCGACTGTAGTTTTGATGTGGGCATGAAGGTTTTCCTTTATGTTAGGCCACACAAGAGCCCCATCTGTTATGGAAAAGGCTCTGAGTTAGCTCCTAGATTTGTGGGTCATTTTGAGATCTTAGAGTATATCGACCCTTTGGCCTAAAGTCTAGCATTGCCACCTAGCTTGTCTCGTGTACATGATGTGTTTCATGTTTCAGTTCTTAGGAGATATGTTGTAGATCTTTCTCATGTGTTGGATTGGACATCATTGTAGGTGCAGGATCAGGGGCAAGTGATTATGGAGCCCATTTGTATTATAGATCGTAGGACCCTAGGCCTTCGAGGAAAAGAGATTGATCATGTCCAGGTGTAGTGGGACAAATATGACGAGACTGCAGCTACATGGGAGGATACTGCTTTGTTACGATTTCAGTTCCCACATCTGTTCAAGTGAAATCTAGGAGGAAGTTGAGCCTAAGGGGAGGGGGATGTAGTGCCTGATTTCCTTCGACACCTTGTGATATTGATCCTAATACTGCTAACTATATTATGGACATTGTTATAGTTTAATTTAGCATGATGTTAGATGTTAGATCATGGTTTATTGTTGACCTTAATTCATATATGGTGCATGATGATTATTAGAGACATTTTAGATATTGATGTTGATATATTTTTTGACATGGTTACATTATAGATGTTATTTGAACTTGTGATATTTGGATATTTTGAGTAGACCTAGAAAATGAGAATTGAATTAAAATTGGTAATGATATAGTTGTGGATGAAATTGTAAGTGGTACTGCCTATTGTCTTGATGTTTGTTGTGATTCACATATATTTTGATGATCTTAAAATTATATTTATATTTATTTGGATGTTCTAATATGGTCACAAGGCTGAAGGAGGTATTTATATTTTGCAGGTTTAAAATATCACAACAAACATCAGGGGATCGGAGAGAAACCACATTGGAATTCTAGATGAATTCAACAAGGTCACCATGACAACTTATATTTTTTTTTGTGTTTGTTTGTGTTAGGGATTCCCATGGGGGGAATCACCTTTAAACATGACCAAGGGTTATGTGTATTTATTTATTTGGTTCCTTTTATTGATGTTTGTATGTGTTTATTAAGTGATGTGTTTATCCCTTTTATTTAATTAAATTTTCTTATATAATGTGAGTAATCATATTGTTAAAATAAATTAATCAAATTGGGTCATAAGAAAGTAATTATTGGAGTGGTTGACTCTTGTATTAAATGTTGTAAGATATGTGTGAGTTATGTGTAAGAAATATGTAAGTAAAATTTGGAGTATGAAACACTTCATCTTCTTTGAAATTCGAAATTGTCCTTGGAGACTGATTTTAGAGGCTTGTGGGACAAGTTAAACTTGTCCCATACCTCTTAAATTTTCATACCAACCTTACCTATGGTTGGAGAGTTTAAATATAGCTTTCATTATGCATTTTTGTAATTCTTGCTGAATGTTTTTATTGCACTTCTTGCTTGAATTTAATTTTAGTCCTTTGGGGTATGAGCTTGTTTTGAGTGTGTAAGTAAAACTGTCATATTATTCACCTACTTATTTATTGTGTCTTGGAGATTGAATTTGACTTGAGAGTTGGAGTTGAGGATGTGTAATGTGGCATCCTAAATAGATCCACCTCATCCTCCTCTATTCCCCCTTCTATTTATTCAAATTCATTTTATTGTTTTGGGGGTTACACTCTTTTGGTTTCTTTACTTTTGCATACTTATTTTGGGGTGAATTATTTTTGCTGTTTGGAGCTCTTGCTTTTGGAGAAAGTTGCATACTTTTTTTACAAACCTGTGTTTCATTGATTTTGGGCTGTTTTGTATTAGAAATCTTGCTGGTTGGAACTTGGAACAAACTCCATTATGGAGAGGTAAGAGCTTGGCTCTTGAAATTATCTTCTTGTCGTTGTGTAAATGTTATTATTGTGAATGTTTTGGCATGTGTGTGGGTTGTTTGGGTAGATGGCCTAGGGATGGTGTAGGAGAAGACTATGGGTTATTTCTATGGGAGGCATAAGTGTTTTGGGGAGGTATAAGTGTGGAGGAAGTTGGAATATGGGTTCCACCTTAAAAAGAAATAGCTTGCATTTCTTTACTCGTTATGGGGTGCCATAAGAGGTTGGGGAGGCATAAGGAAATGCGAAGAATAAGGGGGTACTTGGGGAGGCATAAAGGCATGTCAAGGATCTGAAATGATATATACGTATATATTTGGCAGTTTGTTCTTAGGTGGTGATACCCATTCCCCCTTTGGGAGGCATAAGCAACATCCCCCATAGTTTCTTGCTCCTTTGGATTGCATGAGGAATCCTAATTGTTGTTTTTTGTCTTTAAACTGTGGTTGCAAACTGTAGTTTTGTTTTGGACTGTGTTTTTAAATGTGAAATTGTATGTGTGTTGTGGAAGCCTACTATTTCCATGAGTTCAAAGACATTTCTTATTGCATTTTGGTTGGAGCTCGGGGGCCAATGATGAAGGATGGATTATCCTTTTCATTGGATGTCTTGGCTAGGTGGAGGGCGTTGCATTATTAGGTATTGAAATCATATTGTTGAACGTATTCTGAAATTCTGATTGGAAAGATGAAAAAGGTGAATATGTATGGAGAAATGTCATAATGCTATGTTCTTTAGAAATGAATGTTTTAGAAATCAGAATCATAATTTTGACTTTGAATACTTTGATTTGAATCAACTTAATGTGTTAGATTAGATATAGAATGAATTCTAATACTTAGAAGATGATAAATAGAAAATAGATCTTTCTGAATTTCATCTCTGTTAGATGTTTTAAAAACTACAAAATATTAATCAGAAAATGTACAGGATGACTTTGGAAACTATAGAAGACAAATGAAATGACAAATTGAACCTAATATGACCAAAAAGATCTCAATTAGATCATAACACTTAAGAAATTAGTATAGAATCTTTCAAATTGGGCAAAGGCAAAATTACAGATATCTTGCTATATAAAAAATTGTAATTTGGAATTTCAAATCAATCAAACAAGTCGACCCTCACAACCCAACCTAAATTACTCTAAGTGTAATCATCCATGTCTATTGACATGTTGAGAAAGAAAGAATGTCGAAATTGAACAAAAGTTTATAAGTTAAAAATACTAGTTCACATTTTAAAAGCCTGTAGAATGTTTTCTCAAAATTGACCCTACAAATTCTATCAAAATTGAAATTTTATGATTCTTGAGCAAAGAGGGATTTGATATCTCTCCAAAAAGTCCTCGTTTTCCCAGAACCAAGTCCCCAGTCAAAAGTTATGGCCTTCTGAAGTTTTACTTCGTTTGGCTTCAAAAAAAAAAAAAATAATCTAACTATCAAATTTAAGTGAATAAAATATTCTTGGGCGGACCTGTGACCTAAAACTTTCCTTTTATGATTTTTTTTCCACAAATCATTAATTCATGAAGTTTCCCACCACTCCACTATCCCGCAAGCCTTCATGTGGACTAAAATAAATCTAAGTCCGAAAAAGGAAAATTTGGAAAATTTTCCCCGCGGCCCCACCCTTCACTTTTGGAAAAATTTTGGCGGGCACGTGGGCTCATAAATCTTATCTTACCCTTTCAAAATTTTGGTAAAAATTCCTACTTCTCTCTGTGGTCCCGCATCCCCACCCTTGTTGGAAAAAAAGCACTTCCACAGGCACACGGGTTCGCATTCTAAAACTTAGCTTTTAAAATTTTCGAGAAAATTTCTATAAGTTTCTCCACCGGCCCACCTCCCCGCAGCCAATGATTAGATGAAAAATGGATTCAGTATACTATGGTAGAGGATCATTTGATTTGTCAATCTTAACGTTTCAAAAATTCTTTTGGAAAAAATCTAATAGTTTCTCCGCCGCCTTACCACCCACAGCCAATGAGAGCCTTACACATGGCATCGTTTGGTGTCAACAAAGGCGTTAATTTTAGCCTTTTTGCTTTTGTATCACAAAGGTATTTAATTCTTAAGTTTTCCGCAAGTCCATTTCTCCACACAAATTAGAGCTTGACACATGGCACCTTGGGTGACAGTGGACATGCGGATTGTTTTGATTCCTTAACGATTTCAGTAAAAAACTTAATGTCTTAAGTCTTTCTTGTAGCCTGACTTCTTGCTGAGGATTGGAAATCCTGACACGTGTCCCTTAAGGGCTTGCGGGTGTGTGGAGGCAGCACTAAAATTTTTCCCTGCCCTCCCGACCTGCACATGGGAAAAAATTGCTTCCCTGCCCCGCCATGGGCGCGTGGAAGTGAAATTCACTTTTTGTCCAAGGGCGTTAAGGGAAAATTTTCTTCCCCAGGCCCGTAGGCCCGCCCTTGGGAAAAATTCCCTCTCAAGGCCCGCCAGCCCATGACTTGAGAATTATAGGGATTAGAAGGACTTATTTATATCATCAGAAAGGAGAAGAAATTTCCTATCTAATGGTTTTGTTTTCAAGAAAATTTGAGAGTGTTATTATGTGAAAAATAAGGTTAAAGTGCAAGGTAATCCTAAGAGTGGGTAAGTGGGAAATAACTCCCTATTAATTTAAAACATTAATTCTAAAGTAGGGGTTGACCCTTTTAGGGGTCATGTCATGAGGTAAGAGAATGTTTTCCTAACTCCATGTAAATGAGAACCGTGTCTATTTTTAGACCTAGTGGAATTAAATACCTTGGGTTTCACTGTTTTTACCCCTTTAAACCCTTTGAATTTTATTAGGGAATGTTTAATCTTAGTGTTAACCTAATTAACTGATAAATCAACACCGAAAGGAAATTTAATCTCTACTTGGCTGATTATAGTCATTAATTGTATTGTGATGTTTAATGTTTGTTATAATGGAAAACTTTATCTTCTTAACATAATTGACCTTATATTTCTTTGTGACAACTGTTGCTTTGAGGCTTGTTTGTAGTCTCACCTTAAACAAAAAAGATTATCCCATAATTATTTTTTGACTAATCCTAGGTTGTTCTTGGGTCTCAAGTGGGTTGTTTTAGCGGGCATCACAAATTTTGGATGAGAACCTTAAAAATGCGAGAGAGAGTGTGCACGAGGCTATTGGTTTTAAAGAAAAACTTTTTCTGTTAGAAAAAGCAAAAAAGTACTTTGTGGAGGATTATCAAGGAGAATAATATGGATCCATAAATTATTTTGAAGAAAAAAAATAATGAGGGTCCTTCTAAATGTTTTGTAGTAGATGCAGCTAGGGAAGATAGAGAAAATTTACAAAACATTAATGTTGTTGCAAAGGAATCAATAGAGTTTGGTGTAATCTGAGATAGTTCAAATGTTGTAGTTGTTGTTGAATCTGGTGATGGTCAAGGAAAATGGTACAATTAACTTGAATTAAAAATTTAAATGATGTTATTATTGATGAATTCAATATTTAAGAATTAGAATTTAAAAACGTTATCTTTTTATGAAATTGTTATTTGTTGATCTTTTTATTTCACTCATGTGTGTTGTTAATCGGAAACTCTAGTCCATTATTTTTTCAAGCTTCTCCAGTTGATGAATATTACATATTTATTCTAAAATTTTGATTTACATTGTTTAAATTAGTTTCAAAAATGTATGGAATCAATAATTAAAACTTGTGTCTTGAAATTTGCATGTGCATGTTGTTGTCAATCTTGATAGTTGATTCTTGAATCTTAATTCTTGATTCATCATGTAAATATTATATCCAATAATAATGGATCATGGGATGTAGTCATAGAATGCTATTTTTTTATTAATCGTAATAATCATGATGTTGTATATCATATATGGATTATAATTTATGATATATTTTCCAATAATTGTGCCTGTGGAATTGAAAGTGAGAAATCAACAAATGAACATAATTTATTAATAATGAAATTTAATTTTATTACATCATCCAATTTACATATTACAAAAATATGAAATTTCCACCATTTGTTATTTGCAAAGTTTAAATATTATTAAAAATATAGAAGGGATTAAAAAATTTCCAAACATTATATGCGGATTATATGTGAATGAAAAACTATCAAGTAACAATTTATATTCAGAAAATGAATACAATCAATAGTCTGGTAACTGAAACAACCCTATCTTGGATGGTCCTTCATCACTTCTTATATTTGGTGCAGTTTCATGTCTAACAGAGTCCTAGTCAATTTAACCATTATTAGAGACTTCATTGTTCGCTAACTCATTAACAACTTTGTGCTCTGTAAGAGATGTCCATGTAGCTAGTTCTCTTTCATATGGAAATGTCTCCACCCTATATCTTGAAACATAGATTCTCAAACAAGTTTCCAAATTATTGTCCAATCTATTATGAATTTTTGATTTCATAAATGAAAGAGAACTAAATACCATTTTATCTTGAACAGACCCAAGAATCATTGTCTATATGATTTCATATAGTTTGAAGTATTCACTTATATTTTATCTCAAAATACTACTCAGATACATCTTTCTCCACACTAGAGTGACATCTACCATTTTTTTTGCTTCAATAATAGACCTATATTTATTAGACATTGTAAATGAAAAATGTTGAGACTGGGATATGAGTAATTTTTTGTCCAATATACCCTTTAATTCCCCTCAATCAACATGTGAAGATTTTAAAAAATCTCCATAAGTGCAGTCATGGATTTCAAAAAGTTTTTAGCTTTTTGTTCTTCATCAAGCATCGGGTTCCAGAAAATGAGATTTACAACTACCATCGCCTCTAGCATATCACTATTTTTAAAACGTTCTCTGATCTCATAAGATAACATTTTAAATATTTTCATCAATGTTTTACGTACATTATAAACTGCAGCATAAAAAAGACATCTCGTGAAAAATACTTCCTAAAGTTCAGAACATATTACATAAGGATATTTGTATAAAGTTTACATTTTAATAATTTTCCCATCAACATAAATTAAAATATGACCATTGATATTGAACTTTAAATAGTTGTTCGAATCTTTGGTGTCTGTAAAAAGCTTGAAGCTTCCAAAAATTGGCTTTCGAATCCAATCTTGGGTGATATACAAGGTATCTAAAATCATACATACTTCTCTCTTTAATTTTAGAAAATTAACAATGTATATGGATCTTTCCGAAACATGTTTCACCAAGTTGTTTATTTCCTTTAGCATTGGTAAAATACCACTAAAAGTTAATAATGTCTCTAAATATTTCAAGTTATACAATAGATCTTTATCTTTTTCCACATGTCTTCGATGCTTGAACATATACCTTCATAAGGACCTGTATTCTTTGAAGATCTTACATGCTGGTTCAGACAAAGATATCCATCTCGTGTCAACATCTTTTAGAATTTTTTTACCATTTGTTATTCCAATAGAAAATCTTTGAAAGTCTAGAAAAAGTTTAGGAATGCTTTACATATAAGAATGCAAGTCCTGTATTACCTCCTCCACCTTAGCAACATTTTATAAATTACCTACAATATTGTAAGCCAAATTCATTCGGTGAGCCATACAGTGAATAGGTATCATGTAAGGGGATAGTCTTTTTTTCATACGAATACAAAGTCTAGTTTTTTCAGCTTTCTTGAAAGATGCGCCATCATCTCCTACAGAAATCAACTTTACAAAGATTGAATTATCATCCATACCAGCTATATCGTTCAAATTTTTAATAACAATTTTGTAGATGTTCTCAGCATTGCAGTTCTCCATCATTTTGTGCATATTTAGTAGATGATTTTCCCTCAAATGATTACTAAAACTTAAAGCGAAGAAATCCATGCACACCCAAGATGTACTATCTATAATTATGACCTCATCAATCGAAAAAACACTAAAATTTGAATTGTTTACCTTCTCTCTCAAGTCATTGATTTCTATTTCTCCCATACAATTGTATATGACCAGTGTGTTATTGGAATATTTGGAAATCCATTAGATTGAGACAATGTCTTATAATCAATGAGATCTAAAATTGGTCTTTCCATTTTTAAAATGTGAAATATTGTTCTGAATTGAATGAGTTTTTCCTAAAGACTTACATCAATAGCTTTTTCAAATCTAGTCTATATAGTTCCACTTTTGTCAATAAGGTCCTGAAGATGTTTATGATGATTATCATATTCTGAAGCATATCTCATATGCAAACAATCTTCCTTAGTTTTCAATCTAGTTATTTTTATAATTATTCCCCAATTGTTCTTTTTAGACTCATATACCTTCCCACAATGCTTTTGTATTGTGTCCAACTTCAATTCCATTTTTTGGTATCTGCCAAGTTTCCAACTACAGATAGTACATCTACATTCTATAGGAGTATCAGTATTGTTTTTAGGTTCAACAACTTCAATGAATGGATATTTGGTTGACCCTTAAAACTTATAAGTCCTTCCTATAGTCCACTTCCCACTCTTGCATTTCTGATGTGAGTTTCTGCAATGTTTATCAGAAGTTTGATTTGGATGAAAAATAGGATTATCAGTACTTTTAATTTGAATTTATTACTCTGGTGATTATAAATTTCATTTGGTGTAAGGTCACTACTAGGTTTTTCTGCATTTGAGAGAAATTGGTTTAATTATAGCTTCCCTAAGTAAATCAAAAAATAAAGTAACATTATCAGAGTAGAAATTTGTTTACTTACCTCTTGTCACTAGGGTTACTTGTGGATGATTGAAATATTTTGAAATGTCCATATTGCATTTTATTTTTCCTTGAGTTATTTTCTCATTTGTAACTGGGGCCATCGAATGGGTGGTTTTGAATTCTGCACATGTGACAAAAATATAGAACTTTCAAATACTGACATAAACAAAGCTTTACCCAAATGGAATCCAACACAACTTAAGAGAGGTGGATGCAAACACAACCAAGCACTCGAATGAAAAATAAAAAATGTAGGACGACTGCACAAAATACAACTATCAACTACTAACATAATTAACTGTTACTGGTTGGTAACATATCTATGTGTTGTTGGACAATAACATATATATTTGTTACTAGTCAGTAACACACACACACACACACACACACACATATTACTAGTCGATAACACCTATATCAGTTACCGGTTGGTAACACATATATTTGTTACCAGTCAGTAACACAAATATTTTTTACCATTCAGTAACACACACACACACACACACACACACACACACACACACACACACACACACACACACACACACACACACACACACACACACACATATATATATGTGTGTGTGTGTGTGTGTGTGTTACCATGTAGTAACACTTATACATGTTGTCCTCTAGTAATACTTGCTTATTTTCCTTGTCGTCTGTTATGAATCATCACAAAATTTATTGTCAATTACTATCCATCAACACAAAATAACATTTCTAGTCCACAGACAGAGTTCTCTTTTTCACTTACCTCTTGAGTCTTTCACTTTTTACTGAATCCTTTGGATTGTGGTCTTATATTTTCAGATTATTCACATGCTTATAATGTAAAAAATAGGACTATACTATGGTGAATTAATCCTATATATATTAGAATGTTATAACATGAAGCTGAATATACTAACATCAGTAGGCCGTTGGTAGAAACACGAAGGTGAAATTATATTCAATTTTTTTAGGTCTAGTAAAATTTTGGTGAACATGCTACCATATGGTAATGAAAAATTTTCCAAATCCAAAATTTGAAATTCCTTATATTCGTCTTTTCAAAAATATTCGCCCCTAAAATTTACCTTGCCAAACTCCCACTTTTTTTGTAGACAAAGCTAAGAGTAGTGGCCCAATTTGGAGCACATCTAACATTTAATCTAGGTCTTCTCATATACTATAGATTGATTCTAAGTACCCAGTTTTGAATGTAATAAGATTACATTAGGAATATATCTATAAAATAGTTATTCACACAAAACCTAGAATGTGTGAGTCTAGTTCATACTTTAGCGGTTCTATAAATTTTAATTAGAAACCCAAAATACTTATCAATTGATAACAATATGTCTACATTCAAAAATTTTAGTAGCAATCTTGGAAACTAATCCATAAAGGTAAAACCATGATATTAACTTTGTTTAGATCAAAAGATAGAGTCCATTTCATAATGAATATACCAATGCTTTCCTAAAAACTAGGTACTTTCAACCATAGTATACAAAAAGTTTCACAAATATTAAACTAGATCAAGAAAACACCTTTTTTCATGGCAGAAATCTCCATGTGACCTTTTAGATTCCATTTTCAAGCTACCCATATTATTATAACATAAATATTAGGTACATGATGAAAAAAATTACCATTTGAGTTTATTATATAGGGTTTTATACATCATATAATTTTGTTAGATAATGGAAAAAAATTTGGTTTTGAAGGGATCTAAAAACCATTTACAACTGAAAGATAAGCATCAAAGGACAACAAGAAACAAATTGAAGTAAGGTCAAAAGAAGTTAATAGAGAAACCACCCAAAATCAAAGCTAAGAATGAACAAAGGAAGACATTTTTTTCAATAGGTCGATCAAACTGACTTGACCAACCTATAGAGCCACTAAACACCTTAGATGAATAATCCTAGCTAGGAACAACGTGTTACTTACCCATGAAGATCCTGACCATGGGATCTTAAGATAATTTTAAGAGGAACACTAGGATTATTCATCTTATTTTTGATATTCACGACCATCCAACCATCACACTTATTATTATCCAATTTTTCATCAGGATGGAATGGAAAGCATATTTAAAAGATTACATTTTTCCAACAAAATGCTCTTTCTTAAAAAAAAATCCACCACATTTCGGCTCCAAAGGGGGCATCAACAGCTGAGTTGTCTTAAAAGGAGAAAAATGAGCTTCATATGGTAGTTAAATCTTCCCTACATCATTATCTAACTCCTCCCGATTCACAAGTACAACATCCTCCTAAATATCTCCTATCGAAACCTCATTATCATCTCCCACATCCAAGATATTAAGTTAAGCACATTTTCACAATGATTTTTCATTCAACTTATGTTCCACACTCTTTCATTTTGAGATAAAATGACCCAAACCAAAGCGTATTCTAAATTTGAAGTGTAACCCTTCATAATCTAATAGTTAGGACCAAACCAATCCAAAACCTTGAGTTCCATCACAACCAGTACATCTACCAAAGTGTCCAGATTTACCAAAATACGAGCATACCAAGTATGTGTAGATAATATTGTTTTTGTATAAATGTATAAACACTTACCCAAAGTATTTCCAATCGAAATCAAGCTCTTCTCCCCAAAATTACTGTGGAAGGTTAGGAAACCAAACCTGAATGGACCTAACAAGGAAGATTTCAGTGATAGGTTTGAAGGACAGAAAGCATGGTTTCATGATCAAGAAAATGATTATGAAGTTCCAAAATCATATATTTTTTGTTATCCCTATCTTCAATTAGATTAAACAACACAATAAAAAATCCTTTAGCCTAGGGATAAATATCCACCATACCTTGCATTAAGGGGATCCATTTTGAAGTAATTCAGGTTGTAGAAGAGGTAGAATTGGCCATAGTTCATTAAACTTGTAAATCAGACACTTTTTGGTAAATTTCTCCTTAGAATACGACACCTGAGCCCCAAAGGTGACCGAAAAATAGCTAGAAACTGCCTAGAGTGGTTTTTCATACTGTCTAGAGATTTGTGCTACATCGTAAGAATGAGGACGAGGAGGAACCCCATTGTGCATGCAACCCATCACTAGATCATGGCTCGGAAGATCCAAAATTACATCAGATGAAGACCCACTAAATAATCTACTGGGGGCTCCACAATACCACTAGTTTACAAAGGGGGTTGCCGAATATGTACCATCTGTTATAGGGGATCCCAGGCTACCATAACCTCTACCTATACTAGCAGCAGGAAAGGTAACAAAAGGGAACCCATCACCAGATTGGTCGTCACCCACAAAATACTTCACAGCTGATCCAAAATAGATCATGTTGCTAATATTTCCACCTAAGGGTTTTAAACCAAAGGGGCAAGAAATCCGCTTTAGTCTCCCACACTAATACCCTTTACTGCAACACCCAACACCAAGCCACTATAACAAGGGAGAGTGCCTCCCTATCCTTTACCACCGACTAGAGCCGAATGCTACAATAGGTAATCACATCACTTAGGGTTCGTAAATATGTAATTTTATTATAAGGACAACCAATAGAATATGTTTTAACCCATTACACATTCCTAAATTAATAAATTGATCATCGGGTGTTAATGTATGTAAATAATATGTTTGAACTAATGAATTGGATGGTTCAATGTCCTACTTAATTATTTGGTTTATGAGGGAAGTTTTATGACGTCAAGGTTTGTAGATGATCATTACGACTAAATGATTCCATATGTGAGCATAATTTATTTATATTTTATGATCTTAAGTAATTATTTGAGAAACATTGATCATATTATGCCCTACTTAGTATGGAAACTTGATATTAGTCATAACATTTGAAAAATTATATTTTTAGAAAGAAGAAAAATTTCTCAACATCGTAGTCATACTTTTATTAAATGTTTCACTCATTTTAGTGTGATTTATCTTGGCTGAATAACTATTTTACCAATTTTTTGTAAACACACATTGTTTTTTGTGTTTTTGCAAGTCCATGCCTCGGGCTTGGGGATCCAAAAAGGATCCAAGCCTAGAGGCATGCCTTGGAATAGGGAAAAATCAAAATGTGTACACGCTTTTGTTTTTTATGTTTTGTTTATAATTTCACAAAATGTGTACGTGTTATAGGTTCGTGAATCACCAAACCAAAGAAAACAGAACGCATATGTGTTATTGCAAAACATGTTTGTGTTTAGCTAATTTTCACTTTTGTGTCCAGTATTTGGCCCCCCATATTGGTGCACTTACCCATGAGTCCATATAATGTGTTTATATTGCATAACACATATAAATTTCTTATGAATGATAATATTCATATATGTATTGAAACTAAAACAAATTAAGATGAAGTATCCTCCTTATATTTCAACATTTTCGACAACCCTAACTCTAAGCCATTGGAAAAATCAACACATATATATTAATGATTAATCCCATTCTCATTTATACCATGCATTCTATATTGTGTCTTGCGGAAAATGTCAAAATCATATCACTCATAGAAAAGCACAAAAAGTGTGTGAAAGATTTATATTGGGAAAATGAGATAGAAAATATTGCCTAGCGGCAAATTCTATTAAGGAGAGAGCACCATTATATTATATTTACTATGGTTTGTGTGGAAAAATGTAGTCACCTTCCAATATTGTATAATGAACATGTTTTCGAACATTCTCTGATAATTACAGGAGGAAGACGTGTATACTTTCTAAACCATAAATATGATTTTTGATGGGGAGTATCACCCATTTAAAGCCCCCGTTAAGAAGAAAATTAAGAACTAAATAAAATTTATCATAACAAAGAGAGTTAGACAAGTATATTTCTAATTATTTGTTAATTAGGGAGTGATTAATTTTGTGTGATGCACCTCAAGATAACAATTTGGAATGAAGTATGAATAAAATCATCATGGAATATGTTGGGAGCATCTTAAGATACATTTTATTATATAGAAAATATGGATAAAACGTAGAGAGCGGGCAGTAGGCGCCGATTATTTAGTAGTTTATAGAAGTCGAGGAAAGTGATGACATTAGACGTAGTTGGCTACGTAGGTAATGTTGATGTAGTTCATGCCCTTGTAGAGGCCATCGTTCTTGTACGTGACAACCGTGTCTCCCGTGGTGAGAAGATCAACCTGCTCGTACGAGAATTTGACATCGCACTTGGCCAGGGTGGCTTGTAGATCAACCTTTACGGTTTTACCAGGGTCCACGGTCACATGGTAGTTGGCCCCGACGCTCTTCTCTGTCTCTTCCGTTGCTCCCCACTCCGTGATGGTGGTAACATCCTCGGACACGGTGACACTGGTGCTGGCCACCTCGGGGACTCCGGCGGTGATGGTGGCGGAGACGCCGGTGGTGAAAGACACAGAGTTGTTCCAAGACCTGCTCTTCCTGTCGGTGTAGGTAAAAGGCAGCTCCATGGTGGCTGCCTGGTCGGTGTTGTTGCTGGCGGTGTTGGTGCCCAGAACCAGCGCCTGCACTTGGTGGATCTCAGCACTGTCCACGTCGTAGACGACGGAGCGCACGCTGCGTTGGAGCACAGGCTCCTCCACGCCAAGCAGCGCGCTTTTTTCCAGCGACCAGGTGCCGGCGTTGAGGCAGTCATTTTTATAGTCGGCGGTGAGCCTTTTGCAAAACGCATCGTTGCCCAGGCATCGCAGTCCCACCGTTTTGAGATCCACCTGCACCGGAAGAAAGAGCAAGTCCTTGTTTGAGGTGTCGAACCCCTCGGCGGGGGTGTCTGCCCAAATCCAGTTGGGACTGCGCCTCCACAAATTATTTTGGTATAAGGACTTGATCCTCACAACTCCCTCACTGTGTCCCTCTTCGTTGCTCACGGGTACCACTTGGAATCTCACGCGCTCGCTGGCGATGTCAGTTGCGAACATCTGCTGATACGGGTGACCTTCTGCCCATATCGACCCCAGATAATTTCCGTTGTCTCCTTTGAAAACAACGTACTGGGGAAGCGTTGCAGTTTCACTGGCCATGATAATTAACTGCTTAATGATTTTTTCCAATGCTTGCTTTTGCGTCGTAATACCATCCTTAATAATCTGCTTATATATTTATAGCCACCCTCTCCGCATTTCCTGTCTCTACAAAACATATATGGGCGTGCCTTGGACGGGAAGAAGAAGGGATCACCCTGGCGTAAGGAAATGTTGCTCAACACCATTAAGTGTGGTTATCATTTCATCTACTGCCATTCCTTGACCATTAAACCCTCATACAACTCGTTGCCGGCAATTCATCACCATCTATTTTCAGTCTTAATCATTCAAGTTTTAAGCTTTGCCTATCATTAGGGTATATATATTTTATGATTTATGTAATAATCTCTCCTATTATACTCTATGGTATTCACTATGTTACACACACACACACACATATAGTTTGCAAACACAAGTTTTCCCTCTAAAATATATTATCAGATTAGGTATAGTCATTCTTTTGGATTACTCTTGTAAATGTGTTTTAAAGAGCTAACATGTGGTTTCACGTGTGGGAGGGTATGTATAGTCATTCTTTAGGATTGGAGGTTGTATTAGATGATATATTTTATTGCTTGATCGAAGAGGTGACCTGTGACTGAGAAAGTGTAACTGTGAGTTTGTTTGGAGGAATACTTAGTTGTTTAAGAAGATCTCACATGGTGAACAACTAATGCATAGTGTGGCCATTATGCTAAGAGTGACTAACAAATCATGCAGTTAGGGTAATCATGTATAAGAATCATCAAACCTAACTATGTAATTATTCATTCAACTGTGATATCCATCTATAGGTACCACAAAGGAAAGTTAGTAAGGCCTCGGGTTTTTGGGTTTGTCCACCTTTTGTGTTAAGAAAAGTTAGTCATGTTGGGTCATTGACAGTTGTTAAGGGTGCAATTGGAACATGGGCCAGTTTTTTTGAGATAGGAGCGGGTGGTATTTTGACCTATATATTTGTTTTCTTTTTCTTAAGCCTTGTTGTTGTTTGACCTACATGCTTCTGCCATGTTGTTGTTGTTGTTTTGTTGCTGCAGCTTGGCTGCTCATTTCCATGTTGTCTCTTTTGGTCTTCATCATTTCATCTCGACTTTTAGCATTTTTCACTTGGGTAAGATCCAAGTCTAAAAAACTTCTATCCTAATCTAAAAATATATATTTCTTCTTTTTGAAAAAAGCAAGTCTATTTTTTCTAAATAAGGTTTCAAATTCTCAAAAACATTTGAATTTTTTTCTCCCCACACTTATTTAGAATTTTTACATTCCCTTTCCCCATGATTGAAAGACTATCATTATTTCCAATTTTACTAACTTAACCATTTCTATAAACACTTATAGATTTCCTATCATGTGGATATTGGATACTGCAATTTTGATCCTTCAAAAACTTATCTTTCTCCATACTTTCAAAGAACTAATATCAGTATACTTAGTAATTCTAGATATTGTCATCTTGAAAAATTCGTAGATATTGTAGTAGAGACACTAGTGATAAAGGAGATGGAATTTTCCCAACAATATATATTCCTTTTAGTATTGAAGAAGGTAATCCCCATAGCCTCAAGTGGATTTTTAGTGTTGGTAGAAAAAACTAGTGCATGTTTTGCATATATCTTGACCTTGTCCAAATCATACAATATGAAGTGTTTAGTACAAATGACATGGTATTATCCATTCTTATCATTGTGGATATTTCTAATGATTTTAATTATTAGGTTTGATGTAATAGTTGTAACAAGGCGTTGGTATATGTTACTCCAGATTAGTTTTGTTGTTTAAGGTTTATATATAGAAAAACAATTCTGATTTTTTATTTTTCTTATAGGTTAATTCTTACTTGAAAATACAAACATGATTTTTTTATATGATAGGAAAGTGAATATATTGCAGTAATAATTCATGGTTGTTAAATTCTACCTATCAATAACGAGAAATAAGTTTCCATGGAACATCAACCAATCACTGTGGGCATTCAAGTTAGTGGAAGGGTTATGGGTCATTATTGATATGTTATTTTTAGCAAAAACTTGAAATGGTCATATCTTTTGATCAGGGTGTCTGTCTGAGTCCTATTGGTGCTCAAATTAGTCTCGCCCCATTGGGATTTGAAATCCCTTAGTTTGTGGCCTCTGTTATGTTTTCTGTTTCCCCAGGCTCAAATTGGCTCTCCTACATTTTACAGTTTGACGGGTGTAGTTTCCCGATCAAAATTACTTCTCGGAATCAGTTGAAATGTGGCCCTTTCTTGTTGAATATGGCTCTGTTGGGGACTTAAAAAATTCTAAGGCTCATTTCAAACAAAAACATGTCCACATGGAGGCTTCCGCCAGGCCTTCCCATACTTAGACGTTTCACGTAACTTCCTAAAGGGGCCTAGGACACGTGGATGGACTGCGCATGTTTGGGGTCTCTACTTTTTTGGACCATCTAAAAATGTGCCATTGAGACACGTAGCAGGTGGGGAAACAGTGGTGTGGGCCACAAGGAAAGTATGGAGCTTTTTCCTTTTTGGAAAATAGGGTTAAAATTTGTAAGTTGAAGAAAAGGTCTGCTAGGACCCACATTGGGGATGCGTGTCAAGCCCTTTTTTGAGGGTGGAGGGGCGGAGAAAAATGATAACATTTTACTTTTTTCCAAAAAATTATAAAATGTCAAAAGGTTCCCCAAGACTTGTTTCCAATCACATTTTTCCATGTGGAGGGCTCAGATTAAAAGTTGAAACACAGGATCAATGGTAGTTGTGCATTTCATTTGATTTTTCCACCATTGAAGCTCCAGGATGTTTGGAGATGCATTTTTTGCATCATTCTTCATCAATTTTTAGGCAAATTTTTGTTGTTTTGGTTTGCAAAGTTTAATTGAATCAATTTGCGATCTCGATTTGTAAATCTTAAGTACTCTTGAACTGGATTTTACTCGGGCTCGTGCAAAAATGGAAAATGCTGGATCTAGAAATTGCAGAGTAAAATTTTAGAGGGAAAAAGGATGAAATGATGAAACTATAGGCACAAAAGGTGAAAAGGATGTTTCCTTGAGAGAAAAAGGGATGACCTGTCAAATTCCAGCTATGGAGAGGCTCCGAAAAATGATTAAAAAGGGGATTTCTCGCATGACAGAATCAGAATGATTAAACGGACTCCCAAAAGGTGTGGCATGGCATCGTAGTCATTAGTCAAGGGCCTAAGAAATGTGATATGTTCACAGTTAGTCCACCTGACAGATTTCGGATCTAAATTTGTTAAGTGTCTTTGTCTGAAACAAATTGGTAATAAGCAATGGTCCCTCGAATATTCTTCTCTTTTGAGGGGAAAAGGTGCTGCAGGCGCCAAGGATGAAGAATATGCCTCCAGTTAGAACAATGATGCAAATATTTGCAATGATTCACCTTTTTTTATAACACCTGGAAACCTTTTTATGGATATATTAAATGTCACTTTTTGCAAATCATGATCCGATATGTGCAACAAAGGTTCTTTGAATATTCCTCTTTTGGGGGGGGGGGAATTGGATGTAAAGGGTGTATTATAAATGTAATGAGATTACTATTGCAAATGGTCGGGAGTTCATTTTCATGATTTTTTTTTGAGAAAAGCTCATCTTCTGAGAAAACTTTATGAGAAACCAAGTTAACTTCATGTGTGTTAGATTTTCATTCATGTTGAGTTGGTTACAAGTGTATAGCCATCAAAAATCTGTAGGATTGTTTAAATAATTCTCCCCTACTGATGAATCTGATAAATTTTGAGTTAATTTGTATCAAATCTCTGGAAAATTTTGTGTTTATTTCACTTTTAGAATGTCTGCAAGTAGTTTTTAGTGTTCCTATTGTAATCTTGTATCAAAATCTCAATCGTTATGATAGTTTGGTGGCATCTGCAATTTCATTTTTCAGAAGAGCTTTCATCTGGGAATGAAATAAATAATTTAAAATCACTTTTCTTTCATTTGTTGACAGAGATTGTTTATAAGCCTCTGGGTGTACCTCAGGCATGACTGATCTTATATTTTTATGTTTTATTGCATCTTCTAACTCAAGCCTTCGTGCTAGAATCTCAAAGATTTTGTGAAAAAGTGCATGTCTGGGCTTCCATTAATGCACACCTTCTGGTTGAAGGAATGTTTTAACTATTTTTTAAGCTTTCTATTATTGAATTCTCCATTTCTTGTGAAGTTTCTCAAGGATCTAGCAAAGTCCAATCTATCTTGTTGATGTCCCACCAACAATTATTCAAATAACCAATCCTACCTTGAACTACCCCTTTTTTGCTCTATATATCCACAAAAGAACAAAATCCATTTCCTAAAGTATGTAGAACATATCAGGATTCCAAATTTCTTTAGTAACCTTGGCCTTGCGTTGAAAATATCCCCATAATCTAGAAGTGACAACTCGTGAGAGTCAGATTTGGTGTGTTGATCATATTTTCCCTAAGGTATTCTCTATAAAATTTGTGCAAAAGAAATGTATTTGCATCTCCTTTAATAACAGAGGTTACAAAATAGGTTCTCTTACCTTGGTTGAAAGGTACAACCTAAAATAGTTAGAATAAGATCACATCCTTTTAAGGTGCTACCCACTTCTTTCAAATCCTGAGTGCTAAAAATCCAGATAGATCTGCTTCCCTGGCTACAAAATGACACACATAATCATCTATCTGCCTCTGAGTGTCTTATCAAATCCATGATGCTGCTCAGCCTTTGAAGAAGAGTAAATCTGGGTACCAACAAGTCCCTTTTTTTAAACCACTTGTTTCGATAATACAAACACATTGCTGAACACACCATTCTAGTTGGATCCATTTTTGGCACATTTTCGCGCTCGAATTCTGCCATCTAGGAGCCAAAAATTAGGATTTAAATTGTAGTTCAGTTACTTTTCCTATTTTAGAGAATTATTTAATTTTAGTCTCTTGAATATTGAATGGTAGGTTATAAATTTGGAAATTCCTCTAATTTAGGCATTTAGAAGATGAGTGGAAAGTTTTGTGCTCGTACGAATAAGCATGCAATCTTACTAAGAATAGTAGGTTCTAGTAAACTGCTAAAAATAGTAAATTTCGCCACCTAGAGTAGATTTAGTCAAAGATAGTTAGATTTTGGTTAGAAACTTGAGTTGCGAGTCATTTTTTTAATGAAGAAATGTAATTAAAGATTAAATAATGAAGAAGAAAATTTATTTTCTTTTCGTTCAATATATTTGTAGTTTATTCTACGTGTTCAAGTTTGGCTACATTAATGACCTATATGTAAGTCTCCCAACAAATTATATTAGAGGATTGTTTTCCAGTATCTTTAAAAGTAATGAATTTTTTTTTTCTTTTATCTATCCTTCGATAAAACGAAATATTCATTAGTGAATCTGGGACAAAATTGGATCACGGCGTGGCAATAGATGGTTATGGGTGACAAGATGGTCTGGAATAATTGATTGTAAAAGAAGCAAATCAGCCAATGTGGAGTGAGCAAGGATACATCAGGATGTAGAGAAATGTGGTAGAACCATCTGGTTTATTTGGCATTTCTATAGCTCCAATATATCCAATAATGAATTAATAGTGAAGCCTGCCATTAAAAATTTGAAGTTAGATAGAAAGAATTCATATGTAAGAGAGATAATAACACTGTTAAGGTCATGGATTTATTTTATCGTCCATTATCTATAGTTAGTATTCCTTCTTTAAAATTGTTTCATTTTGTAATCTCTTATGCTTTTATCTAGGATGTGTTATGATGTTCTCTTTTTATTTAAATAACAATTAATTATCCTATTTCTCACTCCAAATACTGTCATGATGTACTTGTCATCTTGTCCATATATTTCCTTATTCTTAGATATGTTGAAGACAACTTCCATATAGTTCAAGAAATTAGGAAAATATTTAATAAATTACATTTAAAAATGTTATTACAAATATATTAACATATAATTTTGAAAATATTATTAATAGAATAGTTTCATGTAGTTTAAATATGTAATTCTAAGCATGAGATTATTTTGTTTTGATAATCAAATGTATTTATGCATTTTTATTATTACTGGTAAATAGTTTTAAAGGGACTATACCCTGTTACGAAAAGGGCTCAATAGCCAAATATAACTATAAAGGAACAACAAAAGAGGATCAAAATCCAGAAAAAAACTATGTCCAACAATAACCAAAAGATAGTTATAAGAAAGAAACAAAACAAAATAGAAACTGCAACAATACATCACAAAAGCCACATAGAAACAACAAAAATACCAAAAAAGAGTAGCGACTAAAACAATGCCCGCCAGCCCGAGGGAGATTAATTCTTGGAAACTCTATCAATTCCGGATTGGATAGTTTGTAGTGAAGTGAAAAATGCCAATGTGGTGATGTGCGTTGGGTTAGTTGTGTTCACCTTCGAGATGGTCTGGCTTCTCTCTTTTTCATTCCCCCAAATAGTTTCAGGGATCCCGCTAAGCATGGTAATGCTTCAAACATGCTTCTCTAAGAAGTCACTAATGGCATTGAAGATAGCCATGTTGTGATCATGCCTGTCTTTTTCTCTCCCCAATCTACTATCAAGAGAGTTCAATTTCTTATAAATGTCATTAATCTGATCCTTCCCAATGTCATTATCATCATCAATTTTTCATTTGCCTTTCTACTTGTCCATGCACTGCAAGTCCTTCTTTTACTCCTTCATCACTTTCTCAAGAGACTCCAACCTATGAGGTATGTTATTCCCCTCCTGATGTAGGGTCATATCCAGGCCAACATTGCTAATATGCAGTAAATTTTGTGCAACTTCCAGCTCTTTGGTGCTTTTAAGAACCTAGGTAGAGTGTGGGATGTTAGTGTTTGGAAGCTTTGGGTTCTTAGTCTTAGGTTTGGAAGAGGTTTCCAGTATGGGAGTGGGAGAAGTGGAGGTAGTGATGTGTGGATCATTGGGAATGGTAGGGAAGCCGGGGAATTTGGAGACACAGAGCTTATAAAGCAGGAATATGAGGCCCTGGTTGAGAGGGATAGCACAAGAGTGCTTCTGAAAGTTTAAAATGGAGCGCTGAAGGGAATTAGCAGGTAATGTGGGAAGTAGATCACAAATTGCCTTCTAAAGTGATTAAGAAAGACCGGGTTCTTAACAGGGACAATTTTGTATCGCCCTTCTAGAGAAATATACCTAACCATCATATTTGTGACTTCATCAAATGGCTTGGGGATAGAGGTTACCCTGATACCTGTAGAAACAAATTCGATCTCTTCTCCTTCATCAGAGTATTTATGCATGTATTACTCATTCATTTAAGTTAGGTTTTTGTTGTTAATAAACACTTTTAACACACACACACACACACACACACACACACACACACACACACACACACATGCACACATGCATGCACGCACACACCCACACACAAAAACACATAAACACACATAGATTTGTGTGTGTGTGTGTGTGTGTGCGCGCAGCGCGCAGCGGCGCGAGGCGCACGTGTGAACTTGAAAGTTATGTAAACAAAGTGAAAAAGTAAACATAAAAAGAAGAGATTCATAAGCCATTATCCTTTTATGACATATGCTATTTCGACGCTATTACATATAATCGATGTATATCCCAGGCTACTGTATTTGATTTAATATATAACCTCTAAATGGAGGATCACAACCAAGAATATTAGATTTTATTTCCCTCCTCCCTATCACAAAAGTCATAACACTATTTCTATAAAAGTATTAAAAATACTCTCCTATATATTGGATATACTCACTACAAGAATCTAGGCTCTTTTGTCATAATTTTTCAACAATAATTTTGTATTTGTAAGCGAAACAAAAAATTTATAATGTGTTATTGGAGTTGTAATGTATCCACTATTTGACACAATTTTTATAATTTGTTAGACCATAGACATATCTCAATTTATAAAATTTATATCTCATTCACATTGTTTAATTGTATATTGTCAATAATTTCTCTAGTTAAAGTTACCACAATTACCAAAACAAACTTGTAGATGGAAACAAAATTTTTATTTAAACATAAAATTTTGTGAAATATCTTTCAAAAAATATAAAGATTACAATTAGCATTCTTTTAGTTTGACATTCGTTCAATAATTTAATATTTAAATTTTGTACATTTACAAGACACAAAACACTAGTGTTATTACCTTAATTTAAATTCATGGAAAAATACTTAATTATATCTAAAAAGTATATACATTGAATTATATGTAGTTAAAACCATATATACTTCACTGAAAAATAATTCCATTATTATATTTTTAAATTTATATAATAAATCCAAACATTTATGAGATATGAATATAGAATAAAAAATATATTAATTTACTGCCACAAATAAAATGGACAAATAATTATTGTAATTAAAATTTCTAATAAAATTATCATCTATATAGATTAGGTGAACTCGATACAACATATTTTCTACATTTTATAATAAATTTAAATATTATATATTGTAAGATTGACACTTTCCCTTGAATAATACTATGGAAAAAAATAACATACAAATTTTTGAAATTAATTTTATTTCAGTTACAAAATTCATCAAATTATTTTTAATATCACAAAATGTTCTTTTGTTATTGGAACTGCCCTTTATATTAATAAAATAAAAGGATAGTTATATAACAAGGGTGACTAAATAACATATGGTCCCACAAAATGCAACGACAACACACAATCAACAAAAGAATGACACAAGGGCTAACATTAAAATGCCCAAAGGTTAAAAAGAGAGTAGAAGAAATGCAACACCATCAAGCACATGGTACCACACCAAGAGTTTAAGGAGGATCATCACGACGAGGGACGAAAGCTCCACTGTTTGGCTCTACAGATGGAAGATCCACCTGCCAACCATCATGTTTGAGAGGAGAGAGAAGTGGAGAAGAAATAGAGATTATCTATATCTCTCACATTTTATTATCAAAAGCACATACATTTTTATCGGAAAGGAATATAACAATATTCCCCATAATTGAAGGAGTGTTACAAATAGACATAGAATAATGGGATATGCTAAAACAAATAAGCCTAATAATATCTAATTGTTTGCTACATTGAACTATGCCAACATTTCCCCCTTATTACATTATTCTTGCAATTGTAACCCCTAAAAAGTTCAAATATCAATTTTCCAAGAGATTTGGTGAGAATATCAGCTACTTGTGCTTCTGTAGGAAGTATTGGAGTTGAATGTGATGATTCAAGACATGCTGTTGAATGAAATGACAATAAATCTAAATATGCTTTTCATTCATGAAAAATGGAATTTTGCACGAGCTTCAACACACTCTGATTATCACAATAAAGAATAAGTGATTATTTTCAGGAATGCCCATGTCATCCAAAATGTGACGTAACCATATTGCTTCACACATAAATCCTCGTGTGGTGTGATATTCTACCTCTGTGGATGAAATAGAAACAAAATTTTGATTCTTTCTTATCCACAAGATAGGTCCAGATCTGAGATGAAAAATATATCCTATAGTTGACTTCATGTCATCAACAGATCCGGTGTGGTTTGAGTAGACGTATCCCTATCAGAAGAATTGATCATTTTTCTTATTTTCCAAACCATAATCAACTATACCTCAAACATACCTCAAATAATGATTTGCTGTAGTCCAGTGACATTTATTCGGCTCCTGCATGAACCTGGAAAGATAGCTGAAACCATAGCATAAATCTTGTCTGGTATATGTCAAGTAGATGAGCCCTCCAACAAATTTCTTGTAGAGAGTAACATCTACTTGAGGTGAGTCTTGGAAACATGAAAGTTGCATACTTTTTTCCATGGGAGTGGATATAGGTTTACAATTGGACATTCTATACTTTTCCAGGAGTTTCTTAGCATACTTTATCTGGTAGATAAAAATGTGATGCTTCTTTTTCCATATCTCCAAGCCAAGAAAAAAATGTAGTAGCCCTGAATCCGTCATGTCAAAGGTTCTTTTGAGATCATTCTTCACTATATCAATTTGATCTTATAATTTGTCAGTGATCACAAGATCATCCACAAACACAACAAGAATGAGAATTTCTTTGCCTACCTTCTTTATATAAAAATTTGAATCCGAGGGGCTACGAGTGAACCCATGGTGCAAAAGGTGATCATATATCTTTATATACCATGCCCTTGCAGCTTGTTTCAGTCCATACAATGACTTGATGAGATGAAATACCTTTTTAGGATTAACTTTAAAAAAAATCCTTTAGGTTGGGTCATGTACACTTCTTATTTCAGATAACCACTTAGGAAACCACTCTTAACATCCATCTACTGAAGTCTCCGTCCTTTTTGTGCTGCTATTGTGTAAACTACTCTGATGGTTTTGATCTTCGTAATGGGTACAAAGGTTTATTCATAGTCGAGGCCCTATTTCTGAGCTATCCTTTTGCTACAAGTTGTGCTTTATGTTTTTTTATGGATCCATCTACCTTATATTCTATCTTGAAACCCAATTTGTAGCCTATGGGTTTCTTTCTTGTAGGCAGATCAACAAGTTCCCCCATCTGATTTTCCATGAGTGAGTCATATTCTACATTCATGGATTTCTTCCACTGAGGTTGACATAGTGCTACACTAACATTACCAAGCTCAGAGCTACTAATCAGTGAAATCATGAGTGAAAAGTTTACCTCATTTATTTTTTGACTCCTCCTTTTAACTCTGGATAAAGTATCTAGGAGTTGTTGTAAATGAGAGTGTTTGATGGTGCTTTGTAACCACTTCGAACAAGAACTCAGTTTATTTTTTGAAGAGTTGTTTCGTTGATGTGATCATGGACGTGGCATAACATTCTCCAGTTCTCCAAGGTCAACATATAGCTCCACTTACATCTCATCTTTTCTCTGAGTAGTCTCCTCTAGATCATCATCTGATTTGGAGACCAATCGGTGAGAGATGGTTGGTAATGGTTCTTCTCTTGGCACTCTTGAATCAAAGGATGAATTTTCATAGACCATGTCTTGACTTTTATATATTTTCTTTGTCTTAGGATCCATGAGAAGTTATCCCTCTAAGGTAGTGCTATATCCTAGTAGGATACACAAGAGTTTTCTCAGCTTGAATTTCTTTCTCTTCTGAGATGGGACATGCATATATGTTCTACAAAAAAAATATTTGTAAATGAGAAATTGATGGCTTTCTACCACTCCATACCTCTTTTGGCATTTTATTTTGTATAATATTTGTCGGTGCCCTATTGAGAAGATAAAAATTTGTCTGTACTACTTCGGCCCAATATCGATCCTCCAATTTTATTGTTGATAGCATGTAATGAGCCATTTCCATCATTGTGTGATTGCGTCACTCAATAATGTCGTTTTGCTGGGGTATGTGGAGAGAAGTCATGTTTTTCTTAATGCCTTGTTAGTTCAAGAATGCCAAGAACTTCTTTGATGTGAATTCCCCCCCTCGATTTGAGCGGAGTAGAAGAAGAGGTTGTCCGGTCTCTTTCACAACACATTGATAGAATATTTGGAAATGGTGAAGAGCCTCACTCTTCTTTTTCAAGAAAAACACCCGCATATTACAAGAGTAGTCATCCATGAATAGTTGGAAGTACTGGTATCCTGAAAAGGAAGCAGACAATGGTCCATTCAGATCAGGATGAATTACCTCAAGATGTTTTCTTGGCATGGAAAGTGCTCTCCTTAAATGGATCACTGTGTTGTTTTCCTACAAGACAACTTGAGAAAATAGGCAAGGAACTAGACAATTTGGGAAGTCCATGTACCATTTATTTTGAGCTCAACTAATACAAAGATCCAATAGACAAGTGACCATATCGGTAATGCCACAGGGTAGTAGATTCTACAGTTGAGGTAGATAAAACTACTACAAAAGATTAAACATTATCCAAAGCAAATAACTTATCTTTGAGAAAAGCTATAGTAATAACCGTACCTTGTCTTCAGATCAAGCATGATTTAATGCCATTTTGAAAAAGAAATTCTCTCTTTAGATGATGATTTAGGAGTTGACTAACTGACAAGAGGTTTGTAGTTAATCTGGGAACATATAGTACCTTTGTAAATGTACATTTTCTTATGCAGAGAGGAATAGTGACCTGGCCTATTCCTTTTGTAACCTATTCTTTGTCATCTACTATTCTGACTAGATCTCTAGGGGGTTTATCTATCAGTGTATTGAAATTTTTTTTGTCACCTGACATATGCTTACTTGCACCTGAGTCTATCAACTAGAATTTCTTAGTGGGTTGCAAAGTCTAAGAGACTAGTACAAGGTTATTACAACAATTGGCTCCTTCTGGTGTCTTCTCATCAGATTCATCATCATGTTGGCCTGTGAGATGTCCCTCTTACTTTATTCATCTGGTACGTCATTTTGAATTTTGAAAATAATTGCACTTGGATGGGATTGATTGACACGAATACTCTTGTTTCAATCCATTGCACCAGTAGTGATTAGTGTCGTGAGTGTTATTTTTACAAATTTGACACCACCTCTTTGAATTTTGAGCTTTCTGTTGTTGATTCTGGTGTGCCTATGTTTTCTTCTCTAAGGGACAGCTTCGATTCTTCTGGCCACAATGGGGATTTGGAAAAAGGGCTTTGTCTTGGGCCTCATCTTGGACAAAATTGAGGGCCTCTTCATGTTGTAACAAGTTCACAAGCTCTTCGAATGTCAATTTATGTTTGGATACATTCAGTGTCATAACGGAAACTCAGAATTGAGAAGGTAGTGCCCTCAAGGTGATAGGAACGAGAATATTTTCTTCTACCTTATCAAATAGGGTGTTTAATTTCGACTGAAGATGGAGTATCTTAGTCTTATTCTTCGCCTCAAAGATGGTTGCTAACTTATCCCATGCTTCCTATGGTTTATTTGCATCCCGAACATGTGGTTACACATCATCGGTGATACTCATCATAATCAACATCAGTGCTTTGGCACTAGCCATCTCATATTAGATGAGCTCATCAGGGTTTGTAGGAATTGTCATGGACCTTTTCACGAAGCCCCATAATCCCTCAAACTGAAGGATAGTCTGCATTGTTATTTTCCAGGCCACATAATTTGGCCCTTTGAGTAATTGTGCATTCGATAGAAGAAACTTCAAAGAAGGCATTGTAATAAAAAATTAATTATTTCTTATTAATTTCAAATAATTATTACAAGTCTTGACTCACTATTGAGAGAGTCGACCTCTGATATGTTCTCGATATTCTCATGCTGAGAGATGACAACGCATGTTAGGGTTTTCTTTTTTGTCTTCACAGTCTACTTCCTAACTGAATTCTATCAATCTCAAACTCTCCTTGTTTGGCAGCTAACATCTAAAAGAAAATACTCCAGAACTCCTCTTCGAACTACTTCATCGAATACAAGGTTTCTGGTGTTTTGAAGCTCGTTGAGCAATGCAAAATAGAGCCCGAAGCTTTCTGGAGTTGCTTGATTGTGTTCTTCGGCTTGTGAGTCTTCGTTTTGGCTGTCAGAAGTCCCTACGCTTTCATTCATGCTTGAAATTAAGCGTTGTTCTGTGGGACTTGAATCTATCTTTGTTGAGGCTCCTTCTTTCACAAATTGCAGCCAGCCAGAGATATTATTTCTTCTCCAAATGTCCACCCAGGAACTTATTTCAACAGTGATGTCTAGGATCTCTTGGGTCTGCATAAAAAAAATGTTGGAAAGGAAATGATCCTTCCACGCTCCACACAGCCATTTCCACGTTCCACATAGTAAATTTAATGGTCATTGTTTTAAAAAATGCATTGTTCACTGTCCAAGTAAAAAAAATGCAGTAGCTAATGGAGATTCTTGACTAAAACAACATGTGTGGACAAAAGAAAGTAAATTCCTCCACGTCAATCTCCATCCACATCTTATTTGCAGGAGAACAAAAAAAATGCCAAAAAAGGAAGGTCGTTGCACTTGCGCCAAAAACAAAACTGGTTCCACGTCAAAAGGAAAAAACCACGCCCAGGTTAGGTGTTGGAATGAGTACCAGCATCTCCAATTTCCACGCAGTAATTAAAGAGAAAGTCCACGTTTTGGCAGTGAAAAATAGGTCGCTGCAGATTTTGCAAGTCCAAAACGCATTAGCAAATAAAAATGCCACGTCGAAGGTTTCAAACAGTAATTTATACCTTGATAACAAATAAAAGTTTTTCTTAACACGTCCTCTTTGGAGAAAAACAATTTCAAATCACTCTGATCATTGAAGAAGAAATGCTAGCCGATTTACACAGCCACGTTCAAATTTTGCTTCCACGAAATGTCACTCTAATACCAGATTGAGAGTAGTGAGAAGTGGATAAGAAATAGAGATTAGATATCTCTTGCATTTAATTAAGAGAAATACGTACATTTATATAGGAAAGAAATATAACAATATTTCTCATAATTGAAGGAGCATTACAAACATATAGAGAACAATGGGATATGATAAAACAAATAAGCCTAATAATATCTAATTGTTTTCTACGTTGAACTATACAAATATTCCCCCCTTATTACATTATTCTTGCAAATTTAACCCCTAAAAAGTTCAAATTTAGATTTTCCAAGAGATTTGGTGAGAATATCAGCTACTTGTGCTTCTGTAGGACTATACTAGCGCTGAATGTGATGGTTCAAGACGTGATCTCAAATGAAATGAAAATCAATCTCAATATGCTTTGTTCGTTCATGAAAATAAGATTATGCACAAGGTTCAACACACTCTGATTCTCACATGATTATTTTCAGGAATTCCCATGTCATCCCAAATGTGACGTAACCATATCGCTTCAGACACAACTCCTTGTGTAGTGTGATATTCTACCTCTGTGGATGAAATAGAAACAACATTTTTCTTCTTACTTATCCACGAGATAGGTCCAAATCCAAGATGAAAAATATATCTTGTAGTTGAAAAATAGGTCCTCATCCAAGATAAAACAAATAATCCTCATAATATCTAATTTTTTGTTACGTTGAACTATGGAAATAATGATCAAGATACTGCATTTGTAATGGAACAAAAAATTCCCCATCTAGAGGCTAGAGATCCTGTAATAATATTCAAGGTAGGCAGCCAAGAACCCCACTGTGGAGTGCCAAAAACACCTTTCCCCCACAAGGGTGCACTCCAACCTGGTCTAGATCAGGACAAGGTAGAATGGCATCCAAAGGCAAGGTGGAATGGTGGTTGTGTGAGAGGCTCCTCCCACATGGGCCCACAGAAGGAGGAAGTCGGGGTGGCAAAGGTTGAGGTGGTGGAAACTACGGATCCGGTAGAACTCAACTCATGGTGCATGATGCACTCCCCTAGTGATCAAGAAGCTCTTGAAGATGAGAAAACTCTAAAGTGACCTTCGTATTTTGAGCTTGAATTTGTATGCAGGAATTAGAGAGAATAACCACCTTGTCACTTGTGGAAAATTATATAACAGAATGATCTTTCTTAAAAATTAAATCATTACGAGCTTTCCATATATGAAACAGAATATAGGCATGAAACAAATGCAAAATGTTATCAATATAACAAGGACAATGACTAAAGTCACCAAATAAAGCTATGTTCCACAGGAAGAAGTCAGGGTGATAGGGTCAGAATAAATAATGGATCCATCTCTAGATATATTGAACATGGCGAGAAGACAAATAAAGGTGTATGAATGAATCAAGGTAGGAGCAAAAAGGAAATTTTGGATTAGGGATTTTAATATGCCTAAGCCTTTCTCCCATAGGAAAACCTTTGTATTTAACTACAACATTATTTTTAAATTTTTCATTCATGGCTTTGACTTATCTAACAAATTGAACGCCATCCAATTTCAATCCTTTACTTTGATGTCTATTGATATATGAAATCAATAGTTCTATTCACTTTTTCCCATTATCTTAAATCACATTTCATGTACTTTCCTTTAAATAATTACCATAAATATTTACTCCTCCCTAACATTACCACACACTTTGCCACCACAAACCATACTAATTTTAACTTCTATTCCACTAACTATTCCTCCATATAAGTGAAAAATCAAATAACTTAACTAACACGTCTATGCTTATTTTCCTTCATGTTTCCACAAATATTTCTTCCACTACATCCATTTTGCATTCACATCACACTGCTCATGTGTGATTGATTGTATTTAGGATTCTCTAGTCAAATTTATAATAGAATAATAAAAAAGATAGATAAGTAAGAATAATGGGAGAAGAGAAAGGACAATTCACATGGAAACATTTTCCACATAGTACATAAACATTACAACTAGAGTTCCAATGAATTTTATTACAATCTAAAATTTCATTATTATTCTAAGTTATCATTAAATTAATATTCTATTGCAAGAGACGTGTAGTTGTTGCTTTAATAATTGTTCTTTTTTTATTTAATTTTTGAAATAAGAGAAAAACAAAAAAAAAAGATTTTTGTTAATGGCCTCGCATATCATTGATGTTTCTTTTATCTTAGGAGGAGATAATTCTTTATGTTTCATAAATGGTTGGGAGTGTATAAGGGATTAAAAATATGACATGAATAAATTATATTATTAAGGGTAAAGTTTTTTGGACTGAGATCCTACCTAGGTATAAAGAGGCCTAAATACCCATATGAAGGATTGAAACACCGAAAAACAAATTGAGACAACTTCCGAGCAATAAAGATACAACTATGAAGGATAAATAGTTTTCTTGAGAGAATATTTTTTCTTAGTGTCTAATTTTTTCCACCCATCTGCAACCTCCTTAGTAGGAAGAAAGACTTCAATAGATTCGAATGACAGATATGTAAATTATTCCATAGGAATTCGAGGAGGAAAGGTTTACTTAGTTGTATTATAAGTTATTACATCAACACCATTACATTTATGAGTTACATCATTATCATTTTCCTTGTTTTCAAAATCTTGAACTTTAGAAAGAGGGATTTCAAGGACCTCTTTCGCCACCCCATCCATGTCATCATTTGAATCCATGTATTCCTTAGCAACAAAGACCAAATGCTCACTGAGGGAATTTTCCCACAAATTCTTCTTCTCATTATTACGCTTTTCCATCCCACATTCAAAAACAATGTAACCTAAGGTGAAACACCTTCATAGTTTGAAGGGTAAGCCTTCATAGTCTAAAGGTTAAGTCCAATATTCTATTTGTACTTTTAGCTCAATGTTTATAGGAAGGTTTTTTGATGTATAAATGTCCACAAGAATTATTGCATATGTTGTGTTGGTGAAGACAATGGTTTAAGAATTGATATCAAGAATGTTACCCAAAACATTTCAAATGGAGATCAAACAGTCACAGTCCCAAAATTGCAAAGGTAAGTGAGGTATCCTAATCAAAACATGTTTTCAAGAGAAGCATCGTTGATTGGGTTAAAATAAGAGAACCATGGTTTTGTGAAAAGGTACTAAGATTGTCACACCCATAGTTTATCCGCAATGATGTCTTTATCAAGAATTTAATAAAAATCCTTAATAAAAATGCCTTTTTGCACAAGGATATAGATATAAACTTCATTAAAGGAGCAAGATCTAGAACTTGGAGATCCATTCAAGTAGGACTGGTAAGCGAGGCCAAGAGGTAACCTATATATTGTTTCCATGGCCCATGACTAATTGCTCTTAAATTTTCTTCTTGAAAAATATTTTATTATGGTTATTAAGGAATGCCCATGGTTTGTTGGAAACACTATTCTGAATAAGGTCAAATATTTCTATGGATCTCATGGTTGTCCTCCTCCCAAATCTTTTAATGTATTGGTTAAATTTCTTTCTTTGCCTCTCAAGTTCTAGGAGATAGAGGTGATTCAACACATTTTTAGTGCACTTGGAACCCTTTTAGTTATGGATCAAGAAAAAAAAAAATTCTCCAGGCTGATTTTTTCTCTACTACATCAGTGTCCTTGCTAAGAAGATCCTTTCCTTTATTAGGCTTAAATAAAGAATAGTATCTAGGTTCAAAACCTAGTTTTAGAAGAATCAAGTTTATTTTGGTCTAAGTGCTTTAAAGTGGGGCATTGCTTGGCTAACTATGTGGATTATTTGGTTTTGGCACATAAGGATATCCATGGTTGTGCCAGTTATTCCCCTTAATTCAATGTTTCTCAAACAAATTGTAATCCTTCCTCTTTTGGAGTTGGCACAGATGGGAGTGCTTAACTGGCATTATAAGTGGCACCGTCGGCTATATCGTAACTTGATTATACACTTCTTGTGGAATTCAATATGAGGACACAGGATAATTTTTGTGTAACTCAGTGAATACTAGAAAATTTTGAGATCGAGCCCATGTCAAGGCTTGAGTGTGGCAAGTATTTTCTGATGAATGCTATTAAGGAAAAGGACGAATTAGTTTTAGGACTGAATCTACGTTGATGGTCAATGTGCGAGGGGGTGAATCCATTTATTGTTCACCTTCCCCTCCTACATATACTTTTAGTTTACCCATAGAATCCCATCCATTTGATTGTTCTAGGATTTTTTTTTAGGAAGGATTCCAACTTTAGCACAATCCATGGAATTAGTACAATATACATTTCTTGATTCTCCCATGGCAATGATTGGTTTAATCAATAATTTGGTTGTGAAGGTAGACACGAAAGATTAATTTGAAGAATCAAGACCGTATCTTGAAGAAGAATGAATCTCAAAAGGTAAATTAGAATTTGTTTTTAATATTGATTCTCTTAATGTTCCTCATTCCCTTTCCAAGTCAAGTGGTGGCTCCACCCCCATTCGTCTTGACCTTGATTCACTTAAAATATTAAAGGTTTGGGAGGGTCCGAGATATAACGATTATTTAAGGATTACCATTGGCTCACATAAAGAACTTAAGAACCCATTTGAGGAGGATGGATGGAATATTGTCCACCATATGAAGTATAAGTTAAAATTATCCTTTTGTCTTTGATTTTGTTTCAGTGTCATAGTTGGGCGTCCTATTTCTATGGCTTTCTTTTTTGTCTTCATTTTTTATATCTTGGAAATAAAAATTTCTATACATAGGGAGGATCCCAATAAAAAAACCTTTATCTTTAATAAAAATATTACCATACGGTATCATTTTAACTGATAACATCAAAAAAATTCAACAAATTGTTTGTTGATACAACACTAGTGAAATTCGTACTTTTTTTTAAAAAAAATTGAATATTTTTATTTATGCCATATTTTGTGAGGACATATGTCTTGTTGACATGGTCATTTCAACTTCTATTTCCAAAAAATAATTTGTACAAAATTACATCTGATTTTAGCCGACAACATATACTACAAGATGATAACACATTCTATTATTAGATAGTTGCTACCAACAGACACCATTATAGAATGATTCACTAAACCATAAAACCAATTTCTTCCATATTCTCCATTTATTTTAAATTCATTTTAATATATTCACCAAGTAATATATACAAGTAATTTTAAGGGTGTCTTAAAATTTACCCCGATATAAGGATATGTAGAGAATGAAAATAATGTATTTTGTAGGAGAATGTAAGAAGAAAGGACTGGTAACTCAACACTCATCTCATTTTGTATAAAATTATGTAAGTGTGCCACTCATAGGTAGATATTTTATCTAAATAAAAATTCATATTGATTCCTTTAAGTTCCATTATAAATTATATATGTATTTTGATTTAGTAAAAAATTGTTATCTGAAATTTACCCCAAGGTGATTTTGATAACTTGCACAATTTCTTTAGACTCGAATAGATAGAAATGGTGAAAACGATAAATCTTGATTTTGGGGGCATGTTTTTGCTTTTTGCTAGCTTCCCCATTGAACAAAAATCTACGGAGTTAGCAAAAATTTGAAAAAACTGAAAAAGGACCTATTTAATGTATTACGGGTCTAGGGGCTACATGTGGAACGAATGTGGATTGAACTAGGGTTTGTCATCCTTGAATTGGATCCAAAACGATAAGAAAATAAAGTGTTGTGGAAAAATCGGGTCTTGGCGGCCCAGGCGGTCCAAGTTCCATCGGGCCGCAAGTTCCCCGAAAAGCTGATTTACCGAATTTACAAAGAAATAGAAGCGATACCTTTGTGTTGCAGAAAAGGTGCAAGTTTGCATCCTAGGTGGTCCAAGATCTATCAAGCCACAAGTTCCCCGAAAAGCTGATTTACCTGATTTACAAATAAATGAAGTGGGTCTGGTGTATTGTGGAAAAGGTTGATTTGGATGGCCCAAATGTCCCAGGTAAGTTGGAACGTGAGTATGTAAACAATTTGAAGCGTCTAAAGTAAGCTGGATGTGAGTAATGTGGGAGTTGGTGGCCCAGGTGGTCCTTTTACCCTCGTGGCATGAGTTCCACAAAAACTCGCAATACACGCAATGCAAATGGAAATTCGGATTACGAGAGCCCGTATGGAACACCTCGAACCTGAACTTCAAACGGGCATAAATTTTGACCTAGAGCTCTAATTTTGACAAAATTGGACTTTTTAGAAAGCAACATCGTGACCTAGTTAGTGGACAGGAAAACTAGGGTTGAGATACACCTTGTAGACAAAGTCCCTCAGCAATTTGGATTACTGTATGATGATGTAATTCCTATAATCCCTACTATCTATCATTGGATTAGAGAGGCATGAGATGGCCCTAGGGGACAACTTGGTTGGACAGTTATCACCCATGGAGTCCCTATTACTCTAAATAGAGTAGCTCAAGATCCGGTGAGACTAAGAGTTATATTACAGATTGAGGCCACTCCTGCACATAGTGGGGAGGAAGAGGAGAAGAAGGATAGGATAGAGATGGAGACCGAGACAGGCAAGGGAGGAGGTTGGAGAGGAGGGTTGTAAAGAGAAGAAAAAAAAGATAGGTGAGGAGATGGGGGATGATGTTGGAGAGGAGGTTATTCCTAAAGGTGAGGAGGATAGTGACACGGAGTGGCAGGTCATAGAGGAGATATCTATTACAGAGAAAGCATAGGTGGAGTCGGAGAATAAGACTCTTGTTTCTAAGGAGCCACTTTCATGAGAGGGAGGTAACAATGAAAATTCTGTGATGGGCCAGTGAGTCACTTCAAGACATGGCATTGTGGAGCAGGTGCCTACAGTGGCTCCACCACCATCAGCTGCACCAATTGACCCTTCTTGGAGAATGGGAGACCTGTGTATGTAGATACTCTTCTTCCTACTGTATTACTTATAATTTTTAATGAATCACACATTGTCTTTATTTTTGAGTTTTTTAATAGTTTTCTAAATCACCATTGTTTTCTTTTATTTTGTAGCCACTGTTGATGGATGGCGAGACTTTATTCATAAGATCTTGGTCGATAAATTGCTTATCCCCATAGGGAAGACTCGAGAGGAGATTCTTACAACCATGGGGCAGCCGTTGCAGGTCATCCATCACATTGATATTTTTGCACTGGTTTGGCATGCCACAGAGATTCTTTCTTATATGAAAACTGAGGTTACTGTATTATAGATAGTCCAGAGGATGGAGACGTGGAGCCACTCCCGCAACAAGGCTATGGCTATAAGAAGATCACCTACCCCATCTCACGTCCATTCTCATCACTTTGTTCATGGAGGCTCACATTCACGTCATAGGAGCCGCAACAGGAGCCCTAACCACACACCTTCTCATGGATCCCATAGGGAGGGATAGGCCACGATCCTTTATTGCATCGATTTCATTTTGAGATACATACATACATACATACATACATACATACATACATACATACATACATACATACATATATATATATATATATATATATATATATATATATATATATATAAATTGTGCTCATTGCGAGTGCTTTTACCACACCTAGAATGTGACAACATTGTATGCAAACTTGATTTATTATGGACATATATACATATACATATTTTTGGCTCAGTTATCCTTGTGTCAGAGTTGTCTTGATTGATGGTTTACTTCGTTTCTTTACTCTTAGATGCTCATAATTCCCAATTTTTAATATTCTTTTTGAATGCATGCCATGGATCATGATATGCTTAACAAAATGATTTCCTTTTGTTTTTTATTTATATGATGCTTATGCAAACACAATGTAATGTTGAAATTTTTAGTTTTCAAGAAATATTTGGTACCTCTAATTTAGTTGGGAAATTATGATAAATGTGACATGATAAGAAAATCAACCTGGTCCATGCAACTAGTAAGATGAAATGGATCAACACTGAGAATCAGAAGCAACGTGATTCGTATAATTTTGATAAATGGAAGTGATGAGAGAAAGAAAATATTTTGATAGAAATCCAATTAGAAACCTACAACCTAACTCTATACATAGTTTACTACATAGTCGAGAATGTGATTTTCTTGCAAGTTTATCTATACTTAGACCCGTAGATGGCCTCTCGATTGAAAAATCCTAGTTTTTAAGGTTTGACTCTCTTAGAACATATACATCTATTTATCTTTCTTAAGATTTGAAATTTCATCTAAATTACTTATAGATTACTCATTTATTAGAAGAGAACCCCTACAACTTTCCCCATGCCACTAATAAGAAGAATGGGATCATCACCGAGGACAATGCATAGGTGAGTAAGGGTACTTCCTTCCTTTTCCAATATCACATCACCAATAGGAAATGTGGGCTCATCACCAAAGATTAGTGGGGCAAGAAAGTGCATTTTTATTTATAAATGAAATATTTATGAATTTATTGATTTACTTATATAATTTTTTTAATTTTAACTTTGAGTTGTACTTTTAGGAGGGATATTTTCCCCCTAGCCTCAACCCCATGTAGCCAGTAAGATTCAAGGGCTCAACACTTAATACTGAGATAGGTGAATAAGTGATCTGGATAAAATTGTTTCAGAATACTTTTGTTACTAAAGAGGTTTTCTTGGAGAGATTTGACACCAAGAAGATTTTAGAATAGACTATGGGAAAAGACACCTAAGTTGGAAGAAAACTACGAGAAAAACTAAGTATGTAGGCCTTGGTATGATTAATGTCAAAAATATGTTTTAGCATGTTGAAATGATGAAATGATTAGAAATGTTGATGATAATATTGTGGATATTTGAAGAAATGTGATCGAATGTTTTGCCAATTGTTTTTATGAATTTGTTGAAAGTTGTTTGAAAGATAAGTTCCTTGATTACAAATTCACAAAATAATCTAGAAGATTAAAATGCAGGGCGAATGCAATAATGTACATGTGGAAATGTAAATAGATCATGCGTAGTAGCGTTTCAAGTGAAGATATTTGATGGATTTTCCAAATTCTTCACCCTCTAATGTACATAGGTGATATACCCCATTCGTGTAATCGTCCATGAATCGATATGGGCCCAACCACTTGGGCCTGAATTTGCTTCCTTCATTGATTTTCTTATTGATCCAACTATCAAGTCTCAATACCAAATCTTCTAGTAGTATGTCAGACTTGTATACCTTTTTTTATATTGTCGGCTCATCCAGTTAGCATAGACACTATTTTTCTACTAAGCTCTAAGTTAAGCTTTGTCGAGGGTTTTTAATTCAATGAGCCATGCCTCGTGATATCCCTTTTCATCTAAGATTCCTTACAAGGATATTCTGAGACTAGGTATTTCAGATTTGAGTGGTAAGACTGCTTCAGAACTGAAAACTAAGGAATATCAGGTTGCCCATGTAGGTGTTCTTATTGAAGTTCTATACATCTGAAAGGCTAAAAAAATCTTCAAATGCCACTCACATTTATTCTCTTTAACTGTTTTTAGGAGAATGGACTCTAACGTCTTATTCATAGCCTCAACCTGTCTATTAGCCCGAGGGTAGTATAAAGAGGTTGTGTGGTGTGAGATTTTAAACTGCGAACATAAATCACACACCTCTTTGTTTTTAAATACATTTCATTATCCGAGATAATGACCCATGGGACACCATACCTACAAATCATCTAATTCAAGATAAACTTTGCGACCACAGACCCAGGTACCATGGTAAGAGGTAAGGCCTTGACCCATTTTTTGAAATACTCCATTGTTGTAATAATGAAATTCTAAGGTGGGAAAACAATAACCCATTCCCGGTGTATCTTGCGAGTATTGGCAAGTCCTTCGAAGTGACCCCCACAAACTCCACTATGGGCTTTGAAAAGGATCTTTTCCGACTCTTCTTCACTGACACACCTCAACAAAACTCCATTAAATTCTCTGTGATAGAGCACTTGTTCTACAATCACATATTTGGTAGTTATGATGTGTGATCATCTTCTCTATTGTGAGTTTTCTCCATTAGGATATGTGCGGTCCATAATGAAATTAACAATGTATGGATAGCACGGGACACATGGAAATAGAGTTTTTGGTTTCTATGTAATACACGCACGCATAAAGGAAATCCAAATCTACTAGATCTCTGCCGTCTAATGGGTTGTCTAGCCAATCAACAATGATTTTTTCAGTTGACGTATTTTTGATTGATGAAAGTTAGCTCAAATTCACCCATTACGGTCATAAAAGAAACCAACCTTTTTAAACAAGGAACCTTGAGCTAGAAATATCTGAAGATGGTCTATGTTAATAATTACCCACATTTTTTGGTTAAGCATATAATGCCTTAACCATTTCATTGTGAACACTATATCTAGGTATTCCCTTTCCACCTACGTATAGGTTATCTCATAAAACTAGCAAGGTACGACTAATGAAGTAAAAAACACGTTCATGTTCATCATCATCTTCTTGTGCTAACATGCAAGCTAGAAAGACATTAGTAGCCCAAGAATACAGAATGAGAGGATGATTTGAATTAGGTAGAATTAGCATGGGTGTTGATAAAAGTATCTAATTCATGGACTCAAATGCCTCATGACACTTAGTCATCAAGATATTACAACAATCCTTATTTAAAAAATTATTAATTGGATGAATGATGTAGGTTAAATCAAGTATGAATCTGAATATTTCTCTGAGATTTCCAAGAAAGTACCTGATTCCTGACTCGTCTAAGGGTGGGTTCATTTCTAGGGCCTATCAAATATTTTCTAGATCTACATTGATCCCTCATGAAGAGATAACGTATCCCAACAAATTTCACGCTGTCACTCTGAATACACACTTTTCTGGTGTTAAGGTTACTTCATATTCAATGAGATGATAGAGGATCACGGGAAACACCTTGGGTTGATCGCAACACTTCCTATCCTTAGCCTAAGGGAGGGGTAATTTCTAGGGCCTCCTGAATATTTTCTGGATCTACATCGATCCCTCGTGAAGGGATGATGTATCCTAAAAAATTCCCTCCTATCACTCTGAATACACACTTTTCTGATGTTAAGGTTACTTTATATTCAATGAGATGAGAGAGGATTATGTGAAATGCCTTCAGGTGATTCTAGCACTTCCTAGTCTTAGCCAAAAGATCATCAATGTAAGACTCCATAATCTTATGAATAATATAATGGAATATTTAGGCCATTTCTTATTGGTTCCATGGGCGAAAAGCTTTCTGTTCTTAGGGTGCATTGGTAGAGGGCTTCTAAAGTCCCCAAGAGAAGAATTTTGAGGGGACATGGGCCCCATGTAAGAATTTTGTGTTGGTGTCATAGGGTTATCGAAAAACATCTCAACAAAGATATTCCTTTTTTCCTCTTGAAGCCATTGGATGAATCTATTCCAATCATGGCCTATAAGAGCGTCATGTCCTCTAACCCTATGAAAACCACAATATAAATAAGGGTCATAATAAGGTGGCCTTTGGTTTAGGTTATGTTGGAGCCTATAATTTATGTTTTTATTTTGTTTATGGTTGGTATAATTAAATTTTGAGGTCCTTTGTCCTTGGTTCTGGTATTGGAATTTGTTAGGATAACTGCTCAGGTACTGAAGTAACACTTGGGCCTTGACTTGTTGAGGTGGGGGATGAGGACGATTAAAGTCCACCATGTTAAGAGAAGCAGAAAAGTTGTTACTCCTTTGATTATTGGTGTTCACGTTGTTTTTAACGTTATTCACATTATTTTGTGTTAATAACATTCAAATTCTTGGATTGATTTGTTACATCATCCATCATGACACCACGATTCTTGTTAAGGACCTTAAGCTCTTGGTTGTTGTTATTGGAATTACTCAAGTAATTAGAATTACCTTTTGAGGGAGTGACTATCCTCCCATTTTTGCCATAGGTCTTTTGACCACTATCAATAGCTACTTGGTCAATACAGAGAGAACCTTCTAGAACCTCTTTATATCTCTTGAGAGGAAACTTTTCGACCTCTTCCTTGGTTTCTTGGTTAAGAGAATAAAGCAATAAGTCACAAAGGTCATTTGATCCATATTTGGAGCACTGGCTAAAGAGTAAAGGACTTTCCACCATCTTTGAATAAAATGGGTGGCATATTCGTTGTCCTCTTGTTTTATTTGGAGGAATTCCATGATTCCCGTTATCAATGGCCTGTTCATATCAAAATCCTTTATGAACTCAAAGACGATTTATTTGAACGGATGGATTGAGGATTTTGGTATTTTGTAGTGCCATTCGAGAGAAATTTCCTTAAGGTTCTTAGGGAAAATATTAGCTACAAATGCATTCCATGGGAGTAACTCTCTTACGAAAGTTGCATATGCTTTAATATGTGCATTTGGGTCCCCTTCCTCTTAAACTTTGGAAATTCAAGAAGCGGTCATGAAGCATTATGCTTCGTATGTATAATTAAGAGGATCCTTAATATATTTAGCACATATTCCTAATGCATAAGAATGTACCATAGGAGACCCTTGATGGGGAGGAGGAGGAGGCATAAGAGGTTGATATGGAACAATGTAAACATTTATGGAGGTGTAAGGCATCCCTTGAGGCTGAGAATATGAGTCAAGAAAAGAAAACATGTCCCCCGTACGGTGATTTGGAATAAATACACAAATATGGGGGAACATTATTCTAGTACGGAGTGGTTGTAAAAAAATCAGGGAATGTCGCAATGTTAGTTAGGATGGAATTGGAGAACACACTTCCAGTTGGTGCTTATTGAGGGTATTTGTATGAGGTGTGAGAGGACATACCTAATATGCCCGATCCAATGAGAAGGTCTCTAGGGTTGGGAGCACCCATATAAACTAGAGAAGGTGAAGGGGCTGAGGGCACATAACCAAAGGTTCTGCATATGGTGGGGATTCTTGCCTTACCCCAAAAAATATGTAGCATGAGATGGTTGGGAAATCTCTAGCTCCCTGACCCTATTCACCAACATTGAAATTAGATTGACCGCAGATGGTGTTACATTCAATTTAGGTGCATTTTAAACCTGGTTGGAAGGAAAAGGTACATGATGTCCTATTATGGTGTGATCTTTGGATGTATTTCCTATAGGAGGAGGGGTAGCAGAGTCGTTATAAATAAGAAGAACAATGTAATATTGCATATAATACAAGGATTGACCCATTGCATTACAATGTTCTTCGCTTCGGGCGTAGAATGTCATGAAATCCTCATCTAATAATGGGAGATAATCATAATGCATGTGGATTTGTGGTCTAAATAAGACCCAAGGATTGGAACCTTTCTCTCCTGTTAATTTCATGTTATTAGAGTTGGAGAATCTAGGTTGCGAGTTTTCCAAAGGTTGATAAATCTCCTTGATCCTGACTGATGAACCATTGTTGGAAGTTTGAGGAGGAGGAGTATGAGGGTAAGATAGGTTATATGAGTAGTTATGAGCCCATCTAGATAATGAGGGTGATTGTTACATGACCCATTTTGGAATAATACGCCTCGAGACCCAAAATGGGCTGACCGTATTCCTTACCCGACATATTTGGGGGGTATATAAATACCCACAGAATAATGGGAGAGGAAAAGGATGGGGGAAAGAAGGTAAGTCAATAGAAATGAAAATGAACTAGTCCTTCACGTTGGGTTCACCAATTTATACGATTAAAAATCAAAACACGACCTTCACACTCACTCGAGCTCGCGAGTTCGTGCCGGGAAAAACTGATAAGGAATGGATAGAGTAATAATATGAACGCATGGAATACTTGAATATAGGTGAATGTGGTCAACAAGTTATCGGGGAAATCTAATGTCCTCTAAGGGTAATAAAGGGATCTACTCGTCTAGGGAAATGTAAGCCTCTCTAACATGGATGGTTGTGATGGAGTGATTAAAAAGGATACACACATGTTAAATTATATCAATATCAGTGTGCGAGACTCTCCTAATTGTTTTTGGAATTTGGGGAAAAATTTTCTTCGTGCGCCTCGTAGAAACTCCTAGACAAGGTCATAAATGAGCTAGATGAAATGTATGAAATAAGATAAATGAATGGGTGATGGAAGCTAGTCTCACCCAACATGGTTCCTCCAAAATTCGTAGAATTTGTTGGCTTCTTCATTAAGTAAGTGCAATTTTTGGCTGATGAAGGGTAGAATTTTGTGAGGATCTAAAGACCATAATCCAAATATTTGTATCAATGACAGTCTCAAGATAAGTTACATTTAGTTGAAAGACTCTAGGATAATACAATTCTTTTTGTTGGTTTTTTTTCATCCCTAGATGATCATATGGGATAGGTAGTTGTGGAAGATGGATGGAAATGACCAAAAAGTGATCAAGAAAACCTATAACCAAGATGATTTTCCCCAAAATTCTTAAGCTTTATCATCTTCAGTGTTTAAAGCTCTTAATTTGGCAGTGGTCAGGAAGATCTAAATCTAAAGAACTTGATAAATGTCAGATAATGTTATTTGTTGGTTTGGTTGTGACATTATGGGCTCAAAAATGTAATCTCTAAGTTCTCTAGAGCCTGAAATGGTCATGTGAAGTGTGTATTTAATTAATCTAATAAAAGAAAAAAAACTGATTAAATAAATGAAATCTAATCTATGTTTTTGTGGCTTTTTCAATTATATAAAGTAAATACAAGAATAAATAACAATCTAATTTAATTAAACTAATCTTTTTGTATTTGATAATTTATATAAAGTAACAGAGGAAATATGAAGAAATGAAGAAATTGCTTCTACAATTTAATTAATAGATCCTATACAAATAAATAACCAGATGTGAATATCTATCTGTACTGAAATAAATATAAGCTATTTTAATTAAACAAAGCTTTTCCAAAATGTAATTGTGGATGTGAATCCTCTGTTTTGCCTCAGAGGCATAGGAAGAAATCAAGGCTTCTTATAAGATTTTCTTCCCCTGCAAATTCCCCAATAAAAGAAAAGAAGGATTCAATGGAGGTTTTATAAATGAAATGACATTGCAGTTGATTCTAAATAAAATGGAGAAGCTTTCCTCCAGAAAATATTCCCTTACAAACCCATAGGGATAGGCAGGGAAGTTATCTATAACCAGAAGCTTTACAGAAGAAACATAAGCTACTGTAAATGATCTAACTATTGCAATAATTTAAAATTGAAATGATTTATTATTCTAATCAACAATGTGCATACAGATTGAATAAAATTATTAAAAAAGATTCTGGAAATATAAGTACATCCCCAACCTGGAATTTGCAGTGTTGAGGAAAAGCTAGTTGTGGTTACTTTTGTGTCCCCTCAGTTTCTTTTCCAACCTTCAATGTTCACGTGAATCGAAGGAGTTACATTGGGAATGCAAAAAAATCAAATAAGGTGTTGGAGAAATGATGGATTGCTTAGAAGTCTTGTAGCAGTGTAGGTAGAAGAAGAACAACACAAGATAACAATGTGTGGTTGTGTAGTTTATAGCAATATCATGAAAACATAACAACACAAATCACAAAAAAAATCTATAGCCATAGCTTCGGGAAGAAGCTTGGATTTTATAGAACATAGGTTGCGAAATGGTCTAAGCCATTTGGAAACCATGGAGTGCCACATCACAACAAGGAGGTGCAATTAACTTTCAGTTAACAATAGAGAAGGAAGAGGAAGCTGGTATGCATCTATTAAGCCTACAAAAAATGAAATTCACCAAGAAATGTGCGTACAAGATGAGTTAGAAGAAGTTAACACGCATCCAAATCATGCTTGGGAAATCTTGGTCAAAACACACAGAACTGCTAGTCTGCATAGGTCATTGGTTACGGAATTTCCACATAGGTCAGACTGGTGGTTGCACAACCATTTTGCCAAGCAGACCGGAAGCTGTGTAACCGCCACCCAACTAAACCAAAAGTTGTGTAACTTTTTGCCAAAACTTAAGGAAAACAATGCAGAAAATTAACGAAAAAGTAGTAAATGGATAAGTAAAGTATTATAAGCTATAAATATAAGATACAAAGAGGAAAAGGAGCTCAAACAACATTGAAAAATATAGTGATTATCATAGGGGACTTTGAACCATTTTTTGACAATGTAGCACGTGAAAAATTGGGTGTGTACAATCACCCACATCGAAAGTACATGGAAAAATGAGTTTATTATTTTATTTAGCAAGGATTTCTTTATTTTTATGATTACGAGTGTATGCTCTATCACATCATTCTTCTAATAGGTCAATGTCATAGAGATAGGCTTCATGGATTTCCTCATCTGTAATGATACTGTGAAGGGAGATGTAGAGCAAAGGGAGTTCCACCTCTAGTTGAAGGACTTCCTCATCTCCATAGGTAAGTGAAAATGGCATTACCCTAGTGGCCATACGGACACTGGTGTAGTATGCCCATAATGTATAATTTAGCTTCATATCCCAATCTATATGTGATTCACGAATTGTATTCCGTAGAATCTTATTGCAAATTTTATTTGTAGACTTGGCTTATCCACTACATTGTGGATGAGAGGGTGTTGAGAATCGATGTTTTATTTTGAGATTAGTGCAAACATACTTCATTTATTTACATTTGAACCTCCCACAATTATCAGATATAATGGTATGGGGAATTCAAAAGTGGAAAATGATTTGGTTAAGGATGAATTTATATGTAGTAAATCTAGACATATTGGTGAGAGGCATGGATTCAACCCACTTAGTAAAGTATTATGTAGATATAATGATGAAGACATGACCATCTTGGGACTAAGGCAATTTATTGATGTAATCCAATCCCCATATATTGAAGGTCTATGGAGTTGTGATGGATTACAGATTATTCATAGGGGATTGAATTAAATCATTGTGATATTGAAAAGGTTGAAACTTTTTGGCAAAGGAGTGAGCGTTAAACTCTAGTGTAGGCCAATAAAAACCCATATGTAGGCACTTGTGTGCATTAACATGACCACTCAAATGGCCACTACAAGTTCCCCAATGGTTTTATCTAAGATAAACAGAACCTCATCTTTGTTAATGCATTAGATTAGGGTTCCTTAGAAGTTACGATAGTATAATATGTCATCCTTAAGTATGTATTTGAGATCCTTTTATGTATTTTCAGTTTTGTTCGTGGGTTTTTACCTTCTGTGTAGGCATGGTATCATATGAATTGACAGAGATCAAAATATCAAGAGTCTTGGGTAGGGTTGTTTGACTCAAATCAACATCTAGTCCTCTCCTTTAGCATGGATTCTCCTTAAGACATCACATGCACCCCAAATGAGGGGGGTATACATTGGGTGAATCAATCACCCCATTCAAAAACTGATAACTTCAATAGATGCCTATAGATTACAAGAACATAACACAATTGAAACATAGTAAAAACCCTGATTATGACTTAGGTCCTCATATTAGCCTAGACACCAGCTTCCATATATAGACACGAGTGCTTGGGCACTCCTGACCCTTCCTGAGTGCCTATGACCAGGGGTAACTACAATCATTTTCTTAGATCAACATATTTTTGAGTAGTTTATATAATAGTTTGCATAGTACATGAACAATCCTCCAGCAATCAAAATGCATTCTACTTATTTTTCTAATTGAATCGAACTGGATCAAACATGATCAAAGAAGAATCACACCATCTCTAGTGGAGTATAAATTTTGGGAAGCATTCAGAGATGGATAATAATACTATACCTTTATCCCCAACACTCTTTTTCTATCGCATGCGATCTCACAATCAACTCACATTTGACATGAGATCGCCCAAAAAACTAATTCCTGGAGTGAAACCTCCAAATTACTCTTCTATATTAGTTCATGATCTTTTCTATCCTTCTCACTCATCATAGATAAGGTGCACACACCCCCTTTACTACTTCTTTACTTACTTTTACACATTTTTACATACTTGGATAGTATTTTTCATATATATAATAATTGAAATACTCTTTCACTCTTCTTTTATAAGTCCAACCTTAATATGCAAAAATAAGCAACCCCACATCAGTATCAAGCAAAAACTACAATAGGTACAAACACGACACAAAATATACACTTCACCCCTATGGTCACTTGCTCTTACTCAACTTCCACAGTTCATTTTTATCACTCCACACTTTTTCTTGTCTCCTCAGCATGCTTTCTCCATTGATGTACATGGTTATAAGGTACACATCTCTTATATACTTTATGTTATCAAGTATTCACTTAACAACATAAAGTGCAGGCAAATGTAGACACTAAATCACACACTTTGGGTATATTTCTAGGTCATAGTCACAAACTACTATTCATATGATTCCTAAGTGAGAAAACTAGCAATTGAAAACTATCTTTGGCCTTTTGTCTTTGTTTCATGTATTCTTTCTAGCCTCTTACACCCTAAATCCTAGTCGATACTTTACTACTTTATCTTTCTTGACTCTTGACACTAGCGCCTAGGTTCCCTCATCCTTCTGGGCGCCCCTAACCTCTCTTTACTTTACTCGCTCCTTTTGGGCATCTTATTTTCTTATGGGTTTTCCTTTCAGTTGAAACTTATGAAATTCAACTAAGGGAATCATATAAATATAAATCTATGTGACCATAATAAAGGACCAAGCTCTAAGCATCTAATCTCACCACCCAAGTTTACATCCAAAGGCATCTAAGAGCATCAAAGCATCCATCTAGCTTCATTCAAGGGACAAGGGACTACATTTTCTGCATACACACATAGGAGGGGAAGTTCATTTTACCATCCATACATCTACTTACATTGCTACATCTAGTTATTTCTCGTTATTCAAGTGCATCTTGCATAAGAGCCACCTAGGGCACAATTCTTGCACACACACACACACACACACACACACACACACACACACACACACACACACACACACACACACACACACACACACACACACACACACACACACACACACACAGAACTACATGGAGTCAACTAAATGTAGTGCATCACCCGATTGTAAGCTCACTCAATCGGGTGACTACCGGGGTCATTCCAACTCCCCATTTACATCTTTCTTTTTTAGGATTTTATGTGTTTTAGGGTTTTACAGGAGAGCATTTGTTTTGCAGGTTACATGAAAACTCTACAATCTTCCAGTAACATACATATAACCAACAATGAATATTATCAAACATCTCGCAACACTACAAAAATTAATTTTTTAGTTTTTTTCACATTCACGGGCACCCAGAAGTAATCTACGGCACCAAGACACCCTTAAAACCAGTCCAGGATCCCCATTGTAGGCATATCTAGTAGTCGCACAATTTTTTGAGCACGTTATGTGACAGTTTTATCCTCCTGATCATCAATCCTTCCATTCTGGAACACTTCGGGACCCTTTAGATCCCCATTGTACAAAATTTTTTAGATGAAGTGTCACTTTATCATCCTCTTCAACCTCTGAGAGGACACTTCGGGATTAACCAAAATTAGATAGGGTTTCAATTTTATCTAGCTTATTGCTTAGGTCAAATATGTACTTTATTCAATGTGTTGTGACTCTGCAGTTAGGGTTTTAGAAATTCTAATATTTGTTAAATCACTCTCTTTCTTTCAAATTATGACATAGCTCGTCAAAGGATGAAAATATTTCTAACATAACAAATTTTTACAAAGGAGATAAGATACTTTGAGTAAATAGATCTTGAATATGATTGTTTGTAAGTACTTTCTCATATTAGTAAGCATTATTTTACAACACAAGACATAATCACTTATGGGTTTATTTGATACTTGTTTCATTTTATCCATTTTAGCATAGTAAACCTTGAAGCTGCTTATGTGCAAGTATGTTGCTCATTTTAGTAAGCATTGTTTTATAACACAAGACATAACCATTGATGGGTTTATTAGTTAGTAACTTGTTTTATAATTTTATCAGAGACTTGTTTTTAAGCATAGGAAACCTGATCATCGATATTACTGGAGAAAGGGACAGTAAAATTATTGGTTAATGGATCGAAATTCCTTATAGATTGAATAGGTAGATCATAAAACCATTGCAAATAATAATCAAATAGACTTAGAGGAAAAATCTTAGTAAGATGTTTATCATTATAAGCATAATATAAGAAAGCAACATGAAAAGTGAGAATTTCCTTCTCGTGAACCTCTTTACCTCAAATAAAGGAAGCTTAGGAGACCTAAACCTTTAGGATAAAAAACAAGAGGTCATTTCAAGTACAAGTGGATTGTGAAGTAATTAATTAGAATCCATGACATTATAAGGTCTAGATACACCTTTCTTAAGTTGTAATAATTCATCTTGCAAATCATGTATAGTATGCTTAAAGGAATGTGTAATAGATGAATAGTGAAAAGTCTCATGAGTGTACATAAGAAATATAGGAATAACATAGTAGACATAGGAATATACATTGTAACATTTTGAAGAGGAATAACATTGTATGTCCCCTTAGAGATAGGCACACTAGATGTGATAATAACATATGTAGAAAGAGGAAATGAAACCACAATAGATTCAAGAATTTTGGATATAGGGATTTTTGAAACATCCAAGTATTTATCCTCATCACTAAATATATAGAGTAGTGTATCAATGTGTTGATGATTAGTATTTATAAATTGAGTAAATTATTTCTTATCCATCTTTTCAAAGAGGTTATGAGGAGGATTAGAGCCATAATGGGAATATTCTCCTTAGGAAGGTTCTACAAGGGCATTCATAATAGTATTGGAAAATAGAAAGGTTAAAGATATGGTGAAATAATAGTGATGCACAAAGCTAAACTAGAACCCTTATGTTATGTAATAGAAGACCTGATTTGGAATAGGTTGACCTAGGCCAAATAGGTAAGGATTTGTTCAATAAGAAAGTTAACCAAATGATTTAACCCAAAAAATAATTAAGTGTGCGAAAAGGGGGTTAATTCATTTTAATTAATTCAATTTAGATTAGGTTTAGAAATAAGATGTATATTTATATTTTTAATTAAACATTCACTTCAAAATATACATATATAGAAATTTGTAATATATATCAATTAGAACATGTACTAAATATAGTAAAACATGTGAGAGTGAATGCACTTAGGTATTTAGATGATCCAGAAGCTTCTGTATATATAATAGAATGATGTCTATATATGTCTTATCTCTAGTTCTAGGAATGTAGAATGTACTGGGCCCAAACTATCAAACTTTATTTGGCACTTATGTCCCTAACTGGGGGTTATTTCCAAGAAAATGCTAGCCATCTATAATTTTATGTTCTCTAAAATATATATATAATATGTCTCGTTGCAATATATTACGTCTCGTAAATGTGTAAAGCCCTATCTAATCAACCAAAAATGCCTAAGTCCCTGACCTTAGGTGAAACCTCTGCAAAGGTTTAGTTATTGGGTTAAAGTGTCCATACACCTCCTATAAAAAATCCATACACCTCCTACATAAAATCCATTATGAAGAGGCCTCAAGTCACACATAGTTATCCATATAGATATGTGATATTTGTATGGACGTCACTATATTTTACAATTCGATCACTTTCAACAATGTTTACAATGGATTGTTTTCTTAGTGCTTGACTTGGATTTGATGGTATTTGGTTTGGGCGATAACCTATTTTAGATTGATTTAGACCTAATGGTTTATACTACTTTAGGTAAATTAAGGAGAGCCTGGTATTCCTTTTGAATGATATTTTATTGAGGATTCCTTGAAAGTGCAAGGTAATTTCCATTGAGTAAATGAGTACATTTGACTCGCGCATATAAAGTTATGTAGGTATAATATTTAATCAAGGCCAACCCATGAGGAAAGAAACAACCCGTAAAAAATATTAAATTGAAAAACTAATTGTTAGAATGATTTGGAAAAAAATACTAGTTTCAGACAAAACTATTTAGCATGAAAAATTTGTTCATGTCTTGGCAAAGCAGCAATTTTTCCAAGAGGCATGTGTAGTGCTTGAAAGTACTGAGTATAAGAATTTAAAATGAGAGACTACTTTGGAGTGTGTAAGGTTCTCTACGAGTGACTCAATAGTGCAATGAGGGGAGAAATTCTTGCAATGGGAGGAAGGAAAGAAAATTTTGGGCTCATAATAGGTGCAAAAGTCACGATTTAGGGATTAATACAACATTTACATTACCAAGTGATTAATTTCCAAGTTTAGTTGTCTAGAAAAATTATCTCAGGGTGAAAGTAGCATCATAAATATCAACAATACATATTTGAAACTAAACAACTTCCTTACGCCACCTATCATGGTTATAATAAGTTCACACAATCTATATAATATTAAAATATTTTATTGGCATCATTTTGTAGTAATCACCAAATGTAGTAACAATATATTTTATATCACCAAAGAAAAATAACTTCACAATATTAAATTATAATTTTATTTTTATTTATTTACCTAAGGTTCACTTTTATTACCACCTTATTGGCATGACCATTAGACCTTCAAATACAATTCCTAGTCTTATTTTGTTTTTATGAACTAGAAATTACACTTAAGAAATGCAATGGATATACCTATAGACACTAAAATTAGGTCACACTCCCCTTTTGTCCCTCGACATATAAGTACCCTTTATTACATTTACCTAGCCATGACCCCCTTCACCCCACTAATATTAATTTAATTAATTTAATTAAATTAATGCATTATCCTCACTATATTTATTATTTAAATAATATCTACACATATAGTTCACTTAGACACCTCACCAAGCTAACTCAACCTAAGAACTATTCTTAGCAAGTTCCCATAACTAACTAAGACTTAGCCAAACCCTAAAAATCAATGCCTACATTCCCTCTAACCACATTCACACATGCTCACAAGAGGCTTCGAGTCTAATCCATGGGATAACGACACGAGATCCAAGGAAATCAGGAGGATCTCCCTAGTTTAGTAAACCTAGGAAATCCCACCTTGACCGACATCAATTATCCCTAACCGTCACCAGTTAAGCCAGACCACCGTCGGTTACCTCTTTTAACCCAAAACAACCTTATTCTCAAGTTCGGAACTTGGAAGTTGGAGGTTGGAAAAACATTGAAAAAAAAAGGTTGACGAGCAAGAACACATCTCAAAGAGATAATGCATCTTCAGAGAGCCAATTCCAGCAAAAACTCACATTCAAGAAAGGAGATTGAGCATCTTCTCCTGCACAGCCATCCTAGCCACTATCTTATCTATCCAAGCAAAGAGGAGTGTGCATGCAGCCCATGCAGAAGCTTTTCTTCAGTTGTTGATTACTTACAGCCTTCAAACCCATCATTAACACCTCCATCCTTCACACACAAGCCTTTAGGAACAAAATCCAAGTAAGTACAACATCATACTTTCCTGGTTATTTCATTTCATCATCATTTTATCATCCATTGTTTATCTTGCTCCCTATTGACCTTCACCAACACTTTCACCTTCATAGACCCATTAAAACCTCATAAAATCCTACTCCAGTCACCCAATACCTCGTCCTGACCAACCAAAGTCCTTTGTGCAATCACAAAGGAGACCAAAACCCATGTTCTGTGACATTTCTAGATCCCACAGTAACCGGCACCGGTTATACCTAACTGTCATCGGTCACCCCTGACCAACACCGGTCTCTGTGTTTTCCCACACAGCCCTGAACAGAGACCTACCCACCTAATTTTATCTCACCCTCATTTACCTGTGACCTACTCGAGACCTTTATCAGACCTGCAGAGACCCAAAACCAATCATTTGACCTTTGGATTCTATTCTAGCTTAACCTATTAGATTAGATCTATTTTCTTATTGTGTTTTAAGTGAGATACCTAAATCATTTGAAAATAACAATAGGATTTACTTTTTTTACAGCATTAATTTGTTTAAAATAGTGGACTGACAACCATCTAAGAAGTATCATACTTCCCGGATCTAGCATACACTAGGTAGTTCACTGCCCATATTGTTTAATTCCTTCTGGTGGTCTTGTTTTCATTACAGGTAGTTCCTCCTAGCCAAAAGGAAGCTCTCACGATCAGCTATGGATTCAGAAGTTATACAAGTACACAGCAACCCATCAACCAACATCTGAACAGGTATTCCTCCTACGCCCGTTACCCTATCTGTTTCGTCAACACTTCAAAGAAACAATCTAAGAAAAAGGTGAAACATTTTGGCACACCCGGTGGGACCCATCCGGGGTTCCTTGCATTTCATTCATTCCTAGGAAAAAATTGTGTTTTTTTCCCTTCTAAAAATTGTACACACTAATTTTCTTCCCTGGTAATCCACATTTCCTTTCTATTTGCTCTAAAGGAAACTTTTCTTTTGGTGTAATTAAAAAGAATCATTTCCTCATGTTTTCTGCATTGTAGTGAAAGAGCATCCCTCTTCCTTTTCATCTTATTGTGTCATCCAATTTCACATTTTCAATTTGGGTTTTAAAATCAAGTGCATTGCATTCTGATTTTATTGCATTAGCTCACATTAATTGAGGGCAACCTATATGCTGGAGGTCATGACCAACTGATGGTTGACAAATGAATCGTAGAAAGGCACTTCTATCCTTTTCTCTTTCTCTGAGTCTTACCAAACCACACAAATATTCAAAATATATACATTCTTAAACAACATCCTACCTGGAAGAAGTTTTAGGTGATCACACGATCACGACACAGTGGGCACCCAGCTCATTGCTCTGTCGAGTCATTCTTCAGAGCGAAGCCCGCCCCCACCATAACATACTTGAAACCTCACCTTTTAGATCTCCTTCTTTGTAGGAAGCCATCCTCACCAAAAACTCTATTTCAAAATTCATGTGTCAATCCCTAAATAGCATAAGCTAAACAAACATAATAGACAAGGCACTCCTAGGATTGCATTTTGTTAGTGTTTCTACTTGGCTAGCGTTTTAAGGTGAAAGATTACATTCATCACTTTTTTTGTTCATCCTTGCACGCTCCTCATCATAGCTGGTGTATTCCGGATTCACCTAAGTGTGCCTGGGCCATATCACCATCATTCCCAGAATTTTGGGTTTGATTCCACATCAAATTTTAATTCACAACCACTTTCTTTCATCATTGTTTCAATTTCACAGTAACCGTCATCGGTTACCTCTGACCGCTATCGATTATACCCAATTGACGTCGATTCCAGGTCCTTTTGCTAACCTACTCAAAAGAAAATTTTACTTCACTTTCTTCCACTTTTCACAGTCTCTGTCACTATCATTATTCCCATTGATTTTTTGAACGTCCTTAGATTTGACATACCTGCCAGATTTTACCTTCTGACCTCGTTGTTTACTCACAGTCCATTTTCTACACGTGACTGACAACGGTTATACCTTGACCGGATGTCGGTTTTCCCTAACTGACATCGGTTAGCCTGTTTCACATTCCAGCCATCATTTGTTACTTTCATCCACTTTTCATCACCAGATTCATGTAATCCTGTTGTTCTCTGTATCATTTCCAGAGAAGCGGCCCTAACTGATCAATACTGGTTCACATGGTGTTGACCAGAGACAAGCAAGCACCCTCGTGTTCCACGCTAATTGTCAACCACTCCCACCTAGTCCTTCACCACCTTCTATTTTATCACCAGCCATGGATCCCATCCAGCCTACTACTATCTCTACCGGAGATGAGGAGTTTGCACGACTCCTTGACCAAGAACCCCATCGCCTTGCAGTTTTACCTTTCCCACTCCTCCACTCGAAATGCCTCGGGTCAGTTGATATACGGCATGCTCGTATCTATCCCCCCGACTCTCACACCCACTTCCACATCGATCCCCATTTGGCTCCGTGCTTCCCACATCCAACTTACCCCCAGTTGTTTTTTAGTTAGGTTCTATACCCGCCATGACTGTCACATTTGTTACCTCTGTTGTACCCATCACATCCACCATACCCTTGATGACTACCCCAAACACGACCTCATCTACCCCTACTGTCTCATACATACCTATAACTACATTCCCACCTCTAGTATCGGTGACTCCTACCCCATTTCAGAAGCGTGGTTCTTTCCATTCCACAATCATTAGCCCCTATTACCACTAGGGTTACCACGACCCTTCCACCCCCATATACATACTACCAACAACCACTGTTTCATCTATTATTCATTTCAGGTACATACCCCCTATTTCACTTCCTTCTTCTCCACCACCTTACATGGCAGCCCCATACACTGGAATGCCACCCCCATTATATGCCCAAAACCAACCTCCTCACACTATAGGAGTCATCCAATCATCACAACCCACCAATGACCTAATTAAATTGATGTTGGACAAGATGCAGACACTGGAGGCATCAGTTTCTGGCTCCCACAACACTCTCACCTACAATGAGATTTACAACGAGCCTATTCACCCATCCATTCCTATCCGTTCATACCTTGTGCATTGGGAAATGCCTAAATTCAACCGCTTCAATAGCAAGGAAGACCCACAACAACATTTGTGCTTGTTCAAACACGGGTGTTATCTGATCACTCATGATGATGCCTTACTTTTGAGAACCTTTCCCATGTCCCTCACTGGACCTACATTAGATTGGTATAGTGGGTTACCTAAACACTCTATATTTTCATTCAATTAGGTAGCCCAAGCTTTCTTGGATCATTTCTCTATCAATATCGCCAAGAAGGTTACCATGACCGATCTATATTCCACACGTCAGTATGAGGACAAATCCATCGCAGATTTTGTCACTCACTGGCACAGCCTGATCAATCAACTTACCTTCCAACTGCCACAAACTGAACTCATCGAGCTCTTCACATGAGCTTGCGCTAGACATATCTCCCCAACCTTACAGGTCCAAAATTTTCGAACATTCGATGAGGCATTCACTATGGCATGAAAGTTAGAGATTCGGGCCATCGAAGAGAAGAAAATCCAATTACGAAATAAGAATTTGGCATTCAAGTTGAATGAAACCTCTTCTTCTTCCAAACCACCAACCAATTATTCAAAAGCTAAGGGCACCGCTAACGCAGTGGTACTCAAGGTCGGCCCAGCTCATCCGTCAAATCAAGCTACACCCTCATCTAATCTATCACCTATCCAGGCTTTTCAATTCAGACAAGAGTAGTGAAAATATACCCCAATTGGGGAACCTTACTCTTCTGTCTTAGAAAAGCTTATCAAAGCTAGAAGCCATCACCCTTCCACCCATAAAACCCCACACTGGTTTTGACCCTGCTTGCCCCATGCCCGCATGGTATAAAGAGCATAATTTCTATAACTATCACTGAGTAAAGGGTCATAGCAATGGCAACTACATCACTTTCAAGAATATTGTCCAAGAAATGCTCAAGAAAGGTGAGTTAACTATGGATAATCCCAATGCCACCCCCAACCAAAATCTAAAAATCTTCAAAAAACCCTTTCCCAATCACGCCCCTTCATCCAATCAAACTGGTGAGACATCCTCGCATGATACCTATACCCGTGAGGTTCATGCTATCTTTAACAAGGTAACTGTATCCTCCCAATTACCTCACATCCCTTGTATAGAGGAAATACTAGCCCAAAATCCACCTTCCACATTGGAACCAACCATCATTATTCCTTCACCAATAGAGGAGCACCTTTCATCTCCTTCATCACCAATGGAGGGATCTTCAACTAACATCAAGCCCCTCTCACCCCTAACTCCTCCACGTAGGGAACCTTTACCAACTATACCTCCTCCACCCATAGACGAGCTCCCATTAGCTCCACCCACAGAGGAGCACCCATCACCTCCTCCACCTACAAAGAAGCCCCTATCTATTCCTCCTCTTATAGAGGAGCTCCCATCATCTCTTCCACCCATCATAGACCCAGTGGAGATATCTTTACCTCTTGGCGAGCACTCTCCATTGGCTACCCAAAATCCAATAGACCTATTTTTGTCTCTCTTACCCATTGAAGCTGAAGCTGGCCAATTCCCTATCTTTAATATACATTTTATGGGAATTCCCATTAGGTCGTCACTAACTCCACCCACAGATGTTTCGTTCTGGCATTTTGATGATCACTTAGATTATGTGGATAGGGCTTTACTATGGGGGCGTCTCTTACTTCCTGTCCTTACACATAGATGCAGAGATCCCTCGATGACACCTCCACTATCTACCCAAACACATTTCAACCCATCAAACTAGATACAACTACTCTCGCAACCCCTTCCATGATACCCATTAACACTCACACCACACCCTTACCTATAACCCAACCTACATCTAAACCCAAACCCATACCCACAACATTTGCCTCCACTAAACCTATTACCACTTTAGGGGTCACCTCGACCACCAGCCTTATTCATCTATCTATTAAACTAGATTTAGCTACATCCTCCAACCTCACTACCACACCTACTATGACACCAAAACCAAAGAAACAAACTCATTGACCTCATACCCTGACCACACTAATCACACCCGCACTTGTCCTCGTCTGCCTTAAGACCTCAGCTTCCCAACATGGTCAAGCACCCTTCTCCCATCCATAAACCAATAACACAACAACCCATTCCTTCCTCACAAACCTCTAACCTACCTAGGCACACAACACGACTTATACCCGTACATGCAGTCTCCTTAGCACCAATACCTTCAACTATTTCTTCACTACCCACTACACTTTAGTCATTATCCCTCACACCCCAAGCATGACACGTATCATCTACCTTTATAGCACCCCCATTATACCCTGTGGGTAACTCACCTTCTTCCTCCATCTGACTTTTCCTTCTATACCTCGTACACCCACATCACCTTTACCCAAGAAGGTGCAACCCAAAAATAAAACTCTCACTACCCCACAATAAGGTAGTCAAAACAACCTTGCACCCTCCTACCCGTCCATCCACTGTACCCCTACCCAAATGAACCCGATCGATATCTCAAACCACACCAACACCTAAGCCCATGGCTCAACCCATTCCTACACTTCAAAAAATAGTTCCTCGGATAATCAACCACACCTAGACCCAAACCCACATTCACTTCCCATTGTGATCCACTGGCAGGGTCCTATGCCCAAATTTTAACCAACATCCTTGAGACTTCTGTTATCACATTACTGCACTACTACTGACCTTATGACCGCTCTCAAACCCAAGCCAAAAGGGTTTGATGATACTAAAATTTACGCATACCATCGTGTGCCAGGGCATGATGTGGAGAGTTGTAAGGCCTTGAAAACTGTCCTTATCCAATTTTGTCCACCAAAAACCAACTTTGATGACGATCGACCTTCTTGACGAGGATCCTACTTCACCAACACCCATTCCCACACTGCCTACTCAACAACCACAACCTCCGCCCTCTCAGATCCTAGAGCCATACACAAAATTTGAAATTAACATGATTCACATCAGAGAACTTGCCACGCCACCACCCAAATGTCATTGCGCCCAGCTGACCTCACAGGGTTTTCCTCCTCTGGTAGGTTTTTTCCCTTCATGTCATTATACCACTCACCCTACACCTTCTCCATTTGCCAACTTCCCTCAAATCAACATGATACATGCCACTACACGTGCACAGAAGGGAAAAGACAAGGAAACTGACCCACCAACCAATCCTATACCCCACATACCATCAACACCCATACCTAAAATAACTATCTGCGGCCCCGCATACCCCGTTTCTAATGGCATCACACATTTCACCATCCTCAAAAAACTACACCAATCTCCCCTCAAAATGTCCTTATACGACCTCATCCAAACCTCAGAATCCCATCGTCAAGCGCTCAAGGAGGTTCTTCAATCTATTGAGTTTTTACCCAATGACCCTACACCCATAGCCTTGATTATCACACCTCATCATGTAGCCTCTCTCACCCAATTACCACCTTCATCCTAACCTCACCTTGTTCACCAAGTGGCCTCCCTTAGCTTCTCAGAGGAAGAGATCGGGCCATACCAAAACAATGACCCAGACCCAACACTCTTCATCTTTGTCCACATTGATGATATACGGGTACGCCATGTGATGATTGATGGAGGTGCTAACATTAACATCATTTCATCCCATGCATTCTCTCAAATGTGCATACCTAGCAATTACATGCATAAACATCTGGTCATGTTGCATTCATTTAATGATGTTATCACTACCACACTAGGCACTTTCATCCTTCACGTTCACGTGGGCCCCCGCAATGTTCCAAAATTATTTTATGTTTTGGAGGGGGAATTCCAATATAATTTGTTCTTGGTAGACACTGGATCCATGTCATGGGTTGCGTTCCTTCCACTTTACATTGTTGTGTAAAGTTTGAACACGAAGGAAACACTTATACCATTCCAGCTGACCCATCAATTTTCAAAACATGTAACATGCTTTACCAACCCAATGATGTGCTCATACCTATCAAGTCATCTACCTCCACAACTAATACCGCTTCACCTACACCTCTGCCTACCAGTACAACTGTTGCTTTCACCGCACATACCTCCTTTATTCCTACTGCTGCTATAACCTCCACAGCTGACCCATTAGCTTCCTAATCCATTCACCCCACCTTTGCATCGACCTCCAACACATCATCCATACTAGCTACCCACATACCAACCACTGATCCCTTGGAAGGTGTTTTTCAATGCATCACTTGGGGGAGTACCCCCTGTATAGTGTCAACACATTCCTTACTTCACACGAGTATGGAAGCCTTCACCAATACCCTCGCTATGATCACTGTATAGGATAACACCTCCTTTATGTTCGTCATCATATTCATACTAGTCTCACCTATAGGGGACTCGATACTACCACTTATACACCTGAACCACCATCATAACCCCGCCCATTTTACACTGACATCCAATCACTTACCAATTGTTGTTTCACCCACACCTTCCTCCACCGCTGTGCATGGAAGGGTTTTGGTTTTGGTTTTGGCTTTTACGAGCAAGGTCACCATACTATTATTCCATGTATCACCCATAAACATAATGACCGTAGTGGTATCGGCTTCCTCGAACCTCCTACTAAACAAGCCCACATTGAACTCATTGAAGACCCTAGCCCTTTTCCACCTTCATCACCACCCTCACTGACGGAGTCGACGGATCCTGAATCTATTCCTCGTAAAAAAAATTTCATAAACACCATTTCCTTGGGTCCTTTGACTTATCAACAAGAATGTGAGGCCCCTTCCACTCTCCCATTCCTGTATCCTGAGATGATAGATGATGATAGACCTATAATTAATGTCATTCAATGTCAGAATGATGAATCTGTACTCACCTACGTTGGTGCAGAAGAATCATATATTCATCAGTCGTCACCCTCTGAGACACAAATCATGTTGAATGAATCGACTATCGAAATCAACATTCATATTCAAGACGACCCGCACATCCTAAAGATTAGACAATCTTTAGATGTTGCTGAGCAGAAGCCATCACTTCTTTTCTCCGAGATCATAACCATGCTTTTGCTTGGTCTTACGCAGACATGCCCGGTATTGACCCCACCATAGTGGTCCACAATATCGTAACCGTTCCTGATGCCAAACCTATCAAACAAAAGCTGAGGAAAATTCACCCTCGCATTTCTCTTCTTGGAAAAGAAGAGCTTCAGCTCCTTCTTTCCATTTCCTTCATCTTACCCATTGATTATCCTTGTTGGATTTCTAACATTATCCATGTTACAAAACCAATAGGGGGACTCTGCATTTGCATAGACTTTCATTACCTCAACCTCGCCTGTCTGAAAGATGACTTTCCCTTGCCTGGTATTGATCAACTGGTTGACCTTGCCGCTGGTCACGAAATTCTCTCACTCATGGATGCCTTTTCTGGTTATAACAAAATCTTACTTGCCCCAGAAGATCAGCACAAGACCGCATTCATTACCCCTTAGGGAACATTTTTCTATCGAGTCATGCCTTTTGGCCTTAAAAATGTTGATGCTACATATCAGTTTGCTATGACTTACATATTCCATGATATCATGCATCACATATTGGAAGATTACGTGGATGATCTCTTGGCTAAATCTAAACGTCATGCCGAGCACCTCGCCGTCCTCAAAACCATCTTTGATCGCCTCATTAAATTTTGTGTCCACCTTTAACCTAAAAAGTGTGTCTTCATGGTTCTCTCAGGAAAGCTCTTGGGATTTATTGTTTCCCTCTTTGGTATAGAAGTTGACCCTGCTAAGTTCAAGGCCATTCTGGAAATGCCTCCACCTACTAACCTTACACAACTCTGTAGCCTGCAAGGTAAATTACAGTCCATTCGTCGTTTCATCTCACAATTATCTAATCATTGTCAACCATTTCATCATCTGCTTCGGAAGGGTGTCTCCTTTAAATGGGACAATGACTATCACAAAGCTTTTGAGGCCGTAAAACAATACCTTCTCCAACCACTCGTACTCATTCCACCTAAAGACGATCAACCTTTTTACCTATACATAATCATTCCTTGGGAGTCATGCTCGCTTATCGTGATGAACAACACAAGGAGCAGGTTGTTTATTACATAATACATACTCTTTTGGACTAAGAAACCCAATATAACCATTCTGAAATACTTTTCTTAACATTAGTTTTCATTGCCACCAAACTGCGCCATTACCTACTCAACCACAAAACTTATGTCATGACCAACACCAATCCCTTACACTTCATATACGCCAAACCTTATCAAAATCAGTGTACCACGCAATGGCTTATGCTTTTAGTTGACCTTGACCTCGAATTCATTCACAAAAATTCCATCAAGGGCCAAGCTATAGCTAATGAACTAGCTGACGCACCTATTTTCGGGGATCAACTCTCTGATTTTGACTTTCCCGATGAGTCAATTGTTACCCTTTCCCTGGATGACCCCCCTTACCAAATGACACTGTTTTTCGAAGGTTCCAAGTGTCAACGTGGGGGCGGGGCTAGTTTTATCCTCATTCCTCTAGATGGATAACCCATGCCTTTGTCTTTCAAATTATACTTTGAATGCACCAACAATATTTCCGAGTACGAAGCACTCATACTAGGTCTTCAGGCCACCTATGCCGTAGATGTCAAATCAATCCACATCTTTGGTGCTTCACAGTTGGTCGTGAACCAAGTCAATGGTATGTACTAATGTTGTAACGAGATACTTCAGCAGTATAAAAATCATGTAAACATACTTTTGACCACCTTTGATCATTGCACCCTTCAAAGCATCCCATGTTCCACCAACAAATTTACAGATACCATGGCTTGCTTAGCTTCCCAAATACCCGCTTCCCCTACTGATTCCAAAATATTTGTCACCGTACAAAGCCTCCATTCTCCTTCTTATTTACCTCACGATGTTTACTCAATCAGAACTGATACCTCTGACCCGAGTGACCTTTGGTACAAACAATACTCCAACTACCTCTCTCTTTCCATCTTACCACCTGATCTCACCTGTAATGGACAACGCACCTTCCTTAAAAAGGTCTCCCATTTCATTATTCTGGGGGGACACCTCTATAAGCGCAGCTTTGATGGTATTCTTTTACGATGCCTCACAAGTTCTACAATTCCTTATACCATTAAGGACGTTCATGATGGCATATGTGGGGGTCACTTTAGTGGCCTTACCGTTGCTAAGTGTATTCTCCACCGAGGCTATTATTGGCTGACCCTTAACCATGATTGTTGCGACTATGTCAAACATTGTGTGAAATGTAAACAACATTCCAACCTTCATCATATACCCAGTCATGCCTTACAGGTCGCCCATGACCTTTGGCCCTTCTCTCAATGGGATTTGGATCTTGTTGGAGAAATCAATCCTCATTCTTTCCAATGCCATCAATGGATCATAACTGCTACTGAATACTACACAAAATGGGTGGAGGCCATACCACTCCTCTACACAAAAGATGAGAAAATATGTGAGTTTGTTAACCATCACATCATTTTCTGCTTTGGTGTCCCTCATCGCCTCATCACTGATAATGGAAAATAATTTGAAAACAAAACACTACAAAAAATTTGCGACGCCTTTGGCATTCAACTTAGTTTCTCATCACCTTATTACCCACAAACCAATAGCCAATCTGAATCCACTAACAAATCCCTCAACAAAATTCTCATGAAAGTGGTTGACGATACTGAGAAGGTTTGGCATACACACATTCCTTTTGCCCTATGGGCATACCGCACTAGTATTCACACTTCCACTGCAGCCACACCCTTTTCGCTGGTCTATGGTACCGAGGATGTTCTACCTCTCGAAGTCCAGATTCCCTCACTCTGCATTTCTCTCCATGACATGCTTACTGATGATTACTTTCACCAGGACCACTTAGCACAACTAGAGTTATTAGACAAACATCATCTTAACGCTCTAGATCACCTTCAAGTTTACCAACAACGTATCAAACGTGCTTATGACAAACGTATCCATGAACGGACATTCCAAATCGGTGACCTTGTCCTGAAAGAAAATCAACACGTAACCAAACTAGAAAAAAGTAAACGGGGAAAATTCACACCTAATTGTCTTAGACCATACATCGTAACTCATACCTATGGATCGGGTGCCTATCATTTATCCTCACTTGATGGTAAACCCAAACCTGAGCCCCTTAACACCTTGCATCTTTGACCATTCTATTGTTGACTCATTGTCCTATCTCACCCTTTGTCTCTTTATAGGATCGTCCCTTGAGCATTACCCACTCCATACACCCCGCTAACGATTACACAAGAATCATGTGAGTACCCGTCACTTGTTCTTGTTTTCTTGAATATGTGTACCACAGAACAGCACAAAGCATGATTCTCATGGATACTTTTCATCTACCTTTAGATGAGATCCCATGGTCATTCCACCTTGGCTTTTGAACAAGAGTCCTATCCTTCACCTTGCCCTTGTCCATGATTTCAAGGACCTCACATGGGACCAAACTCCTTGAGTCAAACTTCTAATAAAAATATGACTCCCTCAAAAGGACATCTTCCTCTCGAAAAAATTGCTACTATAAATAGACTGCTCCCTCAAAGGAAAACTATGTGAAAAAAAAAAGAGTGAAAACGAAGCTTCCCGCATCGATTAGCTTCATGAAGACCTCAAGGAGTACCATATTATTCATCCCATATAAACTTCCCGCATCGATCAATCTATCAAAACAAAAACTTTTTTTAGTCATGGACTTGCCCATTGTGACCTCAGACCTCTTGCCCAAAAGCCTTGTCACTCAAAACATATAAAATTAACTACCTTTCACCCACCTTACCATTTCCACTTTCATTTCCTACATCGCCTCAAGGGACATCTTAGAATTTCGACATTCAGTGATTTTTTGACTACCTCCATCGTAGAATAGTTAATCGTGCAATGCCTTTCGGGTCTTGTGTTCATCCCCCCCCTTCAAGGTATGATCTACTCACTATGATCCTACCCAATTAGGTGGCTCTATTGCCCCCCTCTTATCTTTTAACCATCTTTGTTGACATTTTTATTACCTTATACAAGACTTGGTACTCGATGTTTACCTTTGGGGTAATCCTTTCCTTTCAACATAGTCGCCTTCACCTACATCATTTTACCTATAATATACCCACACCTAACAAACCTAAACCCACAAAATTCCCAAGCACCTATTGACTCATTTTCTTCCCTCACTTATGGGAGAACTACATTGGCCTGAGGTCCCTTTTCGCTAGGACTATGTAAGTAGCACTCTAAGGGCATGGGGCCCTTGGAGGTTAGCTCATCCATTATCTACCCTAAACAAATCATCAATCATGCCTAACTCACCATTTACCCCACATTTCACTTAGTTCCCCTTTTCTAACAATATTGGAAATTAAGCCACATACATAACAAGTTGTTTACCATAACATACATTTATTACACCTACCATCTCTCTATCATCACTATGCATAAGTTATAGAACATTTCACATATAACCCATAGTATCATTTATTGCCAACATAAATAATCATAACCAAACCTCCTTTCGACTCAACCATGCCTAAAGAAAAATAACTCAACCATGCCTATAACCTAACTCATCCATGCCTATAACTTGACTCGATCCATGCCTAACCAAACCTGACTTGATCCATGCCTATAACCTGACTTGATACATGCCTAACTAAACCTGACTCGATCCATGCCTATAACCTAAATCAATCCATGCCTAACCAAACCTGACTCGATCCATGCCTAAACAAACCTAACTCCATCATGCCTAACTCACCTAATTTCCATAATCAAAAAAACAATTCATATCTCATCTAATACAAGCCATACATCTAATATCTCAAAAACATATTAGCGCATCACAATCATAACATGTATCTCATCATATAAATCAATAATTGTGTATCTCAAAATACATGTCTATCTCATGGCCATCATCTCAAAAATGTCGAGATGCAGGCCGATCTACAATACAAAATTTCATCGACACGCAGGCCAGTCTCATATATAAAAAAGAATGAATCCATACAAAAAATCTTTGGCACGCAAGCCGGTATATGCTCAAAATATACAAAAATCACTCGTACATCCTCACTGTCTTCGGCACACAGGCTAGTATGTGATCAAAAATACAAATTCTACGGCATGCAGGCTGGCATATATATCAAAAATAAACACTAGCAAACATCAAAAATAGGGAGGATGCATATCAGACATCTCGTCAGATGTCCTCCATCTTTGTGTCACCTGCACCTTCGGCCTCCTGTACCCCTGCTGGTACATCACCTCGCTCTGGTCTCCATGCACTGGTGGCCTCTCCCTGATCAAGCCTTGGCACTTGCTGCCCTCCTGTGTTGTCCACACTATGTGTGCGAGATCTCATCCTCTCACTGGATGCTTACTGTGCTCTATACTCTCCGTAAGAGAGGAAGTCTATCCCGGCTGCCATGAGATGGTATTGATTGTATTGCACCTCACCTAGGGCATCCCATAACCTAGATATAGGAATGGTCTTTGGTGGTCCCATAGGTCTCGGCCTCTATACCTTCCCTACGCCAGCCTGTGAACTGGGACCAGATCCTTGCACCTGTGAAGGTACCCCTTGTCCCTCTCCCTATGGTGGTGCCCCCTATCCCTATCTTTGTGCCTGTATCTGAGCCTGTAAGGCCCCAATATTTGTTTGGGATGTGACCAACTAGCCCTATAATCCTGACACATGAGAAAGTAGGGCTACCACCTGACCATATCTGTCTCCATCTCCTCCATCACCTCCACCCTCTCCCTCCGCCATCTGGGCCTGAAGACTAGCCACTTATACCTGTAACTCTATGACCTCTAGCTCTGACCCCTCCAGCTTTGTTTGCAGTATACCTATCTACATGTTTAGCATCACTACCTACCCCTATAGGGTGTCTCTCTGTACTGTCACAGTAGCTAAGTTTGGCTACCCTAGTCTAGGTGGTATGGCTCGTAATTGAGCCGCCCACCACTACCTATACCTATCTGTGCATCTAGCGTCATCAGTCCGCTGATCCACTAGCTGTTCCTCCTTGCCTATAGGCACTGAAGGCTGTGGTAGAGGGAGAGGCCTCTCCACGTCATCTCTCCGATACTGTGGGAAGGGCAGAGGAATATCTTGTACAAGCCCAAATTGTTGTCAGACCCTGTCAACCGAGATCATCTCATCCTCCCTGGCACGACGACCCTGTATCCACCTCTCTAGCTGGAGCTCAACTAACTCCTCATGCATATTCCTATATGAGGGTAATCCCACATATGGCCTCCAGATAATGTCCACTCTGGACAACCCCTCCAACTACAGAAAATGGGCCACAGCATATGTCGGCCTATTTGACCTCTGCTCTCCTGCAACCGGCACCCATCTTTTGTATCCCAACTGTACACATCTCAATGGGAATACATATGATCAGGAATCCCTATAGGTTAAACACAGACTATGTGTTCGTAGGCCCAACAATGTAATATAAATGTATAGCACAGGCTAAACCTGCGCAACTAACCATATGCCCACAACTCTCTGTATAGATGTAAAAAGAATGTTGGTGCCCAGGCGAAACATGTCTCATGTACCATCATATCATGGAGCACCCCCATCAATGATCGGGGAAAGTGTCCACCCTCTACATTGGGTAGTGTATAGAAGCACACTACCTCCATCAATAAAACTACCAGCCTCATCTCATCCGGGTGGGCTAGGTACATCTCTTTGTAGCTGAAACTGGTGCTATAGAAGCTCAGCTTTGCCGCCCCCTCACCAAATATTTTCCTGACCAGCTCCTCTGAGGCCTTAGAGGGGATAGAGTAAACCTGGGCCCCTAATATGGGTAACCTCATAATCTGGAACATGTCCTCTAGGGTGATAGTCATCTCACCCGTCAGAAGCTGGAACGTTTTGGTCGCGGAGTCCCATCTATCGATGAGCATGACCATCAAACTAGGCTTTCGAACAGCATGTCGGTAGCACCAAATACCACTCAGACCCACTACATCCACGTGTTGTAGCTCCACAGGGGTCGCTAAGCCACATAATGTCACCAGCAGTGGTGGAACCCTGTCCCGCATATGCAACTGTGATCGACCCTACATCCAATCCAAACACAACATTAATCTACCTTTCCCATGACCATATTCATCACATATTCTTACCCACCACCCTATTTCTACCCTACCCATCTCAACCACCTCACCTGCATCATTTTTTGGACCCTTGAGCCTAAAATCCCGACTGGTGTCGGTTCATCCTAACAAACTCCGGTCACCCTTAAACCGGCATCGATCACTTGTTTGGTAACCGATATCGGTTTAGCTTAACTGACCACGATTACCATGTAACTAGCATCGGTCACCTGTTAGGCGATTGATTTTGGTTCTGCCCGACTGACACCGGTCACTGTCGTAGAAACATTCGTGACTTCCTAAACCCCCTTTTTTTCAAACCCTCCCACATGTCCCTTTTACCCTACCTACAATGACCTACACTACCCCAAAACCCCTACCCACCCCACCTATTCAATTTCCTACCCTTCCCACCACTTTTTTCTTCCTGTTATTTCCCTCCATACCCAATTTAACTTTTCCCACTGACAAAATGCAAAAAACCACCCAAAACTGACACACAAACAACTCTTACAACTTCCACTCTATCTAATTAACACTATAGAGTTAGGCGCTTACCTCGTCGCACTGCCGCCATCTCAGTGGCAAGTCTAGCCTCTTTGCTGGTGGTCCGCTTGATCCCTTACAAGCCTTTGTCATCCCTGACTATCTACCCGTAACCTCTAACCAATCAACTCTCTCGCCCTGATCTCGTGGACCTGCTACTCACCAACCCTACCACCGTCCAATCACACTGCCAACTCACTGTCCCATTTCCTTCAGACACTTTTCTCACTTTTCTCATTTTTTTGTCGTTTCCTCACTTTGCAAATCAAAAATGAATAATAAAAACGTAGTTTTTTTTGTTTTATACAAACCCTAACCTAACCGATGTCGGTCCCCCTTGACCGACACCGGTCTCGTGCCCTAGCTAACCATCATCAGTTTTCCTATACCGACATTGGTTATCCATGACTGCCATCAGTTAACCTAACCTACACATTACCTCTACTTTGTCATTTTACCCCACCCTTTACCTTGCTCCTTTACCTCATCTAGCCTTTACCCAACCCCTTACCTTACCTTTCCTGACCTCATCATTTCCTACCTCCATTTATCCTCCTTTGGGGACTCATTATTTTACCCCTACCTCGGCTTACCCATGCCATGACCTAGATATTTGGACCTAGACCATCGCTAGTGACCTTTGACCTCATCTACTCACTATACCTTGAGGCACTATTACTTGTGTTGATTGACCTAATAACCTTACCTAGCCTATTGTCATGACTGTTTATCCTAACCCTACCTTTGGTGTACTGAAACATACCTAAACACTCCTGCACCTAACCTACATTGTGTTTCCTGACCATATCCTATACCTTGGATACCAGATTCACTTCAACCTTGTTTAGATAAACCTATCGACCATAGACGATGTAGAGTTTGCCTACTCTTCAACCTGGTAGCGTGATGTATTTTATACGTGTGCGTTTGTTTTCCTGTTGCTACCTGTGACCCTAAACCATTACCTAGATTACCTGAGTAGACCTTTCACTCCTTTTTCCCTGTACCCACTTGCCTTTTCTTCACATTTACCTTTTATCAAACCACTCACCGCTTCAACCTACTGCCTTGTCAGTTCCTGGTTTGAGGGGGATCACCTTCACCCACACATGGGGCAACCACATCTTATTTGTGTTAGCATCACTTACCAATACAAGCTACGAAATAAAAGGGGCAAAATGTAGACACTAAAATTAGGTCACACTCTTTCCCTTGACATATAAGCACCCTTTATTACATTTACCTAGCCATGACCCCCTTCACCCCACTAATATTAATTTAATTAATTTAATTTAATTAATGCATTATCCTTACTATAGTTATTATTTAAATATCTTATTTTAAATAATATCCATACATACAGTTCACTTAGATACCTCATCAAGCCAACTCAACCTAAGACCTGTTCTTAGTAAGTTGCCATAACTAACTAAGACATACCCAAACCCTAAAAATCAATGCCTACATTCCCTGTAGCCACATTCCCACATGATCACAAGAGGCTCTGAGTCTAGTTTGCGAGATAATGACATGAGATCCAAGAAAATTAAGAGGATCTCCCTAGTTTAGTAAACCTAGGAAATCTCACCTTGACCGATGTCGATTACCCCTAACCGTCGCCGGTTACCCCTAACTGTCACCGGTTAAGCCGGACCACCGTCGGTTACCCCTTTTAACCCAAAACAACCTTATTCTCAAGGTTTGAATGCGGAACTTAGAAGTTGAAAGTAAGGAGGTTGACGAGCAAGAACACATCTCAAAGAGATAACACATCATCAGAGATCCAATTCCAGTGAAAACGCACTTCTAAGGAAAGAGATTGAGCATTTTCTTCTACACAGCCATCCCAACCATGATCTAATCTATCCAAGTAAAGAGGAGTGTGCATGCAGCTCTTACAGAAGCTTTTCTTTAGTTGGTGATCACTTATATCCTTCAAACCCATCATCAGCACCTCCATCCTTCACACACAGACCTTCAGGAATGAAATCCAAGTAAGTATAACGTCATACTCCTCTAGTTTATTTCATTTCGTCATTATTTTATCACCCATTGTTTATCTTTCTCCCTATTGACCTTCTCCAACATTTTCACCTCCATAGACCCATTAAAACCTCACAAAATCCTACTCCAGTCACCCAATACCTCGTCCTGACCAACCAAAATCCTTTGTGCAATCACAAAGGAGACTAAAACCCTGTTCTTTGATATTTCTATATCTCACATTAATCGGCACCAGTTATACCTAACCGCCATCAGTCACCCCTGACTGACACCGGTCTCTGTGTTTTCCCACACAACCTTAAACAGAGGCCTACCCACCTAATTTAATCTCACCCTCATTCACCTGTGACTGACCCGAGACCTTTATTAGACCTATAGAGACCCAGAACCAATCATTTGACCTTTGAATTCTATTCTAGCTTAGCCTGTTATATTAGATCTATTTTCTTATCGTGTTTTAAGTGAGATACCTAAATAATTTCAAAATAACAATAGGATTTACTTTCTTTGTACCATTAATTTGTTTAAAACAGTGGACTGACAGCCATCTAGGAAGTATCATACTTCCCAGATCTAGCTTACGCTAGGCAGTTCACTGCCAATAGTGTTTAATTTCTTATGGTGGTCTTGTTTTTAGTATAGGTAGTTCCTCCTAGCCAAAAGGAAGCTCCTACGATCAGCTGTGGATTCGAAGTCAAACACACACAACAACCCAAAAACCAACATTTGAACAGGTATTCCTCCTTCATCTGTTACCCTATCTGTTTCATCAACACTTCAAAGAAACAATCTAAGAAAAAGGTGAAACACCAACATCAGCTCCAACTCGGGGATGGGCACTCCTTGTGAGTGCCATAAGAACAAATAGTAGACCAAGTGCCAAAAATAGACCATTGGGCAATGGAGGTCTAAGAATAAGCTTGTAGAGCAGAGACAACCATAACCATCCTCCAAAAAATGAACCAAGAAACCAGCAAAATCGGGTCACCAAGGACCAGAATGAACAAAAACACAAAAGCAAATGAGAACAAAGAACTATACACTGTATAAATGGAAGTATACCTTGATTTTGAGAAATCAATCAAGGAAATGTTTCAAACTGCCGGCCATTAACATGTAATTCAAGCAATTCCCCATCTAAGTCTTTTAGGAAGAAGGTATTTTCACCAATTTGAATATCAATGAGAATAAGGGCCCATCCACAATGCATAAAATTTACCATGCTTGCCCTTATCTTCATGTCTGTTATCCCATAAAAGAACAAGATCCCCAATGTTGAAAGCTCTGGGAGTTACCTTTTTGTCAAATAACTTCTTCAACGTTTCTCTAAACTTCACATGCCACTGATGGGATGCCCTTCTTTCTTCATCCAACTCAATAATCTGATTAATTCGAGCATCATATGGACTAACTTCTTGGTATTCAATTTGTTGAACAAACTGGAATGAAGACAATTGCAAATGGAGGGGCAATAGAGCTTGAGTTAGATATACCAATTCAAAAGGGATTTTACCAGTAGCTCTTTTGATAGTGATTTTGTCAGTCCAAACAACAAACTTTAGTTTCTCGCCCCACTTCTTTTTATTCAGCTCCAAGGTTATTCTAATGATATTTAACAAGTTTTTATTACTAGACTCGGCTTTTCCATTTCCTTAGGGATTATAGTTAGAAGCATATGCAAAATTGATCCCATAATATTTGTGTATTGCAATAAAAGGTTTGGCTCTGAAACTCATGGCATTATCAGTAACAATTTAGCTGGCACTCCAAATCTACATATGATTTGATTCAGTGAGAAGTCCATGATAACTTGGTGTGTTGCCTTCTTGGTGGGGATTTATTCCACCCACTTAGTCAAATAATCAGTGGCTAAAATAATCTATTTATGACTAGAACTGGAAGGATCATAAATTTCCCCAATGAAATCCATTCCCCATTGTCTGAATGGGGCTTCAACTGACACCGACTGCAAAGGAAGGGATCTTGAAGTTTTCATTCTTCCAAAAAAACCCTAACAACTTTCACATTTCCTAACCAATAGAGTTTTATCTTTGAAGATATTTGGCCTCCAATAACCATCCCTCAAGATTTTATGTGTTGTAACTCTTCTAGTAAAGTGTTCCCCACAGACTCCTCCATAGAGATCAGCAATTATTTTAGGGGCCTCATCTTCAGTTATGCATCTCAAGAGCACTCCCTCGGGGTTCTTCCAAGTTAAACCAAAATCAGTTATGACATACTTCTTAGAGGCTAGCTTAAGAGCTCTTTTCTAATTTTTACTCAAATATTTAAGGAAGCATAGATGTCTGAGATAAAATATTATATCTTTGTACCATTCAGAACTTACCAATTTTTCAACGGCATCCAACCTTTCTCCTTATACTTCATTCACCTCAATAGTTTGCAAGTTTCTCTTAGCCATAAGCTTAGCTAGGCCCAAACCTCTTACCAATTTCGTGGTTTAGATATCCATGTCATACTCTTACAACTTTTTCACCCATCTACATCTTTTACTTGAGACCTCCATCTCCGATAAAATGTCTTTCACCATGGTGTGGGGAACATAAGAAACAACTTTAGAGCTCAAGATATAGGGTCTGAAAACCTTTGTTGCTTTCACCAAGGAAAATTCTTTCTTCTCCATGATTGTGTACTTCAACTCAGCTCCCTACAATGCCTTACTGAAAAAGGAAATCAGTCTCTTAGCCCCTTCATCATCCTTCTGTAATAAAACAGATGCAATTGCGTTTTTTGAAGCAAAAGAAAACAATTGAAAAGGCTTCTTGTAATTTGGGACTTCCAAAATATGGGCATGCTTTAGTTCTTCTTTTATCCCATTGAAATCTTGAATGGAAACTTCTTCCCATTTGATAACTTGGTCCTTCTTCAGCATGTTAGTAATGGGGATGGTCAGCTCACCAAAGCTAGACACAAATCTTTTGATAAAGTTTATTTGTCCAAAGAAGGATTGAATTCCCTTCTTATTTTATGGAATTGGAACCTTGTTGATGGCATCCAATCTCTCTAGATCTATCATAACCCATTCTTTTGATACAATATGACAAAGCAACTTTACCTTTTGCACTCCAAAGTGGCACTTCTTGGGATTCAATGATATGTCATACTCTCTACACCTTATCAACATTCTCTCAAAGTGTTTCAAGTGATCATTTCTATTTCTAGAAAACACAGTTACATCATCCTGATAAACAACAATGAAATCTTTGATATAACCAGCAAATGCTACATCCATTGATCTTTGGAAAGTTTCTCCAGCATTCATTAAGCCAAAAGGCATCCTGGCATAGACATAAGTTCTCCAAGGAGTAGTAAAGGAAGTCTTTATTCTTTTTGACTCCTTCATAACAACTTGATTATATCTAGAGAAACCATCTAGAGTAGATAAAAATTCAGAACCAGTTACCAATTGTAGCATATTCTCCATGTTTGGCAGAGGGTAATTATCTTTTAGTGATGCTTTCTTCAGGTTCTTGAAGTCTACACATAGCCTTGTTTCACCATTCTTTTTCCTGACAGGCACTATGTTTACAACCCAAGATGAATACCTTGTGGGCTGAATGATCCCTCCATCCCTCAACTTCTTCAGTTCTTCTTGCATTTTCAAAGAAAGAAGCAGATTGATGGGCCTCTATTTTTTCCTGAAAGGCTTGGCATTAGACTCAAGAGGAATCTCATGTTAGAACAAATATTCCTTGTATGCCTTCAACTTAGAGTAAGACCAAGCTAGGCAGTCTTGATATTTTTTTAGCAATTGAACATAGGACTGCTTCACTTTCTTGCTGAGATTGCTTCCTAACAAGATTTTACGTGGATTTTCCTTTATACCCAGGTCATGCTCTTCGCCATCTCTTGAAACATACATATTTATTTTAATAATGCAATCAACATTATCAAAGTTTGACACTAGGGCCACCAAACCTCTGGGAATCATGTTTTTCTTCATTTGGATGATGTCTTTGCCAAATAATGTTTCCTTTCTTTCAACAACACATACCATTGGTTCCCAATCTATATATTGGTCAGCAAAATCACCTTGGTTCCATAGAAACCATTTCACTTGGGCATCATCATCAAACACTTGCCAATTTTTAACGTTATCAGGGACAGATGGCCTTGTTAGTATTTCAACATCATACTCACAAAATGGAGACATTGTACAATTCCCAAATCTGGATCCTAGCACTGCTAACTTGTCTGCAACAACTTTAAAATATCTATCATGGTGCACAATATTAAAAGATTCATAAATTTTAATCAAATCCCAAACTACATGCTTGTATTGTTTCATTCTCTGATTTTTAGTAGCATCTAGTTTCCTAATTTTCTTGACAATCAATTATGAATCCCCTTAGACAATGACATCCTTTATACCATAATTCCATGCAATTCTCAGGCCTAATAACAATGCTTCATATTCAGCAATGTTGTTAGTGCATTCAAATTTAAGTTTGAAATAAATGAAAAACTCTTCTTGTCCTGGGGAAATTATAACAATGCAAACACCATTTCCAAACTTGGAACATGCTCCATCAAATAAAAAGGTCCAAGGTAAACGCACTTGTTCAAGACATTTACATTGATCAAAATTTTGCTCCTTTCCATCAACATACCCCACAAAGTTATCTGCATCTCCATCAGCATATAACACTTCATAAGAAGCATTATTTGGATCTTCAAAGAGGTGCAACATTTTCTTCTCTCCACACAACTTTACAAGGCTGCCTTCAATTGGAATGGTGGTAAAAGACATATCCATATGAATACTTCCACTAACACTTGCAGTCCACTTTCTTGATAACAACATGCCCCATTTGGTAGGGCAATCAACAATGACAGCATCAAGTTTCAGGATCTTATCCGGGTAAGATGTAAGTTGTACCACCAAACCCTTCACACACCCTACAACTGGGACCTCTCTAGAATCCATTGCAGTACACTTACCATACGTTTTTTTCACTTTAATGTTCAATTCAATCATGAATTCCAGAGGCATAACATTTCATGATGCTCCGGATTCAAACATACAATTGTGCAACAGTCTATCTTTAATAATCAGTGTTGTAAAAAATGGATCAATATTTAACTGAGACTCAACTAAATATGTCCCAAATTAAACTTTAGATAGTTTTACTATCTCCTCTAATGCTGGTGGTTTTTCTAGGTCTGTAATGGTTGAAGGGGGAGTGTTTACATTATTTATATTTCTGCCTTGGGCACTCCTATCTTCCCCCAATCCCAAATACTCAAAATCCCTCTTCTTATGCTCAGGAATCCTAAGTAGTTCCACAATTGGGAAAAAAATCTTGATTTGACTCAAGACTTGAGCAATGGCATAGGGAATATATTTGGGTGAAGCAACATTTGGAGAAAGGGTGAAAAACACATCAGATTGCACAAGGTTTTTAACATTTTGGGCATGGATGGGAACACCAGTTCTACTTGGGACAAGAGGACCTTTTCCAGATGCATCTTTTTTTGGAGTCTCTTTTGGGACATTGCTGAGAACTGGGGTCTTTGGTTTGGCTTGAGGCCCTACCTCTTTGACAACTTTACTTCTTGTGTTATCCTCTTTTTCTTGAGCCATAACAACATTTATTAGCAGTTGTCTATCCTCTTCTGATGGGATTCCTCCATCGCACTTCTTAATCATTAGAGCTCTTAGGTACTCAAAATCATTATTAGGAAGTTCAAATTCTTGTACCATATCTATTTCTAAAGCATGAGAGGGAGAAAGAAGAGGTACCCGATGAATGCAATCCCAAAAAATTGCAACAGTTCTTGCACTTATTAACTCAGTTAAAGTTGCTCCTTGATGTGAGCTTGTAGAGAATTCCACCATGCATGCTTCATCATCATTGTCATCGTCATTAGCTTCTTCAACTTGCTGATCTATTTCACATGATGGGTGGGATAAGAAGCATTTATCACACCAATCCATTTGATTTGTCTCTTAAACTATAGAAACTCTGGAATTTAGAGGATCAAACACTACTCTATTTTCTTTAGCTTTGGATTTTCTATCTCCCATGGGTCCTTTACCTCTGTCATTATACCTCTTATCATTTCTAGGATGATTTGTAAGTATGTCTTGTCCTTGTTACCTATGTTCACCCTGAGAACCTTGTCCAATTCCTTTTTCTACCCTGGAAAGCTTGTAAGAGATTTCTTTGACATCCCCAACAAATTCATTACAACTTCCTCAAGATCCATAGCCTTACTTGATTGAGACTTCTCAGCGTTGATCAATTTAACACCCTCCCTCTTAGGATGTTTTCCAACTGCTTTAATGTTGTTCTCAATTTATAGAGCCATGGTAAAGGCTTGCCTCAAAGTCCTAGGGTTCTTATCCCTCAAATAGTAAGCAACTTTCTTATCAAATGCATCTGAAAATGTTATCAGACATGATTCATCACATGGCCTCAAATTAATATGTAGTATTCTCAATGTTTTGTTAAATCTAGTGTTGAAATCATGCACTAATTCATGAGGATTCTTTTTTATATTTTCAAACTCTAATTAAAGAAACCTAGGGTTTGTTTTGTCACCATACTGCATTCTAAAATCATTCTTCATCTCTATCCAGGAGTCAATGGAATTATCTGGCAGAGATTTATACCAGTCCCTTACATCTTCTTCTAGAGTATGGATAAATAATTTAATGTATACATCCTCAAACTCCATCATATTGAAAAAGAGTTTCAAGCGCTAATAACCACTTATTGCATTATTTTCTTGAAACTTAGGCAATTGATTTCTTACATCATGTGGCACAGACTTTGGATAGCCAACCATGCCTCTAAAATTGATGGGACAAAAAGTATTAATGAAAAATGGAGGTCTGGGTGGAGGCTGAGCCATATTATTTTGGGCAAGTGATCTTACAGGAGAAACAAAATGATGAGGAGTGAGTGGTCTGTGTGGTACAGGGATACAATTTTCAGAATGAATTCCCTCTAAAGGCTCTATCTCTTGGAAAACTCTATTAGATTTTGAAAATACTGGAGAAGATTGAGAAGCAAATGTTTCAAATACAGATGAAGGACCCTTTCCAGATGGAGAATTCAATTCAACAAATAGACTACCTAATTTAGAATAACTTGAGGAAGTACTGCAATCTTCAATCACATGCTGATCAGTTTCACCAATGGAGATATCCTTTCTTGATGCTTGATCTCCAACCGCCTTCCAAATTCTTCTACCTTCTAAATTAGACTTTCCCATCTCTTGAAACAAGCTTCTACTAGGGTCTTTGGCAAAGAAAGATCTTCTTCCCTCCAGCTTTGATGATATTAATGACAAATCTCACCTGATATATGTTAAGACACTGGTATTTATAAAGAATTTAAACAACATTGAGTCGCCACTAAGGATTTTCACCTTAGTTTGTGCAAATGAACTATGAAAGACCTATCAAATGTCTATCAATAAAAGATTCATGTAAAGATCATAAGATCTGCTCTTCTTTTACCCAAATTTATCAATGATAATACAAATATTAGTGCAATAACTATATAAGCTAGAAATATTGCACTCAGAACTCACAACTTTGAAAAATTCTCACCACGATTTGAACAAATAATGATGTTTCAGCAATGTAATAGCACTTTGAAATCTGTAAAAAGCATTACCAGGGTCTGTACATGTACACCTTGTTCAAATACTTTAAAGATTCCCCGGAAACAGTTTCATGAGTGTTGGTATCCAAATTTGTTCTCCCTTTCAAGCCAACACAAATTTTACATGGAGCTTAGAGACAAATAGATCATAGTGTGTGTCATTTTGTAGTCGGGGGAGGAGATCTAACTAGCCCTTTGTTACTCAAATTTTTGGAGAGATGGATAACACCTTTAAGAGGATTTTACTTGTCCTCACATCTTTAAGCCATGCCTCCTCGACCAAGGTGAGAGGACCCTTAGTGTAACCTTTTTTTGATGAAGGAGATGGAGATATCCTTCTTTTGCACAAATTATATGAAGAGAACCTTGGGAAAATATGGTCAATACTCCATGATTTAACTCTTAAGAGTTGTCACTTATAAATGTTGGAGATACTTTCAACACAAGGCTAAGGTGACTGAAGACATTAAGAAATCTTGATTGTTCTACATATTTTACCAAGTAGATTTTGTTCCTTTGTTGATACACAAGGAAAGCATGGGTAGTTCAAGGTGGATTCATGGTTTTTGAATAATGTTGGTGGGAGATGAAGCAGGATAATATTGATTATACCAGATCTTTGAAGGGACTTCATAACAATGAACAAATTCAACAACAGAAAGCTTCAGAACAGCTAAGACGTTCCTTCAACTAGAAGGTGTGCTTCAATGGAGGCCCAAATCAACACTTTATCACATAATCTTTGAGACTCCAACACAAAGGCTCAAATTGAAAGACTCAATTAAACACCAAATTTTCTGATTAATCACGCCTAAGGTACACCTAAAGAATTATAGACAATCTTTATCAACAAATGACAATGAATTGATTTTAAATTTGTTTATATCATCTAAGATGAAGGCTCTTCTTGAAATGAAATTACAAATACCATTATAATGTCACAGGGATGAGATCCTGTGTGATTTCACAAAAAAATCAATTTAAGATTGCAATAGGAATGAAAGAAACTATTTACAGACATTTTGAAACAAAGAAGACACAAATTGCTAGAGATTGGACCCAAATTAATTTCAAAATTGCTTAGATTCATCAGTAGGGAAAAGCTTCCAGAGCAATCTTAGTGCTCGTTAATGGCTATACATATGCAACCAACTTGACATAATAGAAAATCTAATGCAGAAGAAAATAACATGTTATCTTGGCTTTTGTCTCTCACGAAGACAACTTTCTCAATTTTTTTCTTAGGAATTTCAAACTTTGACCATTTACAAGAGTATTCTCATTGCATATATACTTTTTTATTTCTCAATTTTCCCACCCAAAAGAGAAAAATATTCGAGGGACCTTTGCTTGTTACCAATTTGTTTCAAACAGTGATGTTTAATAAATTCAGATCCGAAATTTGCCAGGTGGACCAATTGTGAACTAATCACATTTATTAGGCACTTGACTAATGACTAGGATGCCATGCCACAACTTTTCAGGAGTCCTTTTAATCATTCTGATTATGTCATGTGAGAAATCCCCTTTTTAATCAATTTCAAGAGACTCTGCACAGATGGACATGATAGATAATTTTTTTCTCTCTCAAGGTAACACCTTTTCCATATTTTGCACCTGCACTTTCATCATTTTATCCCTTTTCCCTCTATTTCATCTGCAGTTCTATCCCGCATCCATCTCCTCTAGTAATTCCCATTTTTGCAAGTGCCTAAGCAACTTGAACTTCAAAATATCAACCTTAAAATCCTTGGACTCACAATTTAAGTTTTAAATCCATTTAAAGGCACCCTACATATAGAGATGACAAATAATTTCATCAAAGAACGATGAAAAATAGTGCGTATTAATGTCTTCAAGAATCTTGGAGTAAAAATGGCAGAAAAACAAGTGAAATGCACAGCAACCATTCATCCTTCTCTTTTTCCACTTTATATCACAGCCGTCCAAGTGTTTCCTTAGCGAACTACAAAAGAGAAACATAGAGGCAAGTCCCAAAAAAATGCAAGCCTTCCATAAACCTTAGGCCCAAGAAAAATGCCCTTTTGCCTTTGAAAAGTCTTGGTGAAAAAATGAGCCAGTGGAATCTTCCACCTGTCTCAATGGTGCATTTTGATATGGTCCCCAAAAGTAGAGACACCAAACAAGCATGGGCTCAACACGTGTCATAGTCCAACAAAATATGCTAAAAAATTTGAAGGTTCAACGAAAGACGCCATGTCTCTAGGGTCCGAGATAGTTTCCTTTGGTCATTGAAAAGTCCAAGCAAAGGGTAGAGTGAGCGGAAGCCTCCAAGTGTCCTCCCGACGCTTCTTCAAAATAAAATTTAGGGGTCATTCTCCAAAAATGCATAGTTCCTCCACGTGTCCCAGGCCTTTAGAAAGTTACTTGAAAAGTCTAAGTATAGAAAGACCCAACGAAAGCCTTCACGTGTCTTCATGGTGAAAATTCGAGATGGTGCCCAAGATTGGAGACCCCGAACAAGCGTGGGCTCACCACATGTACCATGCCTTAGAAAATTTCTTTGAAAAGTTTTAGTACATAACGGAGCCTACGGAAGCCTCCTCATGTCTCCCTATCGTAATTGTTAAGGTGGGACCCTGAAGCGGATCCTCAAATGAGCGCCAACCCACCACATGTCTATGGATTTCCAAAACTATACCAGCTACATGAAAAATTTGTCTAAGTCTGGGAAAAGTAGCGAAAACCTCCACGTGTCCCCCCAGAGCAACTTCAAGGCCAAACCAAAAGGTGAATTTTCAAATGAGCGCCGCTCCTCCACGTGGACAAGTTTTGGGTCAAAGCGAGCCTTAGATTTTTTAGAGTGCCCCACCAAGCTGTAGCTAACCAAAAAGGGCCTGTTATCACCGAATCACAGCACCCCTGGATGTTGATCAGATTTCTAGCTTTTGATCACTCTAAGCATCCAGTGTGATTGGATAACATGGGTACTATCTCCAAGTTGTGGGACTTGCTACTTGAGATAGACCTCCAGAGAAAGCTGGTTCTTGCTCCTAAACTACCTGCCACAATCTACTCTAATGCAGGAGAAACTAGCTATTCTAACCTAAAATTCCAAGGGACCAGAGAGAGAGAATGCATAAAATGGAAGCCTACACTAAAGCGGTGATACACCAGTAAAAGAGGGTGTGAGAGTAATCTCCAAATGTGTGAAATACAGAGGCAAAGTGCACACTAGAAGAGGTGATGACAGTTCACCATAATCCAGCAAAATGCATTCACAGCAATATTCCAAGCACACACAATGATAATGAATTCCTGCAAGAACATAATAAATAGACACAATATACTTGTAGAAAGATTAAAGGGGCAAGAAGAATGCAAGGAAACACAGCAGGGGAAGATATATCCACAAACTGATATTTTATTGCTTCATGATATGCACAGTTCAATCTATTACAAGATAAGGGCCTGGATCACCATGCAAGGAGTCCACTACAAGGGCCTGCAACACACTGGCTTCACAAAGCAATTTTGACAGAGCTTTGTTACCCAAAAACTCTCCTCCTTTACAATGAGCCCAACACTCCAATTTATAGAAAAATGAGAAGGAAATGAGAAGGGAAAATGGAAATCCCGAAATCTGTCCTTCAACCACCTGTAAGAGGCATTAAATTGAGTGGAATGGGTATACATTACTTGCAAAAGGCTCCCCATACTGTCCCATGTGCTGCAGCAGAGAAGGAATGATGACCATGCCTCTTAATTGCACTCCCAGCTACCAAATAAAACACTGTTCTGAACCCGGCCACGTTTCCTTAAAAATCTCAATAAATTTCTAATCAAATCTGGAATTTCTTGATTGCTGTACATTGGGCTCGGAACCACGATTCCAACGATACCAATTTTGTGCGATTTTGTTGAGAAATGCAAAAGTTATGGCCTTCTGAGTGCGGGCAGCTATTTTGGGCTTGGCAGGCGTTTTCTGTCATTTGACGGGAAAGAGCATTGACTGACTGGGGCCGAATATGTTTCTTTTATTTAAATATATCTACCCTCATTAAAATTAAGAAATCCAGTTTTTGTGGTGTAGAGGACGTCGTGCTCGTTCCAGAAAGTCCAATTTTATGAAAATCGGAGCTCGGAGTCAAAAGTTATGGCCGTTTGAAGTTTCCAGACCAAACGTTGACTTTTCTTCCCTGCCTTCGGCCATTTCGGCTTTTCACGTCCCGCGCGTCCCTTTGTCCCATTTGGTTTCGGAGCTGAAATTTCCCATTTCGGCCGAACCGGCCGGTTCGCGTACTCGCGGCCCATATGTCCCATTTGGTTTCGGACCGTCTGGGACAAATTTGCCCGGTGTCGGCCGGTTCGCACCCTTTTGTCCCAACTGTTCCGGGACAAAAGTTCTCATTTCGGCCGGTTCAGCCGGTTCACGTACTTTTGGCCCGCGCGTCCCAGACTGTTTCGGGCTGCCTTGACTCATTTCGCCCGGTTTGGCCGGTTCGCGTCTTTTTGTCCCGCTTGTCCCAAAGGCGACCCTCTCAGCAGTTAGCCAATTTTCTCTTTTCGGCCAGTTTAGATTTCCGCGTCCCGCGCATCCTTTTGGCCCAGATGTCCCAATTGCTTTCGGACCGTCTGTGCTCATTTCGGCCGAACCGCGCCTTTTGGTCCCACTTGTCCCAAATGCTTCTAGGACTAGGACTTAGCCATTTTTCGTGATTTTTTCTGGCCCGAGCCTGTTTTTGCAATTTTTCTTACATTTTCTCAGAACTTGCTCTCTTCTACTTGGACAGGGGAGTTAGAAAAATATGAGGGGACCCTAGAAACATGAAATTTTTTGCCTTGACTCAATCTATTTGCCTGGGACTAAAGAATTTGACGCATGTTATCAAAATTACCTTGAGGGTGAATTTTGGATAACAGGGCCATGTTTCCATTGATGATGAGAAGTAAATTTGACTGGGAAAAATACATCATTCAAACTATAAGATGTAGGAAAACCACCATTTGAGCCCGGAAATGAATCTTTCTTCAAGGACAGAGAATTTGTAAATGTTATAAGGCTCAAATATGATCCTCTGAGCTACATCTAATCATTTTTCCATAGGTATTTGGGACAAAAATGATAGGGAAAACAAAACGTGACTGTGGAAAATGGAAGGAAAGGAAAAACCTGAGTTTTACTCCCAATTTATAGACTCTTTTAGATGGACAAAGGAACGAAAAACAAATTCTAGACCTTTAAGTGATCCTCAACCAAGGAAGGGACTGATCATGGAAACCAAATGGGGGACAGAGTCTTCAAGCACCAATATGGGGAGATAGAAAACATGATAGAGGCCACAAACTGAGGAATTTCAATGACATACAGGGTGAGACTAATTTGAGCTCCAACACACCCTGAACTAGTCCAAATGCCTTAGTCTAGGATTATCTGACAATTACAAAATTTTCTACATGTGGTTGTGATAGTTTTTTCCTCTTGTATACCATTTTTTGAGTATGGAACACTTTGGGATTCATTTTGAAATAAGCTAAGTATTTTATTTCCTCTATTGCACCTAGGGTTTCATATTTATTTAGTTTAATGTTTGTGTCAGATCCATGCTATAACATTTATTTACCATATGTGACACTTCAATTAGGTTTTTACAATTTCCAAGATATTTGTTAAGTCATCTTGATGTTAGCTTTTAATATTTTCTAGGTTGTTAAGACTATAAACTTATAATTTTCTTTGAATTTTTATATATATTTATATTTTTTAATTTTTAAAATATATTTTATGAATATAACTACAACATATCATACCTAGAGGTTTTAAAAAAAAAACATTTCAGTGCACCTAACCTATACCCGTACCCATATCCTAGAAGTCTAGTTTACCACCCTAAAGTGAATATTTAGTCTAATTTACTTTTGCAAAAAAAAACTACATAGATATTAAACCCCCTACCCACATAAAAATATTCCAACCCAAACATGAAATATATCTTACTCTTGAATTTTGTGAAAAATAGGACTATCACTCGTTTCCAACTCTTCTCTTATATCCTCTTCTATTTATAGAGAGATAGGAAGACAATGATATGCAATAAGTAATATAATGTGAAATATGAACAAAAATTTCCATGAAATAAATATTTCTTGATACAGGTATTGACACTTTATGATAGAAAACTCTCACTAAATACACTTGATTATAGGGTTTTGTTGAGTTTGTATATAAATACATAGAATTTCTCTAGTGTGTATTTAGGAGCACTAAAACTATACAAATATACAAATGACAAACAATCAAGCACTAAAAAATATAGTAAATCCAAAGGAGGTGGGAACATGTATAATTATGAGGTTCAAGGTTTAAATTGTAACAACATTTTCATTGATTGTATATAAATTAACCTCCTCCTTAAACTCTTCTCATCCCTTCTCCCATTAAGTTTATTTTACCCTTGTTGTTACAATATTAGCTACATTAATCTTGTCTTTGTAAGTAGATGTTACAGTTGCACTCTCCATTTTTCACCTCCTAGATGGTTAGGATGTCAACTTATTTTTAACAAAAATGTATCCCCTTTTTATTACATGAATCATTTTTGGTTCCTTAAGATATTTTAATGTAGTTGTAAAATAGACTAACTTATATCTCAAAATACCTGCATTGTAGTAGTGTTTCAAATAAAATCCTCTCCCCATTCTAAGCATTAAAATACTATTTATTAAGATTCTAGTATATTCTTTTGTTGATGTAGATACACTCCTACCTCTTCCAAAAACAAAGTATAGCAACAACATTTCTACACTATTCTCTTGGTTTGAGGTCTTTTATTAACAATAGAGCTTGTCTCTTTTTTAATATATTTTATTGGATAAGACTTTAAGGGTTACATCAACATAAGGAGATTCCACTAGGTAAATTTTACAAGGTTTAATTATGTAATCACACCTGATGCAGTTATTTATCTAGCTATTAAAAGTAACTGGAGTTTCTTAGCACTTGTTACCTCCTTAGGTAGAATCTTTTCGAGAGGTTATAATAACAAGGAATTGTAGATATATAAGAAGACAAATTATTCTTTTATAGTTTCTTTCACGATTCTTCATCCACTATGGAAGTCTATTAATGTTTATTTCATCCCCATCAAATCCTACAAAATCAGTGATTGTTTATCTTCTACATTGGGTTATCTTTCTAGGTTTTAAATGAGAGTAAATTTAGAATGTCTAGATCCTTTGATTTTTTCTCTCAAAGAGTCATAACCAACATCTAATAATGTTGTTTTCCCAAATCCTTAAAAACCATAAACAAACACTACTAAGGTTGGCTTATCATCTTCCCAACCAACCTACTTAAAGACCTCATCAATATTTTATTTTATTCCAACTGAACTTATCAAAATGTATGAATAGTTAGAAAATTATAAGAAAATATTATGTAGTTGTTCATGTTAACAAATAAACCCTTTAAAATAAACTAAAAGTAAGTTCAATTTTTGATCCCCATGGTATTGATTTTTGGAAACTAGCTCTTGTTCATGGCTCAAGATCAGTGGGAAGAGGAGCAATGGACAAAAACAAACATGAAGCTATAGGAAGAGGAAAAATGGAAAGAGGAATAGAGGACATGAGTGGGCAGGAATTGCCTTGGAGGAGCCTCTTTGACCCCTCTTAGGAAAATAGTCACGTCGTCTGTAATTGTTTTTGGGTCTGATCATAGAAAACCATTAAAATTGTCTCCCTCTCAGTGTGAAGCTAAACCACATCTAGATAGACCTCAGGTGGTGGTGAATAGATCTAGTGAGAGGTTTAAACACACGGTTGTTGGTTGTTTTACTGGGTTGAGTCCTAACCTCAATTTTGTCAAAGATTGGTGTAGGAGGAAGTAGGTCTATAAGCTCGATGGAAGGAATTTAGTAGTGGATGAGTTTCTTGTCTATTTCAAGGATGAATGATACTTGAAAAAGGTATTATAGGGTGTCTCATGGTTCTTTGGAAAATCAACCCTTACCATTATATGTTGGCAACCTAAAGTGTATCAAGAAAGGAAATTTTAGGATCTTCTTGTATGGGTTCATCTTCTATCACCCCCTTTGGGATTCTGGGAGATCAAAGTGTCCTTGGGAATTACTAGAGAAATGGGAGTTTTGATTGCTATTAACCCAACCATAAAATCTTTCTCTCACATGGTTTCTACCTACCTCTACATAAATGTTCTATTAGGTATAGATTTTCCAAAAAAAAATTCTTGAAATCCTCCCTTGATAAATGGGAATAGAGAAAATAGTTCGAGCCCTCCCCGGTCATCTGTGCAAAGTTCAGGGTGGCTAGATACGAAGAAAAGAGATATTCCAATGGTGAACCACAACCTCTGCTAGAGAATGTAGTGGATGCTTGGATTCCCATCTCTCAGATAGATGATGAAATTTATGAGGATTCAGTGGATGTTGCGGATGACACGAAGGAGGAGGATGAGTTCGTGGCTAGTATTATGGATGGATCTTCCCCTGCATCTATTAAACTAGGTGTCGGATCTGGTATGGATGTTTTGGTGGGTTTTGGAGGTGTTTCCCTGATAGATGGTGGGGGTTCAGTGTGATGAAGTGGGCCAGAGAACCATTGGGTGTTTGTCAGGTTCGACAAGGATAGAGAACAAGAAGGACCAATTCAAATTTAAAATTTTGGTCAAAACATTAATACAATGGCTACTAGTTCCATGTCAAACCCAGGTGAAAACATTCAGGGAAAGGTGGTGGGTTACCATTATTTCTTGTGGGAGAATGGGTCCTCGAGGATAGCTCTAGCCACAAATATTTCAAATCAGAAGGATGTTGACTCGAGTGTTGGTGTAGTGGGTGGGGTTGGTCAACAATCGTTAGCTGATTCACATGGCATGATTGAGGTGGACCTTGGGCTAATCTTGGATAGAGGAGCTTTTAGTGTCATGTGTGATGATAATGGGTTGAATTTGGTTGAAACCAAGAAACTTAAAATGATGCATTATGAACGGGTGACTCGGAGTCAGTCTTGAGTCAATTTGGCATTACATTGGTTTGGTTTCTTTAGTTTCTTCTTGGTGGGGTGTTTGGTCATTTGGGACCTATCTTGTTTGTTGTATATTTATGCAGCTGGTAGAGGCTTCCCCTTGTGTTTATTTATTTCTATATATTATTCTCCCTTTGTACTATTGGGTTTTTTGGTTCCCTCAAGACCAAATAATTACCTAAAATAAAAACAACTAAGCAATGCCTTAATAGATAAAATTATAAGAAAATATTGTGTAGTTATTCATGTTAACAAAAATGATGCCTCAATAGAATCAGAGTGGATAGGTTACCTGCATCTTCATTGAGGGTGACTAAATGTGGGAAAATAGGTACTAGGTTCCTTTAGACGACTTCTAAAGTAGAGGCATCTATTTGTAAATTAATATATTTTAGTGTGTCATCCACTTCCTTATCAAGATTTAAAATGCCTTGTTCATTTTTTGAAGCTTTGATAACCCATTATATCATATTTAACAAATATTAAACAATGATTTTTTTTCAAAATTTAATAGGAAGTGATATTATAATATCTAAACACTATACTCATTTATTTTTTTTCAATGAGAAGACATGTCCTACTCAAAAATAAATATCTAATGGATTAGAATTCATTGATCATTTGTTATCATGTAGGAACAACACATGTAAAATTTTAATAAGTCATCTCAGAATAATAGAAATTGTGACATGTTCATAATTTCGAAGGGCTCAAAATTTAAAAATGAATTTGTTATTGTCAAGTTAAACTAGGATATGCACTTACATGTCTCCACCTTCACAATTTCCTATTACAATACAAACAAAACATCCCAGAAATGTAATTAAAAAAACTATTACACATTATTGAAGATGAAGGAAGCTTTAACAATGGAGTGAATAAATATAAAAAATGTAGAAAACATGGATGATGGTCAAGCAACACTATTGGTTCAACCTTAATTTTTTGCATGTCAAAAAATAATGTCCACAATGCTATCGCAGACATACATACCCTTTTATAGTGGTAAATCCTAATAAAATAGGCCGACTGATCATTTTTCAGACTTGGTGAGGTAGTGGATGTGGTAAGCTACAAGCTATAGTTCTTGTATTCCACTTGTAGATTCCTATAAAACATTTAGTGATCTCTACTTCACAAATCACATACGGCTTTAGAAGATTGTCTTCTATAATAAATAACACACATATACTATTTAATACATGTGGATATTTCTTCCTAGATCCAAAATAAAAAAAACAATATATACTTACAGATCTCGATTAGGATAAGTCACCTCTGACATGGTAGTCATGCTAGTGTATTACTTTTCCTCTGCTACTTTTATCTGATCCATTTTCACCTCTCTCTTAGGATGCCATTTTTTAACACGTATTTATAATTCTTCCTATTGAACTTAAATCTCTTTTCAAATTAAGCATATATGAAACTTATCAAAATGAAAAACTGAAAGAAAATTTCTATTAATAAGTCTGTGTTAGAAATCTAGGCACTCAAGGGGTGAATCATTGTTTTATCATACTTTTAAGAGCAATACACACTTCTTCAATTTGTCACAATTTAAATTTTCTTAAATGTGATGAAGTATAACCATTCAACCATGAGAGACAGAAAAGTAAGCACACATGAACACATGATGTGACAATATTTTAATGTGGGAAACCCATCTTGGGATAAAAATCCACTTGAAACTATAAAACTAGCTTGGAAAATTGTCTTATAAAGTTATAACGATTTCATGGTTGAGCTTCAACTCAACCTGGAGCTACAACCCCAAAATATAAATCCAGTTACTACTCATTATTTGACAAGCTTCAACTTTTTTGGAAGCTTTAAATTTGGTATAACTACAACTAGCCTTTAGTAAGCCTCAACTTACAAGGAAGCTTTAACGACCTATAGTTCAACCAACAACAACTGATCTTCAGTAAGCTACTACTTATAAGGAGGCTTCAACCCCCTATATGTTAAAATAAAACTTAGAATTTTTACAAAATTTATGGTCACTTTATTATTTTTGTCTTCCACAACTAATTATGACCATGTCTTCAACTTACACATCTTATTCTCTCCTCTTCTCATTTTCTCATAGTTTTCAGTGCAATGACACTCTTATTATCTTCTCTACAGCAAGCACACAAATTTCAACACTTTCCCATTTCTCTCTCTGCACCAATAACCAATTTCTTGCTCAAAAATTAATATTAAATAAACAAGAAATATTCCTGAAACATGACTCTTGATGTTTCATGTTTAATAACTCTTCACATGACCATTATTCCTATGTACATGCGCATACAAAAGGACTTTACAAAAATACCCCATACACTTTTCTTCTTGCGTCTGATATCTTTAGTTATGCTTTCTGGTACCTTTTGACATTCCTCCATGACTCTTGAGCTTCTCCATGAGCTCCTTCAGTTTGAATAAGGATGCTTCATGTTTCATGTCTTTTGACATTCTTTACAGAGTTCCTTCACTTTAATTTGTTCTTCGCATAATTTCCCGACTGAGACAACCTTCTGTCATGAATATATCCTTCATTTTGATACATGAAAACTCTTAACTCCTTTAGCAACATATCTACGACCCTTATACAAAGCTACGTTAAAAATTTAAAACAATTTCATTGGTGTAATTTTAAGATTCAATGAATTTTCCATTCTCACAGTCACCACCATTGTCATCGACTAGCTTTTCGCACTTAAAAATCTTAAACCATATGTGTTGTACCTTATGATTTTTTCTTCAAAAATTACCAACATTTTCATAGTTAGCCATGACACTTTCTCCACATGTCACCTTGTGATAAGCTGTGGACATGACAATCTATTAATCTTGGCTCAGTCCAAGGTGTTTCACGTTCATCTGGAGCCATCTCCCAAAATTATGTTGGAATATTGCCATGTGTTCACCTTCGGGCCATCAGATCATCACCAAGTTGCACCCTCTACTTGGTCCACTTGTATTTTCCTTCCATTAATGTATATTCTTATCATATGTGTACTGTTTGTGAAGTATTATCCTTTAAGACAGCTCCATAAATGTTATGGTGTCAACGTTGTCAGAATGCAAATCGTAACTCAATAATATAGCTCCACATGCCCTTTTGATGTCATAATTTTTTGAAGTGCGAAGCACACTCCAATAAAACAGATCCATGTACCTCTTTGATGTAATTATTTTCTAAATGTGAAGCTTAAACCAATATAAAAGACTCCACACTTTCACAATTGTAAAAATTTTTCTTGAACTTCCACTAGCCATTGCGACACATAATCCAAAAGGGATGTTCCATGTTTCTTCACAAAAGTTTAAATATCTAACCAATGTGACATAAGATCCAATAGGGAGGCTCCACGTACCTTTTTGATATAAGAAATATCAGAATTCAAACCTTGAACCAATCAATTAGTGTTAAGTACCTTTGTGATTTCAGACTTCTCATTTATTAGCTCTATGTAAAAACGTTAAAAGAAAGTGAGAATCAACAGGCTCCATGCGTCTCTTCCATGTCTATGTTGGGTTTCAAGATCATGTTAACTTATGTTGACATGTCTTTGATCTTTTCCATGTGTCTTATCCATCTATCGCATTGTGTCTTCTCCATCTTCGGTCACGTGTCCTTGATTTCAACTATGTCTGCTTGATGTCGTTTGACATGACCTACAAAACTTTGAATGGCCATAAATTCCTCTAGAAAGCTCCAAAGTTAGCAAACTTGGACTCATTGGAAAGGTATTAGTGATTTCTATAAGATACATACCTCTATGACCTCCAAAATCTCTTTCATAAGCTATAATAAAAAATTTTAAACATTCAGTTTATGTTTGCTCTTATTGTTTGTGCATGTATCACTCTTAGACCAATTTGAAACCATCTTTAAAGCTCAATAAACCACTGAAAATCACTTAACACAATGACTTCTTGATTTTATTTATGATTTGACATGACTTGATACTTCATGGAACCACCTAAATACCTTGGGATAATTTTACAATCATACTAGGCATTACATTCATACCAAGTATTACCATTCACACATCCTGAGCTCCAACTACCACTGAGAAGGCACTACCAATCAACCTTCATGCCTCCTGCATATCCTTACTTCACCATTCACACTGTCGCCATTAGTTCCACTTGACATCAATGATGAAACTAATGACTAGGGTTCAATAGTGTGTGATATTTGAAAATATGTTTTGGAATGCCTTATCTATAGACAACTGCCCAAGAGTCAATAGAAATGTATAAATAGAGGATAGTGCTAATTATGATTTGAGTGACATCTTAATAGGGGAAAAACCTATGGCACCATATAACTGCAAGACATGAAGCCTCTTGCAGGATAAGGGAAGGCTATATATGTCAGAAACCATCATGCATTTTCCCTTTCCCACCACACCCCTATAGATCAACCTTCATCTTCCTCTGGTATTCACCAAGGGTTTAGAATCATTCTACCTCACCAACTCTAGGAATAGTTCTGGATACAAAATATCATTTCTTGCATATAAAAAACCATGAACATGGACTCATTTCCAACCATGAGCAACAAAAAAATAAGAAAATCAAAGAATTTTTTTATGTTGTAAATGATGGGAACAACATGAAACAAAGATTCCATCTAACAAGATAGTTTGAGGACTTCATATAGATCCACATGATGATGTACATGTAGGGAAGAAACAAGTGAAATTCAAGCATAACTTTCGACACTTGGTGCCCCTATTTGAAATATATGAAAGAATGTAAGACACAAGTGTTGGCATAACTTTGTCCCATGACTTCCTCTACTCTGAATTTAGGATTCCTTTCCCACTATTTTCCTCGAATTTGGTACAATAAAAGTCTACGTATTATTAAAATTAAAAAGTGAAACAAGTTACAGAAAAAAAATAAAGTTTTGTCTCTAATTTTTTTCTCAAATGATGGTCCCCATATAGTAGTGTTATGGAAAAAGACATTTGACACAAAGTTTTTCATTTTGAGTTTAAAATTTGTGAATTCCATTTTTGATATTTTGTACTATACTATGATTATTGATAAAATACGGTTTTTTAATTATCTAACATCACCTCCTTAAACATCTTAATTAGATTTTCTCTTTCAAATTGTAATTTTATTATACTTAAATGTAAATATAGTTTGCACATTCCATCACTTAGTGTCATTCTACCTCTACTACCCCTTTGTTATAGGATAGACATCTTCTCTTTTTCATATAATCTTTAGGTAGTTACCACACATAAACTTTAGACCTAATTTTAAAATTGATTTATTCTCCTATAATTAATAATTCTATTTTGAATTTAAGACAAATTTTTGTAACAAAGTTTTCCATTTTGATGTTTAATGAACAAGTTGTGTCACGTTTTTTCTATGATCATATTTTTGTCAAAAAATTTACTACGTACTAAATTTTGCCTCGATTTTAAAAAAAATTGATGGTTATTTCCATGACTTTTTTAATGTCATCACATTTTTATTTGACTAGCTAAAATGGATGCCAAGTATGCCATCGCTTTTTCATTTTGAGAATTTTTTATACTAGATGCACGGACCTATATACCATGGGGTGATGGAAACATTAATGCTACTATATAAGATCTACTATTAGGAGTTCAATTGGGTTCCCTTTTATTTGGAACCTATTTATGATTTTTTTTTCTAGAACTAGAATAATAGGAATTGTTAAGAAAAAATAAATATAATAGAGATATTATTTCATAAATAAAAATATATCTTATTAAACTTTAGTATTTCACAGTTATATTATATAAAAAAAATATGTGATTTTTATTTAGAACCATTTGCAAATGTGGAGGTAAGTGATGTAAAGTTAGTATTTGTAGATAATAATCTTCTTCTAGAAAGATAACTATGCATATGAGGGTAAGTTCACCAATCTGGGGGGCCAAAAGGGGGTCTTAAGTGGATACTTTTTTCTAAAAATAGAAACCTTCGAATTATACGAGTTATTTGAAATAGTTACAGTCAAAATTGGAAGATGTTGTAACAACACTAATCGTAGTATTTTGAGTCTAGTTTCTAAGCTAGTAATGTTTTTTAAATGGTTAAGTTGAAGTGGGTTAAAGAACTAAAATACCAACAGATGCTCTTGTTTATGTTAAAAAACATAGTAGATAGTTAGTCATCCGACACCATTTTTTGAGTATTATCTAGTATTTTTGAAAACCCTTTGGTAGAAAGATAGATAGCAGCATCTAGTTTGCGCTAGAATTTTTTTTAAATATTTTTTTTAGCGAGCATTTTTTTTAATGATTTTTCTAGTAGAGAAATTTAAAATCTTGAACAATAACGGAGCACTGACCGTACCCCCCCATAACTACCTCAAAGAACATTGAATATTAAATTTTTTAATATGCATGGAATTAGTCCTATTTTGTGCCTAAATGTTTTTAATTAAATTTCGATGAGACAAAAAAAAAATACACGATGAAAGATAGACATGTATAAAACTATAAAAAATAGCTACAAAAAGGCATAGTTAGAAAATAATTAGTATGGAAACCTTATATTAGTCATAAAATTTGAAAAATTATATTTTTAGAAATAATAAAGTTTTCTCAACATCATACCCATACCAGCAGCAAGAGAGGTAACTTAAGGGGACACATCACCAGATCGGCCATCACCTAACAAAGACTTGGCAGTTAGTCTACAATAGAGCCTACCACTAAGTTTTACACCCGAGGGTTTGAAGCCAGGAGAGGGAAGAAATCCGCTTTGGTCTCCCATACCAATACCCTTCATTGGAACACATGACACTAAGCCATTGCAGCAAGGGGTAGTGCCTTCCTATCCTTTGCCACCGATTGGGGGCCGAATACTGCAATGGGGCATCACGTCACTTAGGGTTCATAAATATATAATTTTATCATAAGTAAAACCAATAGTTCATATTTATTAACCCATTACACATTCCTAAATTAATAAATTCATCATCGGGTGTTAATGTATGAAAATAATATTTTTGGACTAATGGATTGGATGGTTCAATTTCCTACTTAATTATTTGGTTTATGGGGGAATTTTTATAATGTATATGTTTGTAGATGATCATTACAAGTAATGGAATACTTGTGAATAATGTGAAAATTTACGTAAGTGTTTTTTGTTTTGATGAGAATATAGTGAATTGGATTAGGACTAAGGATAGGGTCAGATAAAGCAATTGCAATAAAAATAGGTGCATTTTTCATGATTAAAGTTCTTACGCCAATATTAACATAGCAAAATATAACCAAATATAGGTGTGTACATCAATATCTAGTTTTCAAGTAACAAATATCATCTATTTTTTTTAGTAGGTTTAGCTATCCAAACAACAAACGGATATAGGTTTCGAAATCGATATATATTTCTATAAATATAATTAAACCCGAAATAGTCCTCTACCTTTTGAAGGGTGTAATATTTGCATTAAAAATAAAAATTTTTGTAGAATGTAAAATTAACCAATTGGAAATAAAATATGCAATAAAAATTTACTCTCAATTAAATCCATATGTTTTTTTTTTATCATTTTCATACAAGCTATATGTTTTTTTATTCAACTTTGATTAGTTGTGATAGGTTAGATGTAAATAGATTCAATGGAAAATTTCCATATATAAATCCAATTTTTTAATATTTCATGATAATATGTTTTAATTTTAGTAAATTTAACTTGATTAGGGATTGATTATGTGTTATTATGTATATGATGGTATATTTTGCTAAAGCAATGAAAGTTTGAGCTCCATTCATCATTATTTTGTAATTGAATGTCATTATTTTGTAAGGATTTGACTTTATTATTCCTTTATTACATACATAAGCATTGTTGAGGAATTTTGATAGTATATAGGAACACTTTTATTTCATGATATAATGTAACCATTTAAGAACATTTGACAAGAATACGCACCTATTACATACATTCATATTTATATCGTCAGATTTAATGAACATATTTAGTATATGAGCCCCATATATTATCTTTCATAATCAAATGTGATTATTTGAGGGAACTTGTATAAATTATTCTCAATTTAAGTTCTATGAAGTACATGGAAACCAATTTGGGGAAAATCATCATTTTTGTGCACTAGTTGTCATTTGTTTAGTATTTTAAAGTCATTATTGGATAAAATTGATAGTATTATCCCCTAATTTAGTGAAAAAAATACATGTAGTTATATTTGAGGAAACTTGGCCATATGAAAGTATAATTAATTGATATTTTATGATCTTAACTAATTATTTGGGAAACATTGACCATATTTTATGATCTTGAGTATAATAGATTCATATGTTACTATTTCATTATCAAATATCAATGTTGTTTCAAAATTGAGTGAACTATACCTTAGATTAGGAACTATTAAAAACATAAAGGTAGTCTAATTTATATAAATCTCCTCTTGATTATACCCATATGTCCAAAAAAATATTAGATATCTTAGCCATACGTGGGACTATAATTGTATGATAAATTCTAGAGATAAAGGGTTTTATTTGGAAATCTACTCGTAATGATATCACTACATTCTTAAATTAGTATCTTACAAGGAAAAAAGATAAGGAAAACAATAACATTTCATGTATATGTGACCCATGACAAGTTTTATATGAAATTTACATATGAATATAAAGGTATTATTACCATTCAAAATATGGTTATGTTATGAGACGCAATGGAAGTGGTCCGTAAACTGATCCCTAGAAGTAACCATAGAAGGAGTGGAAGTGATGGTGATGATGGAATCAGATTTCACATCGGCGTCAAAGGTAGTCATGACCTTGTAAACTAACCTTCGATGTAACATATATCAATACATTAAAGGAAAATATTTCATACAATAACATGACATCTCCTATTTATGTTGCTTCAATAATAGACCTATTATTATTAGATATTGTAAATGCAAAGTTTTGATACTGGGATATGAGTAATTTTCTATCCAATATACCATTTAATTCCCCTCAATCAACATGTGAATATTTTGAAAAATCTCCATAAGTGCGGTCATGGATTTCACGAAGTTTGTAGCTTTTTGTTCTTCATCAATCATCGGGTTCCAGAAAATGGGTTTTACAACTACCATCACCTCTAGCATATCACTATTTTTAAAACATTCTCTAATCTCAGAAGATAAGATTTTAAATATTTTCATCAATTTTTTACCTACATTGGAAACTACAACATCAAAAAGACATCTCGTGACAAGTACTTCCTAAATTTCAGAACCTATTACATAAGGATATTTGCATAAAGTTTACATTGTAATAATTTTCTCGTCAACAAAAATAGAACGATGACCATTGATATTGAATTTTAAATAGTTGTTTGGATTTTTGGTGTCTGTAAAAATCTTGAAGCTGCCAAAAATTATCTTTTGAATCCAGTCTTGGGTGATATACAAGGTATCTAAAATCATACATACTTGTCTCTTTAATTTTACAAAATCAACAATCTATATGGATATTTCTTGAGAATGTTTCACCAAATTGTTTATTTCTTTTAGCATTGGTAAAATACCACATAAAGTTAATAAAGTCTCTAAATCTGCCAAGTGTTACAACATATCTTTATCATTTTCCACTTACCTTCAATGCTTGAACATATACCTTGATAAGGACCTGTATTCTACAAATATCTTACAAGCTGGTTCGTACAAAGATATCCATCTCGTGTCAACATATTTTAGCAATTTTTAACCATTTGTTATTCCAATAGAAAACCTCTCAAACTCTAGAAATATTTTAGGAATTCTTGACATATATGAATGCAAGTCACGTATCACCTCCTTCACCTTAGCAACATTTAATAAATTACTTACAATCTTGTAAGCCAAATTCACTCAGTGAGCCATACATTGACTAGGTATCATATAAGGGGCTACTCTTATTTTCATACAGATACAAAGTCTAGTATTTTTACCTTACATGACACATTCGCCATCATCTCCTACAAAAATCAACTTTACAGAGATTGAATTATCATCCATAGCAGCTATATCCTTCAAATTTTTAATAAAAATTTCATAGATGTTCTTAGTATTGTAATTCTCCATCATTTTTAATAACAAGTTTGTAGATGATTTTCCCTCAAATGATTACTAAAAACTTAAAGTGTAGAAATCCATGCACATCCAAGATGTATTATCTACTGTTGTGACCTCATCAATCAACAAAACGATAAAATTTGAATTGTTTACCTTCTCTCTCAAGTCATTGATTTCTATTTCTCCCATACACTTGTATATGACTAGTGTGTTATTGGAATATTTGGAAATCCATTAGATTGAAACAATGTCTTATAATCAATGAGATCTAAAATTTGTTTGCCCATTTTTAAAATGTGAAATATTGTTCTAAATTGATTATTTTTTTTCCTGAAGACTTAATTTAATAGCTTTTCCAAATCTAGCCTCTATAGTTAAAATTTTCTCAACTAAGTCCTGAAGATGTTTATGATGATTACCATATATCTCATATGAAAACAATCTTCCTTAGTTTTCCATCTATTTATTTTTATAATTATTCTGCAATCATTCTTGTTAGACTCATATACCTTCCTACAATGCTTTTGTATTGTGTCCAACTTCAATTCCATTTTTTGGTATTTGCCAAGTTTCCAACTACAGATAGTACATCTACATTCTATAGGAGTGTCAATATTGTTTTTAGGTTCAACAACTTCAATGAATGGATATTTGGTTGACCCTTAAAACTTATAAGTCCTTCCTATAGTCCACTTCCCACTCTTGCATTTCTGATGTGAGTTTCTACAATGTTTATCAGAAGTTTGATTTGGCTGAAAAATAGGATTATCAATACTGTTAATTTGAATTTTATTACTCTGGTGATTATAAATTTCATCTGATGTAAGCTCACTACTAGGTTTTTCTACATTTGAGAGAAATTGGTTTAATTACAACTTCCCTAAGTAAATTAAAAAAAAGTAACATTATCAGAGTAGAAATTTGTTATCTTACCTCTTGCCAATGGGGTTACTTATGGCTGATTAAAATATTTTGAAATGTCCAAATCATGGTTTTTTTTCCTTGATTTATTTTCTCATTTGTAACAGGGGTCATTGAATGGATGATTTTGACTTCTGCATGTGACAAAAATATAGAACTTTCAAATACTAACGGAAACAAAGATTTACCCAAACGGAAGCTAACACAACTTAATATTGACGGATGAAAACACAATCAAGCACTCAAACGACAAAGAAAAAATGTAGGACGATTGCACAAAATACAACTACCGACTATTAACATAATTAACTATCACCGATTGGTAACATATCTATATGTTGTCCATCGGTAACACATATATTTATTACCAGTCAGTAACACACACACACACACACATATATATTACCAGCTACTAACACCTATATATGTAACTGATTGGTAATAGATATAGATATATTTGTTACCGGTTGGTAACACATATATTTGTTACCAGTCAGTAACACATATTTTTTCTACCATTCAGTAACACATATATTTGTTACCAGTCAGTAACACATATTTTTGCTACCATTCAGTAACACATATAATTGTTACCATCCTGTAACACTTATACATGTTGTCGGCCGGTAATACTTGCATATTTTCCTTGTCGTTTGTTATGACTCATCACAAAATTTATTTTCAATTACCATCCATCAACACTAAATAACATTTCTAGTCTACAAATAGATTTCTCTTTTCCACTTACCTCTTGAGTCTTTTAATTTTTCTTGAATACTTTGGGTTGCGGTCTTATACTTTCAGATTATTCACATGCTTATAATGTAAAAAATAGGACTATACTATAGTAAATTAATCCTATATATATTGAAATGTTATAACATGAAGGAAAATATACTAACATCAGGAAACCGTTCGCAGAAACACGAAGGTGAAATTATATTCAATTTTTTTTAAGGTCCCATAAAATTTTGGCAAGTGTGCTACCGTATGGTAATGAAAAATTCACCAAATTAAAATTTTAATATTTCTTATATTCATCTTTTCACATATATTCGCCCCTAAAATTTACCCTTCCAAACTTCTGCTTTTTTATAGACAAAGCTAAGAGTAGTGGCACAATTTTGAGCACATCTTTCATTTGATCTAGGTCTTCTCATATACTATAGACTGATTTAAAGAACCCAATTTTGAATGCAACAATATCACATTGGGAATATCTCTATAAAAAAATTATTCACACAAAACCTAGAATGTGTGAGTCTAGTTCATACTATAGAGGTTCTATCAATTTTAATTAGAGACCCGACATAATTATCAATCAATAACAATATGTCTGCATTCAAAAATTGTAGTAGAAATCTTGGATCACTAATCCATAAAGGTACAACCATAATATTAACTTTTTTTAGATCAAAAGATAGAGTCCATTTCATAATTAATAAACCAATGCTTCCTAGAAACTCGGTACCTTCAACCATAGTATACAAAAAATTTCACAAATATTAAACTAGATCAAGAAAACACCTTTATTCATTGTAGAAATCTCCATGTGACATTTTGGATTCCATTTTCAGGATACACATCTTCTTATAACATCAATATTAGGTATGGGATGAAATAAATTACCATTTAAGTTTATTATATAGGTTTTTATAAATCATATAATTGTTTTTTTTAGGTAACGGAAAAAAAAATTGGTTTTGAAGGGATATCAAAACCATGTACAACTAAAAGATAAGCATCAAAGGAAAAAAAAGAAAGAAAGTGAAGCAAGGTCAGTAGAAAGTTAATAGAGAAACCGCCCAAAATCAAAGCTAAGAATGAACAAAGGAGTAAAATTTTTTCAAGAGGCTGATCAAACTAACTTTACCAACCTATAGAGCCACTCAAAACCTCATATGAACAATCCTATCTAGGAACAACGAGTTTTATACCCATGAATATCTAGACCTTGGGATCTTAAGATAATATTAAGAGGAACACTAGAATTATTCATCTTATTTTTTATATTCAAGACCGTCTAACCATCACACCTATTAGTATCCAAATTTTCATTAGGATGGAATGGAAGGAATATTTAAAAGATTGCAATTTTTTCCAACAAAATGCTCTTTCTTAAAAATTTTGCCACTAAATTATGGCTCCGAAGGGGGCATCAACACCTGAGTCATCTGAAAAGGAGAAACATGAGCTTCATCTGGTAGTTAAATCTTCCCTACATCATTATCTGACTCCTCCCAATTCACAATTTGAACATCCTCCTAAATATCTTCCATCGGAACCTCATTATCATCTCCCACATCCAGGATACTAGGTTGAGAACATTTTCACCAAGATTTTCCATTCAACTTATGTTTCACACTCTTTCATTTTGATAAAAAATGACCCAAACCAAAGAATATTCTACATTTGAAGGGTAACCCTTCATAATCTAATAGTTAGGACCAAACCAAGTAAAAACCTTGAGTTGCATCACAACCAGTAGATCTACCGAAGTGTCAAGATATACCAAAATACAAGCATATCAAATATGTGCATATAATATTGTTTTTGTATGAATGTATAAACATTTACTCAATGTATTTCCAATCGAAATCAGGGATCTTCTCCCAAAAATTACAACGGAAGGTGAGGAAACCAAACCCAAATGGGGCCTAACAAGGAAGATTTCGGTGATAGGTTCGAAGGATGGAAACCATGGTTTCATAATCAGGAAATGATTCTGAAGTTCCAAAATCATAGAATTTTTTATCCCTATCTTCAATCAGATTAAATAGCACAATTAAAAATCCTCTAGCATAGGGATAAGTATCCACCCTACCTTCCATTAAGAGGCTTTGTTTTAAAGTAATCCAAGAATGTGGCAAAGGTAGACTTAGCCATAGTCCGTTAAACTTGCAAATCAAACACTTTTTGGTAAATTTATACTCAGAATACGATGCCTGAGCCCCATAGGTGACTGACAGATAGCTAAAAGCCACCTGGAGTGGTTTGTCATATTGTCTAGAGATTTCTTCTACATCATAATAATGAGGACAAGGAGGAACCCCATTGTGCACGGAACCCATCACCAAATAATGGCTCGAAAGATCCAAAATTACATCAGAGGAAGACCCACCAAATAATTTTCTGGGGGGCTCAACGAAACCACCAGTACGCAAAGGAGGTTTACGAATATCTACCATCTGCTACATGGGATCCCAAGCTGCCACAACCTCCACCCATACCAGCAACTAAAGAGGTAACCAAATGAAATGCATCTCTAGATCGGTCGTCACCAACAAAAGACTTTGCAACTGATCCAGAATAGAGCTTGCCGCTAAGATTTCCACCCAAGGGTTTTAAAATAGGGGAGGGAAGAAATCCTCATTGTTCTCCCACACAAATACCCTTTACTGGAACACCCAACACCAAGCCACCACAACAAAGGGGGTGCCTCCCTATCCTTTGCCACTGCCTGGGGCCAAATGCTGCCATAGGAAATCACATCACTTAAGGTTCGTAAATATATTATTTTATCATAAGGACAACCAATAAAATATTTATTAACCTATTACAAATTAATAAATCGATCATCAGGTGTTAATGTATGAAAATAATATTTTTGGACTAATGGAATAGATGGTTCAACATCCTAATTAATTATTTAATTTATGAGGGAAGTTTTATGATGCAAAGGTTTATAGATTATCATTACGAGTAATGGAATATTTGTGAATAATGTTAAAATTTATGTAAGTGTTTGTGTATTGATGAGAATATAGTGAATTGGATTAGGACTAAGGATAGGGTCAGACAAACCAATTGCAATAAAAATAGGTGCATTTTTCATGATCTAAGGGCTTATAACAATATAAACATAGGAAAATGTAACCAAATATAGGTGTGTACATCAATATCTAGTGTTCAAGTAACAAATATCATTTATTTATTTTTAATAAGTTTAGATATCCAAACCAAAAATGGATATAAATTTGAAATCCATATCTATTTCTATAAATATAATTAAACCCTAAATAGTCTAACTTTTAAAGGGTGTAATATTTTCATTAAAAATTAAAATTGGCATAGGGTGTAAAATTTATCAATTGGAAATAAAATATGCAATAAAAATTTACTCTTAATTAAATCCATTTGTTTTTTTTATCATTTTCATATAAACTATATGTTTTTGTGATTCAACTTTGATTACTTGTGGTAGGATAGATGTAAATAGATTCAGTGGAAATTTTCCATATATAAATATAGTTTTTTAATATTTCATGATAATATGTGTTAATTTTAGTAAATTTAACCTGATTAGGGATTGATTATGTGTTATTATGTATATGATGGTATATTTGGCTAAAATCATGAATGTTTGAGCTCCATTTATCATTATTTTGTAATTGAATGTCATTATTTGTAAGGATTTGATTTTATTATTCCTTTATTATATGTGATCATATAAACATAAGTATTGTTGAGGAATTTTGATAGTATATAGGAACACTTTTATTTCATGATTTAATGTAACCATTTAAGAACATTTTCAGAGATTATGCACCTATTACGTACATTTGGATCTATATCGTCAGATTTAATGAACATATTTAGTATATGAGCACCATTTATTATCTTTCATAATCAAATGTGATTATTTGAGGGAACTTGTGTAAATTATTCTCAATTTAAGTTCTATGAAGTAGATTAAAATCCATTTCAGGAAAATCAGTATGCTTGTGCAATATTTGTCATTTATTTAGTAATTTAAAGTCATTATTGGATAAAATTGATAGTATTATCCCCTAATTTAGTGAAAAAAAATATATGTAGTTATATTTGAGGAAACTTGGCCATATGTGAGCATAATTAATTGATATTTCATGATCTTAAAATATTATTTGGGAAACATTGACCATATTATGTCGTAATTAGGGAAATCGGATAGATATAGGTATACTTAGGGAACATAGTCATATTATAGGCACCATTTTTACAATTACACGATTAAATGTCATTATTTGATGATACACATTTGAATGTATCATTTATTACTATATTATGATTCAATGTCATCATTTGAAAAAAATCATTTAACCATATAAGGCCTTGATAATGTGTGATCAAATATGTGTATCTAGATTAATGTAAAATTTGGCATATATGAGCACAATATGAAATTTTGTTTAGAAGAAAATGCCATATTTGGTTCCATTGGACTCTATCACATACATGAAGTATATTTGGTGAATATTTAGCATGTGTGGGAGCTATTATTATTATTTGATGATTAAATTATGTTAATTAAGAAAAATGACTATATTAAGTCTTTATTAAATGAGATTAGATATGCGATTGTAGATTTATGGAAAATTTTGAGTATAAGAGATTCATATGTCATTATTTCATTATAAAATATCATTAATGTATCAAAATTGAATGAAGTATACCTTAGATTAGGAAATATTAAATACATAAAGATAGTCTAATTTATATAAATCTCCTCTTGATTATACCAATATGTCCAACAAAATATCGGATATCCTGGCCATATGTGGGACTATAATTGTATGATAACATTTATAGATAAAGGGTTTTATTTGAAAACCTACTCATTATGATATTGCTACATTCTTAAATTAGTATCTTACAAGGAAAACAAATAAGGAAAACAATAGCATTTCATGTATATGTGACGCAATATTGTATAGTGAACATATTTTCAAACATTCTCCGATAATTACAAGAGGAAGACCTGTGTATACTTTCTAAACCACAAATCTGATATTTGATGGGGTGTATCACCCTTTTAAAGCCCCTCTTGAGAAGAAAAGTAAGAACTATATAAAATTTATCATAATAGAGAGAGTTAGGAAAATATATTTCTAATTATTTGTTAAATCATTCCTTGGAAATTGGCATTAGAGAGTGATTAATTTTGTGCGATGCACCTCAAGATAACAATTTGGAATGAAGTATGAATAAAATCATCATGGAATATGTTGGGAGCATCTTAATATACATTTTATTATTTAGAAAATATGGATAAAACGTAGAGAGCGGGCAGTAGGCGCCGATTATTTAGTAGTTTATAGAAGTCGAGGAAAGTGATGACATTAGACGTAGTTGGCTACGTAGGTAATGTTGATGTAGTTCATGCCCTTGTAGAGGCCATCGTTCTTGGAGGTGACAACCGTGTCTCCCGTGGTGAGAAGATCAACCTGCTCGTACGAGAATTTGACATCGCACTTGGCCAGGGTGGCTTGTAGATCAACCTTCACGGTTTTACCAGGGTCCACGGTCACATGGTAGTTGGCCCCGACGCTCTTCTCTGTCTCTTCCGTTGCTCCCCACTCCGTGATGGTGGTAACATCCTCGGACACGGTGACACTGGTGCTGGCCACCTCGGGGACTCCGGCGGTGATGGTGGCGGAGACGCCGGTGGTGAAAGACACAGAGTTGTTCCAAGACCTGCTCTTCCTGTCGGTGTAGGTAAAAGGCAGCTCCATGGTGGCTGCCTGGTCGGTGTTGTTGCTGGCGGTGTTGGTGCCCAGAACCAGCGCCTGCACTTGGTGGATCTCAGCACTGTCCACGTCGTAGACGACGGAGCGCACGCTGCGTTGGAGCACAGGCTCCTCCACGCCAAGCAGCGCGCTTTTTTCCAGCGACCAGGTGCCGGCGTTGAGGCAGTCATTTTTATAGTCGGCGGTGAGCCTTTTGCAAAACGCATCGTTGCCCAGGCATCGCAGTCCCACCGTTTTGAGATCCACCTGCACCGGAAGAAAGAGCAAGTCCTTGTTTGAGGTGTCGAACCCCTCGGCGGGAGTGTCTGCCCAAATCCAGTTGGGACTGCGCCTCCACAAATTATTTTGGTAGAAGGACTTGATCCTCACAACTCCCTCACCGTGTCCCTCTTCGTTGCTCACGGGTACCACTTGGAATCTCACGCGCTCGCTGGCGATGTCAGTTGCGAACATCTGCTGATACGGGTGACCTTCTGCCCATATCGACCCCAGATAATTTCCGTTGTCTCCTTTGAAAACAACGTACTGGGGAAGCGTTGCAGTTTCACTGGCCATGATAATTAACTGCTTAATGATTTTTTCCAATGCTTGATTTTGCGTCGTAATACCATCCTTAATAATCTGCTTATATATTTATAGCCACCCTCTCCGCATTTCCTGTCTCTACAAAACATATATGGGCGTGCCTTGGACGGGAAGAAGAAGGGATCACCCTGGCGTAAGGAAATGTTGCTCAACACCATTAAGTGTGGTTATCATTTCATCTACTGCCATTCCTTGACCATTAAACCCTCATACAACTCGTTGCCGGCAATTCATCACCATCTATTTTCAGTCTTAATCATTCAAGTTTTAAGCTTTGCCTATCATTAGGGTATATATATTTTATGATTTATGTAATAATCTCTCCTATATTATTTTTTGTCTAATAGTACCTTTTATTCTTATCCCATTTATATGAATAAGTCATTAAGACATCAGTTTGGTTTGTTAGGTGTGATATCATAGTCCTAGAGGCTCTTAGGTGTTATTTAGGTGTGATAGTTGTCTTCCAGAACTTTTCAAATTCAAGTGGAGCAGTTTTCTCCAAAGTGATGAATTTTATTGCTTGATTGAAGAGGTGACTTATGACTGAGCAAGTGTAATTGTGAGTTTGTTTGGAGGAATACTTAGTTGTTTAAGAAGATCTCAAAGGGTGAACAACTAATACATAGTGTGGCCATTATGGGAAGAGTAACTAAAAAATCATACATGCAGGGTAATCAAGTATAAGCATCACCATTTGTAACCATGTAATTCTTCATTCATTTTTGATATCCATCTACAGGTACCACGAAGGAAAGTTAGTAAGGCCTTGGTTTTTTAGGTTTATCCGCCTTCCTTGGTAAGAAAAGAATCTTCCTAGCATTGTAACAGGCCTCCTAACAAATTTTATTTCTTGAATCAAGCTGCAATAGGAGTTATAACGAAAATAAGCCTCTTGGGCTGAGGGAAGACCCAGTAAGGGTTTAGCGAGGATATTGTGTATTAAAAATCCTTAGAAAAGGAACTCAGCCCTAAGATTGAATACATAGCATGTTGAAGGGGTCTTCATGGTGTTTAATGATTACTTTTAGGATTCCACACGTGGAAAAAAAAACATATTCTTACCAGTTCTCTTTAAGACCTTGTGCATAGTCTGTGAGACCTACAGGTGGAAGACATTTTACAAAGAAAGTATGCTCTATAGGTGGAGTTTTTGTCTGAAATTTAAAACATAGAAAGAAATCCATAATGGGAATTAGAATCTACTCTTATATAATCTTTAAATTTCCTACATTGAATTTTGTACAAGACAGTCCCCTGTACAAGACCTAGTTTGGGATTTGCAAGTCAAATGGAAGAAGTTGAGCTAGAAAGAGTAAACATAGGAGTTAGATGCTAAGTTATTGTATACACTTTTGGGATGTTGAGATAGACCTAAAGAAGTGGAAGCCAATTTGTGGGTAGTCCTAGATTCCTCTGAGCATGAACGAACCAAGGAACCTTGTCTTAAGGGCATAAGGAGATTATTTTGGCAAGTCTAGTGAAAGCTTGAATCTTGGAAGTTTGGAGTCATTTTAATGAAGGTCCTAATAGTTATATAAAAGTGAAAAAAATAGGGGAACCACATGCAAGGAGAAATCAAGGAGAAAGAGGTCAGAGGTTGTTTTCTTGAGTAAGTAGATAAAGCTAGAATTTGATCAAAATGGATGCAATTGGGTAAGGTGATAGTTCCACTCCTTTTGAACCATTATGAAAGGATTATTAGTAGGAATATGAGAATGATAGGTTAGAGTGAGATGAAAATGAAGCCATTCATGTCAATAATTGTATGCTTTGCAAGTGATTGAGCCACTTTTGGGTTAACCAATGTTCTTCAAGGTAAAGTAGATAAGACTTAATTGTTAAAACCTCCTTCTAGATTGATCATGTGCATATTTTTAGATATTTGATCTGCATCACTTGTTGTTGTTTGACCTATGTGCTTTTGTCATGCTATTGTTGTTTTGTTGCTGCAACATGATGCTCATTTCCATGTTGTTTCTTTGGGTCTTCATTGTTTTATCTCGTCTTTTAGCATTTTTTAATTGGGTAGGATCCCAATCAATAAAATATATCCTAATCAAGAAATATATATTTCTTATTTTTGAAAAAAATAAGTCGAGTTGTTCTAGAAAAAGTTGTCCAATTCTCAACAAATTATATTTTAAACTTTGAACATAATATACATTTGAATTTTTTTTCTCCCCATACATATTTAGAATTTTGACATTCCCTTTCCCCATGATTGAAAGACTATTATTGTTTCCTAAAGGAACATATGATTTTACTAACTTATCCATATTTGGAAACACTTCTAGATTTCCTATCATATGGATATTGTGTACTACAATTTCAGTCCTTAAAAAAAAAAAATTTCAACCGTCTTTCAAAGAACTATTTTCCATGGATTTTATAACACTATATCTTGTCATCTTGAAAAAATCATAGTTAATGTAGTAGAGATGTGCTAGTGATAAAAGAGATGAAACACTCAATTAATCAATCGAGATTAAGTTCGTGGGTTTGATTGTTGCTGATTTCAAATCTATTCTACTCTATGGTATTCATTATGTTTTACACACACACACATGTAGTTGCACACACCAATTTTCTCTCTAAAATATATTATCAGATTAGGTTCACATCACTGTGTTCTACATTTACATAATAATGGAGGTTTTTGGTTATTTAAATCTAAATGCAAAGGGATATTAGAGGTTTTACTCTTTTTTTTTGTTTCAAATATTACTGCATTTGTTTTCTTAATCTATAATTTGCCTCTGTTTTATAACAAAATTAAAAAATATAGTTAATATGGTTGTTGCTTAGGATGATGTTTTCATAGTAAATTCTTCAGGCGTAGAAGAATTTACAGTGTAAATGGTTTTATAGTTTATAAATTTTTGGCTTGAATAACTATTGAGTTAAGATGTATAAGAAAATAGGTGCCACCTGATGTTATTTAAGTGAAAGTAGTTCTGTAGAAAGTTTTAACTTTTGAGTTTGTATTTTTTCTATAAAATCTTAATTTCGGTAGTTGCTTTCTGTTGGTGCTCAAAATAGTCTCGCCCCATTTTTCCATTGAAAATATGTCCTTTTACGGCCTCTACTATATTTTATCCCCTCGGTGTTATGCCTGAGAAGTCTCTGCCTTCCTTTTGTTGCCATAATCATTCCATTCCTAGGCCGAAAATCACTTATGGATCCATGGTTATCTCCTCATTTCTTTGTTCCTCTAAAGGGGTCTATAATTTGGGTCTCGCGTTCTCTGTTCATCTAAAAATTCAGGCTTTCCTGTTCTTTCCATCTTTCACAGTCAGGATTTGCTGACGTTGTCATTTTTTACCTAAATACTTGAAGAAAAATGAATGGACATAGCACGAAGGAATGTATTTGAGCCTTATAACATTCCTAAATTCTCCGTCCTTGGAGAAAATTTCATCTCAAGGATCAAAATGGTCATTTTTCTGCACTTTACGGTTTGACGAGCGTTTCCCCTGGTTACATCCTTGCATCAACAGGAAACGTGGCCTCTTTTTGTTGGATGCGGCTCAGTAGGGTACGTCAGAAATTTTATGAATTTCGTTAACATAAATATTTGTTCCACATGGAGGAACGATGCTCATTTGAAGATCTACTTTTTGGTTTGTCCTTAGAGTAGCGCCGAGAGGACACCTGGAGGTTTCCATTGCTTTTCCCTGACTCAGACAATTTTTTATGCAGCTAATATAGTTTGGTGAGACAGGGAGATGTGGCGAGCTCGTGCTCATTCAGAGTCTTAAACTTGAGTTTCATTTTAAAGAAGCGCCAAGAGGACACTTGGAGGCCTCCGCTCACTTTTCATTTTTCTCGGAATGTTCAACAGCTAAAGGAGACTGCCTCGTACCTTGACACATGACACCTTCTGCTGAGCTTTAAGCCTTTAGACATTTTTTTTTGGGTTAGGACACGTGGTGAGCTCGTGCTCGCTCAGGGTCTCAACCTTTGGGGACCATATCAAGATGCACCATTGTGATGAATGGTAGTTTGAAAAAGTTAAAAGGGTAAGGAGGTGGACCATCGGGGGAAACTTGGATTTTTTTCCCCTTGATATTCAACAGAATGAAATCATCAAAATGACACGTGGGCCCAATAAAGAAAAGTCAAAACTCGCTCTAGTCAATGGCACAAGTGCGGACCTTTAGAGGAAAATTTGGAAATTTTCCTTTTGTGGGAGAAGGAGTTAAAAGTGATAAAGGGAGTGTGGTTCCATCGGGACCCTCATCAAAAAACTAGAAGTGGAAAGGTGGAGCTGTGGGGAAAACTTGGAAAAAATTCCCTTCTCCAAAAAGGAGATGAAATAGAAAATTTTAGCCATGGTTCCCTTAGGACCCACCTTAGGAAACATGTCAGGCTCATTTCTTGAGGGCGGAGGTGCGGAGAAAAATGTGAAAATTTCACATTTTTCCAAAAAGTTATAAAAGGAAAAAGGGAACCCGTAGGCCTGTTTTAAAGTAAATCTCCCACGTGGATGGCCCAAATTCAAAATAGAGATCAACGGAATTTGTGCATCTATATCTAATTTTTCTACCATTTTCACTCTAAAATTCCTATAGATGTGAGTCTTCATGATTTATTGATATTTTTTACACTCCAAATAGGGAAGTGGAGTTATTTTGGTATTTAAGTTTGGTGAGGGAGATCGGGGCACATCTTTTGCCATTAAGATGACATCTGACCTCTGGGCTCGATCTGATTTTCTATTTTTTCTTCCCAAGCATGCAACAAACCAGATTTGACAGATTAGGGGCGGAAGTGGTTGGCGAGTTGAAGAAAGAGTGATGTACCAGAAGGAGGAGTTGAATGTGGGAGATATTCGAAGAGATCTTCCCCCTTGAGCACCTGACAGCTTTTTACAGATCTGATTCTGAGAATGGCGATCAAGATCATGGTGAACACTGGTGCACTCAATGTTTAGGTTGTTGAGGGGGAAAACTCCATGGAAAATTTTATAAATTGCATTAAATTGTTATGCAAATGGTGAGGGGGTGTTAGGGGTCATTACTGATTTTTATAAGAGAAAAGCTTGATAGAGTCCGTCTATTCTGAGGAACCATCTGAAGAAACCTATTTAATCTCTATTATGTTAAATTTTATCAAGTCAAGGTGGTTAGGACTATACAACCATTGACAAGCTCTGAGATTTTTCCAAAAACTTTCCCCTACTAATAAATTTAATCAAACTTGAGTTATTCTGTGTTATTTTTTGGAAAAATGTGTCTTTTTCATTTTTGAATGTCTGCAAATAGTTTTTCTTGTTCCTATCACAATCTTGTATTAAAATCCTCCTCAATCACATATATATCAATCCTTGTGTTAGTTTAGTGGCATCTGCAGTTTCATTTCTAACAAGATCTTTCATCTGGGAATGAGATAAATGATTTAAAATCACTTTTCTTTCATTTGTTGACAAAGATTGTTTGTAAGCCTCTGGGTGTACCTCAAGCACGATTGATCTTAGATTTTGATGTTTTATTGGGTCTTCTAACTTGAGCCTTCATGTTATAATCTCATATATTGTGTGAAAAATTGCTAATCCGGGCCTCCATTGAAGCACATATTCTGGTTAAAGGAACATTTTAGCTATTCCGAAGCATTCTGTTGTCTAGGCTTTCCATTTTGTAAGAGTTCTTAGAGATCTGGCAAATCAATTTCATTTTGCCTCACCTCCCACCAAAATTTATTTAAAAACAACCAATCCTACGCATACTACCCTTGTTTGTCCTGTGTGTGCACAAATGCATAATTTCTATTGCCAAAACATGCAGAAACAATCAGGATTCGAAAATGTCTTTAGTAGCCTAAACCTTGCCTAGGGAATATCTCTACTATCTAGAGTGAAAACTGGTGAGAGTTATATTTTGTTGCATTGATCATATTTTATTTAAGGTCTCCTTAACAACTGCATAAGGAAGGATATCTCCATCTCCTCCATAAACAACAGGCTACAAAAGGGTTCTCTTACATTGGTTAAAAGGCACAACCTAAAATAGTGAGGATAGATCAAATCCTCTTGAGGTTGCTATCCATTTCTCCACATTTGAGTGATAGATGGCCAGTTAGATCCCATCCCTGGCTACAAAACAACTCATTATGATCTATTTGTCTCTAAGCTTCTTGTCAATACTTGTGATGCTACTAAGACTTTGAGGGAGAATCAATTTGGGTACGAACACCTGAGTGGCACCATTTTCGGGGACATAGTGGTTACAGTTCATATTCATACCCTAGTAAAACACTTCTTATATGCTCTAAATGATAATACATTATTTCAAACATCATATTTCGTTTGGGCCTGTAAGAAGTATTCAAAGTTGTAAGTGTTGTGTGTAATTCTTTCAGTTTCCACACCTAGTGTACTAGTTTTCATTGCTAAATCTGGGTAAAGAAAATTCAGATCATCCCATTTCCAGTTTTTAGTATTCATAGATCATATTTTAGTGCATTTACACAACTAAGGTGGAAATACTTAGTGGTGACCCCTTGTTGATCTGATTCTTGATGATTACCAGTGTCTTAACCTCTGTCAAGTAAGATTTGCTACTAATATTTTGCAAAGCTGGAAGGAAGAAGATCTTTCTTTGCTAGGGATCTTGCTAGGACATTATTTATAAAGCTAGGAAAAGCAAATTTAGAAGAAAGAAAATCCTGGAGAGTTGTTGGAGATCAACAGTCAAGAAAAGAGGTCTCTATTGATGAAAGTGAATGGCCTATCATTGAAGACTACCATTCAAGTGCTTTTGAATCAGGTAGCCTCTTTGTGGAATTGAATTCTCCAACTGGAGATGGGCATTTGTTTGATTTTGAAAAGTTTTCTTCTCATTCTGCCCCAGTATTTTTAAAATTTGATAGGGTTTTCCAAGAAACAAGGCCTTTAGGGGATATCCATTTTTAAAACTATACCTCTGTGTTTCAAAGAACCCCTGACCCTTATCAGTTTGTTTCTCCTCCTAGGTCACCTCCTCAAAATAACATGGCCCAGCCCCCACCTAGGCCTCCTTTTGTTGTAAGCACCTTTGGACCTATAAATTTTGTGGGAATAGCTAGTTATCCAAATGCAGTGCCTCAAGATGTAAGGAACAAATTACCAAAGTTCTAAGGAAACAATGATATGACTGGTGATCAACATATAAATATTTTTATCAATATGATGGAATCTTTTGAGATTTAACATGAAGATGTATATATCAAACTATTTATCCATACTTTGGAAGAGGATGCAAGGGACTGATATAAAGCTTTGCCAGATAATTCCATTGATTCTTGGACAAAGATGAACAATGCATTTAGGTTGTAGTATGGAGATAGAACTGACCCTAGGTTTCTTCTATCAGAATTTGAAAACATCAAGAAGAATCCTAATGAGTCATTACATGATTTCAACACAAGTTGTAACAAGACATTGAGAAGATTGCCTATTAGCTTAAGGCCATGAGATGAATCATGTTTGATCAAATATTCATATGTATTTGATAAGAAATATGCTTACTATTTGAGGGACAAAAACCCTACTAATTTTAGGCAGGCCTTCACCATGGCTCTGCAAATAGAGAATAACATCAAGGCAATTGGAAAGCCTCCAAAAAGAGAGGGTGTAAAATTGATTAACCCGGAAAAGCCTCAAACAAGTAAGGCTGCTGATTTGGAGGAAGTTGTTAAAACTTTGGCAGGGGCTGTCAAATAAATATCATACAAGTTAGCAAGGACAGAAAAAGGGATTAGGCAGAGTTCATAAGGTCAACACAAGCAATAAATCTAAGACAGGTTTACAAATCACCAAAGATCTTATGACAGAGGTAAGAGACCTGTTGGATTTGCAAATAGATAGTCCCAGGATAGGGAAAATACAATGGTACCTAACCCTTTGGCTACCAGAGTTGTTGTGGAGGAGACAAATATCATTGATTGGTGTGACAAATGTTTCATGCCCCATGCTCCATGTGAGGAAGATCAACAATAAGAAGAAGAAGCCGATAATGATAATAATGATGATGCATGCATGATGGAGATCCCTGCAAGTTTTCCAAGGGAAGTAACTTTAACTAAGGTAATAAGTGCTAGAACTTCTGCTATTTTTTAGGATTACATCCACCGGGTACCTCTTCTTCCTCCCTCTCATACTTTAGAAGTAGACACTGTACAAGCTTTTGAATTTCCCACTAATGATTTTTAATACTTGAGGGAATTAATGATTGAAAAGTATGATGGAGGAGTTCCTTCAAAAGAAGATCAGAAAATATTAATGAATTTTGTAGTTGCCCAAGAAAAGGAGCACAATACCATAAGCAAAGCCTCCAAGGGACCACAAGCCAAGTCAAAATTTCCATTACTTACCAAAGAAACCCCAAAGAAAAATGCATCTGGCAGAGAGCTTGTTTCTCTAAGAAAAAATTGTGTTCCTCCACATGCCCAAACTGAAAAGAATCCAATTCCATCTGATGAATTTGCCAAAATTTCTCCTAGTGCTGCTTTACCCAAATTTGTTCCATATGACATTCCCCAAGTTTTGAGTCAAATCAAAATTCATGTCCCAATTTTTGACCTGCTTAGGATCCATGAGCACAAGAAGAGGGCTTTTGAATATTTAGGAATTAAAGAGGAAGAGATCATACAAGGTAGAGATGTGAAAAAGGTTGAGATTCCCCTTACTGTTATAGTATTGGAAAAGCCGCAAGTGTTGGAAGAGATGGGGGAACCACCAGAGGTTTATTTAGGAACTTCTTTAGTTAAATCCAGCTGAATGTGGATCCATTCTTCACTACCCTAGTTATCAAAGACAAGTTGTTACATAACTGTATGTTTGATTCTACAGCTTCCTGTAATGCCATGCCTCTTGCGGTCTTGAATGAATTAGGTATCAAGGTAATAACAACATATGGGAAGTTTACTACTATGGAATCCAGAGAGGTGCCAGTGGTGGGATGTGTGAAGGGTATGGTGGTACAACTTGTAGCCTATCTAGGCAGGAATTTGAAGCTTGATGTAGTTATTGTTGACTGCCCTACCAAGTAGGGGATGTTGTTATCAAAAAAGTGGGTAGCAAGCGTTGGTGGTAGTGTGCAAATGGACATGTCTCATGCCACTATCCCCATTGAAGGAAAATTGGTGAAATTATATGGAGAGAAGAAGATGTTGTACTTGATTGAAGACCCAAACAATGCATCTTATGAAGTTTTGGAAGGAGATGTTGATCTTAACAATTTTGTGAGTTTTGTGGATTTCAGGGAGTATGAAAGTGTTGAAAACAGAGCTCCTAAGTATGCTTTTTTTTCAGGGAATTTGCTCTATTATTCAGCCTTGAAAAATGTTAAAGAATTTGAATTAACACAATGAAGGAGCTTCAAACAAAATGGATGGTTTAGAAACTGAAAAAAGAAGAAAAATAGGTATATTTCTAGTTGATGAAGACATATCAGGATTTCTTAGCATGGTCTTATTCAGGATGGCAGAGACTTAAAGATTTTCCTTGATTGTTTTCTTTGATTAAGGGTTAAATATCTTTTTTACAGTGTATAGTTTGTTTTTTTCTTATCTTTTGTGTTTTTTGCTTGTTTTGGTCCTTAGTGACCTATTTTTACCAGTTTCTCTATTCATTTTTTAGGAGATGGCTCTGTTTATATGCTCTACAAGCTGACTATGTTACCCAATGGATATTTTTCGCACTTGGTCTACCTTTTTTCTTGTGGCACTCATTTGGAGTGCCCATCCTTGAGTTAGAGCCAAGTGTTGGTGCTCAAAAATAGTCTCGCCCCATTTTTCCATTGAAAATCTATCCTTTTACGGCCTCTGCTATATTTTATCCCCCCTGTGTTGTGCATGAGAAGTATCTACCTTCCTTTTGTTACCATAATCAATCCGTTCCTAGGCTGAAATCACTTATGGATCCATGGTTAGCTCCTCGTTTCTTTGTTCCTCTGAAGGGGTCTATAATTTAGGTCTCCTGTTCTCTTTTCATCTAAAAAATCGAGCTTTCCCATTCTTTCCATCTTTCACAGTTCAGGATTTTCTGCCCTTGTCATTTTTTCCCTGAATACTTGAAGAAAAATGAATGGACGTAGCACGAAGGAATGTATTTGAGCCTTATAACATTCCTGAATTCTCCGTCCTTGGAGAAAATATCATCTCCAGGCTCAAAATGGTCGTCTTTCTACATTTTATGGTTTGACGGGAATTTCTCTTAGTCAAATTTGCATCCTTGCATCAACAAGAAACATAACCTCTTTTGGTTGGACGTGGCTCGACATGGTACGTCAAAAAATTTATGAATTTCCTCAACTTAAATATTTGTCCACATGGAGGAACGACGCTCATTTAAAGATCTAATTTTTGGTTTAGCCTTGGAGTAGCGCTAGGAGGACATTGTGGAGGTTTCCGCTACTTTTCCTAGACTTAGAATTTTTTTTATGTAGTTAATACAGTTTGGCAGGATAGGGACACATAGCGAGCCCCACGCTCATTCAGAGTCTTAAACTTTAGTTTCATTTTAAAGAAGCACCAAGAGAACACTTGGAGGCCTCCACTCACTCTGTATTTTTCTTGGACTTTTCAATGGCCAAAGGAGACTACCTCGGACTCTAACACATGGCGCCTTCCGCTGGGCTTTAAGCCTTTAGAAAAATTTTGTAGGGCTAACGACACGTGGTGAGTCCGCACTCGCTCAGGGTCTCAAATTTTGGGGATCATCTCAAGATGTGCCATTGTGACACATGGAATTTTGAAAAATTCAAAAGGGGGGGAAGGATGACCATCAGGGGAAACTTAGATTTTTTTCCCCTTGATATTCAAAAGACTAAAATCATCAAAGTGACTCGCATGGGCCCGATAGAGAAAAGTCAAAACTTACTCCAATCAACGATGTAGGTGCGGACCTTGGGAGGAAAAGTGGGAAATTTTACCTTTTGTGGGAAAAGGAGTTAAAAGTGAAAAAGGGAGTGTGGTTCCGCTAGGACCCACATAAGAAAACTAGAAGTGGAAAGGCGGAGCTGTGGGAAAAACTTGGAAAATTTTCTCTTTTCCAAAAAGGATATGAAATAGCATGTTTTAGCCACGGTTCCTTTGGGGACTCACCTTAGGTCACGTGTCCAGGCTCATTTCTCGAGGGTAGAGGTGCAGAGAAAAATGTGAAAAGTTTACATTTTTCCAAAAAGTTATAAAAGGAAAAAGGGAACCCGTAGGCCCGTTTTAAAGTAAATCTCCCACGTGGATGACCCAAATTCAAAATAGAGATCAATGGCAACTGTGCATCTGTATCTGATTTTTCTACCATTTTCACTCCAAAGCTCCTGGAGATGCGCATCTTCATGATTTATCGATATTTCTTTCACGCCAAACAGGGAAGGGGAGTTATTTTGATATATAACTTTGGTGAGGGAGATCTTGGGACATCCTTTGCCTGTAAGATGAGATCTGACCTCTGGGCTCGAGCTAATTTTCCATTTTTTCTTCCTAGGAGCACAACGAACCAAATTTCACATATTAGGGGTGGAAGTGGTTTGTGAGTTGAAGAAAGATTGATCTACTAGAACAAGCAGTTGAATGCGGGGAGATATTCAAAGATATTTGTCCCCTTTGAGAACCTATTAGCTTTTTATAGATATGATTCTGGGAATCACAATCGAGATCATGGTGAACACTGGTGCACTCAATGTTTAGGTTTTTTTGGGGGGAAACATTGTGGAAAATGTTATAAATTGCATGAATTTTTCATGCAAATGGTGGGGGGTGTTAGGGGTCAGAAATGATTTTTATAAGAGAAAATCTTGATAGAGTTCGTCTATTCTGAGGAACCATCTGAAGAAACCTGTTTAATCTCTGTTATGTTAAATTTGATCAAGTCAAGGTGGTTACGACTGTACAGCCATTGAAAAGCTCTGAGATTGTTCCAGAAACTTTCCCTTGCTGATAAATTTAATCAAACTTGAGTTATTCTGTGTTATTTTTGGGTAAAATGTGTCTTTTTTCATTTCTGAATGTCTACAAATAGTTTTGATTGTTCCTATCAAAATATTTTATTAAAATCCTCCTCAATCTACACAGATCTCAATCCTTGTGATAGTTTAGTGGCATCTACAATTTCATTTCTTAGAAGAGCTTTCATTTGGGAATGAGATAAACGATTTAAAATCACTTTTCTTTCATTTGTTGACAGAGATTGTTTGTAAGCCTCTGGGTGTACCTCAGGCGTGATTGATCTTAGATTTTGATGTTTTATTGGGTATTCTAACTCGAGCCTTCGTGTTAGAATCTCATAGATTGTGTGAAAAATTGCATTTTTCCTCACCTCCAACCAAAATTTATTTAAAAACAATCAATCCTACCCATACTCTTTAGTAGCCTGAACCTTGCCTAGAGAATATCTCCACTATCTAGAGTGACAACTTGTGAGAGTTATATTTTGTTGCATTGATCATATTTTCTTCAAGGTCTCCTTAACAACTTCATAAGGAAGGATATCTCAATCTCCCCCATAAACAACAGGCTACAAAAAGGTTCTCTTACCCTGGTTGAAAGGCACAACCTAAAATAGTGAGGATAAATCAAATCCTCTTGAGGGTGTTATCCATTTCTCTACATTTGAGTGATAGAGGGCTAGTTAGATCCCATCCCCGGCTACAAAATGACTCATTATGATCTATTTTTCTCTAAGCTTCCTATCAATACTTGTGACACTGCTCAGACTTTGAGGGAGAATCAATATGGGTACCAACACTTTCTATTTTTAAAACTGGATATCATAGGAGACATATACACTATTTCTTAGAAAATGTAACTAAAAAGAGTTGGAGAGGCTACATAGGCACTGGTGCACGAAAGTGTGCTATTTAGTTTATGGGGTGATAAAAAATATTTATTTTGAGAATTGGGAAACATACAAGAGAGCATAGGTATTGTAGCTTCACAAATGCCACTATACAAAAACTAGAAAGGCTAGATAGGTAATGGTTGAAGGGAGTGGGCTATTTGGATTATCAGATGATAGCAATATTTACAATGTTTTAAAAACTTATTTCTATGCCACTTTTTATTTTGATTCCCCTTTCTATTATTCTTTGATTGACTTATATTATAAATATTATTTTGGCACATGTTAGTAGAATGTGGATTAGGCTAACCATAGGTTCTCGTAAATGCCTCAAGTGGGTAACGATGCCTATTTGAATTCATTTGGTGAATAGCATCCACTACACTTTACCTTTGATGTTTAGGTTTACTTTAAAATTTTGTGTGGAAAAATAAAATTATATTTTAATTATGTTTAGATGAATTTCTAAGTTATAATGGTTATTGTTTTTATTAATTCAGAGATATTGAATAATATTTAACTATAACCTTCAAAAAATGAAATTCCAATACAAGACAACAACCACAAATCAACCTCCTTTGAAGAAACACACTGAACCCTTAACATGTTACAGGTAAATTACATTATTATTAAAAAATTAAACATTTTACATATATGTTAGTTAATTTTTATAAAAATTATGTCTAGCAAATGTAAATCTCATCACTGATTAAGAATTATGTATTAACTTGCAATCTTGAAATCTGCTTCTTTGCAATGTAGGACTAAGATATTTGAAAATGTGTAGTCAAATTAATTGTGAATGTGTCAAGAGTTTTTATTTAAAATTATTACCATTTGATTTACTTACTATAAGGATTTTTTTTAGATTTAGTCTTGATAAAAGATAAGTGCCACCAATCAACCTATTTTGAAGCAGCACACTGAGCCCTCAATAGATACTACAAGTAAATCACATTATTAATAAACACATTATACACTTGACATATATCTTAACCTTTGTTTTTAAAGAATATCCGTACAAGTCTAAATATTGTTATTAATAAAATATTTCTATATCAGCTTTCGATCTGGTATTTGAATCATGTGTAAATGTGTTAAGATTTTTTTATTTTAAGTTATTGACGGTAAATTTGTTTACCGTCTAATACCAATTTTAATGATAGTGGATTTTTTGAAAGTGGGCATGTGCTCTCTAGTGGGTAGTGTAGGCTATCAAATTAAACTTGATTGATGGTTTTAGATATTACTTGGTAGATTTACATATTATTTGGGTCATCTTCAAGTTTCATTGAAAATAAAAAACTGATAGAAACAAATAATTCAAGAATGGATCTCAACGATAACAAAGACGAGAGAGAGAACAATCACATGGAAGGTTCATCCATTGTGGAAAAAAAATTAATTGAAAAGGTACACCCACATTGTATGTGAAGAATTATATTATTTATGTTATAAAATAATTTTGTAATATTATCGATGATACATCTTACCATTATGTTTATTATTAATATTTTTCTTTATTGGCAACAATCATTAATACAATTTTTAAATTTAGATAAGGGTAAAAAATATTTGGTTTTGAAGGGATCAAATACCTTGTATAGAAAAAGAAGCCAAACCAAAGGGTAGCCACAACGAAATAAGAATTATTTTGAAGGGATCAAGATCCTTGAACAATTGAAAGATAGGCATCGAAGCACGAACAAGAAACAAAGTGAATCATAGTTTAAGACCAAAAATAAACCAATGGATATACCACATAAACACTAGGGCTAGGTAAGAGAAAAAAGGACAAAGAACATTCCAAGAAGTAGGTCAAACATAGTTGACTAACCTCGAGGAACCCTCTTAATCCCTAATGAACTAACATAACCATAAAAAAAGGGAGGGTTACCCATAAGGCTCTCGTCCATGGGATCTTAAGCTCATCTTAAGAGGAGAAGTAAGAGTATTTCCTTTATTTTTTTTGTTCACAACTGTCCAACCCTCGCTCTTATTAGTATTAATGTTTTCATCTGGATGGTTTATAAGAATAAACTCAAAAATCTCATTTTTATAAGTAATGAGTCCATCAAGATTCCATTTTTAATGAAACAAGAGGCTAATCCCGAAGGAAACGAATTTTGCATTATAGGATGAAAAAAATCCAACCCATCAACCCCCATCAGCTTGAGGGGAATCAAGGGTCTGAACTGACCTAGTTGGGTCTCACCTTCTTCAGCTTCTAAATCCTCTAAGGAATAATCAAGATCTGTTCCCACAACCAATATACTAGGAAAAGAGTCCTTCCACCACAAACATTTTCCCACTCACCTTGTGTTTTATACTCCTACAATCTGAAGCTAATTGAACTAGGCAAAACTATTTCCTATATCTAAAGGGTAACCCTTCATACTCCAATAGATGGGACCAAATCCAATATAAAACATAAGTTTCATAGAAGTCAGTAGATCAATTTATGTATCTAGATCCACCAAAATACAAGTATAGGTAATTTGAGTATACAATATAGTTTTAGTATGAATATGCAAACATTTCCCAAAGTCATTTCTAAAAGAAATTAGTCTCTCCTCCCCCAAAATTGTAGAAAAAGGTGAGGCAATAGAACCGATATTGGTTTCAAATTAAAGGTTTCAGTGGTTGTGTTAAAATAAGGAAACCACAGTTTCATGAGCAGAAAATGACCCTGAAGTTCCCAAAGCATAGAAATTTTTTTATTTCTATATTAAATCATATTAGAAACACAATATGAAACCTATGGAACATGGTTAAATATCTACTCTGCCTATGATAATAGGTCTCTGTTATGAAGTAATATAGGAAAGTAGCAGCGGAAGTCCTAGCGATAGTCCATTAAACCGTCAAATTAAGTCATTCTGATGAAATTTCCATCTTCAATCACCATCTCTCCAAAGGTAATCAAAGGAGATATATTAGCTGCCATATGGTGTTTGGCACTAGAATTCCCGTTTAACACCACATGAAAAGAGAGATTCTCCTTTTGAAAATATTTTACCTGCTCAGCGAGGATGAGGGAAAACTTAGCAGGGCGATAGGAGAATTTTCGTCACCTGTTTCATCTATTTTCATAGTACCTCTGCCAATTGGGAAATATCTGAAGAGGGCTTGAGACCAAAGACCATAGCCATCACTGATGCCAAAGAGATTTCCCATAGAAGAAGCTAAACATCCACCGACAGCCACATTGAGAAATTTTGTGCAAGGTTGAACAAGCATTTCCAAGGTGAACAGGGGAGGATCTAGACCTGTTTCTGCCAAACCTATCTCCTCCATCATCTGCCATCAATAAGCACCCTACCATTAAGGACTGAGTTATCCTTGCAAACCACGAACGAAACACCAAACAGGTTGCTACACTCCAAATCTACACCCTGCGCCGAGCTGAGTGTTAATCTTAGTAGCTTGGACAGCTGTTTGTCCTCACCCGATATAGCAGCATTTGTTATGGGTAGTTTGGACAGCTGTTCGTTCTGGCCTAGAATTTAGGAAAATAGTTGTTTTTGTCAAACAAATATTGTTAGGATAAAAACAATTGTTATTTAATATTGACTCCTTTTAGGTGACACCTCATAACAAAGGTTGTTAATGGTTATTGAGTTGTCTTAGTCTCAACCGTTCATTTGTATTAATCTCGGCTGTTGATTTTCAATGAGAGTAGTATATAAGGGGGTCATTGGGTCATTTGTAACAAGGAAGTTTTTAGAGAAACTTGCAGTGTTAGCAAGGGCGCAGTGATAGTGTTGGAGATAGCAGTGGAGGAATATCAGTAGGGAGGATTAGGAGATTGTCGGAGCTCTGCCAGTAAGAGGCAAGTAGTATTTGTATCTCTTGATTTGCTGAAGTTTAATATATTTCTCATCTGTTGTACTAGTTTTCCCTATGGGGTTTTTCCAAGGACAATTGTTCGAAAATATTGTGTTCACCTTGTTGGGTATTTTTTATGTGTTTGTATTTGTGAAGTTACAGTTGTGTTATTTTCCAATATTTGTTGATCAAATAATCTTACATGATAGGAGGTTGATAATTAGTAACTATAATAGATTTTTCACATGGTATCAGAGCTAAGTTCAGGTAGAAGAGATTTACCCTAGGTGAAAGGAAGTGAGGCTTTATAAAACCCAGTTTAACCTCTTCAAAATTATTATTATTATTTTCTTTTAAGATAGCCTCAGCAGGTTTAAGATATCAAAACAGATTGGATGGAGCCTCAAATTTTGGTGTCTGGAAAGCCATAATTTCTCTATTGCTGGAAGAGAATGGTATCAAGGAATATGTGACCACTGTTGTACCTATACCTACAGATGCAACACAACTCTTAGCATATAAGAAGGAAGATGCCAAGGCGAGGAGGATGATTCTTGATGGTGTCAAGGATCATATTGTTCTACATATTGCAGAGTTAGATATAGCGAAGACGATGTCGGATTGCCATTATGAATCTGTACCAGAATGCTACCACTAACCGGAAGCTGATTCTCAGAGAAAAGTTGAGGAATACCTAGGATGAATAAGGGAGAAGAAATCACAAGTTACCTCACTAGACTTAGACTTGTTAAGGATGAATTGGCAACTGTTGGAGACAAACCAAATGATGACGAGCTAGTGAGAATAGCCCTAAATGGTTTTTACTAAGCAGTGGGATGTCTTTGTTCAAGTCATCAATGGACGAGACACCTTACTGATTTGGGATCGAATATGGAGTGATTTCACTCAGGAGGATCTTAGACTAATTCTTGTCAATGGAGCCAACAATAAGAGTCAGAAAAGTGAGGTGGAACAAGAAAATGTTGCCCTAGCGGGTAAAGGGAAAGCAAAGAAGGGGTCTAGTAAAGGATCAAATTCACAAGGTGAAAAGAAGAAGAAATATTCTTCGAAGATCAAGTGCTATGGATTCCACGAGTTTGGATGACTATGTTAGCGATTTCCCAGAAAGGAAGAAGAATGAGAAGAAAGGAAAGAAGCAAGTTGTGGCTTCAGCAAGTGCAGATGAGCTCTCTAGTAGAATGGAAGATGAGTTTGTACTCATAGCATGTATGGTTAGCTCAACCTCACAGAGTGTTTGGTACATAGATAGTGGGGTGGTCATACCATATGATAGGAGTTAGAGAATACTTCTCTAGTTATAAGGAAGAGAGCACTAGAATCCATATCTCTATGGGGAACATGTCCAAACTCAACTCAGTTGGGAAAGGGACTGTTCAGTTTTAGAGGGAGAGTGGTAAGATGATTCCCCTTCATGATGTGTTGCATGTTCCAGGCTTAGGGATGAATTTGATTTTTGTATCTGTCCTTCAGGACAAAGGGTATAATGTACTCTTTAGAGGGGCACATGTTTTGATCAATCACAAGGATTGGATATCACCCATAGCTATTGGAGTTAGGATTGGTCAGCTTTATAGGCTGCAGTTTGATATTCCTAAGGAACTCATGAGCAACAGTAATATTATAGATCAAGGAGAGCTATGGCATAGAAGGATGGGCCATATCCATCATGGAGTCCTTAAATTAGTTCATGAGACAGTGACAGGTGTTCCTGAGGTGAGCAGAAAGCACAATGATGTATGTAAAGGATGCGTGTTGGGGAAGTTTTCTAAAGCATATTTTCCAAGGAGTGACACCAGATCCAAGGGTGTTCTTGATCTAGTACATTCAAATGTATGTGTACTAATGTTGACGAAGCCTCTCAGAGGGTATGAGTACTTTGTTACTTTTATTGATGATTTCTCCAGGAAGACATGGATGTACTTCTTGAAGACCAAGGATGAGGTTTTCAATCACTTCCAAGAGTTCAAAGCTCTTGTGGAGAATTCGACAGGAAGGAAGATAAAAGTTCTTCAGTCAGAAAATGGAGATGAGTACAAAAGCAATGAGTTCCAGGAGTTCTATACCAGAGAAGGAATCAAGAGAGAGTGGACTGTTCCTTACAATCCACAACAGAATGGAGTTGCTGAGAGGAAGAATTGGTCTATAATGGAGGCATCAAGGGCTATGTTTCATGACCAGGATATACCCCGTTATCTATGGGTAGAGGCATGTAGTACAACAATATACATACAGAATAGAGTTCCACATAAGGTACTAGGGAAGATGACACCAGAGGAAGCATTCACTGGGAAGAAGCTAGATGTCAGTCACTTTAGGATCTTTGGGAGTTTGGCATATTGTCACATTCCTAAGGATACATGTACCAAGTTAGATCAGATTGCGGAGAGAGGGTACTTTGTGGGGTACAGTGAAACCTCAAAGGAATATCGGATATTCATTCCGGTGACTAGGAGGATTATTGTTCGACGTGATGTCAAGTTCATGGAGGACAAGGCATTTAGAAGGTCTAGAGATTTTCCAGTAGATGATCAGAGTGAGAAGCCAACAAAAGCTCCAAGGATCACTCAATCGAGTCAAGGGCAGCAAAGCTCGAGTACAGTTATTAGTACAAACATAGACTTAGGAGGAGAGAGTTTTCAAAGTATGGAGCAACATGTGCAAGAAGAGATGCATCAAGAAGACATGGAGGTTGATATTTCATCCTCTACAGTTTGCAGCAAGAACTGTGAGGCTCAACAGACACAGAAGAATACTCAGAAGTTAGTGGGTAATCCCAGGAGGAGTAATAGACAATGGATACCACCAGCCAGGTATGATGACTATGTTGCATTAGTTAGTATTTTGGTAGATAGTGAACCTTCTAGCTATCAGGAGGCTACACAACATCAAGTGTGGCAAGAAGCAATGGTTGAGGAGTATACTTCAATTATGCAGAATGATGTGTGGTAGGGTAGTGCCTAGACCAACAAATAGGGTAGTGGTTGGATCACGCTGGATCTATAAGATCAAGTATGGTGCAGATGGTAGCATAGAGAAATATAAGGCAAGGTTCATGGCAAAGGGGTTATCTCAGAAAGAGGGAATAAACTACGAGGATACATTTTCTCCAGTTGCCAGGTATACTTCTATACAAGCTATAATCTCAATTTCAGCACAGATGGGATGGCAGATCCATCAAATGGATGTTGAGACAGCATTTCTTAATGGTGAGTTGAAAGAGGAGGCATAAATAGAACAACCAAAAGGCTTTGTAGCACACAACAAAGAGACCCACATGTGTAGATTGAAGAGAGCGTTGTAAGGACTCAAGAAGGATCCCAAAGCGTGGTATGAGCACATTGATAGTTACTTGCAGGAAATGGGCTTTGTGAAGAGTGAGGCAGATGCTAATCTCTACTACTTGGTAGTTAGAGGTGAGATTCTCATTCTTGTTCTATATGTAGACAACTTATTTCTTACAGGTTCACTGGGGCTCATAGAGGAATGCAAGAGGGATCTTGCAGCAGAGTTCGAGATGAAGGATTTGGGACTTATGCACTACTTTCTAGGCATGGAGGTATGGCAGAAAGATGGAGAGATTTTCCTTGGGTAAGGGAAATATGGCATGGAAATCTTGAAAAGGTTCAGGATGGAAGATTGCAAAGCCATTTCTACACCCATGATCATGAATTGGAGGAAGGTAGGCACATCCAGGGAGAAGGATGTAGACCCCACCTTTTACAGGTAGTTGATTGGTTCTCTCATGTATTTGGTCAATACCAGGCCAGATATAGCTTTTGCAGTTAACTTTCTTAGTCAGTTCATGGTTGAGCCAAAGAGAGTGCATTGGACTACGGCAAATCATGTGCTGCGTTATTTACGAGGTACAATTGAGTATGGAATTAGATATGCTCGAGGTGAAGGAATCAGTTTAATGGGCTATACTGACGCAGATTGAGTAGGTAGTACAATAGACAAGAGGAGCACTTCAGGGTGTTGTTTCAGTCTGGGATCATGAGTTGTATCTTGATTTAGCAGGAAGCTGAAGTCTATAGCTCGGAGTTCAGCAGAGTCAAAGTACATAGCAGCTAGCATGGCAACATGTGAAGCTATATGGCTTCGGAAGTTGCTAGTAGCTTTGTTTGGTCAGAAGGTTGAGACTATGGTGATACAATGCGATAATCAGAGTTGCATCAAGTTGACTGAGAATCCAGTATTTCATGATAGGTCAAAACATATAGACATCAAGTATCACTTCATCAGAGATTGTGTACAGCACGGGGTTGTTAAGCTACAGTTTGTACCTATAGATCAGCAGGTAGCAGACATTCTGACAAAGGCATTGGGGAAGAAAAAATTCATCTTCTTCATAGAGATGTTGGGTGTCATGCAGAACAACTTCCTCGCTAAGAGGGAGTGTTAATCTTAGTAGCATGGACAGCTATTTGTCCTCACCCGATATAACAACATTTGTTATGGGTAGTTTGGACAGCTATTTGTTATGGCCTAGAATTTGGAAAATAGTTGTTTTTGTCAAACAAATATTGTTAGGATAAAAAAAATTGTTATTTAATAGTGACTCCTTTTAGGTGACACCTCATAACCAAGGTTGTTAATGGTTATTAAGTTGTCTTAGTCTCAGCGGTTCATTTGTATTAATCTCGGCCGTTGATTTTCAATGAGAGTAGTATATAAGGGGGTCATTGGGTCATTTGAAACAAGGAATTTTTTAGAGAAACTTGCAGTGTTAGCAAGTAGTATTGCAGTGCTAGCAAGGTCACAGTGATAGCGTTGGAGATAGCAGTGGAGGAATATCAGCAGGAGGATTAGGAGATTGTTGGAGCTCTACCAGTAAGAGGCAAGTAGTATTTGTATCTCTTGATTTGCTGAAGTTTAATCTATTTCTCATCTGTTGTACTAGTTTTCCCTACGGGGTTTTTCCAAGGACAATTGTCTGAAATATTGTGTTTACCTTGTTGGGTATTTTTTATGTGTTTGTATTTGTGAAGTTACAGTTGTGTTATTTTCCAATATTTGTTGATCAAATAATCTTACAAGATAGGAGGTTAATAATCCGTAACTGTAATAGATTTTTCACACTGAGCTCCCCATTGTTGTCACAGGGATTAGGTTTAGTTTTAGATTTAGACTTTGCTATAATTTTTGGGGAATCAAATTGGAGATTCATTTCGGGGGAAAATGGTTATAATGATAAAAATGAATATGGTTATAAAAAATTGTCATTTTGGGGAATCATTAAAACATAGTGACCTAAGAGACAAAAACTTAAATATAGAAGTCACAAAAAATACTGAACCAAAACTATTGAATAACAAAATGTACTAGAAGGAATAATTAACACCATTTTATTTTTTTAGATGAATGTACTCTCTATGGTATCATGTAGGCCACCCCCTTTTATAAATGTGTATAAATTTGAATGTTGTAATATTTTCGTAAAAAAATCAAACCTATCTAGATCATTTTTAAAGAGTAAAATTTGTCAAAATATGCAATAGCAATTTACTTTCAATGAATCTATATGTTTTTAATTCTTTTCATAAAACCTATATGTTTTTGTTATTGAACCTTGATTCATTGTGATCAGATAGATGTAATTGGATTTAGGGAAAAATTTCCATATAGAAACCCAATTCGTTAATATTTAATGACAAAGAGTTTAATGATTTGCACAATAATGAGTTCAACAAATGATTTAACCTTAAAATGTAAATAAGTATCAAGAAAGTGAAGGTTCCTCATTACTTATCTAAATTATATATTAGGTTAGATGCATTATTTATATTTATATTATTATTAAATATTAATATTAAAAATTATGAACATACATATGTATAACATTTACGAGTTTAACCAATCAAAAAATATGTTAAATTAAATAAACTATAAGAATATTATTACACTCATAGATACTTATAGTAAATAAATTTATCTAGGCATGATACAGTGATGAATTTGTTATATATTTCCTATATATTCTTTATCTTGAATTTTATATATCTACCATGTTCTAGGATGAAAACATTCATTTCTAAAAAACCAATTGGTAGTTTCATTATGTTGGCTAGTTTCGTCTAGGAGGTAAATGGTACTTTTTAACTTTTTAAAGCTTTGTGAATTACTATAATAGTATTCATTTTTAATTATTAGGTATCAACAATGTACAAAATCATGTAAACAAATTTATGTGATACAAAACCCAACCATATAATAGAACCCTTACAAAATATTTTTTGTTTCGGTTAAAGTGTAACCTACAAACACTCTATGTTGGAGCTACTTTAAAGTTTTCTAAAACCCAATGTACACCTCCATCTAAAGATATAATACTGTGTGGATACATCTATAATCGATAAGCCAATAACTTGATAATTTTGGTTAAGGCTTACCTTTACTGTGTTTGACATGATTTGAGGTCTTATAATATGGGAAGCTTGACCCTATAAAATTGTTTGGAATCCATTAGATCTATGCGGTGGATTATTTAGATGTTTACTTCTACTTTAGGAAATTGACAGTGTCTAAAATTTTTAGGAGAGTAACTACGTGCATTATAATTTATTTAGTTTTAGCTAAGGATAAAAAAAATGACATGTATTCTACCTTGGAAAAACCAAAAAGTTGGTCTCAACACCCTGATATTGTAGTTAGTGAAAAAAAAATCACAAATGAAATAAAATGGAGAAATTTATGAAAAATAGAGAAAAAAATAGTAGTTACGCATCAATATTATAGCTGATAAGAAGGAAAATTGCAGCAATTAGAAAAAAAAGCACAAAAAAGAACCCCCCATCATTATTTTGAAAGAACTTCTTGTTCTAGCAGGTGATCTTCGTGCCCCACATTCTAGATTCTTTTTTTCTAGCCACATTTGTTGAAATATGTGATGCCCGCAAAAAACAACCCACTTGAGACCCAAGAACAACCTAGGATTAGTTAGGAAAATTATGGAATAATTTTTTTTGTTTAAAAGAGTCTTCAACTAGGTTACAAGACAATAGTTGTCACAGACAAGGTTCTAGATCAATTCTAATCTACTAGAATATACTTTTATTTTTTTAACATTTATTTGAGGTTACAAGGTCCAAAATCTAGGGTTAGAAGATTCAATTAGATTAAGAGGGTAATTCCTTAACATACCCACTCTCTAACAGGATTTAAAGATTCAACTTGATTTTATCCAAAATTAACACATTAAAAATTTCCTTAAATCATTCCCACTGGATAGGAAATTTCCTCACCTTTCCATTGATATAAATAAGTCCTCCTAACTCCTCATATTTTTCAAGTTATGGGCCGGCGGGCCTTGGGGTGAAAATTTTCCCCAAGAGCGGGCCTGTGGGCCCAAGGGAGAAATTTTTCCCCAAGGGTGAGTCGGTGAGCTGTGGGGAGGAAAATTTCCCCATGGACAGGTCTGTGGGCCGTGGGGAGAAAATTTCCCAAGGGGCGGAAAGCCACCTTTACACCCGCGCTCCCGCAAGTCTGCAAGGGACACCTGGCATCTCCTAAGCCAACGCGGGGAAAGCGAGGTGGCGGGGAGAAAATTTGTTTAACGCCCCAAAGGGAAAAAGGGGTAACAATCACCTGCACCTCTGCTGGCACCTTGCAATGCCACATGGCAGCTCCTGATTGGATGCGGCCAGCGGGGCGGGCAGGCAAAATTTAAAAAAATTTCCCAAATTTTTCTGAAATGTAAAAAGGCAAAAAGAGACCCACTCCTCTGTTGTTGCATTGCAATTCCACATGGCAACTCCTAATTAGCTACGGGTCGGTGGGGCGGTGGGGAAAATTTAGAAAATTTTCATAAAATATTTCGGAAGCACTAAGTTAAAAAGGAATCCACCCCTCCATTGACACCTCGTGGTGCCACATGGCAGCCTCTGATTGGCTGCGGGCAGCGGGATGGTGAGGAAATTTGGAAAATTTTCCCAAAAGAGTTTTGAAGCTCTAAGGGAAAAATTTGGGCCGACGGGCCCGCCAAGGAAATTTTTTCCAAAAATAATATATATATATATATATATATATATATATATATATATATATATCTCAGTTTTGGGAAAACAAGGAATTTCTTGAAATCTCTCGACGTCCTCTTTACACAAGAATCATTAAATTTTTATTTTGATAAAATTTAAGTAGTCAATTTCGTGAAAACGTTCTCTAGGCTTTTATAGTGCGAACTGGTAATTTTAACTTATAAAATTTTGTTCAAATTTGTCATTCTTTCTCCTTCAACATGTCAAATAGACATGGAGGTTTCCATTAGGAAAGTTTTAGGATATATAGCAAGTGTAAAATTTTTGGTTTGATCTGCATTTCGAGATTGCAAGTTTCTTTTTTTACAACAAAAAGCCTGCAGATTTGCCTTGGCTCGACTAAAAGATTTTCAAGACATTTCTTAAGTGTTTTTAGTTTGGTTTGGGATCATTATGTCCTCGTTAAGTCCAATTTATTATTTCATTTTCCTCTTATCTATTTGCAGGGTTATTTGAACATTTGATAAAGGAATTTTACAAAGTATACAGTGAATTAAAAGAAGTGTATACATTTACATAATAGAAATTAACTATCTCTTTTACCATGAAATGAAACATTAATTTCATTCCATGATGGTCATAAATATTTTTCTTTCTTTCAATAAAATATTAAAACAAGAATGTAGTTTCTATTCTTTCCAAAATCATATATTATAAACAAGTCAGAATAATACATTTTCTCCTCACTTGTTTCACTTTTCCACTTTCCAAACAAGGATTTCATAGTGCATGTTAAACACAGATTTCCAATGGAAATAATATCATATGAACAAGGAAAAAACTTCCATTAATTCAAATGAAGCTCTTGCAACTTTATTTCCATTTGATTTCAAAATAAAATATGTATCATTCTTTCACATTCTTTCAAAAAACAGAATATAGAGTATAACTCTTTTACATTTCAAATTTCAACTTTCATTTTCAATACAAAGTATCTTTCCATTACAATGAATATATAGATCATCCACTTAAAAGTGGGAAAGGGCTACAATAAGATTTCATTTCACAAGGGACTGTCAAACTGTCTTTTTTCTCAACTCTAAAATAGTAACATGCATATTTCTCATTCTTCCAAACTGTGATCACAACAAGAGTAGGGGAAAGGTAACGCTCTCCACCCAACCAAGACATCCAATGAAGAGGAGAAGCCATCCTTATTCATTAGCCCCTAAGCCCCAACCATAGTGCAATAAACGATGTGATCCAACTCATGGCAACAATAGGCTTCCACAAACACACAAGCAACATTTTCACAAAAAAACATAGTCCAAAACAGAATGTAGTTTACAACTACATTAAAGCATGACAAACATTACTGAGGCTTGATCAACAAGCCAAAGGAGCAAGAAACTATGGGGCATGCTTCTTATGGCTCCCAAAAGGGGAAATGGGTATCACCACCTAAATTAAAAACCACCAAAATATAGTATATCAAAGCCCTGACATTTCTTATGCCTCCCAAAATTACCCCTTATTCCTCACATTTCCTTATGCCTCCCCAACCTCTTATGGCACCTCATAATGAGTAAAGAAATGCAAGCTATTTCTTTTTAAGGTGAAACCCAAATCTTAACTCCCTCCACCCTTATACCTTCCTAAAACACACTTGTGCCTCCTACAAAATAAACCCCATAGTCTTCTCCTACACCATTCCTAGTCCATCTACCCAACATCCCACAAACATGACAAAACATTCATACATTAACATATACATTCATAAAAGAAGAGAATTTCAAGAGCCAAGCTCCTACCTCTCCATGATGGAGTTGTTCCAAGTTCCAGAACAACAAGTTTATCCCAATGCAAGCAGTCTAAATCAGCCAAGCACAAGCATTCAACAATCTTCCAAAAACTTCTTCAAAGCAAGAGCTCCAAAACAACAAAATAATTCATCCAAGAATGAAGTCTCCAAAGTGAAGCAACCCAAAACAAGGCAAAGAATTCAAATTTTATAGAAGAGGGAAAAGAAAAGGATGAGGTGGATCCATGTAGGATTCCACATCACACATCCTCAACACCAACCCCAAAAGTCAACTTCATTCTCCAATGCATAATAAATAGGTGGGTGAATAAAAAAAACTATTTACTTACACACTCAAATCCAACTCACACCCCAAACGACTGAAATTAAATCATGTAAGAAAAGTGTAATTAAAACCTATAAATTGCCTTCTCAAAAAGCATTATAAAAGTCAAAATTTCAACTCTCCAACCATAGGTATAGTTGGTAATTAAATTTAAGAGGTATGGGACAAGTTTAAATTGTCCCACAAGCGTCGAAAATCAACCTTCAAGGACAAATTCGAATTTCCAAGAAGATGAAGTGTTTCACACTCAAAAGTTAACTTACACATCACTTACACATCTCTTACAACACTTTAATTCAAGGCCAACAACTCTATTAATTACTTTTCTTATGAAATATTTTATTTAATTAATATTAACAACATGCTTACCCACAATATTAATACAACATTTAATAAATAAAGAAAGGGGAAAATGCATCACAAAATAAACACATGCAAAATTAAAAAAAAGGGTCAAATAATTAAAAACACATAACCCCTTGGTCACATTTAAAGGTGATCCCCCCATGGGAATCCCTAACACACACAAACATGCACAAACATTTACTAGTTGTCATGTTGACCTTGTTGAATTCATCTAGAATTACAATGTGGTTGGTCTTCAATCCCCCGATGTTTGTTGTGATATTTTAATCCTGAATAACACAAATACCTCCTTTGGCCTCGTGGCCATATCAGAACATCCAAAATAACATAAATAAAATTCCAAGATCATCTAGATATATGAATCACAACAACATCCAAGCAACCAACAAGATCATTTGTAATTTGACTCAATAACTATATCATCATCAAATAATTTCTATTTCTAGGTCTACTCTCAATATCCAAATATCACATGTTCGAACAACATCCATAATATAACCATGTAAAATAGTATATCAACATCAATATCCAAAATGTCTCTAATAATCATCATGCATCATAACTGAATCAAGTCAACAATAATCCATGATCTAACATCTAACATCATACTATAATAAGGTCCATAATCATGTCCATAATATAATCAGCAGTATCATGATCAGTATCAAACGGTGTCAAAGGGAAGTGGGCACTGGGCACTACAAAATATCCTCCTTTTCAGTTTGATTAAATAAATCCAAATTCAAACACAATAATTTTAGATTATTTTTTTAAACAAATACCTTCCCAAATTTACAAAACATTCTTCCATTTTTATCTATTTTCACAATAAATTAGGGTAGAACCCAAGTAAAATGGTTCTTCCACTGATAAATGATATTTATCCTTATTTTCTTCCTTCTCAATTAAATTTTGCAGCCCAAATTACTTCTCCTGGGACTGCTTAATTTTTATAATCTTCCCCATTATCCATATTATCTTGTTCCTCCTTTGGATATGTAGATTGGATTGCATCAACTTTGTATTCTTCATTTTGATCTTCGAACTCTTCATCCCCTTCTTTAACTTCTACTTTTGGGTTTTTTATTTCATTTTACTCGTCAATATTTAATGTTACCCTCAAACATGGTGCATCAAGCTTATATTCTCCATCATCTAAAAGTCCCACAAAAAATGGCAGAGAAACCTCTGCCATAATTTCATCAATTTCTTCTTTATATTTTTCTTTATTTTGTACTTCTATTTTTTTAAATCCCCTTTCCTTCAATAGAATATCCCCTTCTTCCCTTGCATCCATATCCTCTGCATATGCTCCTGAAACTTCTCTTTTCTCTACATAAATTTCCCCTTCTTCCCTTGACCATTTTTATCTTGACATGTCTTTGAGGAACATAATGTTCTTGGAAAACCATATTTTACTCATTTAATAAAATATTAACCAAATCAAATCTATTATCTAGTGTGGTTTTATTCTATATTTTTCCTTTGTTTATTTCTTCCTTACCAAACTTCCTCTTATTGTCTAGACAAAGCTAGGTGTAGTGGCCCAATTTGGAGCACATCTTGCATTTGATCTTGGTCTTCTCATATGCTACAAATTGAGTCTAAGTACTTAGTTTTGAATAGCACAATATTTAATTAGGAGTATCTCTATCAAAAAATTATTCACACAAAACCTAGAATGTATGAGTATAATTCTTACTTTAGTGGTTCCATCAATTTCAATTAGAGACCCAAAATATATATCAATCGATAACAATATATCTGCATTCCAAAACTGTAGTAGCAATCCTGGAAAAATAATCCATAAAGATACAACCCTTATATAAACTTTGTTTGGATCAAAATATAGAGTCCATTTCATAATAAATAGACCCATACGTCCTAGAAACCAAGTACCTTTAACCAAAGTATACAAAAAATCTTCAATATTATCAAACTATATCAAGAAAATAAAAAATTTCATCACATAAATATTCGTGTGACCTTTTGGATTCCATTTTCAAGCTCCCCATCTTTTTATAACATCAGTATTAGGTACTGTGATGAATAAATTACCATTTAAGTTTATTATATAGGGTTTTATACATCATATAAATAATTTAGATAAGGGAATTTTTTTTTGTTTTAAAGGGACCTAAAAACCATGTACAACCAAATGATAACCATCAAAAGAAAACAAGAAACAAAGTGAATCGAGGTCAACATACCTTAACAGAGAAACCACCTAGAAACAAAGCTAAGAATGAAAAAAGGAGAAAAAAATGTTGAAGAATCTGATCAAATAGACTTCACCAACCTCAAGAGCCACTTGACACATCATATAAACAATATTAGCGAGGAATACAAGGTTAATTACCTATGAGTATCCCGGCCATGGGATCTAAAGCTCATTTAAAGAGGAACACTAGGAGTATTCCCATTTTTTTTCTATTCATGACTAGCTAGCCATCATACCTATTAGGATCAAAATTTTAATCAGTATGGATTAGCAGATGTATTTCAAAGATTTCATTTTTCAAACAAAAGTCTCTTTTTTCAAATTTCTACATCTAGATTCTGGCTTCGAAGGGGGAATCAAAACTTGAGTCATCTGACAAGGAGAAATGTGAGCTTTACTTGGTAACTAAATATTTCCTACATCATTATCTGAATCCTCCTTATTCATAATTGCAACATCATCTTGAACATATTCCTTTGGAACCTCATAATCATATCCCATAACTAGCATACTAGGTGGAGCTTCTTTCCACCAAGAATGTCCATTCAACTTATGTTTCACACTCTTGAATTTTGATGCAATATGACCCAAACCAAAGCATTTTCTACATTTGAAGGGTAACCCTTCATAATCCAATGGTAGGGACCAAATCCAATCCAAAACATTGAGTTCCATCACAACTGGCAGATCTATTGAAGTGTCTAGATCTACCAAAATATGAGCATATGTAGTATGTGCATATAGATTTTTTGTATCAATGTCCAAATATTTCCCCAAATCATTTCCAATCGAAATAAAACTCTCCCCTACCTAAAATTATAGCAGAAGATAAGGCAACTGAAACTAAATTGGCTTAACAACTAAGGTTTCAGTGATAGGGGTGAAGGATGGAAACCATTGTTTCATGATCAGGAAATTATTATGAAGTTCCCAAATCATAGAAAAAATAATCCATATCTTCAATCATATTAAAAACCAAAGTAAAAAAATCCTCTAGCATAGGGATAAATATCCACTCTACCTTCTATTAAGGGGTGTCATTCATAAGTAATCTTGGAATGTAACAGAGGTAGACCCGGCCACAATCCATTAAAATTGTAAATCAAACACTTTGTGGTAAATTTCTCATCGCCATCAAGCACTTAAGCCACAAATGTGAATAATGGACAACTAGAATCCACCTAGAGTGGTTTCCCATACTATCTTGAGCTTGTTGCTACATCATAAGAATGAGGATGAGGAGGACCCCATTGTGCACATAGCCCATCACTAGATCAAGGATCAAAAGCTCCAAAAATCCATTAGAGGAACACCAACTAGACACTTTGTTGGGTGACTCCACAATGCCACTGGTCTGCAAAGGGGGAAGAAGAAGATCCACCATTCACTATAGGGGATCCCATACCACCACAACCTCCACCCATACCAACAACTAGGGAGGTAACAGAAGGGAACACAACACAAGATACATTGTCCACCACAAAATACTTTGCAACCGATCCAGAATACAGCCTACTGTCAAGATTTCTGTCACAGAGTTTTAAGGTAGGAGAGGGAAGAAATTCACTTTGGTCTCCCTTACCAATACCCTTCACTTGAAGACCCAACACCAAGACACCGCAATAAGGGGGATTTCCTCCCTGTCCTTTGCCCTCACCTGGGCTAATCATTGCAATAGGGCATCGCATCACTTAGAGTTTGTAAAAGTATAATTTGATCTTAAGGACAAAAAATAGAATATTTTTTAACCCATTACACATTCCTAGATTAAGAAATTTATTATCAGGTGTTACTGTATGAAAATAATATTTTTCGACAAATGGATTGGATGGTTCAATGTCCTACTTAAATATTTTGTTATGAGGGAAGTTTTACAATATAAAGGTTTGTAGATGATCATCATACGAGTAATGAAATATGTGTCACTAATGTGAAAGTTTATGTAAGTGTTTTTGGTTCGATGAGTGTAACGCTCACAATTTTCCCACATCAATCCTCGAGAAACCTGATAAAAAACAGGGAAAATTCTGGAATAATTGTTTTTTGAAAGGTTACAAGGCCTTAGCTAGGATTCTAATAAAATTTAGATTGTTAAATTTTAAACTATTTTATGGCAATTGGGACTAAAATAATAATTAATTACTTTTGACCCAACCGTATTAAAATATATTGATTTAATTTCCCCTATTAAGTTCCACTGCTTAATTAAAATATTAATCCATTTTTACTCTTTGTTATTTAGCCCCAAAGCTCTTATTAAATCTATTTATTGAATGGCCCCAAATTAAATTCAAAATTTTATTAGGTAATATTAATAATATCCTATTTTAAAATAAATCATATTAACATGGTTTAATACTCAAAGTGTGAAGGGTACATGTTGATGCGAAATCACAGCACCCCTGAATGTCTGAAACTCAATGGGTTGAGACTCTCAGTGTGATTGCATAACATGGAGATTTTCCCAAGTGTGGGACCTTGCGAATCAAAAAATCTCTCTGGATGAAGGCCGGTTCCTATTCCTCTGTTCAGATGCACACATAAAAATTCAGAGGGTTTACTCAAAAACCTAATCTAACTTTCCAAGGAGACAGGGTAAGATGATGCATAAAATAAACTTAAACTAACAAAGGTGATGCATCGAGGAATGAAGAACACCTGTCTTTCCAATAAACACAAACCATTAAAATGCAATGCAAGATCATGCAAAGATAACCAAATTTGCAGTGAAAGATCAGGAGGATGCAAATGAACATAGAGAGGGTTGAGAATCATCCACATACATGAATTATTTTCTCCAAAGATTGATACAGTACACTATGAAATTCCAAGAGGCAAAGTTGCATTACAGTTTTAGATGGGAGGTTTGAACTCCACAAAATCCACTTGTAGACAAGAGGAGAAGGGAGGGGAAAAACAAGAATTTCCAACCTTTATAAAGAATCCCCTCCTTAAAATTTATAGGAATAATGAGATAGGGAAGAGAGAGGAATTCCAAACCTACCCCAACCACCTCGAGATTGTATTTAATTCATCTCATTATGGTGGTAGGTGAGAACCCTAACAAACCCAAAAAATGGCGAACTGTATTTTGCATTTTTGAAGAACTTTTTATCATCTAATTAAGCATCACCTTTGTTATTTGTATAGAGGACCTTGTAATATTTCCAAAAAGTCCAACCTTGCGTGAATCCGAGCTCCCGGTGAAAAGTTATGGCCATTTGAATATCTGGGTCAGGGTTTGCTTCCTAGCAGGGTGTTAACGCTCGAAATGTTGCGCCTACTGAATATGCACCTCGGCACATCCATCCACATGTCAACATACTCTTACATGTGCCATAGGTGCTGAAAATTTCATGTCGACATCTTCTTCTCTGCGCCTCCAACCTGCGTCAGGGCGCGAATTTTTTCATGTCGACATCTTCTGCTCTGCGCCTCCAACCTGCGCCAGGGTGTGAATTTTTTCATGTCGACATCTTCTTCTCTATGCCTCCAACCTATGCCAGGGTGTGAAATTTTTCATGTCGACATCTTCTGCTCTGTGCCTCCAACCTACACCAAGGCGCGAATTTTTTTATGTCGACATCTTCTGCTTTGCGCCTCCAACCTGTGCCAGGGCACAAATTTTTTCATGTCGACATCTTCTGCTCTACGCCCCCAACCTGCACCAGGGTTGTTGGTGATGCAATAAATATCAGGCCTTGAGTTTCTTTGATTTCCATATTATTCTGTTTGTCCATATTTACCCCGGGAGGGAGATATATACAACAGTACACAACATGGTCTAACCCCTTAGGCCTCATTTAACATTACACACACATATTTTTATTTAAAACATTCCCATTTAAATACCCCATCACTTAAGTGATGTAGGGTTCATCGTACACCCTTACAGATAATCTTTCTTAGCCCTTAGATTTAGGTTTGGAAAAAGTAACCCTAAAAATCGTGATGGAATGCCATATATTCATTTTCAAAATCTAATCTCTCATTTTTTATTGTTTTTTGTTGCAGTTTAAGGAAGAGGGCAAGAGGATGAAGCCATAGAGGCCATAAGAGACATGGAAGCTCAAGATCTTGAGTGATTTCTCACAAGAGGAGTTAGTTTTAGCATTCCCTCTCCTAGGGTTTTCTTATTCTCTATTAGACATTTTACAGATTATTGCTTTACTTTTGAAAGAGATTACCCTTATCTGGGTTATGGGCTTTTCCCATTGTTATTATGGTTTAAACAAGAACTTATATTGTGTTGCAGGTCTAAATATATATATACCTTGTATATATGTCATTCAAAGGGGTATATATATGCGATTACAAATAGATATTCTAACAATTTTGTTCCCTTGATTTTATTTTATAACTAGTTGAATGTTATTCATTCTTAAATAAATATAAAGATGTATTTGTTTTTCTTCATTTAAATGAATCAAAAATTTCAAGGTGAGTGTATATAAATACAAATACGTATATATATATATATATATATATATATATATATATATATTTACAAATATATATAAGTATTTATATACACATTTACTACAAAACTTTATCTTTTAAAAACAATCATTTTTACATATTAATTTAACTAGATATAAACCGATATATATCCGCAGTGAATGAAATAAAAAAACACAAGTCGAATTTCATTTACCAGACCGACTGAAAAAGCAATGGTTGCTTTTAATGAAGGAGATGTTTTTTTAACACTAAAAATGTTTGGTTTAATCGTGGGGGATTATAGTGTTGGGGGGAGGAGCGCTGACCCCACCCCCACCCCTTATATAAAATAAGAGTTGGGGGTGGGTCGGCGCCCCTCCCCCTAACATTTTAATAAACATTAAACCCATGATACCATGGCCAATATGGACGACCACCCTAAACATACACATTTGTTCTTTTTGTTTGTTTTTTTAATAAACAATTAATCCTTCCCCACTTAACCCATTCACATGGCTTTGAGAAAAACTTTATAGTTTTTAATATTATTAATAATATGTATGTACACACACACACACATATGTGTGTGTGTGTGTGTGTGTGTGTGTGTGTGTGTGTCCATACATAGATAGATATAGATAGATAGATAGATAGATAGATAGATAGGTGTGTGTGTGTGTGTGTGTGTGTGTGTGTGTGTGTGTGTGTGTGTGTCTATATATATATATATATATATATATATATATATATATATATATTACTACTTGTTAATATTAGGTAATTACTAATACTTGGTAATAGTCTGAGTACATTAATATTATAAATTTATAATATAATTAATATAATTTATTAATATACATTTATTATATATTAATAATATGCATTTATTTATTGGTTAAGTTTCCAATTAATTTAGGAGTTTGTAATTTAGTGTGGGAGGGTAAATTGCAGTTATGAAATTTATATAGATATAAATTTGCATGCACCTAACTAATTATAGTATCAACATTTTATGTATTTATCTAGTTTAAAAAAATTATCACTTTCAAATTTAGTTAAATAGCTACCTTAAGGTATGATTAGTTCAATTTAAACATTTACTTAAAACGATTCTTATTGCAACAAGGAGAAAAATATATAAATAAATCAATTTTATCTAATCCTTTCATACATCTATCTAGATACAGGAAAACAAACCACTCTTAATGAAACTTGTTTCAATATTCAAGTAACCAAGGATTTTCAATAGAGCAAAAAATCAACTTGTAGTTCCCATCTAAAAACATTAGGATTTAAAAATAAACCAATTTGCTATGCAACCCTTAAACACAAATTTTGATTTGTAAGAGCTTAATTTCCATTTAGAAGATCATTACAAGGTTCATATTCACATTAAGTAATATAGATCATAATAACCCATTTACAAGCATTTAACCAATGGGTAAGATTACATCCAATATAGTGTTGGTAAAATTTATAAGTTGTAAAGCTATAATAGATCAAATTTTAACTCCACATTCCTTTTCCAAACAAGGGCACTTCTTCTATTGATATCCACCATCTTATCAATCCATGCACACAAAAAAATTGAGGATTAGGAAACAGTCTCCACCCAACTAGAATATCTAATGAGGGAGAGAAGCTTTCTTCCTCATTTGCCCCCGAGCCCCAATAAGGAATCAATGAGGGTTATTTAGACAACCATGGCAACTCAAACAATGGATTCCACATACACATTCAATCATGAAAATCAATGAAATATTTTACAACAAATCAACAAATACCAAAACACAAAGGCTTTATACTAAAGCCATGGAGGAGAAAACAACATGGGGGTTCTTCTTATGCCTCATAAGGGCTTTGGTGTCCACCTATGAGCCTCCAAAAACTCCATCACAATACAAAAAAACACTCTTATGCCTCCCTCCATGAAGATACACCACTCTTATGCCTCCCTCAAGAAAATAACAAGATAAACACAAATCATATTTATCAACAAGGTGGACATCCCAACCCAACTCCCTCCTAAAATACCAAATAACATTTCTCTTATGCCTCCCTCAAGTTTTACCCTCATTTCCATTTCTCCCACAACCTACGGATCAAATCTATTTCCCACAATCATAGGTAATATAACAATCATCAACTACACATATGAGCACAAAAAAAGAGCAAGGTAAAAAACAAGGGTGAATATCTACCTTACAAATGAAGAGTATCAACACACAACAAGCTCCAAGCCTTCCAAAATCCTAAGAAAACACCATCCACTCCAAGCTCTATTCACCATTCTCAAGCAAGCTCTCCAAAATTACAAGCATTCCCAAAACAAATGAGAAAGTAACCCCCCAAACAAACAATTAAACATGCATATATAGAAAAAGGAAAGAGGAGGGTGAGGTTGCTCCATGTAGGATGCCACATCACTCATCCTCAAATCCACATCAAAAGCTAAACCTCAACCCCAATGCACAATAAATTGGTGGTTGAGAGGAACGGCAACCCTCTTACACACACAACTTCCACCCACACCTCCTAAGGAAAAAATTTAAAACCCATGTAAGAAAAGTGAAATTAATTACTCTTTTTCTTCATTAAAACACAAAATAAGACCTAAAATAAGTCCCTCACATCATAGGCCTAGTGGGTGGCTCACTTTAAGAGGTGTGGGACAAGATTAACTTATGCCACGAGTCACCAAAATGGCCTAGAAGGTTAAAATCCGAATTGCACTTGGGGGATTGAGTACACATTACTCCAAAAATAATTAAATTCATACCACTTCAACACACATTAAGCCTACCAACTCACATTTATTTCCCCCTTTTTTCACATCCTAATTAGCACTAGTTACAAAATTTTAATTAACTTAAGAGGGGTGCTAAACAAAATAATAAAACTGACTCCACGTACTAAAACAAATACAATAACTCATAGTGAAATAAAATCAACAAGAAAAAGTCACAAATTTACCCAAGGTCACTATTGAGGTCACCCCTAATAGGGATCTCCAAAAAATCAACAACAACACACAACATATGAATACACAAGTTTCCATGGTGATTTGTTGCCAATACCCCACATTCCTTCATTGTTGGTCTCCTATCCCCCGAAATTTGTTGTGTTATAATTTCCTACAAAATAAAACAATACCTTTCTAGCCTTGTGGCCATATTAACGATGTTGGAATAATAAAATACATTTATCTACATATCAATTTCGTCAATTTATTCAATATCAAAGAATTCACAAGATAAACTTCGAACATCATAATATAACCAATACAAAGAAATTTTAAAATATCAATATATATCGAAAACTGACAACACATCATTATCTTCCATAATGAATGTCTATCAAAAGTGAATCAGTTCGGTTACGGTAATTTTTATCCTTCAATTTCCATATCACAATGCATTAATGTCATTTTTCTATTAATATTTGTAGGTACAATGTTCAATAATGTCTATGTGTTCAGTCATAAAGATAAATTAAATACAACAAAACAATATCAAAGAGTAATGATATCACAATCAATTTACAACAAGGCAACCGTTCTAGTCGATTGTCTTATCTTTAAATTCCCATCAGTTTTCCATAGTACAACATATAGTCAAAATAATATTCAGAACACAAGAGTAATCATGATGTCCTGCATATTTTATCAGTATGCAATTAGAATACAATGGCAATTTTCCATATTTTAATCAATTCGGAGTTGAAAACATAGTTCATTTAGGGTTGAAGAGGAGTTGGCATTACAATGAGAGTATAGTGTATTGGATTAGGACTAAGGATAGGGTCGGATATAGCAACTGCAGTAAAAATAGGTGCATTTTTTCATGATTAAAGTGCTTAGGCCAATATTAACATAGAAAAAAGTAACCAAATATAGGTGTGTATATCAATATCTAGTTTTCAAGTAACAAATATCATATATTATTTTGAGTAGGTTTATATATCGAAACCTAAAACAGATATAATTTTGAAATCAATATCTACTTCTATAAATATAATTAAACCCTAAATAATCCTCTACCTTTTAAAGGGCGTAATATTTTCATAAAAAATCAAAATTGCATAGAAAATTTTTAGAGTGTAAAATTTATCAATGGGAAATAACATATGCAGTAAAAAGTTACTCTCAATTAAATTCACATGTTTTATTTATCATTTTCATATAACCTATATGTTTATGTGATTCAACCTTGATTAGTTGTGATAGGATAGACTATAAATAGATTCTATGGAAATTTTTCATATATAAATCCAATTTGCTAATATTTCATGATAGTATATTTTAATTTTAGTAATTTTTACTCGATTAGGGATTGATTAAGTGTTATTATGTATACGATGGTATATTTGGCTAAAATAATGAATTTTTTAGCACCATTTATCATTATTTTGAAATTCTATGTCATTATTTGTAAGGATTTGATTTTACTATTCCTTTATTACATGTGATCATATAAACATAAGCATTGTTTAGGAATTTTGATAGTATAAAGGAACATTTTTATTTCATGATATAATGTAACCATTTAAGAACATTTGACAATATTATGCACCTATTACTTACAATCGGATCTATATCATTAGATTTAACGAACATATTTAGTATATGAGCCCCATTTATCAACTTTCATAATTAAATGTGATTATTTGAGCGAGCTTGTATAAATTATTCTCAATTTAATTTCTATGAAGTACATGAAATCTCATTTAGGGAAAATCATCATGTTTGTGCACTAGTTTTCATTTTTTTATTAATTTAAAGTCAATATTGGATAAATTTGATAGTATTATCCCCTAATTTAGTGAAACAAAATATATGTAGTTATATTTGAGGAAACTTGGCCATATGTGAGGATAATAAATTTGTATTTCATGATCTTAAGTAATTATTTAAGAAACACTGACCATATTATGCCCTAATTAGGTAAATTGGATAGATGTAGGTATACTTATGGAAACATAGCCATATTATAAGCACCATTTTTGCCAATTACATGATAGAATGTCACTATTTGATGATACACATTTGAATGTATAATTTATTGTTATATTAAATGATTCAATGTCATTATTTGATAAATTTTTTACCATATAAGGCCTTGATTATGTGTGATCAAATAAGTGTATCTAGATTAATGTAAAATTTGGCATATATGAGCACAATATGAAACTAGTTTTAGAAGAAAATATCAATTTTTATCCTATTATACTCTATAACATACATGAAGGTATATTTGGTGAATATTTAGCATGTATGGGAGCTATTATTATTGTTTGATAATTAAATTATGTTAATTAAGAAAAATTACTATATTAAATGAGATTAGATATGTGATTGTAGATTTATGGAAAATTTTGAGTATAAGAGATTCATATGTCATTATTTCATAATCAAATATCAATATTGTTGTAAAATTGAATGAAGTATAGCTTACATTAGGAACTATTAGATACATGAAGGTAGTCTAATTTATATAAATATCCTCTTCACTAAACCAATATGTCCAACATAATATCGGATATCTTGGCCATATGTCGGACTATAATTGTATGATAACATCTAGAGGTAAAGGGCTTTATTTTAAAACCTACTCATAATGATATCGCTACATTCTTAAATTGGTATCTTGCAAGGAAAAAAGTTTAAGGAAAACAATAAAAATTTCATGTATATATGACCCAAGACAAGTGTGATATGAAATTTATATATGAATATAAAGATATTATTACCATTAAAAATGTGGTTATGTTATGAGACACAATGGAAGCAATCCATAAACCGATCCCTATAAGTAACCCTAGAAGGAGTGGAAATGATGGTGATGATGGAGTTAGTCTACAAATTGGTGTCAAAGGTATTCATGGCCATGTAAACTAAGATTCGATGAAACCTAGCCCTAAATAGAACTTACGTGATGGAGGAAAGGTCGTAGTTTCACAGGATGGCGGAGCCAAGGGAGATGATGACATGTTAGTTGGAAAGATATACTTACCTGAATCTTGTGATGGTCTAGTGCTTGGTAGACTAGAACAAAGGAGAGCCTCCAAAAAAATTAGATGGAATGATTGTTTACATGGTAAATAGACCATTAAACCTTTTAGTGGTGGTGCAAACAGTGATGGTTGTCAAGGAAAAGATATAGGGCTTGGCAGTGGTGGTGGTAACAAAGGAATTCACCTATCTCAAGCTCATTTCCCTATTCATGGTGTAAGGCTTGTAATAGAGACTAAGGGAAGTTGTGACAACATTGTTGAGATGATAAGGGAGGAATCATACCCTAAAATCGACCACATTGCTTGCAATTATTTCAAGGAGGTTGTTTAGGAGGGAAAAGGTAAAAAATTCATTCCCATCAAACCTATGATCCTTGCAACTGAAAAACCCTAGCATGATTTTTTATGAAGATGTGACTGAACCTAAAGCTTTCTACTAGTAACATGGTCATATATGTAGATTTATTTGATTTTAACCCAGTGTTGTAGTCCCTCACACATGGATATAAAAACATTGGAATTACTTATTTATTTGGTCCAAAAGGGAACTTTGATGATGTAAAGTTTTGTAGATGATTATTACAAGTAATGGAATACTTGTGACTAATGTGAAAATATATGTTGTGATGAGAATATTGTGTATTGGATTAGGACTAGGGATATGCTCAGATATAACAATTGAAATAAAAATATGTTCATAGGTCATGATTAATGTTCTTGGTCCAATATTAACACAACCATTAGTAAATAAATTTAGGCAATGTACATAAAAATCTAGTTTTTAAGTAACAAACATCATATATTATTTTGAATAGTTTTAGATATCTAAACTAAAATTGTATATAAGAATGAAATTGATATCTATTTCTTAAATATAATAAAACACTAAATAGTACTCTAGCTTTTAAAAGCTATAATATTTTTGTAAAAAATTAAAACCATCTAGATCATTTTTAGAGTGTAAAATTTGTCAATGGAGACTGAAATATGCAATAACAATTTACTTTCAATATATCCATATGTTTTTAATCTTTTTCATAAAACCTATATGTTTTTGTGATTGAACCTTGACTAGCCATGATCAAATAGATGTAATTGAATTTAGGGAAAATTTTCCATATATAAACCCAATTTGTTAATATTTCGTGACCCAATATTATTATTTTATTAAAACTAACTCAAATTAAGGATTGATTAATTGTTATTATGTATATGATGGTACATTTTGGTAAAATAATGAATGTTTGAGTACCATTTATCATTATTTTGTAGTTGAATGTCATTATTGGAAAGGATTTTATTTGAGTATTCCTTTATTCCATGCAATTATCTATATATAAGATTTTTTTTAGGAAATTTGATAGTTTATGGGATCCTTTATTTATTTCATGATCTAATGTAATTGTTTAAGAACTTTAACAAGATTAGGCACCTTTTACGTACAATTGTATCTATATTATTATATTTAAGGAACATATTTTGTATAAATTATCATGATGAAACGTGATTATTTAAGGGAACTTTTATAAATTGTGCTCAAATTAAGTTCTATGAAGTAAATGAAAATCTATTTGGGGAGAATCACTGTGTTTGTGCACTAGTTGACATATTTTTATTAATTAAAAGTCATTATTTGATAGGATTATGCTCTAATTAGGTGAAATCAAATATATGTAGTTCGATTTGAGGAAACGTGGCAATATTTGGCTATGTAGCGAATTTTGATGTAGTTCATGTACTTGAAGAGGCCATCATTCTTGGAGGTGAGATCTATTTCTCTGGTGGTGAGAAGATCTACCTACTTGTATGATAATTTAACATCACACTTGGCCAAGGTGACTTGTAGATCAACCTTAATAGTTTTACTAGGGTCCACGGTCACATGGTAATTGGCCCCAATGCTCTTCTCCCTCTCTCTCTTTTGTTATTCCCCACTCAATGATGGTGGTAACATATTTAGACATAATGATGCTGGTGGTAGCCACCTCAAGGACTCTAGTGGTGATGGTGGTGAAGATGCCAGTGGTGAAAGACATAGAGCTATTCCAACACTATCTCTTCTTGTCAATGTAGGTGAAAGGAAGGTTCATGGTGGTTGAGTGGTTAGTGTCGTTGGTGGTGGTGTTGGTGCCCAGAAAAAAATCTTGCCCAAGTGTTAGATGTTAGCATTTTCCACATCGTACACGATGGAGCACATGGTGCGGTGGAGCACAAGCTCCTCCATGCCAAACTAAGTGGTTCTTTCTAGTGACCAGGTGTCGGCATTGACGAAGTCATTTTTATAGTTGGTGGTAAGCCTTTGGAAAATTGCATCATTACCCAGGCACTACAGCCCCACCATTTTGAGATCCACCTACATGGGAAGAAAGATCAATTACTTGTTTGAGGTGTCCAACCCCTCAGCAAGGGTGTCTTCCAGAAAACATTATGGTATAATGAATTGATCTGCACAACTCCCTCACCGTGTCTATATTATCTAATATTTTTAAGTAGTAGCCACCTCAGTATCTAGCTTACCATTTTTAATTTAAAATTAACCTTTTCTATAGCCTCTATACCCATGCAAATTGTTGAAGTTTTTTTTTTCAGATCAATTAGATCTGTCCTCTACCATCATCATTTGATGGAATTAGGATATCCATGAGATATGGGTCACAATCTGTATCAACTAAGAAAATTGATTGAAAAGTTGTTAGCTCGTTGCAAGTGGTTGAACTATGTCTCATACTGGGTTGCTCACTATTTGGACTTTAGATTTTCCTCTTTCTCCTCTTAGAAGCAAGGTTGTCCTCAACATCCATCTTCCTCATCCAAATTGAAGTTTGAAAGGTCAAAGTCCTCCTTTTAGTGCTCTTGAGGGTTGATATGGACAACAATATCTTCAATATTATCTTCTTCAATGGATACATCAAACAACATATTTTCAATTATAAATGAAGAAAGAGGGAAATCTGTATCTTCATCAACACAAGAGAGCAAGAAGCTCACTATGATCTCTTCCTCTAGTAGAGCTTCCGAAATGGGCTTTTTATCCTTGGTAGTTATCTTCTGTATCTCCAATTTTTTCACCATGAGGGCCCTTCATCATCAAACAAAAAATTTTAGAGTTCAAATTCATCTCCTAAGTTAGAATCTAAAGAGGATGAAGTGGGAGAATGGGATTGAATTTTCCTGTGTATCCTACTTTGTGCCTGATTCCTCTTGAATTTGTAAGATCTTCCTCCATAGAAATAACAGGATCCTCTTCTTTTAGTACTTGGAGCTTCTCTTTCATCCTCTCTAACTGATTCTACAGTAGCCGGTTGAAAGATCAATAATCTCTGAAGTTAGAGTGCCCTCATGAAAATTGTGCATTCGTAACAAACAAATTGTTGATCTTCTTCCAGTTGTTCTTGTTCTATCTCTACTACTTGCAACCTCAAATTTCATCACATGTTCTTTACCAACCTTGACTTCCTCTTTCATATGTTTAACCAATCAAGAGTAATTTTTTCTATTCCTAATCTTAGTAGCCCAAGCTTTTCAATAAATTGAGTCATTTCCTCCCTATTAGTTTATCCTCTTCTTCTGTATGTGCTCCTCTTGACTAGTTTTTTTAGATTCTTCCCAACATGTGGACTAGGGACCATGAGAGGAGGGGTGGGTTGGGGTCTCAACTGATACTATCACTTGCTGTGTGGTGGAGAGAGGAGGCATCAACTTCTTGTCTCCTGTAGAGGGGAAGTTGGTTTTTAGAAGGGAAAATGGAAGATAAACTCAAAATGAGATAGGAGAGTGGAAGATGAAGAAGTGAGTTCCATAATGGGGGCAGACTAGTGGGAAACTTTAAACTAATCTAGTCCTAGTTGAAATGATGCACTAATTGGAGGCAAAGGAAAAGGATCATTTGGGATGGTAATGCAGGGGTATCCCATAGATAGGATTGAATTGCATAATATTTAATGTCCTTAATCCATTCTTCAAGTTGGGGCAACATCTCAACTATGTAGCCAAGTTTCTCTTGTGGGCTGATAGTTAGCTTGGAATAGGGCCTTCCCATAGACAAGGGAACCTTGATTCCAATCTTAAAATGCTTTCTCTCGATGTTTATCCCAAGCTTGCGTATACTCCACCATACCTTCCACCCTATTTCTCGAATCTTTAGCTACAACACAAGATCTCTGCAGGTGTAATATAGCCTCCTTCGAAATGCTTACATACTTGTCCTTGATAATATGCATAGTTTAGTGAGATAGCCAAACTAATCCCTACATTCTACTTGTCATAGGAGTATGCCCACTGTCTAATTTTCATCATAGTACTGACATCCAGAGGGGGTTGATAGTACCATGGAAATGAATTTAGTAAATTTGGAAGGTTGATTGAACTGATAGGGCTGTTGTCATCAGATGATGAATCCCATGATGCAAATGAATCCATGATTGCACAGAATTCATGGAATGGAAGATAATGAAGAGGTGTGGAAGGTAAAATGGATGGAAATGGGTGGAAAATAATGAGAAAGTCTATTATACTTAGAGTGTTTCTTTTTGATCAAATGGAGTCTGCTAGTTGTGCTTTACACATGCCTTCCAAAGGTAGTGATTCCACAAAGAGTACAAAAAAACTTGATGAAATAAGAATGAATACCTGCATGCACACCTTGAAAGGCCTAAAAATGGTTGTGGAAGTTGAACTAGTTTAGCTGCAACTGATCTCAGAAATCACAAAATTTTGGAACCTAGCCCTATTTGGAAAACCTTTGAAATCTTGAAATGCTACAAACTTCTAAATGTTTGAAATCCAAAATGCACAACAGTCTGAAATGTGTCACAAATTGAAAAAACCCAAAATTTTGAGAGATCCCTAAAATTTGAAATATGCCAAAAGTCTGAAAGTTTGAAAACCTTAAAAAATCCAAAAACCTCAAAAATCTAGAAATTTGAAATGCAGAGAAGTCCAGAAATTTTGAAATTTGGAAAAGTCCAAAATCTCAAAAGGTTTGAAATTCTGAAAACCCAAAATTCTAAAATGCAAAAAAAATCTCAAAAAAAAAAATTAAATTCTAGATTTTTGAGAATATCCATTTTTGATCTTCAACCTCCGATCTATCATTTTGTGAAAATCTTGAGCCCAATTTTGCATATGTGAAACCCTTGAAAAATGATTTTGAAACTTTAAACCTATGCAGTAGAACTTCAGAATCTAAAATCTGTAGCTTTCAAACTCTGAAGTGTGAGGGAAAATTCTGAAATTGACTTGTCTTTGAACTTGGACTTCACATGTGGCTCAGATATGCAATGGAATAACCTGTAAAAGATTATATCCTCACTTCAATTTTATCCCACTGGGTATGCCAAAACTATTATGGAAAAATCACCACCCCCCCTCGAAATGGACCATCTTGTAATGTTGGGGAATTAGATGTGATTTCCTAACGTGGAGGTATCTTGATGTTTGGGACCTTATGAAATGAAATAACTCTCTAGAGAAGGATGGTTCCTCTTCCAATTCCTACCTACCAAAAACTACTCCTAATGCAATAAAATACTTATCTGAACCTAAACTAATCTACCAAGGAGACAAGGAGAGAGATTGCATGAAATAAAACCTACACTAGAAGTGGTGATACACCAAGAAAAGGAATGTCAATAACTTTCCCAGCCTATAAAATGGAGAAGACTACACTTAGATAGGGTGGTCATGCACCATATTCCAAATTGCACACACTACACCATTCACTACTAAACACAATTCACCCAAACCTACGATGAAATAAGGAATATACACAGATCTTGCAAGCACAATGAGAGTCAAGAAAAAGTAAAAAATAATGATGAAAGGATAGAAAGATGAATCACAGAACACCATTTGTATTACTCCAAAACATGCACAGTGCATTTTTATAGCAAGAGGAGGAAAGAAATGATATTAAAATTTTTAGGAGGAAGGCCTTAAGCCTCAAGAAATTCACAATAGCTCGGCTGAAGGAAAGGAGAATGGGGGTGTAGAGGAGGGAAAATGACCAACTACTTTGTATTGTGCAACCCATTTACAATTTATAGGAAGAAAACTTGAGAGAGGAGAGAAAAGATTCCTATTCCTACTTCAACCACTCACCAAATCCATCATGACACCTACAAAAAGGATGGGTAAACTTGTAAAACCCATATGCCTTATGTACCTTACCTTGTTATAAAAAGAAAGCATGCGCATACCCTCATTAACTATGCTTTCACCTACCTTGGCACTGTTCACTATTCATGATTTGGAGGTCTATAACCTCTAAAATTCCATTTTTGATGTTTTTCAGGTTGTAGATCTTCTTCCCACCTTTCCGATGATTGGTTTTTTGTGAAACCCTGGACATCCATTGCCCAAGTTATGCCATTTTGGGTTTTTAGGGCCTCTAAAATTATAGGGTTTAAAAATATCTTGAAATTCCGTTTCTAATGGTATCATAGTGTAGGGATCATTTTCACCTTCCTGTTGAATATATTCTTGCAAAAAATGGGCTTCATTCGAGAAAGTTATGCAAATTCAGATTTTGGGGCTCCTTAGGTGTGTTATAGGCTTTTACATTGGTTTACATTGGCGAGCCAGATCACCAGGCTGCTCGGCAAGCTAAGGATCAAGCTTCCTTGTTTCTCACTACATTTCCTATCCCCTATTAGGCTTCTTAATGACATTGTTGACCTCCAAATATGCTTCCCCCAATGAGCTCATTACATTGGTACATCCTGGGGTGTTGAGCTCCTCTGTTGACTCATCATATCAGCTTCTAACTCCAAGAATTTTTGTTGTGTGAAACTGACTCCCCACCCCATTTATCCACATAGAAATCTACCTGTAATGCACCCCTATCAGACCATCTGTACATCCTCACAGAAAACTCTCTATGATTAGTGATCCTAGTCAAAGCTAACCTCCCTGCACTTGACCTCATGTTGTGTATCTAAGATTATATCCACCTCAATCAGGTGAGCCCCCAAATCCGAATCCATTCTTGGTTTATGTTGGTCTCTTATTAGCTTGGCCCACTGTTACTTCTCCTTGGCTATCTATGGAGATCACCCTTATATAAGAAACTCCGACACTCTTGACCATTCTTACCTTGGCACTGCATGGGCCAAAACTCAGCCTTTCCCTAAAATTGACACCCGCTCAACTGACATTATAGCAACACTTACCTGTGAAACTCCCACGTTGTTCTCACCATTGGTTTGGCACCAAAACATATTCCATGTGCCCCCTTCTAGCTTGATCATTATCTATACCCATCAACCAAGTTGAATTGGTCAAGTTTGGACATTTTTTATTGGAAATTCAGAGATTTCCTCCCCGAAGCCAATATCATTTGTTCATCATTTCAAGCGCCCACAAATTCTCAATGAAATTGTGAAACCCTGAAGTCTAAAATTTGAACTTTGCGTTTCAGACTTTTTCTTTCTGGGATCATGACACTATCCATTGCATCGCTTTCCCAGAGAACTCTGAAATACCAAAACCCTGAAGTCTGAAATCTAGACTTCATATTTAAGATTTTTTTACCTGATTTGAGGCACTGTTCATCTAGCAATTGGCTCATTTTTTCTGAGGTCATGTTCTCTGAAGTCAACCATTCTTGATCTTTAAATTTTCACATTTTCGTGCCCCCTTACGTCCACGATTCATTCATACTATCTATTATCCATGAGTCACCTTTGCATGTGTTCCATCCACCGTTCAACTCACCAAGGAAAATTATTTGTGTTGTGCTTTCTTCTAATCCACCTCAGCTTGACAAAGCTTGGTCGATCCTATAAACCATTGCTATAATGCATGCAAATCGACCTTACCCTTTCAATTTTTTTATTCAAGATCCCATCACACATCACCCTTCTCATTTGACCTAGCTTTTACATGGACCGAGCTCCACTTGTTCTCGATTGCTGAGTCAAGAGCTTGGGGCTTGTCCATTTGTGGCTGAGCTAGTTGGCTCATCCCCATGCTTTCCCACATTACTCCATCATGCACTATTTTGTCCCTATCTCTAATCTTTTACATGTGGTTCACATTGCTTCACCCAGAGCTACAGGCTTTACCTTCATTTCTCCCTGTTATGACGAGATATCTCCAATGCCAACTTGATCAAATCTTTTTTCACAGGGTTCGGCCCTCAATAACTCAGGCTCACTTGTTCCCTGTTCACCAAAACAACTTGTTACTGAATGTCAATGCCAACTTTCCTGTCCATGTTGCTTCTTCGTCATTCATTCAACGTCAGCCTTTGTGACATTTTCAAGCTGCTAGGTCCCTTTAGTGAGTTCACTTTGTGCCCCCATAATTGATTTGTCAAGAGCTCAGTTGATTTCATCTCCCCACGGGCTCCCCAATGTGACGTGTTTATTATGTGATTCAATCTCAGCTGTTCACTTTGTGGCCTTTCTCCAACTTGATGAGCTAGGAGAGATTATCGAGCTCATAATATTATTTCACCCAAGCCTCCTTTATTATGACTCGTCTCGCCAAGTAGCTCACCAAGCTACTCGGTGAGCCCCTCCTAATGTTCCCCATCTTCCCAAACTGAGGTGTTAGCTCAGCTACCCAACAAATCATGTAACTCACCCAAAACTAGAAAACTTGTTGAGTAGCTCAACGAGCTAAATTTTAGCCCAACTACCCCCTTTAGGCACTTCTGCAACTCTTTGCATTTTTTTGTTCTTAATAAATTCCCTATGGGATTTTGACTTCGAGGGCTTATAAAAATGATGTTGTGCTATCTAAGGGATATTTTTTAGCCTTGTCCCATTTTTAGCTAGATGTGGGCCCGTGGGGCCCTCTTTTCTTTCCTTTTTAAGTTGAACCTTAAGGGTCAAAACCCAAAAGAGGAAAAAATTCCTCAATCGATTTCCAACTCCCGAAAACTTCTTGAAACATGAATTTAACCCTGTAAATCCATATTTTCCTATCAAACCCCTATTCACTACTTTGGGCCACATCCTACCATGCTGCCCATTTTTCATGGGAGGGAAAAATTTATAACAACACTACCAAGCAACCTGTATGCCTCTTGTAGAGCCTTACTTCACCATTCACACCTTTGCCATCAATGTCACTTGACATCAATGAATAGAGTTCAATAGTGTGTGGTATTTGAAACAATTTTTTTGGAATGCCTTCCCTATAGACAACTTCCAAAGAGTCAAGAAAAATATTGAAACAAAGGATAGTGCTAGTTAGGATTTGAGTGACATCTTAATAGGGGAAAAACCTATTGCACCGCATAACTAGAAGACCCGAATTCACTTGCAATAAAGGGAAGGCTACATATGTCAGAATCCATTATGCATTTTCTATTCCCCACCACACCATGTAGATCAACCTTCATCTTCCTTTGGGATTCACCAAGGGTTAAGAATCATTGTTCCACGCCCACTTTGGCAATAGTTCCATCTACCAAAGATCATTTCCTACATATAAACATCCATGAACATGGACGAATTTCCAACCATGAGCAAAAAAAAAAACATGAAATAGAGATTGCATCTAACAAGGAACTTTAAGGACTTCATACAGATCCACAGTATGATGTACATGTAGGGAAGAAATAATTGAAATTGAAGCATAAGTTTTGACACTTAGTGCACCTATTTGGAATCTTTGAAAAATTGTATGTTCACAAGTTTTGGCATAGCTATGTCTTGTGACCTCCTCTACTTTGAATTTAGGGTTCCCTACCCACTATTGTCCCCAAATTTGGTATATTAAATTTCTAAGTATTATTAAAAATAAAAGGTGAAACAAGCTAGAGACAAAACTAAATTTTGTCTCTAAATTTTGTCTCAAATGACAGCCCCATGTAGTACTATTATGAAAAAAAAACTTGACACAAACTTTTTCATTTTGATGTTTAAATTTGTGAATTCAGTTTTTGAAGTTTTGTAGTATACTTTGATTCTTGATCAACTAAGGTTTTTTATTATTTAGCATCAGCTCCTTAAACATCGTAGTTAAATTTTTCTCTTTCAAATTGTAATTTTATTTTACTTAAATGTAAATATAGGTTGCACATACCTCCACCACCCCTTTGTTATAGGATAGACATCTCTTTTTCAAATAATATTTAGGAATTTATGACATGTGTACTTTAGACCTTATTTAAAATTGATTTATTCTCCTATAATTAATAATTCTATTTTGAGTTTAAGAACATTTTTGTAACACGGTTTTCCATTTTGATGTTTAATGAACAATTTGTGTCACATTTTTCTATGATCATATTTGTGTCAAAAATTTACTTGGTACTAAATTTTTCCTCGATGTTTACAAAAAAATTCATGGTTATTTCCATGAATTTTTTTGTGTTGTCATATTTTTCTTTGACAAACTAAAATGGATGCCAATAATTTCATCTTTTTCCATTTTGAGAATCTTTATACTAGACGTGACCTATATACCATGGGGTGATGGAAAACATTAATGCTTTTAGATCATATCTACTGTTAGGAATTCAACTATGTTTCCTTTTATTTGGAATCCATTTATGTTTTTTCTGGGTGCAAAAGTAGAATAATAGGAATTGTAATAACAAAAATAAATATAATAGATATATTATTACATAGATAAAAATATATCTTATTAAACTTCAATATTTCATAGTTATATCATATAAAAAAGTATGTGATTTTTATATAGAACCATTTGCAAATGTGGAGGTAAGTGATGTAAAGTTAGTATTTATAGAAAATAATCTTCATCTAGAAAGATAACTATGCATATGACTCCATATAAAGTGTTTATATTGCATAATGTACATAAATTTCTTATGAAGGATAGGTATCATATATGTATTGAAATTAAAACCAATTAAGATGAAGTATCCTACATATATTTCAACTTTTTCGACAACCCTAACTCTTAGCCATTGGAAAAATCAACACATATCTATTGATGAATAATCCCCTTGTCATTTATACCATGCACTCTATATTGTGTCTTGTGGAAAAGGTCAAGATCTATGAAAAATATGCACTAGTGTTTTCCGCCAACATTAACAATCCACAAGACACTACGGGTGTTACCTTCTTCTATACTAAAAAGAAGATATTTCGTTAGAAACACTCAATCTCTTTTATTACCAGTGTTTCCACTAAGTTAAGTATAAATTGTGTAAGATGAAAATATCTAGCATTACAATTTCCATGGAAAATAAGTGTTGAAGGATTGGATGAAAATAATGCTTTGAAGGAGTTGTAGTATTGATATGATAGGAAATCGAAAACTAATTGCAAATATGGATAAGTTATAAAATAATATGTTCCTTTAGGAGTAATAATAGAATTTCAATCATGGGTAAAGGGAATGTTAAAATTTTAACTAAGGAAGAAAAATATTTCAAATATATACTATGTGCAAGGCTAAAGTTTTTTTTGGTGAGAATTAGGAAATTTCTATAGTGTGAATAGATATTTGTTTTCAAAAACAAGGACTATGTAATTTTGGAACAATTTCAAGATATTAGATAATAACCAAATCTTAAATGGACAACAATAGAATGCAAGATAATAACCAAAATTTAAATGAATAATAATAGAATATTGCCTTTGAAGTTGGAACCAAATTTGAGGGTAGAGTTTTTTTAAGCTCCCCCATCACCAATACCATAAGTAAGTAAATAAAAAAAATACGGAAAAATGAAATGATCGAACCCCTTCAAGCTATACCTTTAATAGTTCCACATTCATTCCTTGAAATATATTACTCAAGAAATACCACCTCAAGTGCAATTTTTTATAGAATTTTTATAAAACAATTCTACTTGATATTCCACTAAAGTAGTACTGCATGCAACCTTTTTATAAGATATAATGGATGAAAAATGTTTATATCATTTGCAGTTTAGGCACCTAGATTATGGAGGTTTGAACAGATTGCAAAAATAAGAATTGTCAAAAATCATATCACTCATAGAAAAGCACGAAAATGTGTGAAAGGTTTATATTGGGAAAATAACATAGAAAATATTTCCTAGTGGCAAATTCTATTAAGGAGAGAGCAATGTGTGAAAGGTTTATATAGGGAAAATAATATAGAAAATATTGCCAAGTGGAAAATTCTATTAAGGAGGGAGCACCATTATATATTGTTTACTATGGTTTGTGTGGAAAAGTGCAGTCACCTTCCAATATTGTATAGTGAACATATTTTCTAACATTATTCAATAATTGCAGGAGGAATACATGTGTATACTTTCTAAACCACAAATTTGATAGTTAATGGGGTGTATCACCCATTTAAAGCCCTCGTTGAGAAGAAATGTAAGAACTATATACAATTTATCATAATAGAGAATTGACAAGTATATTTCTAATTATTTGTTAAATCTTTTGTTGGAAATTGGCATTAAAGAGTGATTAGTTTTTTTTATACACTTCAAGATGACAATTTGGAATGAAGTATGAATAGAATCTTAAAGGCCATGTATTTAGAAAATGATTATTTATAAGAATTTGTAGAACTTGTACTCTATATAATGTATAGGTTTATAAACAAGAATGTTAACAATATGATTCGATAGGAAGTATAGAATGGAAAAAAGAACAATGTGGCTCAAATGACATAATTTCAATGTGTGACTTATGCAGATGTCCTTAATGGATTTAGAATAAAATTTGATGATAAACGATGAATGTGTAGATGTATAGAATATTGTGAGGAAACAAATACATAAAAATGTACTTGAAAAGGTGTTTATTTTATTTGATAAATATATATTTTTGTGAAGACAATAAGATTGATGTTATTTTTTATCAATTAGTAAAACCATAACATAAAATGTAATAGAGTTATTAATCGAAATAACATGAGAAAAAATAAATATGAGAACCTTCTACTATATTTCAAATAGATGTATTTTAGAGATGGAATTGTGATAAAAAAAATATGGGATAAACTTAGAGAGTCGGCACGCACCGATTATTTAATTATTTTTTATTTTATTAAAGTCTAGGAAACTGATGCATTCAATGGATATTTAGGATAATGGTAGGCAGTAGAGCATTAGGTGACATTAGACTTGTGGAAATCTCAAAGTATAAGAGATTCATATCTCGTTATTTCATAATCAAATATCAATATTGTTGCAAAATTGAATGAAATGTCCCTTAGATTAGGAACTATAAAATACATGAAGGTAGTGTAGTTTATATAAATCACCTCTTGACTATTCCCATATGTCAAACATTATACAAGATATTTGGCCAAATGTGAGACTATAATTATATGATAACATCTAAAGATAAAGGGGTCTATTTGAAAACGTACTCCTAATGATATCCCTACATTATTAAATTAGTATCTTGTAAGGAGAAAAGGATAAGGAAAATAACGAAACTTTCTTGTAAAGGTGAGCCAAGTCGAGTGTCATATGAATGTAAAGATGTTCTTACCATTCAAGATATGTTTATGATCAACAAGAATAATGGCCTCTACATAAACATGAACTAATACATCATTCACTATGTAATCTTTTATGTGTAATATTATTCTTACTATTTATCTCTATATAACACATATCCAGTACCATAAATGTATTTAGAATCTAGTGTAAACTGTCAACTAGCTACATCCATTTCATAAATTTCGTTATTAAAAAATAAATAATTACTATGTATCCCATTTGTACATGCTTTATTTTGGTTACCTTATCTAATTCTATTACATAATACTATCTTCCATTATATATTATTAAATTTTCATGTTTCATATTTTATTTTCTATCTTCTATATATTTTTAGTTTTGTTGTCGCAATTCCATTTCCAAAGATAAGGTTTAAGGTTGTTTATGTCCATCACTTGAAAAAGAACATTGTAGGATGGGAATACTATCATCAGTAAACACATAATATTTCTAATATTATTCCTAGAAAATTTTCTCACTTTTTCAACTGAATATGTTCGATGATGAATAACATATCATGAAACGCATAAAAAGAGTTATGTCATTTATAAAATATTATTGTTAATTATAGGTAATGAAGAACATATGAGTATACAATAACAATGTTAATGTCTTCACTACTAATTTCTTTTTCTTTTTAAAGAATGCATAAATAGTTTTGGTAACATTCTTTAGGCCAAAAAGTCTATTTGTAACGCCGGGAAAAGAAATCGCCACGCCACGGACATACGATCCGAAAAAAAAAAAACGTATAATTTTTTTTTTTTTTTTTCTTTGCAGGGTGAGGACTGCATACAGGCTCGAACTACAATAGTCCACGGTAATGCTTTGTGATCAATGATGTTTAATTTAATCTCATCCGACATTTCACAAAAGAAAAGGAGGGTCGTCTTTCGAGTTAATTTGTCTAATGTCTGATGATATCGCAATAGCGAAGTTTTCAATGTTAACCTTAGAGTATGATGTAATCTATTATGAAATGAAATTCACTGACCACTCAATTTTTATTTTTTTTATTTTATTATCCAGTTATATTACGTATATCGCGATTTAATACATTATATATATTGTATATATATATATATATATATAATATATATATATGTATGTATATATATATGTATGTATATATATATATATGTATGTATATATATATATATATGTATATCTATATATATATATATATATCATATACACATGTATATTGAAGGGAGTCGCACATTACGATATACATACTTTGGCACTAATCTATTTTATTGCATTGTATAATTTTATATGTTTAGGTATATATAATACCTTATCTATATCTAGTGTAATTATTATTTTAAAATTTTATTACATATCATACCACCAAGTTTATGCGTTTATAAACCAAAAGACATTATTTTAATTTAATCATACTTAACCTTACAATTTAAACAAGGCTAAACTTCGAGTTGATCTCACATGGCTCGGTGAGCTTTATTGGAGCCCAAGCTACTCCACACAACTCGGCGAGTTAATTTACTCGACATTACAACATAGCCACCACAGATATAGCACGGGATTAAATTGCACGCACTGCCCACTTCAATCTCAACTCGACAAACTCAACAACCACATCCACGTGGCCTTCTATAAAATGAAATCACCACTATGTGGTCTTATCCAACTCGGGTCTTAATAATTCGGCCTCGGTAAGTGAAAGGCGTAGCATGTGGCCCAAGCCACTACGTGGAGAATATTAAAAGATAGGTTGGAAAGTCTCGGTTGGGGTGGGTGGCTCCAGCCACCTGCTGAAATGAATTAACTCCATTTCTTTTTGGCGTGCAAGCTACACTAAGACTGGCCGAGTAAATTCGACATGATGGTTTGTAGATGAAGCCACAGGCTAGTAAAAGGTGTACTGACCCGTTTTATCTCTGCCCTAGGCCGTGTGGAATGAATGATGGTTTGATATGAAGTTACAAACCAGAGGAAGGCGTGTGGATCCGTCTGGGGTTAAGCCCTGGCCGCGTGAACAGGGAAAGGAGGTTGTAGATGGAGCTACAGGTGAGTGGAATAGCCGTGTTTCCTCCCTAGTTCGGTGCTGCGAAGTGTAATCATGGCGGGGGTCTACAGTTACGGCCTGCCACGGCAGTCGGCCAGGGTGGCACAGCAATAAAACAACTCTTTTTTTTTGTGTGCCTAGACAAGCAGTTTATCCAACTATGTTGTTATCTGTTCAGTATTGAATGCATCCCCAAATATGTGGTTCTCCTTCGCGAGATTTTTTTATCAAAATTCGGTGGGGGGGACAGTGAAAGGCACTCAGAAAAACAAAATCGATTAGGGGACAGTGAGAATGTCACCCGGGGCCGAATGGAATGCACACCGCATTCATAGGAGGTATAAGGTAGTCTCCTTTTTTTTTTTTTATTCAAGCGCTTTAAGCATGCAGGTTGTCCGTTTTCTGTTGTGATCTGTTCAGTGTCAAATACCTCATTGAATTCAGAATTCTCCTTCATGGCATATAAATATATATATCAACATCGATGGAGGAACAGTGAAGGACGTTGCCCAGTGACCTGAACAATAAATCTCCACGATCTTCTCACTGAGAACGTGCTCAGTCATGGTGTAGGAGAGAATCTCACAGAGATGGATTCGTTTCATAACAAAATAGACAAGAGGCGTCATTTGCTTTGTTATTATAAGCACGGAGACTACGTAGGTTCATGTATATATTTCATTGACATTATTAATTGAATGTAATTTTATTTGCATATATGTTAGTGATAGTATGCTGAGATATATTTATATAACAAAATAATAATTAATGGTACTTTAATATCATTATAATTTATTATTAATAAATTCATTAGTTTTAGTATTACTTAAATAAGAATGGTATTCAACTATTAGTACCTTTGTTAGACATTGAGGAGTGTTGGACACCGAACTTGATAAGTTTTAGAGTATTACCATTAAAATTTATTTCTAGCCAACTTTAATGGACATTGCATGGATTTTTAAGCAAGTTGATTTCATTTCCTTCTACAATTTGTCAATAATTTCGCAATGGATACATAAATGAAGAAGGACATAAGAGAGTTAGAGCTTAGAATGTTTCATTGTCTTACTAAAACCGTTTGAAAATTTAAGCCTTTCCATCAAGTATAAAAGGAGGGATAATGCACTATATTTCCAATCTTTTCCAACTCATCACTTTCAAGTATCCAAACAAAATTTTTTAATACATTTTCTTTTGTAATTTCTTTCCAATATTCCACAAAAGAATTCAACAACATTTCCAATAAATTTTAGAGTAAGAAATACTATCATTTCAATGCAACTTTCCTTCAAAATCTTGTTACAATACTTTCTACTTCATGTGGAACAAATTTACAATAGTGTAAACACCTTTCAAGTAAAATTTGTATTCAGCCATGTGACTTTTGGGGCAAATATAGATTACAATGTCCTTTATTTTTTTGAAATAAAAACAAGATGATACAACTTTCTTTCTCATACAAATTTACAACAAAATAATGTATATAAGGGAAATGGAAAGAGTCTTCACAAGCTCCAAGCTGTTCTTCATCCATGCTCCAAGTTCCAAGTATCTCAAATCACAACCAAGATAGGGGGAGAGGCAACACTCTCCTCGCAACCAAAACTCAATGGAGAAGAGAAGCAATCTCCTCCATTGACCCCCCGAGCCCCAAACACAACACAATGAAAGGGTGGTCTCCAACTCAAGGCAACAATACTTGCTTCCACAATACAATTTCTTCACAACATTCAAAGGCTAAAATAGAAGAAACAAAGAGACACACAAATAACACCAAACATTTCACAACAAGGCTTTCATCCAAGCCAACAAGAGAAGGAACTATGGGAAAGTTTTCCTTATGCCTCCCAATTGAGATGAGATGCCCATCCAAACCCTCCACAATAAAACTGAAGCCCCTATGACTCTTATGCCTCCCTCAAGTACCCCTTTTTCTCCCATACTCTTATGCCTCCCTCCTCTTATGGCTCCCTCAAGGACAAGGTAAGAATGTGAACATCCTTACCCAAGATGGGCACTCCCTCTCAAACTCCCTCCACAATATCCTATTCTACTCTTATGCCTCCCCCATGAGTTTTCCCATAGACCTCTCCTACACTACACATTAAGCATTCTATCCATATTTCACAATACACAAAAGTAACATACATTATTCACAAATTTAGCATAGAAGCAACAACAATATGAAAGCAAAAAGGGAGAGGGTTTCCTACCTCTCCATTGGAGAAGCCTAAACCAAGAAGCTATGTCCAAGCTCCCTCCAAAACAATCCAAGCATGCAAGTCCAAGCTCCTTCTTTTCTCTTTCTCCCAATTCTTTCCTCTCCCAAAAGAAAATAAAAGAAAAGAAATCCTCCACAAAAACCTCCAACCCCCTCAACAAGAGAGGAAGTTTCCATAAATAGACAAAAGGGAAGGGTGAGGGTGATGTGGCTCCATGTAGGATGCCACATCACACATCCTCAAGACCACCTCCCATAGTCAACTCAACTCCCAAAACACAATAAATGGGTGGTTGGATTGAATGACATCTCTCTTCCACATCCATCCCTCCCCATGTGTCTTAAGGCACAATTAAATGCAAAAGGAAGACAAGTGCACTCCAAAGTCACATTTCCCTTCCCAAAACAATAAATAATCCCCTTTTTGGCTTCCCAACCCATAGATATGGTTGGTAAGGGGTTTTGGGAAGTGTGGGACAAGTTCAACTTGTCCCAAAAGGACCCCAAAAATGCCCTAAATCTCAATTCGAGATTCAAAGGATTTGGAGTGGTCAACACTCAAAGCAAGCATTCAATACAAGAGGAAAACACAAGGCTCAAGTAGCCAACCATCAAAATTAATTACACCCACTAGACTTCCCTCCAAAACTAAGAAAAATTAAGACAAGATGTTACACCAATCTAAACATACTTAGCAAAAGTAATCTAAAAAAAAAACATCTCAAATGAAATCAACTACTAAAGTAAGTTAAAACAAGTAATTAAAATTCTTACCCCCTTGGTCACATTAGAAAATTTCCCCCTCATGGAAATTTTTCTTAACACATAAAAGAACAAAGGTAACACAATACAATTCACTAGTTGCCTTGACGACCAAATGTTGTTGTAGACACCAAATTCGTGTCTCACGACCCCTTGTGACCCGCATCCCATTTCGCAACCTAACCTCATTACCTAAACTTTACACAATTATTTATTAATTACCTTGTAATTGATAAATCCACATCACCTTACCCGCCACCCTCACTTTGCCACCTCATCATGACCTAGCCCTAACCCTAAAACTAACCTAATTAAGACCCATGACTTGGTCTAGACTCACATCCATAACTAATGCCTCCTTACTCGCACCAAAAGCCGACCTTCTAGCCACTTGACCAAGCCCGCAACTGATCTCTCGGGAGAAAAGCAGGGAAGGTGGGCTATTTTAGTAAAAATAGCCTACTTTTTCCTTACCGATGCCGGTTCCTACTTGACCGCCGTCGGTTACGCAACCGCCATCGGTTCCCTGTAAATGGGCTCCCCAAACCAAAACAACGGATCGGAATTTCATTTTGGAGATCAGTCAAAGGATTTCTGGATCAACAGAGAGCATTGCGAGCGAGGAACAGAGTCCAGATCTTCACTTGACAGAACAGAGACGAGTAAAGAAACCAGAAGTGTTTACCAACCCAAGGAGATCAACTTGCCTCTCGGTCAAAACCAGTAAGTCAGATCTTACATGTCCTTTTGTTATAACAATTTCTTATGCTTCTTGAATCTCAGTCCTCCTAAATTCCGTTTCTGAATCCACTACCCAACGTGCCATTGCATCTAACCGTCATTCTTCATTCTGTTCTAATCATCCCATTTCCTAATACCATCCAAAAAAAAAAAAAAAAAACCAGCCATTACAAACACCATAGCTACCAAGAAGATCCTAGAATCCCACCGGTATCGGTTATCAGTAACTGGCATCGGTCACCAATAACCGCCATCGGTTCCTCTGATCAAAGCCAGAAAACCAGCCTTTCCCCCTACCCAGTTTAACAAAATAATTTAATTGATATTTTTGCAGTCTTTTGTGTTAATTCATATTAGCAGGGGAACTGACCACCTTCGAAGGGAAGTTTTATATTTCCTGGGCCCAAGGCAGTTTCCTCATTTATTGTTTAATCAAAATCTTGTGGTCTTGTGTTCTTATTTGCAGGTAGTCCTTCCAAGACAAAAAGGAGTTCTCCGCAGTCAGCCTGATCTTTCTCTACGGTACGCGCACACCATCTCGACATTCAACAGGTATTCCTCCTAACCCTAACCTCATCTGTTTCTAAAAGGAATGAAAGGATAGAAGCAACTCTATTCCCAGAAGCCGAAACATTCCGAGCGAAACATTTTGGCACGCCCGGTGGGACCCATTTTGGGTTTCTTTCTCTTGCTTATTTTCATTTTAGGAAGCATATTTGCTGTTGCTGTTTTTGTTATATATTTAGTAAAGAATTTGTCTTGCTTTCCTGGTTTCGCATTAGTGAAAGTCATCTCTCTTGCTTCATCGAATATAATTTTCGATTTGGGTTTAAAACACGTGCATTGCATTCCTGCTTGTTGTTCTCCAATTCTAGTGAACATAGATTAAGTAACAGGTCGTACACGTGGGGGTGATATCCACGGTATTGACAGGAAATTAACCTTAGTTTCACTGCACAACACATACCGAATCACTTCACAATTAACACAACAAGCTCAAACATCCCCCCCTTTTCCGCGGTATTCCTCCGCCCGATTGAGGTAACCTTATAAGCCAAAACAAACTTGACATTTCCCCTAGGTCTTGTTGTTTAGGATTCTGACATCATCTTACGTCTAAAGGCATAAGCCCACGATAACTAAAATTAACCCTAGGGTTAGTCTCTAGATTTGCGTGTGTCTCTTGCTTGTTTCCAAATTCTGTTTTCTCTGTCATACTTTGTCTTCTGTGATCAATAAGTTGATAAATATACTCAACGTTGCTAAAATCAAATTAGCAGCCTTTTATATCTTCTTATCCTAGACTTTTGACACCGGCATCGGTTAAGGGACCGACGTCGTTTTCTCTGTGACCGACACCGGTTACTAAACCGATATCGGTTACTGTCTTTATCAGCCCCTGACAAACCAGTAACTTGCCAAATTCATCATTCTGAGGTTGTTTTTGTTCTTGATAGATTGAAACTTTCCTGTGTGTTCTGGTCTATGGTTGTCATCACTCGGAAACAAGCCGCCGCCATGGTTTCACATGCCTGCTCTGTGTCTTTGCCTGAATCACCCCCTTCACATTCTATAGGGAACCCTACGGACACCAGTGAGATCCCCCAAATTCCTGTAGGAGACAAGGATTTTGCCAAATTTCTGGATGCTAATCCCAGCGCTGTACAATACTATTTGTCTCATACCCCTGACCGTACGCCTGATGGTCAGCTCCTTATTGGCATGCCTATTAGTATAGCTGCTCATTTAGCTCCCACTCCTCCTGATAACACTGCCTTACTTCCTGCATCTCTAGCCCCGTCTCTCAATCCAACAGCTTCAGAGGTTCATACGACCCCGATTAGCTTTCCTTTGGTTAACCTTGGACCCCACGTATCGTTACCACCAACTGCCCCTATCTCATCTCTCTTTCAGACCACTCCATTCATGACTTACTCTCTGCCACCTATTCACACGAGCTTTCCTTCTCAAGCTCCGCCTACCTTTTCATTCCCATACACGTATCCAGTAACCTCAACACCTTATATGGGACATCCCTATTCTGTGGCACCATCATCTCATCCAACCACAGATTTCATCAAACAAATGATGGACAAAATGCAAAACCTGGAGGCTTCCGTTTCAGGAAGTCGTAGCGCCTTGACATACGAGCAAGTTTGTCGGGAGCCCATTCACCCTTCTGTCCCCCTTCATTCATATCCTCCTCAATGGGAGTTGCCAAAGTTTACTCGTTTTAACAGTAAAGAGGATCCTCAACAACACTTGCGATCATTTAGACATGCTTGTTATTTGATTGCCCATGATGATGCCTTGTTACTCCGCACCTTTCCCATGTCCTTATCAGGACCTGCCTTGGAGTGGTACAGTGCTTTAACCCAGCACTCAATCTTCTCTTTTAACCAACTAGCTAAATCTTTCTTGGATCATTTCTCCATTAACATTGCCAAGAAAGTATCTATCACTGACCTCTATGCCATCCGACAATTTGAAGACGAATCTATCGCAGATTTCGTTGGACGATGGCGGGGCCTTATCAACCAACTTACGTATGCCTTGCCTCAAACCGAACTCATTGAACTATTTACGCGGGCCTGCGCTAAGCACATCTCCCCTACCCTCCAAATTCAAACTTTCCGCACATTCGACGAGGCCTTTACCATGGCTCGGAAACTTGAAATTCGAGCCTTAGAAGAAGAGAAATTGTGGTTGCGTAACAAAAACCCCAATTTCCGAACTCCTGATTCTACCAACAAGCCAAACACCACCACTCCTCACGCGTCCACTTCTTCTAAATCAAAAGGAGCTGTCCACGCGGTAATGGTCAAATCTCAAACACCGTCCAATACTCCGCCGAAAACCACTTATAAGTACAAAGCCGAGCCCACCAATTACACTCCCTTGGGAGAAACTTATGGCGTCATCCTGGAGAAATTGCTCAAAGCTGGGGCTATCACCTTGCCCCCTGTTAAACCTCACTCTGGGTTTGACTCCACCCGCGCAATACCTTCCTGGTACAAAGAAAATGACTTTTGTAACTTTCACCGCGTAAAAGGACATAGTCATGAAAACTGCAAGATGTTGAAAAACATAGTGCAGGAAATGGTTGACGCAGGGGATATAACCCTCGATAATCCTAACGCCCCTGCTAACCGAAATCTGAAAATTTTCAACAAGCCATTCCCGAATCACTCGTCCAACAGTAACGTGAACCAAGATATCTTAGCCGAGGAGAGTGTTCATGAGATCCATGCAGTCTTCGATTCTCAGCCAAAAGCCTCTATTGAAAAAATTTTAAATCAAGCCTCTCCACCAACACAGGAGTTTGAACCTCCTTCACCACCATCAAGCCAAAGTGAAATCATTCCTTTACCCATAGAAGAGTTAACTGCCCGGACTTCTCTTCTCATCAACGAGTCTTCTTACACCACATCCCTACAAGACTGTGAGCGGATGCTATCTAATTTATCTATTTCCCAAACGTCCCCTTCTACCACTCTTGCTACACAAGAGGAAGGCTCACCACTCCTTTTGACATCCTTAGACGAGAAATCTCTTACACTAACATCACCACATTCTTTAAACGTGACAGATCCCCTCGAACACGCCCTCCTACCTATTAGTCCCTCATCGCCTAAATCTTTTCAACGACCGGTTGACCTCTTAACATCTATTGATACAGTGCCTCATCTACCTCCTGTGTCACACCCGCAGTGGACTGGAATTACAACCCACCTTTCTTCCGTACAAAAATTACAAATCACACCTGGAGACTGTCATTCCACAGAAGATAGACAGGCCCTATGGGAACGTTTGAGTACCCCTTTTTCTACTCAAATGCAAATGACTGATCCTGATGTCTCCACCATATACCCGAAGTGCTTACAGAAGCTTAAAATGCCCCTGTTCTCACCTTCACCCCCCTCACCTCTACCAAATGCCCCGTCCACTTCTATCAACTTAGCCAGATCTTCCCATACGCTTGGGACCTCACCAATGCCCAGTCTAACGCACCCGCCTAAGCGACTCGATCTATCCAAAAATAAATCCGCTCCGCCACCTAGGAGACAAACTCAATCCGTGCCCCTATCACAATCAAAACCATCATCGTCATACCTACCTTCCATATTGGGACCCCATCCCTCTACCTTACATCAATATATCATACCTCCTGCGTTTTCTTCAGAACAACTTACGCCTTCCGCACCTATACAGAAATTCCAGGGTATAGCAACACCGTCACTCCGCGTATCCTGTCCACCTATCAACCCTAAACAAATTCCATCATCAAAAGATTTGTTTTCAGTTACTCCTATTTCCCCGTGGTTGTTTTCTGATACCACGTCATCTGCGGCCTCATCATCCAACATAGCTTCTGCGCCAAAGAAATCACGTTTAGTAAAAACCATGTATCAACACCCCTCGGCTAAACCACCACCCATACGAACTAACCATGCCCAAACATTACCAAAACCCACACAATCAATACCCTCATCCTCTTCCGATTTTGACCCACTCAAAGGATCTTACGCCAAAATCCTTGCTATGTTGGTGGAGAATGCGACCATTTCCCTACCTCCACTTAGACCTTATGACCCGTCTAAGCCCCGACCTATGGGTTACGATGAGTCTAAAATCTGCGCTTATCACCGCACACCAGGACATGATGTGGAGGGATGCAAAGCTCTAAAAACCATCCTTCGCCAGTCACCTCTCCCGGATAGAAAGATTAAGAAAGACAACTTACGAAGGGAGAGACCTTTAGTTTCCATTCCCTCTCCTATACCATCTGTCCCCGCCTCACCAAGATCTATCATTATTACAACCCCACCTCTTGAAGACCATGAGTTATCCCCACCATCTTCCTCATCTCAGGTCTACGAGATTAATATGATTAGTGTCGCTACTCGAGGGCAGAAAAACAATGGGAAAGCAAAAGAAAACACACCTGCGGCATCTCTTTCTCCGTCAAACATCCCGATTGCGCCACCACCTAAAGTGGTCATTCGCGGACCCGCCTATCCCGTCTCTAATGGCATTGCCCACCGAAATATGATTAAACAGCTTCACCAATCGCCTGTAAAAATGACACTGTATGATCTCATTCAGACTTCTGAATCTCATCGACAAGCTCTCGTTGAGATCCTTCAAGGGATAGAGGTTTTACCTAATGAAACCCTGCCTGTTACCTCCATTCTAACACCCAATCACGTTGCTTCTCTCACCAAACAACCCACTGCCCCAACCACTTCTGTCTCTGTACAACAAGCTGCTGCAGTCAGTTTCTCTGAAGATGAAATTGTCGACTTTGGGACAGAAGATCCCGACCCTGCCCTTTTCATCTCCGCTTACGTCTGGGACATTCGAGTACGTCGGGTTATGATTGACGGGGGTGCTAGCCTAAACATCATCTCTTCAAAAGCCTTCCAACAGATGAACATCCCTTCTAGTTGCATGTGTGCCAACCCCATCATGTTGCGGTCATTCAATGACGCTATTACTTCTACCTTAGGCACCGTGATCCTCAACATTCGCGTAGGACCACGTACTTTACCCGAACTCTTCTATGTCCTTGAGGGAGAGTTCCAATATAATATATTGTTGGGTCGTCCTTGGATCCGAGCCATGGGATGCGTTCCCTCAACATTACATAGATGCATAAAATTTGAGTACGAGGGGAAGTCTTACACCGTAAAAGCTGACCCTCCCCCCTTTAAAACCTGCAATATGTTATACCGCCCTAACGATGTGCTTATACCAATCAAGACACCCATACATTCAACTCAACCGTCCTCCTCAAATGTACCTCAACCATCCACCTCAACCGCGCCTACGCCTTCAATTGATGAAACCACCATCGCAAAAACCACTTCCCTTCCGCAGCTAACATTCCAACCTCCGATCCCTTAGTAGATGTTTTTCAGCGCCTTACGCTGGGGGAGTACCGCCTATATAACGTTAGTTCTTTCCCTACCCCGCAGGAGTACGGACAATTACATGCACATCCCACCTACGACCGTCGCGTGGGGGAGATAATCTCTTACGGACCACCCCATTGCCGCACTAACCTAACGTATGGGGGTGTTGACGCATCCTCCATTACCCCTGAACCTCCTCTTGGTGTGGTTCCTTTCCAATCCGATTTTCGATACTTGACAAATCGTCGTTTCGCCCTCACCTTCTTGACTCGCTGTGCGTGGAAAGGCTTTGGTTTTGGCCTTTACGAACAAGGCCGACATACACTCATTCCCGTGACTACCCGTAAACATAATGATCGCAGTGGTCTCGGTTTTCCCGAAACACCTACACAGGAGACACCTCCTGTCAGCTGTATCCTGGAAGAAGAAGACGTCGCTCCTACCAAACCATCATCACCCACTTTGCCATCATCACCCGCAGAATCTATAGACCCTGAATCCATCCCCCCTAACTTTTTTTTTTCATAAATGCTATCTTCATAGGTCCTCTCACTTATCAACGCGATAATGACGACCCATCTTCTTTGCCCCTTCTTTATCCAGACATGATCGAAGAGGATTCACCTTTGATTAATGTTGTTGAATGCCAGGATGACGACTCCATCCTCACTTACCTTGGCGCGGATGATTCTTATATTCAACGAGCCTTACCATCTGAAACCCAAACTATGCTGAACGAATCTACCATAGAAATCAATATCCACACGGAGGAGGATCCTCACATTGTGAAGATTGGACAATCCCTTAACACATCAGAACAAGCCGCCTTTACTACCTTTCTCCGTGCTCGCAACCAAGCTTTCGCATGGTCTTACGCTGACATGCCAGGAATTGATCCTACCATCGCCGTCCATAACATCACCCTAAACCCTGATTCCAAACCAGTCAAACAGAAATTGAGAAAAATGCATCCACGCATTGCTCTCTTGGTCAAAGAGGAGCTCCAACGACTCCTTTCTGTTTCCTTCATCTTGCCTATTGACTATCCTCAATGGATTTCTAACATCGTACCTGTCACTAAAGCGACAGGGGGACTTCGGATATGCACAGATTTCCGGGATCTTAACCTCGCTTGCCCCAAGGATGACTTCCCCCTCCCAAGTATTGATCAACTTGTTGATCTCACTGCGGGCCATGAAATGCTCTCTCTCATGGATGGTTTTTCAGGATACAACCAAATTTTGGTTGCCCCTGCCGATCAACACAAAACTGCCTTCATAACTCCTTGGGGAACCTTCTGTTATCGTGTCATGCCATTTGGCCTTAAGAATGCTGGTGCTACCTATCAGCGGGCTATGACCTACATTTTTCATGACATTATGCACACTATCCTTGAAGACTATGTCGACGATCTTCTCGGCAAGTCTAAACATCGTAGTGAACATCTCAATGTTTTAACCATTATTTTTGATCGCCTGTTACAATATTTTGTCCGCCTTCAACCGAAGAAATGTGTCTTTGGTGTTCTTTCAGGAAAACTTCTTGGCTTTATCGTCTCTTTGCGTGGCATTGAGGTCGATCCATCTAAAGTCAAAGCTATCCTAGAAATGCCCCCACCCAACAATCTCAAACAATTACGTAGTTTACAAGGTAAGCTCCAATCTATCCGACGTTTCATCTCCCAACTCTCGGATCGGTGTCAACCTTTCCATCACCTCCTTAAAAAGGATATTGCATTCCAATGGAGCGAAGAATGTCACCAAGCCTTCGAAGCTCTCAAATCCTATCTCTTGCAGCCACCCGTGCTTATCCCACCCCAAGACAACCGCCCTTTCTACCTTTACCTTTCCGCCACCGACCACGCTGTAGGAGCCATGCTTGCACATCGTGACTCTGAGAATCACGAACAAGCCGTTTATTATATAAGTCGTACTTTGGTGGACTATGAGACTAGGTACACACATGTAGAAAAATTGTGCCTTGCCCTATCATTCGTGGCCACCAAACTCCGACACTACCTTCTAAATCACAAGACTTTCGTCATCACCAATACAGACCCCATCCATTACATGTATGCCAAACCTCATCTGAACCAACGCATTGCTAGATGGCTCATGCTTCTCGCCGACCTCGACCTTGAGTTTATCCACCAGAAATCAATCAAAGGACAAACCATCGCAGACCAACTTGCGGAAGCTCCTTTACCGGGGGAACAATTTACCAATTTCACATTTCCCGACGAACTCATCGCTACTCTTTCCCTCACGGAGGAGTCGTACCCAATGACCCTCTTCTTCGATGGATCTAAATGCCAGCGCGGCGGAGGAGCCGGCGTTGTTCTCATTCCTCTCAATGCTGAACCTATGCCTCTTTCATTCCGACTTGATTTCCCTTGCACTAATAATACAGCGGAATACGAGGCCCTTGTTCTGGGTCTCCAAGTTGCGTTACACTTAGGTATCAAATCTATCAACATTTTTGGCGACTCTCAATTGGTAGTCAATCAAGTTATGGGCGTCTACCAATGCAAAAACGAGGAACTTCAAAAATACAAACACTACGCGGATTCACTTCTAGCCTTATTTACCCACTATTCTATACAAACCATTCCCCGCTCCACTAACAAATTTGCGGATACTATGGCTTGCTTAGCCTCGCAAATTCCCGCCGCGCCAACTGACTCTGAATTATTCGTCGTGGTCCAACAACTTTTTGCCCCATCCTATTCAACCCCGGTAGTTTGTATGATAAATACTGTGTCCACTAATTCACAGGATACCTGGTACCACCAATTCCACGACTACCTTACAATCTCTGTCCTCCCACCTGACCTTACTAGTAACGGCAAACGTGCTTTTCTTAAAAGTGTTTCGCGTTATGTTGTCATGGGGGGACTCCTCTATAAACGTGGCTTTGATGGCATCCTCCTTCGCTGTCTAACTGGCGCGGAGGCCACTCATACCATCCAACAGGTCCATGACGGTATCTGTGGCGGACATTTTAGCGGCCTTGCCGTGGCCAAACGAATCCTTCGCCTTGGTTATTATTGGCCTACTCTCAATAACGACTGCTACGAATATGTTAAGCGTTGTGTTATGTGTCAGCAACATGCCAACCTTCAACATACTCCTAGCCACCCGCTCCAGATCGCTCGAGATCTTTGGCCCTTCTCACAATGGGGTTTAGACCTTATTGGTGAGATTCACCCAACCTCTTCACAACGTCACCGTTGGATAATCACAGCGACCGAATATTACACAAAATGGGTGGAGGCTATTCCACTCATTTCAATCAAAAAAGAAAAAATTGTCGAGTTCATTAACCACCACATTATCTGTCGTTTTGGTGTTCCTCATCGCCTGATAACAGATAATGGAAAATCTTTCAAAAACAAGTTGTTGCAAGACCTTTGTGACAACTTTGGTATCAAACTTAGTTTCTCATCACCTTACTATCCACAAGCCAATGGGCAAGCCGAGTCCTCTAATAAAACACTAACCAAAATCCTCATGAAAGTTGTCAATGAATCCGGAAGAAATTGGCACGATCACATTCCCTTTGCCCTTTGGGCTTATCGTACTAGCATTCGTACCTCTACTAATGCCACACCTTTTTCTTTGGTATACGGTACCGAGGCTGTTTTGCCTCTCGAAATACAAATACCCTCCCTTAGAATATCTCTTCAGGATATTCTCACCAACGATGATTTCCGCCAAGAACGGTTAGCCCAATTGGAGCTTCTTGACGAACGCCGTCTTACAGCTCTTGATCACCTTCAAATCTATCAAAAACGCATTAAACGTGCTTATGATAAGTGACTTCATGAGCGTACCTTTAAGGTTGGTGATCTTGTTCTCAAAGAGAATCAACATGTAACCAAACTAGAAAAGAGCAAACGTGGAAAATTTGCTCCCAATTGGATTGGGCCTTATATAATCACTCATACCTATGGATCTGGTACTTATCGTTTAGCTTCGCTTAATGGTAAACCTGAGCCTGAACCCCTTAATGCCTTGCATCTTCGACCATTCTACTGTTGAAATTAGTGTTATATCACTTCTTATCTACCTGCCGCTCGTCCCTTGAGCTCACTTACCACTACATACACTCTGTTTCCTACACTTCATAATAACAATCAAGCTCACATAGTTTGATCCTCACCTCCCCTTGATGATGCCTTCCCCTTTTTAGTCTAGTCCATGACTTCAAAGTATTAAAATAAGCCGTATTCTTATGGGATTTTCTTGAGTCAAACTTCCTACTAACTAGATGCTTCACGCCAAATGAACATCTAGTCATTTAAATTAAATATAGACTGCTCCCTCGAAGGACAGCTATATGCCGAACTATTGCTGCTATTATATATAGACTGCTCCCCCCGAAGGACAGCTATGCATTACAATCATATCTGCTACTATAAATAGACTGCTCCCTCGAAGGACAGCTATACACAGTCAGCCTTTATCAGAAGCTTCTCGCATTGATCAGCTTCGTGAAGACCTCAAGAATAATACAATCAATATCCCCTGTAGACTTCCCGCATCGATCAGTCTACATTCAATAAAAGAAAAGCCTCATTCAAAAGCACTTTTGAGTCATGGACTTGTCTATTTAGGGTAGTTTCTCTTTCGTCAGAATACTCACCTTGTAACAAGCTCTCAGCACCCCCGCCTATATCAACCACCTCACCTCACCCTTTGTCAAAGCAACAAAAACTCAAGGGACGTGACGTATATCCGATATATTGTGATTATACAACTCTTTTCACCTATCGACTTCTCGCCTATGCAAGGTACCTAGGGATTCAAGCTCATCCTATGTTAATATGTGGTTTGTTTAGCTCTTTTCACCTACGGAGCACTCTTTCCTCTTTGCCTCGCATCTAGGATTGTGTGTTGATCTTAATCAGGACATGGTTCCCTTCTATTTGGGTAAGCTAACTTTCACTTTACCTATACCTACATCAACATCGCCCATACCTTACCAACACCAACAACATTACCCTATCAACATCAAATTCTTATCAACCAACAAATTGCCTAACCATACCCAAATTGCCTGAATTCACCTCTCCCTGGTCCTAAGGGAGAACTACATCGGTCTGAGGCCCCTCCTTGCTTTGAGCAATGGGCTATGTAGGCAGCACTTTGGAGACATGGGGTCTCCCAAGGTTAGCTCGACCATCCCCTACCATAACTTATCATGTGTGGTAAATATAAATATTTTTGTGCATTTTTATTTAATCACATTTCTCTTTATCCTTTTTCGAAACACCGAAAATCAAAACACCAACAATCTTATTATTATCATAACTCAAATCAACATACATATTCAGTTTTATTTAGATGTTAAACAAATACATCTTCTCTATCATCGACACGCAGGTCGGCATCCTTATTTATTCTTATACCTTGCTAACATTTACTCAGACCCTCACGCCTCATCCCGAACTAGGCGATGATCGTGATTGTCGACCCCTCTCGCCGGGCCTCTCTGTCCTCAAAGGTACCACGGCTATTGGTACCGCCCACTGATCTGCCAATCTCTCCTGTAACATATGAATACGCCCTCTCGCATGGAGGACTTCAGCCTCTAGTCTCCCCGCCCGTGACTCCGCAACCACTAACAATCCTCTTGTCTCATTCACCTGCGTTTGGAGCTGCTGAACCAAACGTTGCAGACGATCCCTCTCTGCTGTAATCACCGCTATGTCAGGGCACTCACGTACACCTCGCAGTTCTGCTACCCACCATAATCTATAGGCCTCTGTCGTTCCCGCATCCATTACCCTGCGATCGGCTGCTACCTCTTCAGGCCCTTCTGGAGGTGTTGGCCGGGGAGGTGAGAATGCTGCCTCGGCGTCGATCCTCATATATGGTCTATAAGCCAGGGGTATATCCTGCACAAATCCAAATTGTCACCGCACGCGATCTATAGGAATCCTCTCATACTCACCCGGCCTGTGCCCTGCGATCCACCTCAATCGCTCAACACCCCTCAACTCCTCAGCTATGTTCTCTGTTATCATATAGTTTCCGTATGGCCTCCAACAGATATCCGCAACCGTCACTCTCTCCCATACCTGCCTGTAATACTCAATGTCACCCATCACGGCCTGGGATCTTGCCTCTTGTTCTGTCTGGACCCATCGTCTGAATCCCAACCTCTGTACTCCGGTCTCTCCTGACTGGATGGGTCGGCCTATTGGTCGCACACAAACAATGTGCTCATAGGCCCAACAGTGTAATAAGTATGAACAATCCAGCGTCGTCCTGTGATTTCACCTACAAGCCCATAAACCCCTGTATAGCTCCGCCAAATATGCAGGTGCCCATGCAAACGTAACGTTCCTTTCTACCATCTCCCAGATAACACACATCAATGCCTTTGGAAATCTTCCTCCTTCTGCCCTCGGTAATGCATAATACCCTACCGCTATCATTAATATCACTGCTAACCTTGTCTCCTCAGGGTGTGCTGCATACATTACCCCATACGTAAAGGATAAACCTCGCTGTGTCAAATCTCGTGCGTATGGACCAAATACTGCTGTTATCGCTCCCCGTGCCGCGCTAGGTAGGGCCTGATATACTAGTTTTCCTGTAATGGGGAGTCTCAAAATACGAAACACATCTTCCAATGTTACTGTCATTTCACCTGTTGGCAGATAGAAGGTATTTGTCTCGGGATTCCATCTTTCAATCAACGCCTGTAACATACCATGGTTACGTGCGATTCGTGAATAATAACGGATTCCACTTAACCCCAAACGATTTATCAATGTCCATTCCGCTGGTGTTACATCCGCTCGGATTCGTGACAACAGCGCTGGCACACTATCATTCATCCTCAATCCTGCCTCTGCCTGCATACACCAAAACAACAAACAACCATTCAATCCGTCAGGGTTTTTTCAAACATTCTGGAAATTCCTCCAGTAACCGGTACCGGTTATACATAACCGATATCGGTTGAGTAACCGATACCGGTTCTCCCTAACCGCTACCGGTCACTGTCAATTATATACACCTTCCCTAAAAACAACCACCTACGACAATAATTTTCTCGTTTATTCCTTTTTATACATACAAACATACCTGAAACCCCTGATTGCCTACCCTGTAACACTTACCTCACCTGCAACCCTTGTTATCATGTTTTCTTTCTCATATCTACCCACCTACTCTCCCCCCATCTTATTCACAAAACATGCAGTAGTTAAATCACAAACAAAATGATACCTCTTGGGTTGCAGCAGCTTGAGGTGGCCCTTGTCTTCCCTCCTGTCCTTGCCTGCTGGATGCTTCTCCTCGTTCTGCCATGATCACCACCCTTTTCAACTTTGTCTTTCTACCTTCTGAATCTCGGATCACATTCACTTTCCTTGTCTCTTTTCTCCTTCTCACCCAAATCTCTCATGCAAATACCTGTCTCAGTCGTCAAAAAGCGTCGCGTTCGCGTATTTAACCTCTTGCATGGCTCTAAAATTAAAACTTAAGTTGCCACCCTAGCTTTTCTATTTTTAGAAAAGCTCATACCTAAATAACCGGTATCGGTTACTTAACCGATATCGGTCTACAAGCTACCGATATCGGTTCCTTAACCGATATCGGTTATACACCTATCTTTTCTCAACAGAGTTCTTTTCTTCATTTCTCATCTAAATTTTTTGTCGCGCCCGCCTCTTTGCCTGCATAAACAACACAATTTACCACATTTGTTCATCCACCACACATAGCATTATAATTTCATTAAACATCATTTATTTTATACAAATACACAACCATCAACTACGAATATCAAGAAACTATCAATCTATACATCATTTGGATCCAACTCATCAGTTACATATATCACAATGTCACACAACCAACAATTTATCACATCACATATCATTCATATATACGTACAACAAAAACAAAACCATCAACATCATCCACCCATCCACATACCCACTAAACTTATCATACATTATATATTACCAAACCATTAACAAAATATTTAAACACATTTTTTTTGAACACTACATATGGATCAAAACATCATCTATATATATATATACCAGTTTTCAAAAATACAATGTGCCCTACATCGGGGCCTCTGTGATCTCATAATATACCAAAGCCGGCACGCAGGCCGCAATACCTACCAAAAATCTCGACTCGGCTCGCAGGCCGGTCTCTCATATCAAAAATATACTCGGCTCGCAGGCCGGTATCAAATGTACAACCCGTACTCGGCTCGCAGGCCGGTATATATAATAAATCAATGAATCAATACAATGAATAAGTGTCGGCACGCAGGCCTCTATCAATACAACCGGTTCGCAGACCGGTGCCCGTGTCCCTATACAAAACCATGTCGGGGATCTATCAGCTCTCCCCACCGCCCTCGGCACCTCTCCCCGCTGGTCCCTGTGGTGCCTCTCGCCTCCTGCCCGTCACAGACATGCCAGCTGTGGCTGCCCCTCCCTGAGATCTCTCGCTGTGCGAGGTCTCTGCCCTATGCGCTGCATACGCCTGATACTCGACTCCGGTACTATCGAGAATATCCTGATAATATCGGGCCTCTGCTCTAACCTCCATATAGCGATCTCGCGCCACTGAAGGAGCTGGGGCTGGTCCCCTGGCACCCAACACCAATACCCCCTGAAGCCTGTACCTGCACCTGTGGCCGCAGTGGTGCTGCCTGTGCTGCTGCCTGTACCTGCACCTGTGGCTATGGTGCTGGTGGTGGTGCTACCTGTGCCTGTACCTGCACCTGTGGCTGTGGTGCTGGTGGTGGTGCTACCTGTGCCTGTACCTGCACCTGTGCCTGTGCCTGAGCCTGGGCTAGCTGCCCCTGTAAGGCCCCTATCTGTGCCTGCGCAGCAGCTAGCTGCCCCTGTAAGAGCTACACCTGACCTCTGAGCTGATCCCTCTCTCCTATAACTGCAACCAAATCTGGCTGCGCAGGCAGTACTATCCTCGCTACTCTCTGCCCAGCCCACCACACCCTGTATGCTCCCGTGCACCCGGCATCATCCAAACCCTCACGTGCTGGTCTCTCCGCTACCCAGTCTGGATCCAAAGGCTGTGGCGCTGGCAGTGGGGCCTCTACATCATCCCTCCTGTACTGAGGGAGGGGAGGTGGCTCGTCCTGTCGTAGCCCCATCTTCCTGCGTACCCTCTCTAGGGGTATCCACTCGTACTCTCCCGGCCTCCGTCCTGCTATCCAGAATGTATACTGGATCAGGCACAGCTGTACGCGGGCTCCTCTGCCAGGCTGGTGACCTCTGTAGGGTCTCCATACAATGTCTACTTCTGTAAGGCCCTCTAGTAAGTGTCTATAATAGGCCACATCCCGACCTGCAACAACTGCTCGTGGCTGGCCCACAACCCCCAACCACCTCTGAAAGCCATATCGGTATACGACCTGTGGCCCTGGCTGCTGGGGTAGCCCTACTGGCCTGATGCATACGATGTGCTCGTATGCCCAACAGTGCAACAAAAATGTAGAACAAATACCAAATCGCCTCCTCCGGCGATAGCCCCATAACTCCCTATATAATTGCACCAGATACACTGGTGCCCATGCGAAACAGGTGTGCTCCTCCACCATCTCCAACAGTACCCCCATCAATGCTCGTGGGAAGCGGCCTCCCTCTGAGTCCGGGAGGGCGAAGCAGGTGATCCCAACCATCATCAACACCGCCAGTCGTGTCTCGTGACGATGCGCACGGTACATGTCACCGTACCCGATACTCGCGCTATGGTAGGTCAGTAGCGCGGCTGCATCCCCAAAAACCTGCAGTATGCTGTCCATCGCAGTCTCTGAATCTACCTGGAAGACTGCCTCTCCCTCGATAGGTAACCAAAGGATGCGATACACATCCTCCAATGTGACGGTCATCTCCCCGGTCGGAAGATGGAACACATTGGCCGCCGGATCCCATCTCTCGATGAGGGTGACCATCAGGCTGTGATCCCTCTCTATCGCTCTGTACCTCTGGACCCCGCCGAGTCCCACCTCGCGCATAATGGTCCAATGAGCCGCAGATACGTGTGGCCTCATCCGCACCAACAGCGGGGGCATCCTATCCCCCATTGTCAACTGCTGACGTGCCTGCAAAACCAACCCACATCCTTAGACCTACTCTTTATTACAACATCTACTTTGTCATCTAAACACCCCTTTTTATCCCCCCGACCATACCCTGACTCTCTACCCGCCCCCCTCTAACAACCTACCACCCCCCACACCGACCCGCAATCCAACCCAAAAACCCAAAAAACCCAACCCAACCCAAAAAACCCCCAAAACCCGCAACCCAACCCAAAAAACCCAAAACCTAACCCCACAACCCTTCTCCACCCCTAAACCTAACCCCACACCTAACCCTTCTCCACCCCTACACCTAACCCCACACCTAACCCTTCACCCCACCCCTAACCCCACACCTCACCACTTCCCACCCACTACCAACCTAACCCCAAACACCTAACCCTTCTCCACCCCTACACCTAACCCCCACACCTACCCCTTTAACCTACCCCAACCCACACTAACCCTTCTCCACCCACCTAACCCCCACACCTACCCCTTCTCCACAATCTAACCCAACCCCCACTCCCACTCCCACCCACAACCCAAAAAACAACCAACCCAACCCCACACCCACCCCCAACCCCAACCCAACCCCTACATAAACCCACAACCGACACCGGCCGATACATGACTGACGCCGGTCACCAACAACCCCCCTTCCCCTAAAATTGAGCGACCGATGCCGGTCGCTTAGTGACCGACATCGCTCACTGTCTTCTCCCGGAGCCGAACCCCCGCGCAGCCCCCAAAACCCATTTTTTCCTATTTCTACCCATTTACCCACCCAAACACCCTCTAATTTTACCCACCTAGCTGCATTAACCTATTTTACCTATCTACCCTCTCCATTTTTCAAATTACCTCCATTTACTCATTATTTCCTACAAATACAAATTCCTACCAAACCCCCCATTTAGCCTAATAACCATTTCAATGCATAAATCACGCGTTTAGAACCTACCGGTACGACGACACATCATCATGGTGGGATGGGTGGTGGCGGTCCAGCTGGTCCAGCCCCTCCAGCTCCTCCTGCCTGTGCCATGGCTCCAATCCTGATCTACTGGGTCCCTGGCCAATCACCTGTTTCCTCGCTCCTCAATCGGGCCCACTATCAACTCTCTCCGCCAATCAAATAGCTCCGACCTCACTCAATACACCCTCCAAATCAACTCTCCACATTAGACAAGTCAATTTGGATTGCAAATAAAAAAAGTGACAATGACAAGCCGTACTTTTCTTTTTATAGGTTTTTCGACCCTAACCGATGTCGGTTTCATTTTGCCCTAAGGAACCGGTATCGGTCCCTTAACCGATATCGGTCATGCAGAATCGACATCGGTTCGATACCCAACTTTCACCCTATTCTTTTCCCTTATTTACTCCAAGGCTCTTTTTCACCAATATCACCTCTGTCCACCATTGCTGCACAACATTTGTTCACTTGTCCCAGCCTGACCTACGGCCTCAACCTACCAATTCGGCTTGACCCAAGGCCTCGCCCTACCTATTTGGCCCGACCCTAAGGCCTCGCAACCTACCTAATCGGCTCGACCCAAGGCCTCAACCTACCATTCGGCCCGACCTAAGGCCTCAACCTACCAATTGGCCTGACCCAAGGCCTCGCGCCTACCTATTTCGGCCCGACCCAAGGCCTCAACCTACCTATTTGGCCTGACCCAAGGCCTCAACCTACCTATTTGGCCCGACCCAAGGCCTCAACCTACCAATCGGCGCCCGACCTAAGGCCCCAACCTACCAATTGGCCCGACCCAAGGCCTCGCCCTAACCTATTTGGCCCGACCCAAGGCCTCGTCCTAACCTATTTAGGCCCAACCCAAGGACTCAACCTACCCATCCGGCCTGACCCAAGGCCTCGCCCTAACAATTTGACCTGACCCAAGGCCTCAACTTACCCATCTAACCTGACCTAGAGCCACCGCCCAAGCACTTGGCCTGACCCAAGGCCGTATCACTTCCATACCATACCCACAATCAACGTTTTATTTTTATACATCCATCATGTACCTTGTGTTCAATCGAGCTCACCTGTTCGTGTTTTAGCATGATTCAGGGTCCTTGACTTGATCTGTCGACCAACTTTACCTAGACCTAGACCGTGACGTTTATCTCAACCAAACCAACCACTTGGTACTGCCGAACATGCCTAAACATTTCCTGTACCTCACCTGTTATATACCCTGGAGCTACTTCCTATGCCTTGGATACCAGGAATATATCACCCTTGTTTGGATAAACTATCGACCTTTGCCTACACATTGCTGGTTTGCTTGTCAAATCATGTACCCTCGTCGTACTACTGCATTTCAACATGCGTCTGCTTCATTGGACCTACCCCACCACCTTACCATCCTCTCTACAACATATACCCTGTATCAACCCTATCCCTGATTTCCCGTTCACTGCAATCTGTGATAGATTTGAGGGGGATTACCTATATCCTTAACATGAGAAACCACTTCATATTATTGTCCGCCGCAGCTTTACAGAACAAGCTACACAACAATAAGGGGCTAATGTAGACACCAAATCCGTGTCTTACGACCCCTTATGACCCGCATCCCATTTCGCAACCTAACCTCATTACCTAAACTTTACACAATTATTTATTAATTACCTTATAATTGATAAATTCACATCACCTTACCCACCACCTCACTTTGCCACCTCATCATGACCTAGCCCTAACCCTAAACTAACCTAATTAAGACCCATGACTTGGTCTAGACTCACGTCCATAACTAATGCCTCCTTACTCGCACCAAAATCCGACCTTCTAGCTACTTGACCAAGCCCGTAACTGATCTCTCGGGAGAAAAGCAGGGAAGGTGGGCTATTTTACTAAAAATCAGCCTACTTTTTCCTTACCAATGCCAGTTCCTACTCGACCGCCGTCGGTTATGCAACCGCCATCGGTTCCCTGTAAATGGGCTCCCCAAACCAAAACAATGGATCAGAATTTCATTTTGGAGATCAGTCAAAGGATTTCTGGATCAACAGAGAGCATTGCAAGCGAGGAACAGAGTCCAGATCTTCACTTGACAGAGCAGAGATGAGTGGAAGATACCGGAAGTGTTTACAACCAAGGAGATCAACTTGCATCTCGGTCAAAAACCAGTAAGTCAGATCTTACATGTCCTTTTGTTATAACATTTCTTACGCTTCTTGAATCTCAGTCCTCCTAAATCCATTTCTAAATCCACTACCCAACGTGCCATTGCATCTAACTGTCATTCTTTCACTTCTAATCATCCCATTTCCTAATACCATCCAAAAAACTAGCCATTACAAACACCATAGCTACCAAGAAGATCCTAGAACCCGCTGGTATCGGTTATCAGTAACTGGCATCAGTCATCAATAACCGCCATCAGTTCCTCTGACCAAAGACCAGAAAACCCAGCCTTTCCCCCTACCTAGTTCAACAAAATAATTTAATTGATATTTTGTAATCTTTTGTGTTAATTCATATTAGCAGGGGAACTGACCACCTTCGAAAGGAAGTTTTATATTTCCTGGGCCCAAGGTAGTTTCCTCATTTATTGTTTAATCAAAATCTTGTGGTCTTGTGTTCTTATTTGCAGGTAGTCCTTCCAAGACAAAAAGGAGTTCTCCACAGTCAGCCTGATCTTTCTCTACGGTACACGCATACCATCTAGACATTCAACAGGTATTCCTCCTAACCCTAACCTCATCTGTTTCTAAAAGGAATGAAAGGATAGAAGCAATTCTATTCCCCAGAAGCCGAAACATTCCGAGCGAAACAGTTGTAACCACCCGACATCCTGTTGTGTTTGGTTCCCAATCCCCCTCATGGTTGTGATCATGCTGTGTTTCCTGCAAAATACAAAATACCTCCTTCGGCCTTGCGGCCATGTCAAAATGTCCAAAATAACCATATGCATGAAATTTATTAACATCTACACGTAATTCAATTATCCATTGTTTCAAGATTTAAAACACAACTTAATTATGCATTTCATCATTATCCAAAGTTATAGTACTATAAATTCAACAACTACATTCTATTTATCATGGTGAAGAAATCCAATGTTAGAACACATGCAATATATCCATATAAAAATAATATCAGTATCTAATAGTCTGTCCATAAGCCAGTGTAGATCATACTGAAAACAAAATCTAATCATAACCCAAATGCAACTACTCACAAAACATCATGCTAATCAACGTAAGTATAAGTCATGTCCATATCCAAAAGTCTGCATAACTCAAAATGATAGTCAACTAAGTGTCATATTGAAGTGGGCATTACATCCCCCTCCCCTTAGACTAGACTTCCTCCTGGAAGTCACTAAAATAAGTGTGGAAACTGAGCTCGCAATGATGTAGCATCCTCCCAAGTAGTAGCAGTCTCATCGTACCTATCCCATTGGACCCGAACCTGATCAATCTCTCTGCTGCGAAGGCCCAGGGTCCTGCGATCTAAAATGTGCACGGGCTCCACCATCACCTGCCCCTGATCCTGCACCTACAATGCAGTCCAATCTAGCACATGAGAAGGATCAGAAATATATCTCTTAAGCACAGAAACGTGAAACACATCATGGACACGCGATAAGCTAGGTGGCAATGCTAGATGATAGGCTAAGGGGCCAAGGTGCTCCAAGATATCAAAGGGACCCACAAACCTAGGAGCAAGCTTAGAACCTTTTCCATAATGGATAGGGCTCTTATGCGGTCTGACACGAAGAAACACCTTCGTGCCTACCTCAATACTACGATCTGTCCTATGCTGGTCTGCATACTTCTTCTGTCTATCCTGCGCCTCCTACAATCTCTGTCTGATCAATGTAACCTACTGCTCCATGTCCTGTAATAATGCTGGCCCAAGAGAAGCCCTGTCCTCAATCCTGTCCCAGCTAAGTGGTGTCCTGCACTCTCTACCATATAATGCCTGAAAGGGAGCCATGCCTATAGAACTCTGCAAACTATTATTGTAGGCAAACTCTATTAAATACAGATACTCCTCCCATCTCGACTGATGATCCATCACGTACATCCTGAGCATATCCTCCAAAATCTGATTCACCCTCTCTGTCTGTCCATCTGTCTCAGGGTGATAAGCTGTGCTGAAATTAATCCTCGTCTCGAGGGCATACTGCATGGTGGTCCAGAAATGGGAAGTGTACAAAGGGTCGCAGTCACAAATGATCTTCCGCGGAATCCCATGTAATCTGACAATCTCATCAAGGTATACTCGTGCCACAGCACTTGCTGTATAGGTGGTCTTCACTGGAGAAAAGTGAGCTACCTTCGTCAATTTATCCACCATGACCATGATGGCGTCGTGATGGTATCTCGACGTAGGTAAACCAACGATGAAGTCCATAGAAATGGTGTCCCACTTCCACTCCGGTATGGCGTGAGGATAGAGGAGGCCAGCTGGATGTTGATGTTTGGCCTTTACCCTCTGGCACTCTAAACAGCAGGATACAAATGAGGCTACATCTCTCCGAAGTCCTCTCCAAAAATACAACTGTCTCAAGGTGGCGTGCATCTTCTTCACCCCGGGATGGGCTGAATACGGTGCATGATGAGCCTCTGTCAAAATGTCATGTCTCAAGCCTCCATCTCTAGGGACATATATCCGACCTCTGTGTCTGAGAAGGCCATCTGCCTCTAATGAGAATCCATCAAATCTCCCTTCAAGGGGTCTCTGAGACTCAATCTCTGCTCTGGCTGCAAGGTAGAAACTATCCTGAGGAAGCTACTGTAAGATCCTACTCCACAAATCTGTGCCCACTGAGGTGACCATAGCCACATGTCTCTGTCTACTCAAGGCATCTGCAACCACATTCTCCTTCCCTATCACATGCTCTATCTCCATGTCATACTCACAGAGTAACTCCATCCAATGCCGCTGATGAGCGTTGAGATTGGGTTGTGTGAAGAGGTGGCGAGGACTCAAGTGATCAATCCTGAGTGTAAATCTCCGGCCAAGAAGAAAATGTCTCCACCACACTAAGGCATGTACCACTGCTACAAGCTCAAGGTCATGGGTCGAATAATTGAGCTCATAATCTTTGAGTTTGTGGGACTCAAAGGAAACTACTCTACCCTCCTGCATTAACACACCTCCAATTCCTACCAAGGAAGCATCTGTGTAAACGTAGAACTCACCCTGAGGATCTGGCACTGCAAGAATAGGTGCTCTTGTAAGGCTTTCCTTCAGTGTACTGAAGGCCTGCTCACATCTATCTGACCATAAAAACTTCTTCCCTTTCCACTGAAGAGAAGTGATAGGGTGCGCAATCTGAGAAAAGTCCTGAACAAACCTCCTGTAGTACCCTGCTAGACCCATGAAACTACGCACCTCGGTCACACTAGTGGGTGCTGGCCAATCCATGATGGCTCGAATCTTGGAAGGATTGACTGCGATACCTTCCCCAGAAATGATGTGGCCCAAATACTACACCTCAGGCTGAAAGAATGCACACTTCTCCAAGTTCCCCTAAAGGTGCTGCTCGCAAAGACACTGAAGAACCTGGCGAAGGTGCTCCTCGTGCTCCTCACGTGTCCATGAGTAAATCATAATGTCATCAAGGAAGATAAGCACGAAGCAATCAAGGAAGGTCCTGAATAACCCATTCATCAAACTCATAAACACTGCGGGGGTATTCGTCAAACCGAAAGGTACCACTGTGAACTCGTAGTGGCCATATCTCGTGCGGAAAGCTGCCTTGTGAATATCTATCTCCGCAATCCTGAGCTGATGGTAACCTGACTTAAGATCTATCTTAGAGAAAACTGTAGCCCCCTTCATATGATCAAATAAATCATCAAAGCGTGGAAGGGGGTAACGATTCTTGATCGTTACTTTATTCAGCTGACGATAGTCAATACACAACCGAAGAGATCCATCCTTCTTCTTCACGAAGATAACTGGTGCACCCCAAGGGGATACACTAGAATGGATTAGGCCTTTCTCCAGAAGGCCCTCAAGTTGCAACTTGAGCTCACATAACTCAGGAGTAGTCATCTGATAAGGTGCTCGTGAGATAGGCTCTGCACCTGGAACTAGATCTATATGGAAATCGATCTCACGTGGGGGAGGTAATCCCGGTAACTCCACTAGGAACACATCAGCAAACTCTGATAAGATGGGATGGTCATCGAGGGAAGGTCCTCTGGACTCATCCTTTGATCTGTCACTGACCGTAATAGTAAACATCTGACAACTCTGTCGCACACATCGCTTAAGCTGCATAGCGGAGATGGTGCGAATAGATATGGCCCTCCTAACTCCTGATATCACTAACTCTACTCCAAGATCATCTATGCAAGCAATAGTCTTGTGGTAAAAATCCACTCTAGCTCTATGAGCAGACAACCAATCCATGCCTAAAATGATGCCATAAGATCCTAATGGAAGGATCCGAAGATCAGAAGTAGTGGTGAAGGGTCCCAAATCCACTACACACTCCTTGACTAAGGAGTCTACAGTAATTTTGGCTCCAGAAGCCATCTCAACATCCCAACTATGGCCCTGCCTAACTGCCACCAGCCTACAACGCTCTACTAAGGATGGTGTAATAAAAGAATTAGAAGAACCAGAATCAAATAATATAGAGGTGGAAATACCACCAACACTACCTGTCGTCTCAATCACAGTACTCTGATGCTCAGCCTGGTGGTTCTCGACCACTGCATAGATCCGATGACTCCGTGCCATATCTCCAACAGTAGGCTCTGAGCTCTGTGTCTTACCCTTGGTAGGGTTATGTGGGCAATCTCTCCAAAGATGTCCAACAACACCACACCCATAACAGCTGCCTGGTCCTCTCCAGTGGGAAGCAGATCCAGCTGGTACTCTAGATGACTGAGATACAGATCCTGACGATCCGGCTATGGACTACTGAGGTCTCTACTGACGAGCTCCTACTGACTGAGCTCTCGGTACACCCTGTGTCCTGATGGGACCCCTAGGAGGAGGCCACATACTACGTCCCCTCTGTGCATCGAATCTCTGAGGAGGTCGGTAAGGTGGGCGGGTCTGTTGCTGCTACTGCTGTGGTGGCCTGAATGAAGCTTGCCCTGAACTCTGTCCACCCCCGTGGAGGAGGAACTAACCCCTTCGACCTACTATCCTGCATCTGCTAGATACAGCTGCGAAATCTGTCTCTAGCCTGCTGCGTCTTTCCCCGTGTCTCCTCTGTAATATAGGCCTTCTCCACGGCCTCTGCTAATGTCTATGGGCAGTGAATGCGCACTGCGCCACTAAATCCAAATTTAGGCCCCGGATGAACCTATGAATCCGTACCTACTCATCTTGCATATAGTCGACGTACTGGAGTAGGTCTAGAAATCGACTCTCGTATTCTGCTACTTTCATTGATGCCTGACGGAGGTCATGAAACTCTCATTTATCCACTGCTGTATAAATCTCCTAGGTAAATACCTGCTCCTGAAAATGCTCCTCAAACAGCTCCCAGGTAATTGTCTCCGAGTCGACATGGAGCTTCTGCTCCTCGGTCCTCCACCAGACTCCTGCTCCATCCTTCAGAAGATAGATTGCAACACGAGCTTTCGTGTTGCTCAGTACAAGGGTAGAGCTTGAAACATCCGTTCAAGCTCACCAACCAGGCCTCTTCCTGAAAACCACCTGTATCACTCAAATAGTGAGATGGTCGTAGCTTCAGGATCTCCCTGATATGGTCTGCATCTGACGTATGACGAATTCTAGGTCTGTCTGAATGCTCCTCCCTCTGTCTAGGGCTCCGAGACCTGTCCCTATGTCCTGAGATCCTGTCCCCATGTCCTCTCTGTGGTGACTCTGCCCTAGCCGACTCTGCACACGGAAGTTCTTCTGCCCTGTGCTCCTCGCTGTGTCGAGGGGATGCCTGGGCATCTACTGATGGCTCCAAACTATGTCTAGCAAGTCGTCCTGCCAAGGGCTCTCCGCGTATAGCGGCATTGACATCTTGGAGTGTCTGCAAGATCTGAGGTAGGGATGGCTACTACGGCCTACTCTAGCAGTGGTATGTCTAGGTCTATATGCAGAGACCCCTTGCCCAATCCGCGCCTCCTGCACATATCAAGGCGAGAGTTAGTTCATCGTTCTAGGTCTTGTACTCAGTTTTCTAAATTTGTTGCTTACTATAATTATCAACATGGTGGTTTTATATTTTAAAACAAAAAGTCAGCTCTGCACTAGGTTGAATGTTCCTGTTTCTGCATGTTCTCGTGCGTGTGCCCAAGGGTCCAAGCTTCGAACCCCACGGCTCTGATACCAAAAATGTGACGCCGAAAAAGACGACGCTCGCTCACGACGACGGCGACGACGACGACGCCGCGCCACAAACATTAAACCCGAAAATGCAACAATTTTTTTTTTTAATTATTTAAGCAAGGTAGTGAGTCCTTGCATATTGGTTTATTTTATCTACAACAGTTTTTGATGACCCTGCTTGACCTTGATCAACTGTAAAGCTTCAATCTTTTACTTTGTATTTCGATCGTTTCACAAACTAGAACTAGGAGGGTCGATCTTTCGAGTTAATTCTGTCTCATGTCTGATGATTTACTTCAATATGTGATGTGTTCAATGTCTAACCTTAGTGGATAATTTCAATCTATCAAGCATGGTGATATTCACTGATTACTCAAGGGGTATTTGACCATTGACTTCATTTTCACTTTATGGTCCATTGTATAAGAGGATATATCGTGACGATGGTAAATGCATATATTACATATATATATATATGATGTATATTTCTTTTTAATATATTTTACACATGTATACTTGCAAAGATATGTCGCACATTAGGATAAACCATACTATTGGCACTAATCTATTGTTAACTGCATTAGTATAATCTTTTAATGTATGTTCCTAGGTATATGTAATACCTTGGAGGATCTAAATACTAGTTTAATTATAAGTGATATATATATATATATATATATAATACCACCAAGTTTATGCGTCTCTTAACCATAAGTCTATTATGCTTATATTTCACCATACAATTTGAAATTTGGATTAAACCTTCGAATAAGATCTCAAATGGCTTGGTGAGCTTTATTGGAGCCCAAGCTACTCCACACAACTCAGCGAGTTAAATATTACTTGACATTGGGGGAGGTGGGTCTCATCAACACATACTATCATGGGCAATTTAAGAACTCCCCGCACTGCCCACTGTAAATCTCAACTCCTACAAACCGCATACAACCTTTACATCCACTTAGCCTTCTATAAAATGAAATCACTTATCTGCATAGACTTAGCCAACGCCGTTTCTTTTATACTGTCCTGGCCACGCATTAAGAGGAAAGGCGTAATGTGGTGGTTACTGGATGGAACTACAGTGCGAGTGTAGCAGGTGGAAACACTAGGTTTCAAATGTCTCGGTACCGCGTGGGTAAAGGGCTACGTGATGGTTACAGATGGAAGCCATAGATCAATGGAACGGCGCTACTGACCCGTTGTTGTCTCGGCCCCCTAGCCCGCACGTGCTGAATGAATGATGGTTTTGATATGAAGTTAGCAAACCAGAGTGAAGGCATCGTTGCTCCGTCTGGGTTAATTTATTTGAGCGCGCTTAAGCAAGCTGGTTGTCCAACTATGTTGTAGATGGAGCTTCAGGTGAGTCGAATGCACCTTCATATTCGGGTTTCCTCCCTAGTTCAAGAGATTTTTAGGTCAAATCGATTGAGCACAGTGAAAGAGGTAGGACAGTTACGACCTGCCACGGCAGTCAGCCAAGCGGCCACAGCAATAAAACAACTCTTGTCATGATTTAGTGCTTAAGACCTAGCCATTGCAGCTGGAAAAAATCCAACTTATGTTGTTATCTGTTCAATATCTGTTATGGATCCCTGGAGAACATGTGGTTCTCCGAAACAAAGAATCTCGATTTCTTATCAAAATCTCGGTGGGGGTAAACTGATTCCTTCTTAGTGACCAATACAGTTACATAAGTTGATTTTGGGACATGCTGAGAATGTGACCTGGGGCCAAATCAAACTGCAAAACGCAAACATACTATTTCTTAGGTCCAGTCAAACCTTCTTTGGCAAGTTTCCCATTCACAGATGCTTTAAGCATGAAAAAACAAATCCAGTTACATTTCTGTCCCTGTTATCTCATTCAGTGTTGATTTCCTTTTTACGAATTCAGGAAGACGAGTCCTTCACGGCATATAAACTAGCTGAGCTATTTGAAAAATCGATGAAAAAACACTCCATAGGACGTTGCCCGAGTTTGACCTAAGAGTTTTAGCCAAATGAGTCTGGCTCTGTTCATTTTCACTTGCGAGAGGAGCGAACTGAGCCCTTGTCCAGTAGAGGAGTATTATAGAAATCATGACAAAGGAATTTAAATCGTTATCATAACATTCTAGCACAGTGAGGCTCACATTTGAATTTGTTGGTACGTCGGTCACGGCATGACTACGTAGGTTCATGTATATAGGTCATTGACATTAGTTTATTGATACGTAGGTCCTATTAGTATTATATCTTGGTTGATAGTTTTTGATAACATATATTTGTTGATAACAAATATAATAATTAAAGGTACTATTAATATAATTAGAACTTAAAAATAGTAAACACATTAGTTGTAATATTACCTAGATATGAATTGTATTGAAAATATTAGTTTCCTTTATTAAACATTGAGGAGATGTTGGGTAATTAACTTCATTAAGCTTAGAGTATTTCTGCATCAATATCTCCTTCTAGCACAACTTTAATGGACATTATATGGGATTTTCAAGCATAGGTTGATTTCATTTCCTTCTATCAATTTGTCAATGGATTTTACAATGAATTCATAATTGAATAAAAACATAAAGAGAGCTAGAGCTTAAAATGCTTCATTGGCATAATAAAAGCCATTTAAAAAAAAAAACAAAAAAACAAAAACTTAAGTCTTTCCATCAACTATACAAGAAGAGATAATGCACTATTTTTCCAACCTTTCCAACTACATCACTTTCAAGTAACAAAACAAAATTTTTAATATATTATCTTTTGTAATTTCTTTCCAACATTCCACAAAAGAATTCAAAAACATTTCCAATAAGTTTTAGAGTAAGAATTACTAACATTTCAATACAACTTTCCTTCAAAATCTTGTTACAACATCTTCCTACTTCATGTGGAAACAAATTTTACAATAGTGTGGACACCTTTAAAATACAAAGCTATATTCAGCCATGTGACTTTTGGGGCAAATATCCACTACAAGGTCCTTTATTTTTTGAAGTAAAAACATGGTGGTTTCAACTTTCTGTCATCATACAACGTTACAACAAAATAATGTATATAAGGGAAATGGAAAGAGTCTTCACAAGCTCCAAGGTGTTCTTCTTCCATAGCTCTAAGTTCCAAGTATTTCAATTCACAACCAAAATAAGGGGAGAGGCAACACTCTCCTCTCAACCAAAAACTCAATGGAGAAGAGAAGCAATCTCCTCCATTTACCCCCGAGCCCCAAACACAACACAATGAAAGGGTGGTCTCCAACTCAAGGCAACAACACTTGCTTCCACAATACAAATTTCTTCACAACATTCAAGGCTAAAATAAAAAGAAACAAAAGGACACACACAAATAACACAAAACATTTCGTAACAAGGATTTCATCGAAGCCAACAAGAGAAGGACACTATGGGAAAGTTTTCCTTATGCCTCCCCATTGAAATGAGATGCCCATCCAAACCCTCCATAATAAAAATCAAGCCCCCTAAGACTCTTATGCGTCCCTCAAGTACCCCTTTTTCCTCCCAAACTCTTATACCTACCTCCTCTTATGGCTCCCTCAAGGACAAGGTAAGAATGTAGAACATTCTTACCCAAGATGGGCATCCCTCTCAAACTCCCTCCACAATTTTCTATTCTACTCTTATGCCTCCCTCATGAGTTTTCCCATAGACCTCTCCTACACTGCACCTTAAGCATTCTATCCATTTTTCCACAACACACAAAAGTAAACATACATTATTCTACAATTTTAAGCATAGAAGCAACAACTATAAGAAAGCAAAAAGGGAGAAGTTTTCCTACCTCTCCATTGGAGAAGCCTAAACCAAGAAGCTTTGTCCAAGCTCCCTCCAAAAACAATCCAAGCATGCAAGTCCAAGCTCCTTCTTTTCTCTTTCTCCCAATTCTTTTCTCTCCCAAAGGAAAATAAAAGAAAAGAAATCCTCAACAAAAAACCTCCAACCCCCTCAACAAGAGAGGAAATTTCCATAAATAGACAACAAGGGAAGGGTGAGGATGATGTGGCTCCATGTAGGATGCCACATCTCACATCCTCAAGACCACCTCCCTTAGTCAACTCAATTCCCAAACCACAATAAATGGGTGGTTGGGTTGAATGACATCTCTTTTCCACATCCAATCCCTCCCCATGTGCCTTAAGGCACAATTAAATGCAAATGGAAGAAAAAGTGCACTCCAAAGTCACATTTCCCTTCCCAAAACAATAAATAATCCCATTTTTGGCTTCCCAACCCATAGATAATGGTTGGTAAGGGGTTTTGGGAAGTGTGGGGACAAGTTTAACTTGTCCCACAAGTCCCCCAAAATTGCCCTCAATTTCAAATTCGAGATTCAAAGAACTTGGAGTGGTCAACACTCAAAACAAGCATTCAAAAACAAGAAGAAAACACAAGGCTCAAGGAGCCAACCATCAATATTAATTACACCCACTAGACTTCCCTCCAAAACTAAGAAAAATTACAGACAAGGTGTAAAATTAATCTAAACATACTTAGCAAAAGTAATTTAAAAAAGACATGACAAATGAAATCACCTACTAAAGTAAGTTAAAACAAGTAATTAAAATTCTTAACCCCTTGGTCACATTAGAAAAATTTCCCCCTCATGGAAATTTTTCTTAACAACATAAAAAAAAAGAAAACTAAAGGTAACACAATACAATTCACTAGTTGCCTTGACGACCAAATGTTGTAACCTACCCGACATCCTGTTGTGTATTTGGTTCCCAATCCCCCTTTATGATTGTGATCATGTTGTGTTTCCTGCAAAATAAAAAATAACCTCCTTCGGCCTTGCGGCCATGTCAAAATGTCCAAAATAACCATATGCATGAAATTTATTAACATCTATACGTAATTCAATTATCCATTATTTCAAGGTTTAAATCACAACTTAATTATGCATTCCATCATTATCCAAAGTTATAGTAATGTAAATTCAACAACTACATTATACTTATCATGGCGAAGAAATCCAATGTTAGAACACATGCAATATATCCATATAAAAATAATATCAGTATCCAATAGTCTGTCCATGAGTCAGTGTAGATCATACTGAAAACAAAATCCAATCATAACCCAAATGCATCTACTCACAAAACATCATGCTAATCAACGTAAGTATAAGTCATGTCCATATCCAAAAGTCTGCATAACTCAAAATGATAGTCAACTAAGTGTCATAGGGAAGTGGGCATTACACTATTGGTAAACATATATTTTTAGGAGAGAATGAAAAACACTTGACACACGTCTTTGTTATTTTGATTCTGAAATTTGTTGATTTTTTATGATTCTTGATCAAATAAGGTTTTTTATTACATAGAAAATATGAATAAAACTTACAGAGAAGGCACGCGCCGATTATTTAGTTATTGTGTATTATTAAAGTGTAGGAAAGCAGTGGAGTGTTTAGGGATATTTGGGTAAATGGTTACAGGCAGTAGAGCATTAGGTGACATTAGACATATTTGGCTACGTAGCGAATGTTGATGTAGTTCATGCCCTTGTAGAGGCCATCGTTCTTGGTGGTGACAACCGTCTCTCCCGTGGTGAGAAGATCAACCTGCTCGTATGAGAATTTGACATCGCACTTGGCCAGTGTGGCTTGTAGATCAACCTTCACGGTTTTACCAGGGTCCACTGTCACATGGTAGTTGGCCCCAACGCTCTTCAATCTCTCTTCAGTTCTTCCCCACTCCGTCGTGGTGGTAACATCCTCGGACACGGTGACACCCGGTGCTAGCTACCTCGGGGACTCCGGCGGTGATGGTGGCGGAGATGTCGGTGGTGAAAGACACAGAGTTGTTCCAAGACCTGCTCTTCTTGTCGGTGTAGGTGAAAGGCAGCTCAGTGGTGGCTGGATGGTCGGTGTCATTGGTGGCGGTGTTGGTGCCCAGAAGCAGCGCCTGCCCTTGCTGGATCTCATCACTGCCCACGTCGTACACGACGGAGTGCACGCTGCGGTGGAGCACAGGCTCCTCCACGCCAAACTGAGCAGTTTTTTTCAAGTGACCAGGTGCCGGCGTTGAGGCAGTCGTTTTTATCGTCGGTGGTGAGCCTTTTGCAAAACGCATCGTTGCCCAGGCAACGCAACCCCACCGTTTTGAGATCCACCTTCACGGGAAGAAAGAGCAAGTCCTTGTTTGAGGTGTCGAACCCCTCTGCGGGGGTGTCTGCCCAAATCCAGTTGGGACTGCGCCTCCAGAAACTATTATGGTATAAGGGGGTCAAAGCATATAACTATGTCCCAATTTTTGTAGTTTTTTGTACTTTCAGCAAACTATGTCTGACAACTAAAACATGACCAAACACATATAAAATGACCAAACATGCATTTTTAAGAGGCTATAAATACCAAGGTGCAGGGCATCCAGAATTTACCTAATTTTTTAAATTTTTATAGTATTTTTTAATTATTTATTTACTAGTCAGATTTTAAAATATTTATGGCCACAAAGTGGGACACACTTGTATGCTTTGACCCAAGGACTTGATCCTCACAACTCCCTCCCCGTGTCCCTCTTTTCTGCTCACGGGCACCACTTGGAATCTCATGCGCTAGCTGGCGATGTCAGTTGCGAAGAACTGCTGATACGGGTGGCCCTCCTGACCACATCGACCCCAGATAATTTCCGTTGTCTCCTTTAAGAACAATGTACTCGGGAAGCGTTGCAGTGGCCATGATAATAAATTAATGCCTTATCCAAATATGCAGTGCTCTCAACCCGTTTGCTTTGCTTTTTAACACTACCCTGCTTATGTCTTTATAGCTACATTTCCCGTCCCTTGCATTTGTATTTAGACACGACTCCCTCCCCGTGTCCCCTCTCCATTGCTCACAGGCACCACTTGGAACAACTGCTGATACGGGTGTTCTTCTGCAGATATCTTCAGCAAAAATATATAAGTTCCAATTTTATGCAATTCAATTAAATGTAAAAGATATTCATATTTAGTACAGTGAACCTTATCTCGGCCAAATTCCGTGTCTTATTGGAAATTTATAATCCTCATTGATAAGTTCCAGCTTATACAATTTAACTTTATATAAATTTATCTCCTCTCCTTTAAATTATGTGTCTTGATGGAAATTTATAATATTAATTGATAAGTTCTAATTTATGTAATTCAATTTTATGTAAAAGATATTCATATTTATTGTGAATATTATTTCCCACAAATTTTTGTTTTGTTGAAAAATTTCTGATCTTTATTAATAAGTTCTAAGCTTATGCAATTCAACTTTATGTAAAATATATTTATATTTATGGCTAATGGTGATAGATAATGTGTTATTTGGGGTTATAACATGATAGTAATATTTTAAATATTTTCAAAACTTATTTCATCCCAATTTTTATTTTCATTTTCATTTTCATTATGCTTTGATTGACTTATATTACTAGCAATCGTATCTGGAGTGTATGATGGAAATGCCATAGGGGATGCAGCGAAGAATTGAAATTTGAGGAAGCGAAAAAGAGGGAAAATATGACGGGCAGTTGGAAAGGGGTTTGAGGGCTCAAGGGAAGGGAATTCTGCATGTTTGTAAAAAATAAGGCACATAAAATAACAACTAGCAGAAATAAAATAAAGAATTGCAAATAAAACATATTATTGCAAACTCATATCAGCACTTTTGTGCATATATTTCTCTTTCCTTCACAGAGCTTTGGCTCAATACAATTTCTCTGAATGTGTTTGATATTGAAACACTTATAATTGCCTCTAATAAATAGATGGCTTCATCTAACAACAAAACACTCAACACTTCTAAAAATAGAACTAAAAAACACATGTTTTTGTGCAATACAAAGCATTTGATTTATTTGATTTAATAGCTTTTCCAAAAACTAGGAATCTAAAACTAAATCATCTAATATTAAAAACATGTAAAAAGCAAACTGTATTTTGCTTTTCTAGGGGCAAAATTGCTCTTTTTCTAACACTCCCCTTAATTTTGACCTTCAAGCTTTTATTTTTTTGGAGCTGAGTGTGCACTTCTAGATCTAACATATTCCAAATCAAAAACTCCCAGACAAGTTCTCAAATACTCAAAAACTTTATTTCCAAAAGATTTCGTAAAGATATCTGCAAATTGATCTTCGGATCTACAAAATTCAAGACAAAATTCCTTGTTGTTAACCAACTCGCTGATGAAGGGATACATCGTGTCTATGTCTATGCTCCTCTTGTGAAAAACATGATTTTTGGACAATGTTATTGTTGAATTGTTGTGAAAAAAAATCTTTGTGGCATCCTCTTGATTCTGCCTCAAATCTTTCAACACTCTTCTCATCCAAACACCCTGACATGTTGCTCATGTTGCTGCTACATACTCTACTTCTGCTGAAGATAGTGTGACTATGGGCAGCTTCTTCAATGCCCGTGAAACTATGCATGTTTCCAGGTGAAAAGCATAATCGGATGTGCTCTTTCTGTCATCAATGCTTCTGGCACTATCACTGTCTGTGTAATGTAGTGCCTCAAAAAGACGCCACTCCCGTCGCCGCGCCACAAACAAACAACCCAAAAAAAAATGCGAAAATCTTTTTTTTTTTAAAAGGGGGGGGGGGGGTGTGCCCGCATACAGGCTTGAACTACAACAGTCACGATAAAGCTTCGTGAACAAATATGTTTAATTTAACCTCATTTGACGTTTCACAAACGAAGAGGAGGGTTGTTATTCGAATTGATTAGACCAATGTCTGATAATGTCGTAATAACAACATTTCTGAAAGTTGACTCCAGAGTATGATATAATTTATTTTGAAGTGAATACACTAACCATTCAATTTTTATAATACTTCGCATTATTAAACTGAGCTGACTAAATTTGTTATTAGCCAATTCAATTGGACTGCCTGCTTCACTGATTTGTTATTGGGCAATTTCATTGTAGTGGGTGAGTTGTTAAGGTTGCATGCCTTGGCGAGCGCTCTATTCAACTTGGCCAGACAGAGTCATGGACCTTGGCTTTCATACATATATGTCACCGCCCACGTCTTATTTAACTCCGTCTTTAATTATCAATAGTATCACAGGTCGATAATGTATTATGCTCCCACCATGGTGGTAAAAATTTGGGCACCTCGCTATAAAGCTCGGCCACTATACCATGTGGTAGCAGGAGGGAGTTGGTGTAGTAATGCCGCTATTATGCTATATAGAATTTTATACTAGCTTTCTCCATACTTTGAAGTATGACCTATATCAATAGGGACAGATTTGTTTCAATTGATTGTAGTGACATAAAAACATTTTACAAATAAAACAAATTTAAAAAAAAACATTTTAGAGTGATGATTATGAAGGTGGGTGCGGCACTCTAGGATTTGAATTTGAGTTCAAAAGAAAACTTGGGGTGGGTGGCTTTAATAGCCACCTGCCATACATTTAAAACCCCCTCCATGCGTGCAAGTCACTTTCCTCAGCCGCATATCATTTACTTGTTAGATTTTGCAAATCCTTTTACTTGCTACGTCGGCCTGTTGTTGGATACTGCCCCCCCCCGGCCGCACAATTTAATATGGTGGTTAAGAATGAATCCACGGAACAGAGTAGCAGGTGAAAATGCCATTCAATCGCCCAGACTGCATGGAAGACAACGTGGGAAATTATAGGTGAGTTTAGCAGCGGTTCAACTGGATTTATTTTTCTTTCTTTTATTTTTTTGTTGTCCCTAGGCACGTGAGGAGGCGAGCTACCTCCACTTTCATTGGGTGCAGCAAGGTGTAATCATGGCGGGGTTCCACAGGGGCATCTGCACAGAGGAGACAGGCAGTGGGCGCGTCCAGACCAGTGGCCGTTCCAACTCCTTGCTACTTATCTGTTCAGTATCGGATGCATCCTCAAAGAAAACGGGGTCCGCCTTCAAAAACCCATAACAAACTCACTTAAGGGATAGTGAAGGCGTCTCCAAGAATCGATTGGGGCAGTGAATGTGTTACCTCGGGGACCCGAAGAGATTAATTGCGTAGATTCTCTAATGCGTCCATACCAATTCCAAAATACAGCCCGTGGCAACAGTGTCACGTAGAGGTGGGTCTGTCACAGATGGGAATGGCTCGTGGAGGAAGCTTTTTTTGAAGTGGATCTGTTTCATATCAAAATATACAAGAAGCGCAATTCTTTTTTAGCTATTACAAGAGCATTTCAGCATGTATTACTTTTATTACTGTCACTAATATGTACACTGATTATACAGGGACCCATGAGTATTTAATTGTTTTATATATAACCCGAACGTACAGTTTTGTTTTTTTAAGTGTTTTTTAGCTTACTCCTTTCTGCTATTCTATGGGCGCCTCCTACGTAGAGGTTGGCCTGTTTCATGGCAGAATATTCAGAAGCCAACTGTTAAACAAAACAAAGAAAAATGCAACGTTAAAAAGAATATAATCCTGTACCAACAGCGACTGTTCAGTTTCATCTTACACGGCGAAGTTTATCTTAATATGCTCCTATCAATATAAAGGAAAGATTGTTAATATATTGATCGTAATAAGACTTGATAATGACTTCAAAATTTTAGCATTGATTTAATAGGAGTAGTATTTAAACATTCAGTTTCCTCTTTAAACGTTAAGGGCATGTGTGGATGATCTTGATAAGTTTTTAAGTATTTGTATTAACATTTGTTTCTGTCCATCTTAATAGACATTGCATGGGGTTTTAAGTACATTGATTTGTTTCCTTCTATACTTGTCAAAAATTTTACAATGGATACCTAAAAGAAGGTAAACATAATAGATCTAGAACATGATTCACTTTATTGGCACCATGGAAATTCAATAAAACTTAACTCTATCCATCCATACTACAAGAAGAAAATAGACACTAATATTCTCACTTTTCAATACCCTTTTTTTTGCAACAAAATGAGATCTAGTATGTATGTATTTCTTTTTTTGTAAATATCCTAACATTCAACATAAGAGTCCAACAATATTTTTATTAAGATTTAAACAAGATCTACTAACATCAACATTACAACCATGTATTGAACTTTTGGCACATATCACTCTCTTACTTTCATGTGGAACGAACCTTTACAATAATGTAAACACCTTTCAAGTAAATTTTGCATTCAACCATGTGACTTTTGGGGCAAATATAGATTACAATGTCCTTTATTTTTGAAATGAAAACAAGATGATACAACTTTCTTTCTCATACAAATTTTACAACAAAATAATATATACAAAGGAAAAAGGAAGAAGTCTTCACAAGCTCCAAGGTGTTCTTCATCCATGCTCCAAGTTCCAAGTATTTCAAATCACAACCAAGATAGGGGGAGAGGCAACACTCTCCTCCCAACCAAAACTCAATGGAGAAGAGAAGCAATCTCCTCCATTGACCCCCGAGCCCCAAACACAACACAATGAAGGGTGGTCTCCAACTCAAGGCAACAATACTTGCTTCCACAATACAATTTTCTTCACAACATTCAAGGTTTAAAAGAAGAAAAAAAAGGGAAACACAAATAACACAATACTTTTCACAACAAGGCTTTCATCCAAGCCAACAAGAGAAGGAACTATGGGAAATTTTTCCTTATGCCTCCCCATTGAGATGAGATGCCCATCCAAACCCTCCACAATAAAACTCAAGCCCCTATGACTCTTATGCCTCCCTCAAGTACCCCTTTTTCCTCCCATACTCTTATGCCTCCCTCCTCTTATGGCTCCCTCAAGGACAAGGTAAGAATGTGAACCTTCTTACCCAAGATGGGCATCCCTCTCAAACTCCCTCCACAATTTCCTAATTCTACTCTTATGCCTCCCTCATGAGTTTTCCCATAGACCTCTCCTATACTACACATTAAGCATTCTATCCATTTTCCACAATACACAAAAGTAAACATACATTTTCCACAAATTTAAGCATAGAAACAACAACAATAAGAAAGCAAAAAGGGAGAAGGTTTCCTACCTCTCCATTGGAGAAGCCTAAACCAAGAACTTTGTCCAAGCTCCCTCCAAAACAATCCCAAGCATGCAAGTCCAAGCTCCTTCTTTTTTTCTTTCTCCCCAATATCTTTCTCTCCCCAAAAGAAAATAACAAAAAGAACTCTCCAACAAAAACCTCCAACCCCCTCAACAAGAGAGGAAGTTTCCATAAATAGACAAAAGGGAAGGGTGAGGGTGATGTGGCTCCATGTAGGATGCCACATCACACATCCTCAAGACCACCTCCCATAGTCAACTCAACTCCCAAAACACAATAAATGGGTGGTTGGGTTGAATGACATCTCTCTTCCACATCCATCCCTTCCCATGTGTCTTAAGGCACAATTAAATGCAAAAAAGAAGACAAGTGCACTCCAAAGTCACATTTCCCTTCCCAAAACAATAAATAATCCCCTTTTTGGATTCCCAACCCATAGATATGGTTGGTAAGGGGTTTTGGGAAGTGTGGGACAAGTTCAACTTGTCCCACAAGTCCCCCAAAATTGCCCTAAATCTCAAATTCGAGATTCAAAGAATTTGGAGTGGTCAACACTCAAAACAAGCATTCAATACAAGAGGAAAACACAAGGCTCAAGGAGCCAACCATCAAAATTAATTACACCCACTAGACTTCCCTCCAAAACTTAAAAAAAATTAAACAAGATGTTAAATTAATCTAAACATACTTAGCAAAAGTCAAAGTAACAAAAAGACATCACAAATGAAATCACCTACCAAAGTAAGTTAAAACAAGTAATTAAAATTCTTACCCCCTTGGTCACATTAGAAAATTTCCCCCTCATGGAAATTTATTCCTAACAACATAAAAGAACAAAGGTAACACAATACAATTCACTAGTTGCCTTGACGACCAAATGTTGTAACCACCCGACATCCTGTTGTGTTTGGTTCCCAATCCCCCTCATGGTTGTGATCATGTTGTGTTTCCTGCAAAATACCTCCTTCGGCCTTGCGGCCATGTCAAAATATCCAAAATAACCATATGCATGAAATTTATTAACATCTATACGTAATTCAATCAATCATTATTTCTAGGTCTAAATCACAACTTAATTATGCATTCCATCATTATCCAAAGTTATAGTAATGTAAATTCAACAACTACATTCTACTTATCATGGCGAAGAAATCCAATGTTAGAACACATGCAATATATCCATATGAAAATAATATCAGTATCCAATAGTCTGTCCATGAGCCAGTGTAGATCATACTGAAAACAAAATCTAATCATAACCCAAATGCATCTACTCACAAAACATCATGCTAATCAACGTAAGTATAAGTCATGTCCATATCCAAAAGTCTGCATAACTCAAAATGATAATCAACTAAGTGTCATAGGGAAGTGGGCATTACATCCCCCTCCCCTTAGACTAGACTTCCTCCTGGAAGTCACTGAAATAAGTGTGGAACCTGAGCTCGCAATGATGTAGCATCCTCCCAAGTAGCAGTAGTCTCATCGTACCTGTCCCATTGGACCCGAACCTGATCAATCTCTCTACCGCGAAGGCCCAGGTTCCTACGATCTAAAATGCGCACGGGCTCCACCATCACCTGCCCCTGATCCTACACCTGCAATGCAGTCCATTCTAGCATGTGAGAAGGATCAGAAATATATCTCCTAAGCACAGAAACGTGAAATACATCATGGACGCGCGATAAGCTAGGTGGCAATGCTAGACGATAGGCCAAGGGACCGAGGCACTCCAAGATCTGAAAGGGACCCACAAACCTAGGAGCAAGCTTAGAACCTTTTCCATAACGAATAGGGCTCTTATGTGGTCTGACACAAAGAAACACCTTCTTGCCTACCTCAAAACTGCGATCTGTCCTATGCTGGTCTGCATACTTCTTCTGTCTATCCTGCGCCTCCTGCAATCTCTGTCTGATCAAGGTAACCTGCTACTCCATGTCCTGTAATAATGCTAACCCAAGAGAAACCCTGTCCTCAATCCTATCCCAGCTAAGAGGTGTCCTGCACTCTCTACCATATAAGGCCTGAAAAGGAGCCGTGCCTATAGAACTCTGAAAATGATTATTGTAGGCAAACTCCACCAAATACAGATACTCCTCCCATCTCGATTGATGATCCATCACGTACATCCTGAGCATATCCTCCAAAATTTGATTCACCCTCTCTGTCTGTCCATCTGGTCTCTGGGTGATAAGCTGTGCTGAAATTAATCCTCCTCCCGAGGGCATACTGCACGGTGGTCCAGAAATGGGAGGTGTACAAAGGGTCGCGGTCGCAAATGATCTTCCACGGAATCCCATGTAATTTGACAATCTCATCTAGGTATACTCGTGCTACCGCACTCCCTATATAGGTGGCCTTATACTGGAGAAAAGTGAGCTACCTTCAATCAATTTATCCACCGTGACCATGATGGCGTCGTGATGGTATCTCGACGTAGGTAACCCAACAATAAAGTCCATAGAAATGGTGTCCCACTTCCACTCCGGTATGGCATGAGGATAGAGGAGGCCAGCTGGATGTTGTTGTTCGGCCTTTACCCTCTGGCACTCTAAACAGTGGGATACAAATGAAGCTATGTCTCTCCGAAGTCCTCTCCAAAAGTACAACTGTCTCATGGTGGCGTGCATCTTCTTCACCCTGGGATGGGCTGAGTAAGGTGCACGATGGACCTCTGTCAAAATATCATGCCTCAAGCCTCCATCTCTAGGAACATAAATCTGGCCTCTGTGTCTAAGAAGACCATCTGCCTCTAATGAGAATCCATCAAATCTCCCCTCAAGGGGGTCTCTGAGACTCAATCTCTACTCTGGCTGCAAGGTAGAAACTATCCTGAGGAAGCTGCTGCAAGATCCTACTCCACAAATCTGTTCCCACTGAGGTGGCCATAGCCACATCTCTCCGTCTACTCAAGGCATCTGTAACCACATTCTCCTTCCCTTTCACATGCTCTATCTCCATGTCATACTCACAGAGTAACTCCATCCAACATCACTGACGAGTGTTGAGATTGGGCTGCGTGAAGAGGTGGCGAAGACTCAAGTGATCAGTCCTGAGTGTAAATCTCTGGCCAAGAAGAAAATGTCTCCACCGCACTAAGGCATGTACCACTACTGCAAGCTCAACGTCATGGGTCAGATAATTGAGCTCATAATCCTTGAGTTTGTGGGACTCAAAGGCAACTACTCTACCCTCCTGCATTAGCACTCCTCCAATTCCTGCCAAGGAAGCATCTGTGCAAACGTAGAACTCTCCTGAGGATCTGGCACTGCAAGAATAGGTGCTCTCATGAGGCAACTCCTTCAGTGTACTGAAGGCCTGCACACACCTATCTGACCATAAAAAACTTCTTCCCTTTCCGCTGAAGAGAAGTGATAGGGTGCGTAATCCGAGAAAAGTCCTGAACAAAACTCCTGTAATACTCTACTAGACCCATGAAGCTACGCACCTTGGTCACACTAGTGGGTGCTGGCCAATCCATGATGGCTCGAATCTTGGAAGGATCGACTGTGATACCTTCCCCTGAAATGATGTGGCCCAAATACTGCACCTCAGGCTGAAAGAACACACACTTCTCCAAGTTCCCGTAAAGGTGCTGCTCGCAAAGACACTGAAGAACCTGGCGAAGGTGCTCCTCGTGCTCCTCACGTGTGCGTGAGTAAATCAGAATGTCATCAAGGAAGATGAGCACGAAGCCATCAAGGAAGGTCCTGAATACCCCATTCATCAAACTCATAAACACTGCGGGGGCATTCGTCAAACCGAAAGGTACCACTGTGAACTCGTAGTGGCCATATCTCGTGCGGAAAGCTGTCTTGTGGATATCTGTCTCCGCAATCCTAAGCTGATGGTATACTGACTTAAGATCTATCTTAGAGAAAACTGTAGCCCCCTTCATTTGATCAAATAAATCATCAATGCATGGAAGGGGGTAACGATTCTTGATCATTACTTTATTCAGCTGACGGTAGTCAATACACAACTGAAGAGATCCATCCTTCTTCTTCACGAAAATCACTGGTACACCCCAAGGGGATACACTAGGATGGATTATTCCTTTCTCCAGAAGGCCCTCAAGCTGCAACTTGAGCTCACATAACTCACAGGACTAGTCATCCGATAGGGTGCTCGTGAGATAGGCTCTGTGCCTGGAACTAGGTCTATATGGAAGTCGATCTCACGTGGGGGAGGTAATCCTGGTAGCTCCCCTGGGAACACATCAGAAAACTCTGATAAGATGGGATGATCATCGAGGAAAGGTCCTCTGGACTCATCCTTTGATCTGTCACTGACCGTAATAGCAAACAACTGACAACCCTGTCATGCACACCAGCTTAAGCTGCATAGCGGAGATGGTACGAATGGATACGGCCCTCCTAACTCCTGATATCACTGACTCTACTCCAAGATAATCTATGCAAGCAATAGTCTTGTGGTAACAATCCACTCTAGCTCTGTGAGCGGACAACCAATCCATGCCTAAGATGATGCCATAAGATCCTAATAGAAGGATACGAAGATCAGAAGTAGTGGTGAAGGGTCCCAAATCCACTACACACTCCTTGACTAAGGAGTCTACCGAAATCTTGGCTCCAGAAGCCATCTCAACGTCCCAACTATGGCCCTGCCTAACTGCCACCAGCCTACAATGCTCTACTAAAGATGGTGCAATAAAAGAATCAGAAGAACCAGAATCAAATAATATAGAGGTGGAAATACCACCAACACTACCTGTCGTCTCAATCACAGTACTCTGATGCTCAGCCTGGCGGTTCTCAACCGCTACGTAGATCTGATGACTCCGTGCCATATCTCCAACAGTAGGCTCCGAGCTCTGTGTCTTACCCTTGGTAGGGTTATGTGGGAAATCTCTCCAAAGATGTCCAACAACACTGCAGCCATAACAGCTTTCTGGTCCTCTCCAGTGGGAAGCAGCTCTAGCTGGTATTCTAGATGACTGAGATACAGATCATGACGATCCGGCTATGGACTGCTGAGGTCTCTGCTGATGAGCTCCTACTGACTGAGCTCTCGGTGCACCCTGTGTCCTGATGGGACCCCTAGGAGGAGGCCCCATACTACGTCCTCTCTGTGCATCGAATCTCTGAGGAGGTCGGTAAGGTGGGCGGTTTTTACTGCTGCTGCTGCTGCGGTGGTGGCCTGAATGAAGCTTGCCCTAAACTCTGTCCACCCCGTGGAGGAGGAACTGACCCCTTCGACCTACTATCCTGCATCTGCTGGATACAGCTCCGAACTCTGTCTCTAGCTTGTTGTGTCTTCCCCAGTGTCTCCTCTGTAATATAGGCCTTCTCCACGGCCTCTGGTAATGTCTATGGGTAGTGAATGCGCACTGCGCCACCTAAATCCAAGTTCAGGCCCCGGATGAACATGTGAATCCATACCTGCTCATCCTTCATATAGTCAACGTACTGGAGTAGGTCCAGAAATCGACACTCATACTTAGCTACTGTCATCACTGCCTGACGGAGGTCATGAAACTCGTCTATCTGCTGTTGTATGAATCTCCTGGGTAAATACCTGCTCCTGAAACACTCCTCAAACAGCTCCTAGGTAATCGTCTCTGAGTCAACATGGAGCTTCTGTTCCTCAGTCCTCCACCAGACTCCTACTCCATCCTTCAGAAGATGGATCGCAACACAAGCTTTTGTGTTGCTACTACAAGGACAGAGCTTGAAGCATCCGCTTAAGCTCACCAACTAGGCCTCTACCTGAAAACCGCCTGTATCACCTGAATAGTGGGATGGTCGTAGCTTTAGGATCTCACTGATATGGTCTGCAGTTGACGGATGACAAATCCTAGATCTCTCTGTATGCTCCTCCCTCTTTCTAGGGCTCCGAGACCTGTCCCTATGTCCTGAGATCCTGTCCCCATGTCCTCTCTGTGGTGACTCTTCCCTAGCCGACTCTGCATGTAAATTATCTGCTCTGTGCTCCTCGCTGTGTCGAGGGGATGCCTGGGCTTCTACTGATGGCTCCAAACTATGTGTAGCAAGTTGTCCTCCCAAGGGCTCTCCGCGTATAGCGGCATTGACATCCTGGAGTGTCTGCAAAATCTGAGGCAGAAGGGCTGCTACGGCCTGTTCTTGCGGTGGTATGTCTAGGTCTATATGAAGAGACCCCTCACCCAATCTGCGCCTCCTGCATAGATCAAGGCGAGAGTTAGTTCATTGTTCTAGGTCTTGAGTCAGTTTTCTAAATTTGTTGTTTACTATAATTATCAACATTATGGCTTTATATTTTAAAAGTGTCAGCTCTGTACTAAGTTGAATGTTCCTGTTCTGCGTTTTCCTGCGTGTGCCCAAGGGTCCCAGCTTCGAACCCCTGGCTCTGATACCAAAATTTAGCGCCTCAAAAAGACGCTGCTGACCGTCGCCGTGCCACAAACAAACAACCCAAAAAAAAATGCGAAAATATTTTTTTTTTAAAAGGAGGGGGTGTGCCCGCATACAGGCTTGAACTACAACAGTCACGATAAAGCTTCGTGAACAAAGATGTTTAATTTAACCTCATTCGACGTTTCACCAACGAAGAGGAGGGTCGTTATTCGAATTGATTAGACCAATGTCTGATAATGTCGTAATAACAACATTTCTGAAAGTTGACTCCAGAGTATGATATAATTTATTTTGAAGTGAATACACTAACCGTTCAATTTTTATAATACTTCGCACTATTAAACTGAGCTGACTAAATTTGTTATTGGCCGATTCAATTAGACTACCTACTTCACTAATTTGTTATTGGGCAAGTTCATTGTAGTGGGTGAGTTGTTAAATACGTGCCTCGGCGAGCACTCTATTCAACTTGGCCGGACAGAGTCATGGACCTTGGCTTTCATACATATATGTCACTGCCCATATCTTATTTAACTCCGTCTTTAATCATCAATAGTAGCACGGTCGATAATGGTTATGCTCCCACCATGGTGGTAAAAATTTGGGCACCTCGCTATAAAGCTCGGCCACTATACCATGTGGTAGCAGGAGGGAGTTGGTGTAGTAATGCCGCTATTATGCTACATAGAATTTTATACTAGCTTTCTCCATACTTTGAAGTATGAGCTATATCAATAGGGACAGATTTGTTTCAATTGATTGTAGTGACATAAAAACATTTTACAAAGAAAACAAAATAAAAAAATGTTTTAGAGTGATGATTGTGAAGGTGGGTGCGGCACTCTAGGATTTGAATTTGAGTTCAAAAGAAAACTTGGGGTGGGTGGCTTTAATAGCCACCTGCCATACATTTCAAACCCCCTCCATGTGTGCAAGTCACTTTCCTCAGCCGCATATCATTTACTTGTTAGATTTTGCAAATCCTTTTACTTGCTACGTCGGCCTGTTATTGGATACTGCCCCGGCCGCACAATTTAATATGGTGGTTAAGAATGAATCCACGGACAGAGTAGCAGGTGAAAACGCCATTTAGTCACCTAGACCGCATGGGAAAATTACAGGTGAGTTTAGCAGTGGTTCGACTGGATTTATTTTTCTTTCTTTTATTTTTTTGTTGTCCCTGGGCGCATGAGGAGGCGAGCTACCTCCACTTTCATTGGGTGCAGCAAGGTGTAATCATGGCGGGGTTCCACAGTGGCGCCTGCACAGAGGGACAGGCAGTGGGGGGCGTCTAAACCAGCGGCCGTTCCAACTATACTACTGTATGTTCAGTATTGGATACATCCTCAAAAAAAAACGGGGTCCCGCCTTCAAAGAATTTATAACAAAATCGCTTAAGGGACAGTGAAGGTGTCTCCAAAAATCGATTGGGGGCAGTGAATGTGTTACCCGGGGACCCGAAGATATTAATTGCGTCTGATTCTCTAATGCGTCCATACTGGTTTCAAAATACAGCTTGTGGCAAAAGTATCACATAGAGGTGAGTCTGTCACAGATCAGAATGGCTCGTGGAGGAAGCTTTTTTTGAAGTGGATCTGTTTCATATCAAAATATACAAGAAGCACAATTCCTGTTTTGCTATTACAAGAGTATTTCAGCGTGTATTATTTTTATTACTATCTTAATATAAAATGATTATACAGGGACCTATGAGTATATTAATTGTTTTAATATATAACCATGAACGTATGTTTTGTTTTTTTAAGTGTATTTTAGCTTATTCCTTTTTACGATTCTATGGGCGCCTCCTACGTAGAGGTTAGCCTGTTTCAAGGCAGAATATTCATGAAGCCCGATTTGCTATTGCAAAACAGGATAGAAAAAAGGGAACAAAAAGAATTTTACGCGTAGGATTAAGTGCAGCGACTGTTACAGTTTCATGTCAATCGGTGAATCGTTTAAATATATATATAATCCTATTAATATACTTTGTTAACATGATATAAGAATAAAATCAGCATGATCGGTATATTTAAAAATTAACTAATAGTAATACCATTAAGTTTAGCATAATGACTTTAATATGAATTAGTATTTAAACATGTCAGTTTAACTCTATTAAACGTTGAGGGCATGTGCTGGATGAACTTGATTAAGTTTAGAAGTATTTGTATTAAAATCTCTTTCTGTACCAATCTTAATTGGGGCATAGTCATGGGACTTCAATTTTATTTGATATCCTTTCCTTCTACCAATTTGTCAATAATTGTGTACAATAGATACCTCAAATAAGGTAAACTCTTACTACCATTTAGATACATTAGTCTACTTTGTTGGCCCAAAGTAGAGGTCAATTGTATTTCAAATCTATCCATCCATACTATCAACAAGAAGATAGACACTAGCTATTCTCACTTTACACATAACACTTTGATTAATATAATGAAATAAAACCAACATTTCACAAGAAGGTGTATGTACAACCATTTTCCCCATTGGTATATTTACAAGATTATTACATATCCTTTTGTACATATCATTTCTTTAGAGTCCTTACAATCTTTTCAATAATGTAAACATCTTTCAAGTACAAGATCTATCAACATTTCAACCATGTGAACTTTTGGTGCAAATATAGATTACCAATGTCCTTTATTTTTTTGAAATGAAAACAAGATGATACAACTTTCTTTCTCATACAAATTTTACAACAAAATAATGTATACAAAGGGAAATGGAAAGAAGTCTTCCACAAGCTCCAAGGTGATCTTCATCCATGCTCCAAGTTCCAAGTAGATCAAATCACAACCAAGATAGGGGGAGAGGCAACACTCTCCTCCCAACCAAAACTCAATGGAGAAGAGAAGCAATCTCCTCCATTGACCCCCGAGCCCCAAACACAACACAATGAAAGGGTGGTCTCCAACTCAAGGCAACAACACTTGCTTCCACAATACAATTTCTTCACAACATTCAAGACTAAAATAAAGAACAAAAGGACACACAAATAACACAAAACATTTCACAACAAGGCTTTCATCCAAGCCAATCAAGACAAGGAACTATGGGAAAGTTTTCCTTATGCCTCCCCATTGAGGTGAGATGTCCATCCAAACCCTCCACAATAAAACTCAAACCCCTATGACTCTTATGCATCCCTCAAGTACCTATTTTTCCTCCCATACTCTTATACCTCCCTCCTCTTATGGCTCCCTCAAAGACAAGGTAAGAATGTGAACCTTCTTACCCAAGATGGGCATCCCTCTCAAACTCCCTCCACAATTTCCTAATTCTACTCTTATGCCTCCCTCATGAGTTTTCCCATAGACCTCTCCTACACTACACATTAAGCATTCTATCCATTTTCCACAATACACAAAAGTAAACATACATTTTCCACAAATTTAAGCATAGAAACAACAACGATAAGAAAGCAAAAAGGGAGAAGGTTTCGTACCTCTCCATTGGAGAAGCCTAAACCAAGAACTTTTTCCAAGCTCCCTTCAAAACAATCCCAAGCATGTAAGTCCAAGCTCCTTCTTTTTCTTTCTCCCCAATCTTTTCTCTCCCCAAAAATAAAATAACAAAAATAACTCTCCAACAAAAACCTCCAACCCCCTCAACAAGAGAGGAAGTTTCCATAAATAGACAAAGGGGAAGGGTGAGGGTGATGTGGCTCCATGTAGGATGCCACATCACACATCCTCAAGAATACCTCCCATAGTCAACTCAACTCCCAAAACACAATAAATGGGTGGTTGGGTGGAATGACATCTCTCTTCCACATCCATCCCTTCCCATGTGTCATAAGGCACAATTAAAAGCAAAAAAGAAGACAAGTGCACTCCAAAGTCACATTTCCCTTCCCAAAACAATAAGTAATCCCCTTTTTGGATTTCCAACCCATAGATATGGTTGGTAAGGGGTTTTGGGAAGTGTGTGACAAGTTCAACTTGTCCCACAAGTACCCCAAAATTGACCTAAATCTCAAATTCGAGATTCAAAGAATTTGGAGTGGTCAACACTCAAAACAAGCATTCAATACAAGAGGAAAACACAAGGCTCAAGGAGCCAACCATCAAAATTAATTACACCCACTAGACTTCCCTCCAAAATTTAAAAATTAAACAAGATGTTAAATTAATCTAAACATACTTAGTCAAAGTAACAAAAAGACATCACAAATGAAATCATCTACCAAAGTAAGTTAAAACAAGTAAATAAAATTCTTAACCCCTTGGTCACATTAGAAAATTTCCCCCTCATGGAAATTTTTTCCTAACAACATTAAAAAAACAAAAGTAACACAATACAATTCACTAGTTGCCTTGACGACCAAATGTTGTAACCACCCGACATCCTGTTGTGTTTGGTTCCCAATCCCCCTCATGGTTGTGATCATGTTATGTTTCCTGCAAAATACAAAATACCTCCTTCGGCCTTGCGGCCACGTCAAAATATCCAAAATAACCATATGCATGAAATTTATTAACATCTATACGTAATTCAATCAATCATTATTTCTAGGTCTAATCACAACTTAATTATGCATTCCATCATTATCCAAAGTTATAGTAATGTAAATTCAACAACTACATTCTACTTATCATGGCGAAGAAATCCAATGTTAGAACACATGCAATATATCCATATGAAAATAATATCAGTATCCAATAGTCTGTCCATGAGCCAGTGTAGATCATACTGAAACAAAATCTAATCATAACCCAAATGCATCTACTCACAAAACATCATGCTAATCAACGTAAGTATCAGTCATGTCCATATCCAAAAGTCTGTATAACTCAAAATGATAATCAACTAAGTGTCATAGGGAAGTGGGCATTACATGTAACCTATGAGTTTGAACTCATCTTATGTTGAATACAAAATCCATGATTCTTAGTTCCACATACATACCTCAAAATATTTTTTCCATCTTTCTAATGTGAATCTTTTAGAGATTCCGTGAACCTTGAGATGAGACTCACACCATACATAAAATTTGGCCTTATGGCCATTAGATACATGAGACTTCCAACTAGCCTTTTGAACAATATTGTATCTGCAAATGATCCACTATCATATTTTCTTAACTTCAAACCTACTGCAACTGGTGTTGGCGTTGGCTTGAAATTCGACATGTTAAATCTCTTCAAAACATCATTAGCATACCTTGCTTGTGAAATAAAAACTCCAACTTCTGATTGTTAAACTTCTCTGCCTAGAAAATAGTGTATGAGGCCTAGATCTATCATCTCAAATTCTTTCCTCATAGTTGATTTGAATGAATCGGTAGATAGATTTTTAGTAATGATTAAATCATCCACATATAAACAAACAATCAAAATTTTACCTTGCTTATTGATCTTAATGTATAAGGTATGATCACTGTTACTCCTACTGAAACCATTGTGTATCAAATAAGAATCAATCCTGTTGTACCAATCTCTAGGTGCTTTCTTGAGACCATAGAGCACTTTTTTCAACCTATATACCTTTTCTTCATGACCTTCAATCTCATAACCTTCTAGCTGAATCACATAAACTTATTCTTCAAGAAAACCATTCAAGAATGTTGATTTTACATCCATTTGATAAATAGGCCATTTGTTTTGAGTTGCAATTGCGAAAACCATTCTTACCGTGTCCAAACATACTACAGGCGCAAATGTCTCAGTGTAATCTACTACATATTGCTATGAAAAACCTCTAGCAACCAACCTTGCTTTATGTTTTTGTACTTTACCATCAGTACTATTTTTGGTCTTGTAAACCCACTTCACTCCTATCATTTCCTTTCCTTCTAAAAGATCTACTAATTCTCATTTTTTATTCTTCTCTATGGTGTCTATCTCATCATCCATGGCTTGAACCAAAACTTTATTGTCTATAGTTTTTTCAATGTATATTGGATCTGCAGCTTGAGAAAACAATGCAAAAATTGAAAAAGCGTTAGTTGTATCAACATTATAAATCTCACTCAGACTCTTTATTTTCTACTGCAAAGGGCTATCTAATGATAGACTATTTTGTACTAAAGGAGTAACTTCTAGTTTTGGTGTCTACTACATGGTTGAAGATGACTGAAATCTTTGAGACCTCCTAGATGTAGATGTAGGTGTACCTTGTGCTATAACTTGTGGTGCATGTTCAAGATTCGAAGAAGATACAATACCTTTTTTCTCAATGCTTTCATCTGCCATATCATCATGAGGACTAGTTTCTGCTACATTGACTGTTTTCTCAATACTTCCATCCCATGCATCATTTTCAACAAATTGTACATCTCTGGTGATTATGACCTTTCTGGTAACTGGATTGAACAACTTATAAGCTTTTGTATTCTTTAAATATCCAACAAATATGCATTTTCTCCTTTATTGTCTTACTTCTTCCTTAGCTCATTAGGCACATGTGCGTATGCCACACAATTGAATATTCTAAAATGAGAAACATTGTGTTTCCTCTTATTCCAAGCTTGTTGAGGAACCATGTTTTGAATAATTTTCATTGGACACTTGTTTATGATGTGAACAAAAGTTGCTACTGCTTCTACCCAATACTCATTTGAAAGATTCTTTTCCTTCATCATACTTCTCGCCATCTCCATTATGGTTCTATTCTTTCTCTCTATCACACCATTCTTCTGTGGTGTATACTTGGAAGTAAATTTCTTGTGTATACCATGATATTCGCAAAAATTCATAAAATCATTGGAAACATACTCACCTCCTCTATCTATCCTCAAAACTTTGATGTAGTAACCACTTTGTTTTTCCTCTAAAGCCTTGAACTATTGAAATAAATCAAAAGCATTTGATTTGTGTCTCAAAAATTACACCCATTTCTTCCTTGTATAGTCATCAATGAATGTCATAAAGTATGAGCAACCTCCAATAGAAGTTGTTTGCATCGGTCCACATAAATTTGAGTGATCAATTTCAAGTGGTGCACTTGTTCTTCTTGTTTTTCCAAGTGGGAAAGATTCTCTATGTTTCTTCCCTAAAATATAACCTTCACAAACTCTATCTGGTTTCTGAATTAAAGGAAAACCTTTCACCATATTTTTTCTATTTAATAGATTCAAAGCACCAAATTTTAAATGACCAAACCTGAGATGCCATAGCCACGATTCATATTTTTCAACTAAATGAAAGATGATTCAATCTCCTTAGCTCCGGATAGATCTATAGTATGATCTTCGGATGTGGCTGGTATAATCTTCAAAGGAAATATTTTTTTTCTTGTCATCTTCACTTTAACAATCAGCTGTGTACTTGGAGCTTTATCCACGATCACACATTCATTGTCTTTAATGTAAACTATATATCCCTTTTGTACCAATTGACCAATGCTCATAAGATTGTGCTGCAAACTTGCAACATAATCAACATCCTGCATAATCTTCTGCTCCCCATTTTTTTATAATGTGGATCGTTACTTTACCTTTTATAGTCATTGTATTATTATTCCCCAGGGTAACTTCTAACTTTACTGACTCATCCAAATTAGAAAATAAATATAAGTTACATGACATGTGATTACTGCAACTAGAATCCAAATACCATACATCACTAGGACTCTCTTGGGATAGATTACACTCAATAGGAGATGCTTTAGCAATATTTGTGTGTGCAATAAATATGGAGGCTGGATTAGAGCTTCCAACCTGATTTTGATTCTGTTTGTTCTGATCATACTACTTTTTCCTGCATTCAAAAGCATAGTGCCCATATCTCTTGCAATAGTGACACTCCATATGCAATTTATCGTGTCTCTAACCTAAAAATGATTATGATTGTTATCTTGACTATGTCCTCTTCTAGTTGAGTTTGATGGACCATTGTTACATCCTCTAGATGAACTTCTTCCTCTTCCTCTAGGGCTGAAATTTCCTCTTCCTCTTCAACGATTTCCTAATACTAGTGATGAAAAAGCTTGATCTACAACTGCATGTGATCTATTCAACCTATGTTCATGATTTATTATTGATAAATGTAAATCATCTATTGAAAACTGACTTAAATCCTTAGTTTCTTCAATAGAAACTACCAAAGGATCAAATTTTGTAGGTAAACTTCTAAGCAATTTTTCAATAATTCTTCTGTCCTCAATATTTTCACCATGAGATTTAATTTGATTGACTAAACCAACTACAAAAGTAAAGAAAAATTTTACAGAATCTGAATCTTTCATTTATATATTTTAAAAATATCTACGAAGTAACTTTAGCTTGGCAATTTTTTACTTTCTCCTTACCTTGATACGTAACTTGGAGAGTTTCACACACAATTTGTGTTGTACTAGCTGCTGCCACTCTGGGTAGGATTCTTCATTCATGGCTTGATGAATGAAGAAAAGAGATTTTTCATCTTTCTTTCTTAATTCCTTCAAAATGTCTTTCTCTTCCTGTGAGAGTGCGTTATATGTTGCTGCATCTATGGGCTTTGTGTACCCATTCTCGACAATTTCCCACACATCCTGGGATCTGAATAGTTCCTTCCCGTTTATTGAGCATTACTCATAATTCTTTCATGTAAATTGTTGTGTCTGCAGACCGGATATAGAAGCCATAACCTGTTGTCAATTAGAAACTTGCTGAAAAAATCCATGCTCTGATACCAATTTGTAGAAATTAGGCACATAAAATAACAACTATCAGAAATAAAATAAAGAATTGCAAATAAAACATATTATTACAAACTCAAATCAGCACTTTTTTGCATATATTTCTCCTTCCTTCTCAAAGCTTCGGCTCAATACAATCTCTCTGAATGTGTTTGATATTAAAACACTTACAATTGCCTCTGATAAATACATTGCTTCATCTAATAGTAAAACACTCAACACTCCTAAAAATAGAACTAAAAAGCACATGCTTTTGTGCAATACAAAGCATTTTATTTATTTTCTTTAATAGCTTTTCCAAAAACTAGGAATCTAAAAATAAATCATCTAATATTAAAAGCATGTAAAAATCAAACTACTTTTTGCTTTTCTAGGGGCAAAATTACTCTTTTTCTAACAATGGTTTAGACCCAACCAAAAACTGAATTAAATCTCTACAAGTTCTGCACCATTTCATGGCTTAAATTATAACACCAAAATGAAATCTTCTATCTATGTTACACTTTGTAAAATCGATTTCACTCACATTATTCATGTGAGTGCAATTAATACTTACATTTTCCAAACTAGATAATGAAAAAAATCCAATAAGTTCCATGTTGAAAACCCAAATAAAATGTTTTTCTCTTGGTTTACTTTGTAGCCCTCCTTCATAATTTTAAGGTCAAGTAAGTGCAAGAAAATAGAAAATGTGTGAACAATCATTAACAGTTGAGTTTACATTATTCAGGTGACTGTAATTTGTGCTTAAAGGAGCCAAAAAAATGAAAAGACAATAGGTTCCATGTTTGCATCCCATTCAAAATTATTGCTTCTTGGAGCACTTTGTAGTCCTACTTAACAATTCTAAGCTTGAGTAGATGCAAGGAAACATGAAACTTTAAGAAATCACATTAATAGTTTTCCTTTATCTATGTTCCACTCTATCATCACTTTTTATTCACCCTTTACATATCTAAGACTGAGTAGCTATAGGGAAATAGGCTAGGTGTAGGGTAATAGGTGATTTGAAAATAATTATCGATAAATATTTGTTATGTGTCTTCCACTTTACTATCTTGATCCCACTCGCATTATTCGAATGAATAAAATTTGTGCATTAAGGAGGAAAAATTTAAAAATGGAGAAATCCAATAGGTTTAAAGGTCAAAACCTAACCACAAATGATGTCAAGATTTTCAATTCAATAGTGATTGATTCATAATGAAAGCGTTAATAAAAATTTGCAAATAAAACGTGAAAATTGAATACATATATACACCACGTACAATTTCCATAGATCAAAGTGTAACTGATGTAGGAGCATCAAAGAGAGAAGCTTCAAAATTTTAATTGAATCTTCCTCAGTGATGGAAATTACCTTGTAAAGGAATCAATCTACTTTTTTCGCATAGATTTTGTTGAGGGTCATGCAAATCAAAAAAATAGAATACATTTTCAACACCAACATTCCTATAAGTCCGCATTTCATATGAAGCAGAGGATTTAAAATTATACTTTGCAACCCTCTTGAGAATCCAAATTATCCATGTCCATTTCAAGTGTACTTTCTAAAACCCTCCAAAATTTTAGCCTTATAGGCCCCCATATTAGGATAAATAATGGACCTCTTAGATCCTCTTGTCATAGAGGTTTTGTCTTACATAATACTTTAGTCATGCTGCAAATTATTTCCTTCTATCAAACATCTATGTAGAAGTGGGCAGGTGGGTTTAGGTTCAAATGTAGTGTAAGTGAGTCAATAAAATCTCAACCTTCAAAAGCATTGTCTTAAAAGGTATTCCTAGAATCTTGAAGATAGGTATGTTTACACACTCTATGCTTGGTTATGATTTAATTCATTCTTAACTAACCATCAAGATAGCTTCACACCTTTGTTAATTTATTATAAAAACTAAAACAATCACCTTTGGACTCATTTGTATGTGAATTTCAAGAAAATTAAGGAAGTTTTCTTTCTAGGTCTGTTTTAGGTCAAGTGGAGGTCTACAAGAAATATATTCCTATTTATCATTTATTTTACATTATTGTTTACCCTTGAACAAATTGTATATATTGACATACACCGATGAGAACATGTCTACATATTTTATTTGTTTTTGTTGGGTTGTTTACAAGATATTGACTTTTTTTCAACATAAACCCTAAATTATATAGAACTCGAGAGCTAAAGATTAAATAATTCCCACTTTGTAGCAAAAAAAGACTAAAATAATTTGGGATATGCCTCTTATATGTTTTCTCATTTATAAAAAGTCATTTATAAGCTCAAACAATCATAAAATACAGAAAAAATCACAGCATTACTAGATTGTGTCGTCTAACGTCCTATTTAAGACCTCTCTCATCTTAGAAAACATCATAAACATGTTATATTTTCTAACGTTCTGTTTCAGACCTCTTTCCTCATTTTATGATGCATTATATGTATCCTCTATGATTTATTTGAAGTCTATGATGATTTTTTCTATATTTATATGTTTATTTCTCTTTTATCCCATCACAAGAATCTCTCATCTATTCAAAACATATCTTAGACCATGCTTAATTTTTCAGACCTCCTAGGTTTAATATGTCCAAGATTTATTTAGGACATGTTTAGGTTACGTGGAAGATTGATAAGCATCTACAACAAGTGTCAAGACCTTGCGGACCACACAGATAAACCAAACCTACTTCACCCAATATAAAGAAAAATTTTATGTGTTATAATTGATACTAGAAAAACTCTAAACATCCATGAAAATTCCACATATAAGATTTTGAAAAAACCCAAAAAATCTATGAACTATGAAAGTACATGCCCTCATGATGCAATGAAAACTCATCTTTTGCATAAGAGTTGAAATCAGTCACTTAACAATAAATAGATTCAGTAGTCTTTGTTGGATATGGAGGAAATAAAGGGAAATAATCCAATGGATAACACAAAAACCAGCACCACCAATACTATTTCAAATACTAGATAGCCCTTTATTAAACTCTTTTTTTTATCTCAAATACACTTTCCTACATATCCTGCTCTATTGGGGTTGTATTAAAAATCAGTTATTTTAAGAAAAATAAAGTCCCTAATTTTACACAACCACTCAACTTATGATGGTTCTTTGGAACTATACAATTTTGCATCATCTCAGTATTTTGGGACCTTGGTTTTTATTAACCTTTCAATAAATATTGCTATGGATATTTGAAATCGAAAACCCATAGATTTCTAATCTTAATTAATCTTTGAAGCAAAGAAACTATTCTTACACATCCAAATACATCATCTAATATAGGACAATGAAAAACTAACTTTTGTTGGATGTAGTTGCAAGTGACCTGTTAGACATGTATGCAAAATGTGGAAGCATAAACAAGATTTGTGAACTAATTTTCAAAATAGCTCAAAGAGACATGGTCTCTTAAGCTGTAATGCCACTGGATATAGTAAACATGTATGTTCGAAACCTTCAAGCAAATGCATTTGTCATGTGTAAATCCAAACTCCTCAACCTTTATTAGCTTAATACCAAACTATGTTAAAATGGGAGCAAGGTACGAAGATGCATCATAACATAATGGAAAGTGGATTTTTGTAAAATATTGTACTTGCAAATTTCATAATAGACATGTACATAGATTGAGAAATCCATATACACAATGCTTGTGAACTCTATGACAAAATGATTCAAATATATTTGGTTTTAGAAAATGTCATGATTAGAGGAAATACACAAAATGGACATTGCAAGAATGCTTTAAAACTTTTTTTTTTCAGCAATAAAGAACTATGAAATGCTCCCTAAACACGAAACCTTATTTTTTTGTTGTACCATGCAGCTCATGTGTAATTTATAGTCATTCAAATATTGAGGATTGACTTGTAAGCACAGTTAAGGGATTAATTAAAACTAGCTTCATTCCTTAGCTTTTAGAAACAATATTTGGTGTGATTTACTTGTTCTGACATGTTCGAATCAATTCACTGTACATGTAATCATTATATGAGAAGTTTCTCAAATCCCCTCACAACAATGACATTAAGTAAGTCTCACATGACATTAAGTCTCAAATATATGAAAGAGGTGTTCAAGTAAATATTTTCTAATGGTTTCAATTTCAAATAACACCTCATAAGAAAATATTTTCTTCACCCAGCACTATATATATATATATATATATATATACATATGTCGGTCGCCCCCTTACTATGTAACACTTTGTATTATCTTGTTTATAATATAAAGGTGGTTCCAATAGTAAATTATATTTTTTGGCATAACCTATTGTTAATTTAAAAAATCATGGTTTTTTAAGTAAAAAAATGTACTATTTCTTCTAGTTAATCGCACAATTAATTGTTAAAAAACACCTCTGTTTTTAAGGCTGAAATGGGTTGTTTTGATGTTAAATATTCTATTTTTCAGGTCTATTTTGGCTGTAACTCTTCCCTACCCATCCAACAAGTTGAAATCACTTATTTTTAGTCTTTAATCACCCCTGTTAGGGCTGAAATTTTGCCATGAAATGTTGTTTTGTTTTTTTTATCAGAAAACACTTGTTTTATTGGCTAAAATCGCTAAAAGATGAATTCTTATTCCAATTTCAACCTTATCCTTGTGAAATATAAACTGTATAAGATGTCCCAAGGTACAACTATGTATAATTTTGTAATTATTAATGTAGCATTATAATTTGTATAAGATGTTTATAGGTATAACTACGTAGAATTTAAAGTTTCTAAATTTTTGTCTCTACTAGACCCAATTCCTTGCTTATTTGGAAATTTATAAATGTGTAGAATTGAATATTGTATCCCCTAAATTCCTTTCCTTGTTGGGAATTTAGAATTTTCATTAATACCAACTTCATGCAATTCAAATTTATGTAAAAGATATTCACATTTATCGCGAATCTTATCTACCCCAAATTCTTTGCCTTGTTGGAAATTTATAATCTTCACTTATAAGTTATAACTTATGCAATTCAAGTTTATGTAAAATATATTCACATTTATTGTGAATATTATCTCCCCCAAATTCATGTGCCTTGTTGGAAATTTCCAATCTTTGTTGATAAGTTCCAATTTTATGTAATTCAACTTTATGTAAAATGTATTCACATATATGGCTAATGGTGATAGGTAATGGTGCAAGGGTGTGCGCTATTTGGGTTATAGCATGATAGCAATATTTAAAATATTTTTAAAACTCATTTCATCTCACTTTTTATTTTCATTCCCCTTTTCATTGTGATGTGATTCACTTATATTACTAGCAATCATACGTGGAGTGTATTATGGAAATGCCAAAAGGGATGCAACGAAGAATTAAAAATTGAGGAAGCAAAAACAAGAGGGACACTATGAGGGACAATTGAAAAGAGGTTTAAGGGCTTAGTGGAAGGGCATTGTGTTCCATTATATCATCTATTTCTTGAGTGCATATTTCACATGAGTATGAATTACATTTAAAGGGGACCAACCAAAAAATGGGGAAAACCCAAAATGTTGCATGTTTTAGACGAAACTGAAAAGTGAGAATTAAATCTCTACAAGTTCTGCACATTTTCATGGTTTGAATTATAACACCAAAATAAAATCTTCTATCTATGTTACACTTTGTAAAATCGATATCACTCGCATTATGCACATGAGTTAAATTTATATTTACATTTTCCATTATGGAAAAAATCCAATAAGTTCCATGTTGAACAACCAACTGAAATGGTTGTCTCTTTGGTTTAGTTTGTAGCCCTCGTTTATAATTCTAAGATCAAGTAAGTGCAAGAAAATAGAATATGTGTGAACAATCATTGACAGTTGAGTTTACATTATTCACATGATAGTAATTTTTTCTTAAAGGTGCCAGAAAAAGAAAAAATTAACAGTTTCCATATTTGAATCCCATTCAAAATTCTTTCTTCTTGGAGCACTTTGTACTCCCACTTAACAATTCTAAGTTTGTGTAGATGCAGGGAAATAGGCAACATGTAAACACTAATTGATAGTTTTCCTTTATCTATTTTCCACTTTATCATCACTTTGTATTCCCCCTTTACATATCTAAGATCGAGTAGCTGTAGGGAAATAGGCTAGGTGTATGGTAATAGATGATGTGAAAATAATTATCAATAATTAATCGTTATGTGTCTTCAACTTTTCTATCTCGATCCCACATGAATGAAATTTGTGCATTAAGGGGAAAAAATAAACAATGGGGAAATATAATATGTTTAAAGGTCAAAACCTAACCACAAATGATGTTAAGGTTTTGAATTCTATGGTACTTGATTTTTAATATAAAATGAAAGCATCAATAAAAATTTGTAAATAAAAAGTAAAAATTGAATGCATGTATATACCATATAATTTCCACATGTCAAATTGTAACTGATGTATGAGTATCAGAGATAGAAGCTTCAAAATGTTAAGTTCTCAATTTTTTCATGTTATGAGGTCATAGAAGAAGGTATTTAGTTCCAGTTATAGTGTGAGGTGGATTTTAAGAGTTCAAAATTATAAATTACAAGTTTTCCCTACATTTTCAAATTTAAAATTTTAATGATGTAAAAGAGACAAGTATGGGTAGTCAAGGACAATTGAAGTTCTTCAATTGTGTGTGAGTGTGATTAGACATGTGAAATAGGTCCTAGAGACTAGTAAGAGTTCATAAATGTTAAAAAGATGTAAAATGTCTCCTTTTGTGTTAATGGGCATTTTCATTGTCATGAGAATTAGTTAGGGTATAAATAATGAGATAAAAAAGTGAGGTACTTGAGTGGAGAGTAATTCTTTTTCTAGGGAAAATCCTCAATGATTATGAGGACGAAGGAAGAAAAGTAAGAATTTTGTACGGGAAACATAACGTAATATATAGAACTCTTTGTTTTTGTAAGTTGCATGGTCTTTTCTTTGAATATTTTCAAGTTTTTAGCATTATTACGTTTAGAAATGAGAACGCCTCCTTCATCAGAATATGAGGCATTAATTTAATCCATTGTATAATAGTTTATGAAGGTTGAATTAGAAGTAGTTGTGATACTAGCTTTAAATCCATTAGAGAGGTGCAAAAGATTGTGTAATTGTGTTTTGCAAGGTTTGAGAGTATCTATTTTTGAGATCTTGTTTATAAAGCTTTCTTGTAATAGATTTACATTGTAAAAGTGATTAATGTGATGTATTAAGGTTGAAATTATAGTTGTTCAAATTTACACAGTTTAAAATAATGAGGATTTGGGACTAATACAGTTGTTACCAGTTGGAGTTTTAAAGGCATTGTTTGTTTCTTTGGCAAATTGAGTGTGGGCATTAGAATTGATCAATAGTGGTGTTTATATGCATGAAATATATAAGGAAAAGGTATTTTGAGTGGATTTTAGAAAAATATTAGGGGTTTCATGCATTAAGTATATCCTTATATCCTTTAACTTGAAGAGAAGATGGTTTCTTATACCTTATTCCTCCGTGCATGCAGGTAAGTTACTTGTTGTTTGGTGACATTATACTCATTTTCATAGAACACTAGTAGAACAGAACTGAATGGGAGATTAAAAAAATCTAGGAGGTAACACATCAGAGCTTGAAAATAATCACATTTCATTTTATAAGTCTTTCAATCCTATCGTACTGAGATAGAGAGTTTAGGAAGGGTTTGATGGCAGAATCAAGATTAGAGCCTTAGACTCCTTAACAATTGTAATATAACATCTTAAGGGTGAGTGATCACAGAGTAAGAATATTTTTGGTGGGAAGAATCCATTAATTACATGATAAACCTAATATTTTTCATGTACATATGATTGTACAGTTATAGAGGCCTAATTAGTAGGTCAACATTATGAGAAAATAGCATTTCCTTTTATACTAAGTTTTGAAACTTTTAGGGATGAATAAACAATAAAATGGGTATTTCAGAGTGCTTTGAATATATCTTGAATAGACCTATAAATCCTATACATGATCACCTCACTCACCCCAATATGATAGGTTATACAACATATATTATGCACCACCTCATAAAATATCAAGGAAAAGGTCCTTAATAAGACGTCTTAGGTGTGAAGCAAGAATATGATTAATAAGACTAGGGTATTTTATTAACATGATCAATGTTTTATACCCTGGAAAAAGACTCAAATGAGTGAGGAAGTGCAATAGACATTATAACTCGTTCTTTTAATTTTGATAGTTTTAATGAGATGAGATTCTTCCTAGCATTGTGGGTGTTAAGGAAATAAACCAGTAATTAACATAGCAAAATATTAGTTCAATATATTTATGACATAGGTACAACATTGAGAACAACTTCATATCTAATTCAATAGTATTAAATATAGCCACATTGGTATTCCCTTTCAAAATGTACAAAGAACAATTCTTCGAACAAAATTACATATCATTATTCTATGGTATTACATGCATTGTAAGATGAATATAACTTTACAATGAAGAATTATTAATTATAACATATCACATCCTAAAATTTCTCTTTTTTGGGGTACGTGCAACCAACGCAGGGTCAGTCCTAGGATTGGTATGGAATCCCCTACACTCAAGCACAACTCCACACACTCATCATTTCAAACAATTTTAATTAAAGAGAAGATCGAGGGAGAGATAGGGAGAGAGAAGAAGATAGAGTTTGTTTCTCATGCATTCACACTTTCACATTCATTTGCACTTAACATTTTGGTACTAGAAAGAGAGAGAGAGAGAGAGAGAGAGAGAGAGAGAGAAATGATGAGAGAGAAATATTAGAGACATTTTATTTTCCATTCATAGTGTTGTAACCATTTTCATTTCATTTCAAAATAATTTTCATTTCCCAATTCATTTACGTTTTGAAATCAACCAAAGTATAGTAGTCATTTTTGGAGAGAGAAGAGGGTAGAGAGAGAGAAACACCATATATTTCAAAATCCATTCATACAAAATAAAATTTTGGATAATGTTCTACATAGCATTATGACGGTATTACAAGGTCACCCGTGTGGTTAGAAATCAAAGGAGACTCTTAGAAGGAGATTCTAGCTAAAGTAGCAAGCTGTGAAAACTGACCAAAATAACAAAACTACTTACAAATTGGGTCGTGAAAAACTTGGTTCAAGTTTTAACATGAAGTTTGATGATTCATAATTACTCCCCCATAAATAGAGAATTCATCGTGTATCACAAAAGTTGATCAGGATAAGTAGAGATCAAGCTACAAGGGTAACTTTGAGGCCAGTTAATGTAATTACGTCAACGACTCTTGTCACCCAGTGACTAGTGGGCCCCAAAACCCAGTTGTAAAACTAGTTTCCAAATGTTTTTTCATTGGAATGAAGGTGGGTTAATATTCTCTTGTTGGAATTCTAGGGGTAGGTGGTAGTGGTTTTTAATTTCTCTCCAACTAAGTGGCAACCATAGGCCAAAACTGATTGTATTTCATTAAAATGAGCATGTCACTACAAGTGACTGATAAGCTAAGTGGGCTTAGTGTTAGGAAAATTCATATGAGTGTTCCATTAAATTATATAGGTAGAATATTATGCTTGTATTTAGTGTATTTGTTAAGAGTTGTTTGAATAACTCATCTATATTAAGTGAGTGGTTACATATACTGCCAAGTATTGTTATTTGCTTTATTGAGGATCTCTCCCTATATAATGGGAGATTCTTTGTATAGTAAGAGAATATTGAATATGTTGAATTTTTGTTTAAGCTCCTATAACACCTATCATTGGTATAAGAGGACCAATAATATGAGCCTGTGAAGAGCCATACCAGGTCCTTTATATGATGGAGGTGTAATGGATTTGTGAGGGATGATTATATTCTTCGTATTCACCCCTATGAATGATTCTCTAACTATTGAACTCTCTCCAACATACCATAAGGAGGATTGATCTTGTAGTTTTCATTAATGATTGAAGGAGTTGTTTTTTTCTCTTTGATTTTTTGTTGCATTGCATTATTCCTCACAATACATGCATATTTCAGAACTCTTCATTTTCATGCAACAATAAGCTCGCATTCTCTTCAATGTACATTGGAATTTTTGGTTATTGTAGAAAGTGAAGACTAGCTTCGTCTTTTCTACTTCATACCCATTCTCACATGGTACTACAAAAATATTCATTTCACATCATTCCATTTTAGATCATGGTGTTTGTTGCACACAAAAGAAAGAGGTGGTTTCACAAATACTACCTAATTCCTTTTTCCAAGTAAAGAAGATCTGCAACAACGCTCCACTAAAGCAAAATCACTGTGAGGAGTAGCATTTTTTTTTTCTGAGAGCTATGGTTGTACTGCTCAGTATCTTTATCACCTTTGAAGTCCATTCAAAGTATCACGGTATCTAATATTGGATCTATGGCTGGATTGCATCAACATTGGCATCAGTTCCTCTAAGGCAGTCATTCAAATGTACAAATTCATTAAATGTTGGCCATTTTGAGTAAACGAAGGTATCTATATCATATATACGATAAAGACTTCCCAATTAACTACTATGCAAGTTTAGATATATAGTATTTCATCAATTGTAAAAGAGTCCTAGGAGCAATACCTTTTTCATATGTCTTCAAGTTATACGTAGAGTCAGAAAATAAAAAATGAGTCATGTATGTAAATTTTCAAAGAGTCAAAAATGAAATTTAGAGTTGTAAGGGACACACTATCAACGAAAACCGACATCCTAGGAATGCCAAATTAAGGAAAAAGAATTAGATACAATCTTAAAGTTGGTTACAAACGGGAAATGAACCCTAAAAATAAAATACGATGTTTAACATCTCATAAATACATATAATGTATCAAAATAAAATTGGCTAAGTTAGAGAGACATACTGGAGGCTAGAGGATACATGGAAGAAGGAGGGCAATCAGTGTCCTCTCATCAGTTGTCTATGACGAGGCCACTTCTTCTATGGTGACATGTGTGAGTGTGCGATGTTTTTTAGAATAAATGTGCTATGGAAACTTCACATTGTGGGGGGAAATGACACAATGTTTTAGTTTGAGTTGATTGATATGTATGGATTCCAAAGTAATCTCCTGAAGGTGAAGACATGATGATAGCTGAAGTAGAATTGACATATCCTGATATGGTTAAGGGTAAACTATTTGAAAACCTCTTTTGTCTCAGTTTTTGGTCAACTAATAGAAAACCATATCTCTACCTTGGTTTGTGATAAGCCAATAGAAACTCACACAACTCTCAATTTTTGGTTAGCCGATAGAAAACCATCTTTATCTTGGTTTGTGATTAACCAATGGAAAATCACACCATCACAAAATTAGGTGTAATGCAAAATGTATGTTTTCCCGTGTTTGCACTAAGGGGGGAGGGGAGGAATGTTAGGAAAATTCATATTAGTGCTCCATTATATTATGTGGGTAGAATATTATGCTTGTATTTAGTGTATTTGTTACGAGTTGTTTGAACAACTTGTCTATGTCAAGTAAGTGGTTACTTATACTGCCAAATATTGTTATTTGGTTTATTGAGGATATCTCCATATATAATTGGAGATTCTTTGTAATGTAAGAGAATATTGAATATTATTATTATTATTCATGTTGAATTTGTGTTTAAGATCCTACAACACCTATCACTTAGAAATTCGGCATGCAAGGGTGTTAATTAAGTTCAACCGACATGGACAAGTTTCCCCACTGGTGTCCCACATTACCAGGGGTCATACAAGGAGTTTTAGGTTTGCGGTACATTTGGGTGTGGCACTTCATGCACATAACTTTTGGAGTCATAATTTTTTTGATGTTTGAAAATTCCAAATTTATCATTGGTTGGAGTTACATTTCCTAATAATTAAAATTTAATTTCCAAATGAAAGAAATGATGAAAGTAGAATTTAGTGCAAGAGAAAAGATAAATACCATACCTATTTTTTGTAAAACTTGTGATCACCACATTCGATGAGGCCGCATAACATGTGTCACCATTCACTAAGTGCAGACCATGAGACCAAGAATTATGAGCTCCACAAAACAGAAAACTTGTCATATTGTCACCCCAAAGTCACTAGGATGAGATACAATACTAACTTAGCATTTCCTCCAAATAACCAAACTTGACACCAAGGCATACAAATGGTCCTTTCAAATGCTCCAATGCATTATTTAAACACAACCAATGAGGCAATAGGAAAATGAAATCGATTTGTTTGGAAATATACCCTAGCCTTTTCTTGGAAGTTTCTTAAGCCTCATAAACACAACCATTTTTTTGTCAATCCAGCGATTAACACACTCCCTAAGACTACATTCTGCTATGCACTTGGAACTAATCCTAAAAAAGGGCATTAATTTGAAATTTTCTAAGGATCTTCGATGACTCTATTCTTATTATACCTTCACGTGTAGCATTCCATGAGATGACACCTGTATGAGGCATTTCTTTAAGGAATTTTTCAAAATATTTACATTCCTTTCTCTCATGGTTGAGAAAATAAGATGAAAATTGAAAAACATGGGGTTTCATGTAGAGGGAGAGTGTAAGAGACAAATATTTTGAAAGGGAAATCTACAGAGACATACGTGGAATATCTAGAAAGGGAACTTTCCATCTCTAATCCCAAGCAACAACTACTTGAAATAAAATAAAGAGAGCATGAAAATTAAGTGGTGGCTACAAAGGCCATAGAGCACTGTAACACAGGAGATGAGAAGCAGAATAATCCAAATCAATACAACTGTACATTACACCAAATGAGGTGCCTCCTCAACCACAATCTTCTTCTTCCTCTTCATACAACAAATGACACAATGAAAGCTAGTAGTTTCCTTTCAACTCACAAACAAAATAAATTGCTTTCAGGAATAGAAATAGATCCAGATCAGTAAATTTATAGATAGTAAAATGAGGAGACCTTAGGGATTTAGATTTATCTCCTTGCATAGGCTTATTTAACCCAGAATGAGACAAATTTTAGGATGACAATTTGTAGAGATATCTTTAGCATGAATCCCCATTGTAACGCCTGCACTTTACACACAAAATTACAACAGTAAAAAATACTAGAATAATTTTTTTGACTTACATTGCTTGATACATGACAACACAAGGGATCACTTAGGATAACACGCAACACATGATATGTTTACACAAACATTAACCCATATAGATGACATGAAACCACATGATGCACATCAAGGCCACCTTTTTTTTCAAATGACAAGACACAACATAATGATTCAATATTAGTATAATCTTATAGATAGGGTCTTCCCATGGCACATACTTTTAAAATTTCACAATTATTACAATGAATATTCAATCTTTAAATTAAGTTCTAGAAAGGCTCATAATATGTGAATCATAAATTCCTTCTCCTGTTGCTAGATTTCCTTTTATATTGTTTAACATTTGACTTATGATGTAACTCATTGAATAAGAATCAACTACATTATTTTAATTACTTGTTTAATTCGCTTGTTTGTTAATATGGTATTTATTTACACACAAGGATATTGGATCTTATCCCTTGGAGTCACTCCTAAGGTATGTATCTTGATCTTATATCATACATCTGTTACACAATGGAACAAGTGTAGGTCCAAAGGATGTGTTTAAGAATTTAGGGTCATGTTTCTTTCGCTCATTTAAAAATTGATAGTTTATTTAGTACACAATAAGTCTTATATGAAATAGGTTCTTTATCCCTAGCGAGAGGGCCTAACCCTATTACAAGAAAGTTCATGTTTCACTTTCCTATGGAATAACATCCCATGACTACACTTCCCAAGGCCAACTATCATTTATAAGTTTATTATAGTTATGCTCTAATAATTAGTTAAGGACTTGAAGGTTCTAAACATGGCAGCATACTTCCTAATTTTCTTATTTCTATATTAGGTTTCCTAAGTATCATTTTACTTCTAACTTAAGAGGTTTTACTTCTCCCTAACTATGTATATATACCTTTTGTATTGTAGCCTATTTTTAATAGGGGAATTTTTATCCTCATGAGACTACTAGTCCATGTCTTACGGGATTTATCTCTAAGAACGTGATCACATAGTTTCACATTAGACATCAATAACCTAAAAGGACTAATGGGAGAAAAATATGGATTAGTTCATCGTCTTAAGGGGTAAGGTTGCACATTATAGTTTACACAATGTGGGTCTCATTTCTCACCACAAGATAGTTTAAACATGATATGAGAATGACAAAAAAAAATAAAATTTCTCCAAACACATCATCTAGTCGTTACGTTTTCACAAAATAATCATACACTAAAATGTTGTTAAGTTTCACAATTAACTCTTAGTGTTGCATCATAGAACCCAAACGATAAATGAGATTGGGTATATGTTAGAGAAAAATCACATAACCCCCGAATGGCCTTGTGTGTGAGTGGGGCATTCAGTGTGATTACACAACATTGGACCAACTCACAAGCTGTGGAACTTACGAACTTGAGTTGGACCTCCAGAGAAGGTTGGTTCGTGCTTCCTAATCTACTTGCCACTAGCTACTTCAGTGCAGGAAAAACCTAATCTATTCCCAATCTAACCATCCAAGGTAGACATGGAGAGAGAGAGAGAGAGAGAGAAAGAGAGCCTACAATAAGCGGTGATACACCGGAAAAGGAAGTGGATGATCACAGATCCAAACTACCTGAAGTGGAGAGAGGTGAGCAGAGGAAGGGTGGACAAGATGCACCACAAACCAAAGATGAAAGTCACATAGAAAAACATTTCAAGACCCCATTAAGCACAACTCCCAAAAACTAAAATAAACATTAGAGTATGCATAGTATACCCTGTAATGAAGAGAGGTAAGAAGAGACAATAAATGAGCCAAGGATCAATAGATGCATGACAAAACAGATTCCATTGCTCCAAAAGTTACACGGTACATCATTAGTGGGAAAGAGGCAAGAAGATGCCATTACAGAGCCACGAGGGAAGGCTTAGACTCTGCATTCTACCCTATGGAAGAAAGAGAGAGGGGGGTGGGAGAGAAAAGATGAAAAAACCGTTTGAAAAATGCCCCTCCTTTACAATATATAGAAGAATGAGAGAGAAAGAAGGAGAAAATCAGATTCTACTTTTAAAGCTCAACCACCAACCATTAATGTCCTACAAATCTATGTATAATCATTCAAGTCCACCGTTCTATGTCTATTTGGCCTATTGAAGAAGAAACATCGGATCAAATCAAATTTGATCTAGTTATTGAAGCAAATTAGATTCTATATTAATGACATGAATACGTTTCACTATTTTTCAACCACCTAACCTTCTAGAAATTAGGGTTTTGGGCTGCCATGGTGTAGAGGAGGTTGATATCTTTCCGAAAAGTCCTCTCCTACCCAAATCCACGTTTCTAGAAACCGAAAGATATGGCTGTCTAAAGATCAAGATTGCGGGTGTGCAATACTTAAAAGAATCTATTCATACAGGGTCCACGTGGCAGCCTCGCGCATCTTGAAGATTCAGCCCCTGGATTTCACTTCTGAAATTGCGCCGAATTAACACATGGTAGCATCCGTACGGGTTCCTCATTTTCCTTTGTATTCTACTGAGTCCCTCCTATTGGCAGGGACACGTGGAGGCTTGGTGCTTATTTGAGAAATACCCCCAGGGTTCTACTTTTAAAGTTGTGCAGACAAGACACGTGGAAGCTACTACTAGCTTTTAGAATTTTCAATGGCTGACATTTACCTCTTCATATTCTAGGACACGTGGCTGGTTGACGCTCGTTTGGGAACTATCTTTTGGGCCGTGCCTTTGAAATTACGCTGATAAGAGACATGTGGCTTCTTTCTGCTAGCTCTGCCATATTTCTTTTGTTTTGGCTAAGTATCTTTTTCTTTGGCAGGGCCGTATGCCTAACCCAAGACACGTGGAGGCTCAATGCGCATTTGGGAACCTATTTCGAGTTTTAATTTAGAAATTGTGTCATGTAGAAATGTGGCTCCTTCCACTGGCCTGCCTCTATTGACTTTTCAATGACCACTTCTACCTTTTCTGACTCTGTACACATGGTGAGTTTGTACTCGTTTGAGTCTCTCACTTTAGGTTGCACCCCTTGAATTTGCACTCATGTGAAATATGGCATCGTCCACCAGTTCTCTATACTTAGCTGATTCAGGATGATGTATTTCTCAGACCCTAGACATGTGGAAGCCTCGCGCTTATTTGGGAACCTACTCTTTGGATCCAACCTTGGTGTTGTGCTGGATGAGACACGTGGAGGCTTCTACTAACACCCTTATACTTAGTCATTTTAAATGGCCAACTCTATCCTCTTTTCAGAACTGGGGACATGTGGAGAGCATGACACTTGTTTGGGAGTCTCCACTTCTGGGTTCTATCCTTGGAGTTACATCTGATGAGGACACACGACACCCTACTGACTGGCTCTTTGAATTTTCAATGGTTGATGAAACCCCCCGAGCTTGCGGACCCACACTTGAAAACTGCGCCATTTAGGAATTGTAAAAAAGTTTTAAAGTCACTTACAGACCCACTGGCCTACATTCACACTTGGGCAAAAATGACCTCGCATAGACTCTGCTTTTGGGAAAAATGTCATCCTCGGGCCCATTGCCCTGCATTTTCCACTTGGACAAAAATAAATCCTTCGCAGATCCTATGGGCCCACAATTACACTTGTGCACCTCTTTGCGAAAAGTGAAAAAAAATGTCAAAATGTCTCCCGTCACCCCACGCTGGTCCACAATGTTCCATGGCAAAAATTCTTCCCTAGGCTCACTGGCTCTGCTTTTGGAAAAAAATCCTTCTAAGGCCCGTCAGCCCGTAACTTAAAAAATATGAAGAGTTAGAAAGGGACTTATTTATTTCTCTGGAAAGGGGAAGAAATTTCCTATATGATGGAAATGATTTCAAAGGGCCTTAAGTGCTTTGAAATATGTAAAAAATTAAGATTGAAGCATAAAAGGGGAAAATGGTGTCAGTTAACCCAAAATAAGTGTGAGCTTATTTTTTTCAACAATTTGGTGACTCATGGGGATCACCTACCTACCAGGTGAATTGAATCGGTGGCCTTGAAGCATCCATTGGGCATGGAGTCTACTTGGTAAACACAAATCTGATCTAAACTTTGAACACCTGATCCCTGAGGCCACTTGGAAACTCAATGGAACTAGAGCTAGCCTACCAGATGCCACTTTCAATGTCTTGTGCATGAGCATCAAATCACCACAACATTATATACAAAACTAGAAATCATACATGCTCCAAGTGGAACATGAAGAGTGTGCACAAGAACTTATTCTGCTGAAAACAACCTAAACCTACTCCTACACTAAATAGAGAGAAAGGGGACTCAAATAAAACCTGTAACTGACAGGGAGAAGTAGCTTCCCTTCCTCAAGAGGGAGTAGCCATGCGAATGATTTGAAATTGAATATGGCTTCTTATATGAGTGAAAAACTGACTATAAGCCAGTCCTCTACCCAAATCATCAAGGTCTCAACTGATAGACAAGACAAATGCCTCTTTTAGTTGCTCTTCATTTGGATTGAAGAGGCGTTACAGCTGATCCTTAGTACTTTGGAGCTCATCCTCATGCCCTGAAGTGGGCATTACTAGTTTTGGCTTCTCTCTTAGCTCTAATGAAGCCAAGTACCTGATTGGGCATGATTTGATCCTTTGAATGTGCCCATTGTTCTGAACTTCAACTCCAAGAATGGAGTCTTCTTGCTGACCTTCCTAGGTGGATGGTGTGAGAGAGATGATGAAATCCTCTTGCTTTTTTACTTCCTTCTCTTGTGAATAACATGGAGGACTTGTATCTTCTAACCTTGGTTCCAGAGGGCTACTATGAAGTGCAAGCTACTATCCCTGAATGCTTACCTCTTCCATGGTAGAATGCTCATGTGCTTGGAAGGTAGATGATGGAGGAGTAAATGATGTAATCTCCCTAGGATCTTCTCCATCAAAGCAATCCTCCAAGTCAGACAAGTAATCTGCCTCCTTGTTGTCTTGTTGTATGTGCTTGACTTCCTCCATGGTGTCCTCCTAATCTACAACTACTCATCATGGTTATCCTCATCCTCAAACATGAAGTTTGAAAGCTCAAACTCTTCTTCAACATTAGAATTTGAAGGGGATGAAGTGGAAGCAAGAACTTAAGGTTATTATGTGGCCTGCTCCACACTTGGAGCCTCTGAAACTGTATGGTCCTCCTCTATTATGGTTTCATCAGTCAAATCAGGCCTTTCAAATGAAAGAAAAAAATCTTCAATGATGCTTTCTTCATTAAGTGTCCTCAACTCTCATTTGATCTCCTCCAGTTGCTCCTCTTCTATGGGACTTGGAGATGGTTCTTCTTCCTCCTTAACTAGTTGTGCAGATTTGATCATATCAGCATCCTCTTCAAATAAAGTGCCATTATGGACACTGCATTCAGAGCATATGGACTTATGATCTTCTTCCCCTTGTTCTTGTTCTTATTCTACTGCAAACTTAGCCTTCACCACCACTGGCTCTTTAACCTTGACCTCCTCTGTTGGCTTGACTATCAAGGGAATCTTTGTAATCCCAAATCTGGCAACCCAACTCTTCAGATTCTCTATCATTTCTTCTCTGTTGGGTTCCTCTTCTTGTTGTTCTCCTTGAATGGATTCTTAAGTATCTTCCCAACATAGGCTTGGGAAAGCAGGAGGAGTTGTAAGTTGGGATTTGACTATTTTTTTCTTTATTTGTGGTGGAGAGGAAGGTGTTATTTGTGGATCTTGTGGAGGGGACTTGGATTTGGGAGGGAAAAGGGAAGAGAAATTGAGATGAGATGGAAGACTAGGGGGTGGAGAAGAGAAATCATCACTTGGGGCAGAAAGTGAGGGGCTTGACTCTTGACACGGCTTAAATGATAAAGCTTGAGAAGGAGAAAATGAAGGACAAGGAGCTAGTGACTGACTTACTCATTGATAAGGTTGTCTCGTACTTTTCTCATATGCCTCAATATCCTCAATCCACTGCGCAAGTAGAGGTATCATTTCAACCATGTAGTTAGTCTTCTCCTGAGAGCTGTAATGTCTTGGCATAGGGCCAGCCCATGGACAAGGTGTCTTATAACCAAGTCTGAATGCCTTCATTTGTGTTGTAACCCTTGATTGCACCATGCGAGCCTCCATATTTTGAATCTTCTTCAGTAGATCAGAATTTTCCATGTAGTTTTCACCATTGTATGCATTCCCTTGCTCTTGATAAGCTCCATGGCCAAGATTATTTTGACCTTGCTCATATGGGTAGGCATAATGGTTCTGGATCTAATCATAGTACTGATCTGGAGGAGTTGGGAAATACATTGGAGGTTGTGTGCACTATTGTTGCTGCAAGTGTGAGTTCCATGAAGGGAATGAAGTCATGATTGCACAACTTCATGGAATGGAGGAAAATGAAAGATATGGAAATAAAATGAATGAAATTGGATGGGGAAAGGTTTGCAACTTCAAAGAATGGGTTGTTGACCAGATGGAACCACCAGATGTGTTTTGCATGTGCCTCAGAAGGCTAAATCTTGCCAAGAACACATCAACTTGGTGAAATGAAATGGTAAGGTGCTTCAAACCTGTCCCACTGAGAGTGCCAAAACTGTTAGTGCAAGTCACACTGTGGCTTAAGATTTTACTGTTGATAATGAGACACCTTGGAAAGATGAGAAAAACTATAACCTCAGTGTCCCACTGCACGTGCCAAAACTGTTAGAGAAAAATTACAGCACCCCGAATGGACTCATGTGTGAGTGGGGCATTTGGTGTGATTTCACAACATTGGACCAACTCTCAAGCTATGGGACTTGCAAAACTTGAGTTGGACCTCCAGAGAAGGTTGGTTCCTGCTTCCTAATCTACCTACCACTAGCTACTCCAGTGTAGGAAAAAATATCTAATCATAATCTAACCATTCCAAGGAGATAGGGAGAGAAGAGAGATGGTGAAAGAGAGCCTTCACTAAGTGGTGATACACTAGAAAAGGAAGTGGTGAGATACTCTGCTGAGGGAGGATGAGACAAATAAAAAAGGAGATGAGTGAGGCCAGACAGAAGTGACACAGACCTAGATCCTGATCCATTGTCAAGACTTCATGAAACACAACATCATGCACTTACAAATCAGACGTACATGCACAAAAGAAAAACAATAAAAATAGAGGGGCAAGGAGACACAACAAAAATATGTAAGGGTTAAAAGAACACCATGAACACAATTTTATTGCTCTTAGAATATGCACAGTCCATTACATTGTTGAAATAGAGGCATAAGTACACTTGTCAGGCCCATGAGAGGGTTTTAAGCTCAATGGTGTCAAGAAATTTATTTTACAGAGTTTCCCCACACCCAGAATGTCTCTCCCTTCTCAAATGAGAAGTGTTTACAATATATAAAAGGTCGATGTGAGAGAGAAAGAAGGAAAAAATTGGATTCTGCTTTGAAATCTTAACCACCACCCATCAATGCCCTGCAAATCCACCTACAATCTATCAAGTCTTCTGCTCTATGTCTACTTGGCATGTTGAAGAAGGAATAATGGAGGATTAAAATCAAATATGATCCGGTTGTTGAAGCAATTGGATCATATATTAATGGCATGAATACGTTTTGCTATTTTTTACCCACTAACCTTCTCAAAAATAGGGTTTCATGCCTCCATGGCGTAGAGGAGGTTGAGATCTTTCCAAAAATTCCTCTCCCACCTAAATTTGAGTTTCCAATCGAAATATATGGTTGTCTAAATATTAGGATCGTGGGCACACAATACTGAAAAGAATCTTTTCATGCAGGGTTCACATGGCATCCTTGTGCATCTTGATGATTCAGTCCCTGCCTTTCACTTCTAAAATTGTGTCGGGTTGACACATGGCAGCATCTACGGGCTCCTTTGTTTCATTTGTATTCTAATAATTCCCTCCTATTGGTGGAGACATTGTGCTTGACCCAAGACATGTGGAGCCTGACCCGAGACACTTGGAGGTTTGGCGCTTGTTTTAAAACTACTCCCAAATTTTACCTTTGAAGTTACATGGTCAAGACACATGTAGGCCTTTGTAGGATATTGGAGTTTTCAACAGGCGACCCTACCTTTTCAGACCCTGGCCATGTGGTGGGTTGGCACTCATTTGGTGAATGTCATTTGGACCACCCCCTTGAAATTGTGGTGATGAAACATGTGGCTCTTTCCGCTAGCTCTTCCCTATTTCTTGTGTTTTGGCTAAGTCCCTTTTGTTTGACGGGGCTGTATGTCTGACCCAGGACATGTGGAGGCTCATCATGCATTTGGGAACCTGCTCCAAGTATTACTTTTGAAATTGTGTTGTGCAGACACATGGCTCCTTCCACTGGCCTACCTCTGTTGACTTTTCAATGACCACTTCTACCTTTTTTCATCTCTGGACACGTGGAAGGCCAACACTTTCTTGAGTCTTCACTTTAGGTCGCGCCCTTGAATTTTCACTGATGTGACATGTGGCACCATCCACCGGTTCTTTATAGTTAGCCGATTCAGGATGATGTCTTTCTCAAACCCTAGACACGTGGAAGCCTCGCGCTCATTTGGGAACCCGCTCTTTGGATTCATCCTTGGTGTTGTGTCAATGAGACACGTAGTGGCTTCCACTGACACCCTTATACTTAGTCATTTTAAATGGTTGGCTTTGTCCCCTTTTTAGACCTGGGACACGTGGAGGCCTGGAACTTGTTTGGGGTCTTAGTTTTGGGTTCTATCCTTGGAGTTACGCTGATGAGGCACGTGGCACCTTCTACTAGATCTTTGAGTTTTCAACGGCCGATGAAACCCCGTGGGCTTTCAGACTTGCACTTAAAAACTGCACCATTTGGGAAAAGTAAAAAAGTTTCAAAGTCCCTTGCAGACCCACCGACCCGCATTCACACTTGGGAAAAAATTTCCTTCGTAGATCCGCTTTTGGCAAAAATTTATCCTCATACCCTGGCCACGTGGTGGTTTGGCACTCATTTGGGGACTGTTGTTTGGGCTGCCCCCTTGAAATTGTGCCGATGAAACAAGTGGCTCTTTCCGCTAGGTCTTCCCTATTTCTTTTGTTTTGGCTAAGTCCCTTTTTTTTGTGGGGCCCTATATCTGACCCAAGACACGTGGAGGCTCAGTGCGCATTTGGGAACCTACTCTGAGTTTTAATTTTTAAATTGTGTCGCGCAGACACATGGTTCCTTCCAATGGCCTACCTCTGTTGACTTTTTAATAACCGCTTCTACCTTTTTTGGCTTTGGACATGTGGAGGGCCAGCACTTGCTTGAGTCTTCACTTTGAGTCACGCCCTTGAATTTATGCTGATGTAATACGTGGCACCATATACTGGTTCTCTATACTTAATTGATTCAGGCCGATGTCTTTCTCAGACCCTAGACACATGGAAGCATCACGCTCATTTGGGAACCCGCTCTTTGGATCTAGCCTTGGTGTTGCACCGATGAGATACATGGCGGCTTCCGCAGACACCCTTATACTTAATCATTTTAAATAGCTGGCTCTATCCCCTTTTCATACCTAGGACATGTGGAGGCATGGCACTTGTTTGGGGTCTCCATTCTAGGTTCTATCATTGGAGTTGTGTCGATGAGGCACGTGGCACCCTTTGTTGGCTCTTTGACTTTTCAATGGCCGATGAAACCCCGTGGGATGGCAGACCTGCACTTGAAAACTACGTCGTTTGGGGAAAATAAAAAAGTTTTAAAATCCCCTACAGACCCGCCGGCCCACATTCACACTTGGGAAAAAATTTCCTCCGCGGCCCCACAAACCCACTTTCTGTAAAAATTCATCCTCGGGCCTACTGCCCCGCATTTTCTACTTGGGCAAAAATAAATCCTTCTCGGACCTGTGGTCCCGATATTACACTTGTGCCCCTTTTCAAAAAGTGGAAAAATGTCAAAATGTCTCTCACTGCCCCGCCAGTCTACAATTTTCCATGGCAAAAAATCTTCCCTAGGCTTGCTGGCCCACTTTTGGCAAAAAAATCCTTCTAAGGCCCGTCGTCTCGTAACTTAAAAATATGAACAATTAGAAGGAATTCTTTATATCTCTGGAAAGGGGAATAAATTTCCTATTTGATGGAAATGATTTCAGGGAGCCTTAAGTGCTTAGAATATGTAAAATTTTAGATTGAAGCACAAAATGGGGAAAATGGTGTCACTTGACCCAAAATAAGTGTGAGATTATTTTTGTCAATAGTATCGAGTCCATTTATGATCCCAACTCTTAAAAGTGACTTCCAAGGTTAGCTGGTGATCTTCACTACTCAACATACATGTCAATCCAAGAGGATTTTACACTATGTTTGCTGTTGGTTCCCAAGGATTACTACCTTAAGAGAACACATTCTCATTTCTACACACACAACTATCAATCCTAGGAGGGGACCACATACTCAAGATCAAGTTTTACCATATCGTTCCTAATCATCGAGTTCACAATGATTTCACTAAGCATACAATCTATGACAATAACTCAGACTTGGATCTTTTTTACTTAACTATAAGGTGTCAAAGAGTGTACATATTTTAAGATCATCGTAAGGTTTTAGTTTTCTATGCTACAAAGAATCACACGTGAAGGGTAATTATACACAAAGTTTATACTAGGGTGGACTGTTTCATTTATATATCTTTATTACATTTTAAGGTAAGAAACACAACACACTAATTATTAAATTATTAATTTCACATTAGAATTTTACTATAAGATATTAAATTCAATTCCATTTAACACATATATTCAACTTTTACAATACAAAACTTGGGATTAAAATAATACCCATGTTTAGATAAACATTCCCCTTAAACACTAGCATCTTTAAAATGTTACAAAACTTCACTAATTAACCTTTCAATACTTCGTAAAATGTTGAACTATCCTCTACAATATCACTTAACATATATATCCAACCCCTTTTGCTTAAATCATACATAATTTTGAATCAAAAGACACCTATAGCTGAATGCACATTTCCCAAAGCACCCCTAAAACTAGCATTTCATACATACTACCAAACTTCAATAATAAACTTTACCGTAACATAGAAATATATTTTTTCATTAACATATATAAATTACAATGATACATGATGAATTGCTACCATGTTGTTTCGCCATCTTACTTGCATCCTACAAAACCATGTGAGCGTGAAATCAGTTATAAATCACTGGCATGGCATCTACCTAAATCTAGCATAATTAACGTTATTATTTTTCCATTTACATGATGATAAAAATACACATGCAACAAAAGAGGGTTAGGGGCACATATTTATTCAATTTCATTTCACTTCAATTCTTAACCAAGGAGAGAGAAAGAGATAGGGAAGAGAGAGAAAAACTATTTTGCCAAAATTCCAATTTCACACAAGTCACAAGATAGAGTTCCAAAAAGTTGTTTACAAGTGTTAATAAGTTTTCACGATGGTTTGCTAATTTGACTAGAGTCCTACAACTTTCTTTTACATTTTCCTGCTAGTTTCCAAGACACCCAATTTTGGCTCAGAGGCTAAGAAAGTGCATTCAAAAATTGTCTTCTAATAAACAAATTCATGATGGGAGAAATCCTATGTGTCCACCTATATACCAAGAAACCATAGGAACTGACAAAATTTAGAATTGGCGAATAATTCATAATTGGTGAATGGTTTTCTAGAGCCATCGATCATAATCAGCCAAGTTTGACCTAGTCAAATAGCGACTAAAGGCCTAAGAAACCACTTTTCAAAACTAACCAGGAATGTTCTTTTCCCAAACTAAAATTTCTAGGTAATTTTACAGTAAAAATAATCGAGGTTTACAAATGAGGAGAAGCATTTTGTTGTTCAGGGCCCACACAGCGAGCTAATACGAAACCCAACTTTTCAATTTTAAAAACTTCCTAAAACTGCAAAATGGGGTAACAAGGCTCCTAAAGAAGCGGCGAAGAGAGTAAAAACTGTCGATTGGGGCCAATCTAGATCTTGATGTGAGTCTTTTTCACCTCAAAGTAATGTGATAAAAAAGATAAGGTAACAGGCGTAGGAGGAATACATGTGATTATGTAGATGATAGAAGGCATTGTGAGCATTGTAGACTTTGATGCAAGTTGATTTTCTGAGCTTCCTGTTGTGGCAAATCAGCAGCACCCCTAGATGCAAATCAAGGTTCTAAGTTGATGTTTAGGGCATCCAGTGTGATTGCACAACATTGAAACCTCTCTCCAAGTGTGGGACTTGTAAAAATGAGAGAGGAATCTCTAGATTAGAGGCTGGTTCCTCAAACTCCTCTGATTAGATCTATTATTTACACAATTGCAGAGGTTCAAATCCTAATTTTATCCTATATTGCAAGGAGATAGGGATGAGAAATGAAAAAATTGAAACTAAACTAATGATGGTGATGCACCAAAGGAGTGGTGAACATTTTTTGCTCATGAAAATAGACACAAATCAGAAATTGCAACATAAAACATCATGCATAGGTTGATAAGCTGTAATCAAAGGTTTGAAATGAAACAAACAACACATACAAAGGACTGAAAGCATTCACAGAGCCTGCATTGTGATTTTCAACATCAAAATCCTTGCATTCCAACACCAAAGAGGCAGAAAAACAGTTACAATCCTTGAAAAGGTCTAATACTTGCAAAAATCACTTGTTGAAGGTGAAAGAAGAAGCTTGCTGTCTAGAAACAATGTTCAACCCTGAAAAAATGAGCCAAAACTGGCTTTTACAATGCATGGGTCGAGCCCAGGAGAGAAAACATGAAAAAACATGGGAACCATTCCTCATTGAATGAAGATGCATTAAAACAGCATGGGCATCCTTACAGACCCATGCCCTGACATTTTTGACCATGCTGGAGAAGAATGCGACCCATTTTGCATTAAAATTGGTTGTTGAAATGTCAGTTCTATCCATGGGCGCGTACCAGAAGCATTTTTTTATTTTCTCCCTCCAAACTCAACCAAAATGTAAAGAACGCAAAAATCTGATATAAAGAACGTGAAAATCCGAGCTCTAGATTGAAAGTTATGGTCGTTTGAAGATTGAGGGCAAAAACAGGCCCAAAACAAATTGGCCGTCAAAATTTGAAATTTTGACCCGTTTTGGTCTTTGGAAAATTTTCAAAAAATTCCCCATGCCCCACCATTTGGATGACACGTGTTGAGCTCTGATTGGACGCAGGCCTGTCTTTCCTTAATTTTCCGCAGGCTTTTCCTTTGAAAAATTCCTTTGTTTTTCCATTTGGAAAAATTTTCCAAATTGACCCTGCCCTCCGTCGGTCCTTGACACGTGGCGACACATCATTGGATGTGGAAGTTTCCTTGAAATTTTCACCTTGCGGGCCTTCCCTTAAAATATCTTGCCGCATGGACACGTGGCAAGGTTTGATTGGCTCGCGCCCTGGGGGCGCACTTTTACCTTTAAAAATTTTACATTTTTAACTTTGGAAAAAAATTCATTTTCCCCCCGCCCCCTGCCACTCCGGGACACGTGGCACATCCTGATTGAATGGAAGGGGCCACGGGGCAAACCTTTCCCTTTGAATTTTTTGGCGAAACTTAGCCAAATTTTGAAAATCTTTCCCGAGCTCCAAACTCCCCTGGGACCATAGGACACGTGTCCTATTTTCATTGGGCATGGGCCCTCTGCCCCAAGCTTTCCCTTTGAATTTTTTGGCAAACACTTAGCAAAATTTGCATTTCTACCTCTGCCCGCCCCCTTTTTGACACGTGGCAAGTTCCTATTGGTTCGCGGGCCCACAGGCAAAAATTTTCCCTTTGAATTTTTTGACCAAAACTTTGGAAATTTTCTAAGTCTTCTTCCGAACTCCGCCACTTCCTGGGACACGTGGCAGCTTCCTATTGGCTGCGAGCTTCCAAAGGGAAAATTTCCCAAAAAACTCCGCCAAGCCATAACTTGAAAAATATGAGGAGTTAGGAGGAAAAATTTACCTTTCTGGAAAGCTGAGAGAGGGCTCTATCCATTGGTGCCATGTCTAGAAATATTTGAGTGCCTAAAAATAAAAAAATGGAGACTGAGGCACAAGAGAGGTAAGAACACAAGGAGTTAGCCACAAAAATGAGCAAGGGGCACATTTTGGATGACAATTTTGGTGACTCGGAGGGGTCATCTGCCTGCTAGATGAAGATACCAGTTGCTTGAAGCAGTCCATTGGGCATGGAGTCATCAAATTCTCTGCTTGGACCCCCAACTGACTTAGAATGTTGCAAGGAGGAAGATGGAATATCACCTGATGGAAGCAAGGACTGTAAAACATCTCCACGGATAGCAAGCCTGTGCCAAAGCACTTAGGAAAAGCAAAAACAACCTACAGCAAAACAATGTGCACAAGCACTTGGAGGAATGAAAATCTAGGATAATATTTACAAGGTGGAGAATTTCCCTCTAGTAGCAATGCTTTAGATGGATTCCATTGATTGGAATCTGCAGTTCTTCGCCATCCAATGAAGACAATTGGAAAGCATTGATGTTCCTGCACTTTGCGACCATGTATGGGCCACTCTAAATGGCATCAAATTTTGAATGCCTTCCCGGTTTTGCTCTATCTGCATCCCATTTTAACACTAGATCTCCAACTTCGAAAGATCTATCCTTGGCCTTCCTATCAAAGGTCTTCTTGATCAAAGCTTGATCCTTCTCCATTACTTGGGATGCCTGATCTCTGATCTCTTGGAGCTCCATCAACTCTGCATATCTCACCTCCATGGGCCCAAACTCTAGCAACTCTAACTACTTCATGAGTTCTAATGTTGGCAACTCAAGTGACATGGGAAGGATTGCCTCTCTTCCATAAACAAGCCTGAATGGAGAGTTACCTGTAGATCTCTTGGGAGTTATCCTTGTTGTATATATGTCCCCCCTTGGGAGGATATAGACGAGTAGAAGAATATGAAAAAAGGATGCGCCTTGGCGCACGGAAATGGCGCATAAAAATGAGTGTCAACACGAGAATGTATGCGCCAAAACGCAGGAAAGTCGCGCATAGAAATGAGTGTCGACAATGTAAAGGATGTGCCTTTGGCGCACGGAAGGAGATGTCGACACAAATGTGGATGTGCCTTTGCCGCACAGAAGGAGATGTCGACACAAATGCGGATGCACCTTTGGCGCACGGAAGGAGATGTCGACATAAATGCGGATGCGCCTTTGGCGCACGAAGGAGATGTCAACACAAATGCGGATGCGCCTTTGGCGCACAGAAGGAGATGTCGACACAAATGTGGATGTGCCTTTGGCACACAGAAGGAGATGTCGACATAGAAATGCATGCGCCTATGGCGCACCTTCAGGAGGCACAACATTCTGAGTGCTGGCAGGAAGCAGACCCTGGCGCAGATATTCAGATGGCCATAACTTTTGACTGGGAGCTCAGATTCATGCAAGGTTGGAATTTTTGGAAAGCTTACGAGGTCCTCTGTCCAACTACTACTGGATATCTTTAATTTGGTGAGAAAAAATTCTTAAAAATGAAAAATACATTTAACCACTTTTGGGGGTTGCTAGGGTTCTCACCTACCACCATAATGAGATGAATTAAATACAACCTGGGGTGGTTGGGGTAGATTTGGAATTTCTCTCTCTTCCCTCTCTCATTCTTCCTATAAATTGTAAGGAGGGGCTTCTTTCTAAAGGTTGGAAATTCTTGTTTTGCCCCTCCCTTCTTCTCTTTGGCAGGTTAATTTGTGGAGTTAAAAAAAACCTCCCATCTAAAACTGTAATGCAGCTTTGCCTCTTGGCATTTTGTAGTGTATTGTATCAATCTTTGGAGCAAATAATGCATGTCTGTCGATGATTCTCAACCCTCTCTGTGTTCATTTGCATCCTCCTGATATTTCACTGCAAAATTTGTTTATCTGTGCATGATCTTGCATTGCATTTTTATGGCTTGTGTTTATTGGCAGGACAGTTGTTCTTCATTCCTCAGTGCATCACCTCTGTTAGTTTAGGTTTTATTTTTTGCATTCTCTTACTCTGTCTCCTTGGAAATTAGATTAGGTTTTGAGTAAACCTCTGCATTTTACGTGTGCATCTAAACAGAGGAATAGGAGCCAGCCTTCTCTGGAGATTCCTTTCTCATTTTACAGGTCCCACACCTGGAGAAAGGATTCAATGTTGTGCAATCACACTGGATGCTAGTATGATCAACCTAGAAGCCTGATCTGCATCCAGGGGTGCTGTGAATCATCATCAATAGTTTTGGCACGCCCGGTGGGAGCAAGAGGTCATTCCACAGATTTGAAGGAGTTTTTCACGAAATTCGGACTAAAAAATTGCAGGTTTTACAATTTTAGATTTTTCACCTTCTAGGCTGAACTTTGAAATCAATTTTCAAGGACTTAACTTGCTCGAAAAAGGTCAAAATTTCACCAGTTGATAGATCGCGGGATAATCTTCAAAAGGGTATTCTTAGTTTTTTGAGATTTTGACTTTCAAAATTTCATGGTTTTTGGTATTTCGGGTTTTCCCAGTTGCCTGGCATGACCTGAGTTTCACCTGTACCTTTCAGAGATTAGCAGCTGCATAACGATCCCCCATAACCGAATTAAATACCTATATCTTCTGGGTCTTTCAAGTTTTATTTTCTATTTTTAATATTTGTCAGGTTTGGTGTGTAACCTGGCGGAATCTAGCCTTTTGAGGCTCACTGTCTAACACATCTGGTGACTCCGAAGGGGTAGAATTCAGCGGTGTAGCAGCAAAAGTTGCCCAGGTACATGAGAAGAATTCGAACCAGGTCTGATACTTGAGAAGAGGGTCTATTTGTCCACCTACAACTATCACCAGGCAGAGGAAGGAGAGGAAGAAGACCACAAAGATCACCATCTCCACCTAACCGGACTTTGTCTACACCTCCACCTGGTAGACCTTTTCTCGCATCAACCAGGGTTCTCAGGCCAATCAGAATGGTGCAGCCACCGAATCCCTTTGTCAATTTTACTGGTAGCAGCCCACTTGCCCTCAATGCACAGAATCCAGTTCCAATTGCAGCGTTGAAGAACATTCCATTTTTCACTGGAGAAAATCATACCACTCCTGGTGATCATGTCAAAGACATCGCCAACGTTTGTGCAATCCATGAGATAAATGAAATGGACGTTGCTGTCAAATTGCTGGCATCTTCGTTCAAAGGGAAGGCTTTGTAGTAGTTTAGGAGCCTTGTAGCTGGTTCTGTCACAAATTGGAATCAGTTATGCATAGTTCTCCATGAGTAGTTTGGGGGAAAAGGGAGACAATTTGTCTTTACTAGAACAATTGACAACTATCAAGAGAGCTCCCCATGAGCACCTGACTGACTTCAACTTTAGATTTCAAAGGTCTTGGGACAGAATTCCAGTGGCCGTTAGGCCAACAGCTAAAGGTGCTTTTCTATACTATCTTAAGGCTTTGAATTCTGATATTTCTATGTTAATTCAATCTATGGGAGGCACAACCTTACCTGCTGCTTATAGCATTGCCATTAGGGCTGAAAACTGTCTTATTCAAGCTGGTAAGCTACCTCCTAGGCCTCCCATGCCCTTGTATCCAAACTTAGAAAATCCAAGCACTAGTCAAGCACCCACTTTGGCTCCTATTCCCACTCCTAGAAATCAAAGTTCAAATGAAACTTCTACTTCATCCTCTAGTGCTTCAAATGAACTCTAAGAGGTTATGAAACAGTTACAAAACCTTGGAAATGAGCTGGTGACTATCAAAAGACAACAAGCTCAAAGTGCTAGACCGTATCAGCCTCAAGCACAGTACCAGGCTAGGCCACCATACCAGCCCAATAGGCCACCCAATCTAGCTACAAATCAAAGCCAATTAAGGCCTCCTGCTAATAGGCCATTTCAGCCCTATAACCCCAATGTTACATCTACTTCTAAAGCATTAGTGCTAGTCCAAAACAACATAGCTCAAGAGTATGATTGGTGTTTCCCATGCAATGAACCTCACAACCAATCTATGTGCTTTAATGGTGCTTTGAACCAAGCATTGATGGTGACAAATACTGGCATAGAGGGTGAAGTGAGTCAAGAAACAAATCAGCAACAAGGGACATCTCAGAAAAACACAGGTACAAATGATACCGCACTTGCGAATTGGAAAGCTGAGGATTTTTGTGGCGTGAATCAACCAATTTCTCAGAGTGTAGCAGCTAACACAAGATCAAAGAAGAGGAATATTGGTGAAGGGCAGTCATTAGCTCCAAGTGATCTACAACCTTCCATCACTCCACAAGGTGTCAGTAAGCAAAACGCAGCTCCGAACATGCAAGGACAGCCCAAACCACCTTCTAAACCAACTCAAATGCCAGTTGTTGCTGCCCATGCACAAGAAAGGAATGTGCAGGCTAAAGGAGAACAAAGAGATGTTTCATCCCCCTTCAACATCATCGATCAAATGAAGAAGACACATGTGAACATTTCAATGCGGGAATCTTTATCCATCCCAGGACAAAGAGATCTTCTACAAGCTGCCATGAAGAATTGGTAAACTTCGAACCAGCAGGCCCATATGCAAGAGAAGGTTCTCACAAATGTTGCTCAGCCTGAAGGAAGTCATGGAGGACAACAAGGTAAGGTTTTAAAGCCCCCTCCATTCTATTTTTCGTTAATCATTGGAAATAAACTAGTACACAATTGCATGATTGATTCTGGGGCGAGTAGTTCTGTCATGCCCAAGCAAATAGCTGACCAGCTGGGTCTCCAATATGAAGTCATATCAAAGGGGGTAGTGCAATTGGATGGGACAGCAGTAGAAACCGTGGGAGTAATTAAAGGTTTGAATCTTACCTTGCATACGTGCCCCAACGTTACCGTTTTACAAGATGTGTCAGTGATAGATTTGCCACCACTCTTTGCCCTATGCTTATCAAGGGATTTCACAGCCAAAATTGGAGGCTACTTGTCTGCTGATTGGTCACACATGTTGTTCAGAACAAGATATGGTACTAAGGTCGCAATCAGATCTGAACCAATTGCAAACTTTCATATTGAGACTCATACTCCAAGCCAAATCAATGCCAACTGTTCAGCATTTGATCAAGAAGATTATCCAAGTATAGATGAAGCTGACACCAAAGTTGGAAGCATCCCAGATTTAACTCTTGACGAATGGGCAAGCAAGGTGCATGCTTTTGATCCCTACCAAGAAGTAGAAGAATCTGAGCTAGGAGTCTATTGCATACATGAAGAAAACCAGTCTATTCCTAGCATCACCAAACTAGACCATAAGGACGACAATGAGTTATGGAAATTATTTTTTGATGGATCAAATATTATTCAGCTTTCTGTTTCTAGTTTTCCTGTTCAAACAACACAGCTGAATATGAGGCCTTGATTCATGGACTTCATTGGGCCAGGAAAAAGGGCATAAAGAACTTACAGGTGTTCGGAGATAGCGAGCTAATCGTCAATCAAGTCAGGGGACAACATGCTACCAAGAATGACATGTTGAAGAACTACAAGAACAGGGTATGGGACCTTGTTGAGGATTTTGAAGCTTTCAACATCGTGTCCATACCTAGGAAGAAAAATGAAGCAGCGGATAGGCTCGCAGCTGTTGGAGCAACATTTGATGTGGTTGACAACATCAAAAGGGAAAAAACACAACCACATATCCATGTGATTGTGAGGCCAGTAGTTCCAAATAATAACACAAGCTGGCAGGTGTTTGAGAATGATCAACAGATCATCAATTTCTTACAAGAAGAGGCTGAATTCTCAGCTAGGAATCAAGATAGACTAGAGCAGCAGTACGGGGATCAAGTAGTGCAGCTGCGGACAAATAAGCTTCCTAAGGGTTTAATAACATTGGAGTCTATCTTCAACCCTAATGACCAATTCCATAAGGAAAAGGCTAACATACAGGTCAAGAGAGAAGATTCAGAGCCCATTCTGGTTGATGAAGGCAAAATACTTCAAATTGGTAAAGTGGCCACTAAGCAGGAGAAATCAGATTTCATACAACTTTGCCAAGAATTTCCAAATGTCTTCACTTGGAGCTATGAAGACTTAAGAGGTTTCGATCTGAAGTTGGCACAACATACCATAGAATTGGATCCAGATGCTAAGCCCATCAGGCAGAAGTAGAGACTAGTCAACCCTCACATTGAGCCTCTAATGAAGAAGGAGTTAAACAAGCTAATAGAGGCAAGCATTATATTCCCAATCAAGCACTCAAGTTGGGTTGCAAACTTGGTTCCGGTCAGAAAGAAGAGTGGAGAAATCAGGCTGTGTGTGGACTTCCGAGACCTCAACAGGGCATCTCTCAAAGACCATTACCCACTTCCTTCAATGGAACAAATATTGCAAGTAGTATCCGGTTCAGAGAGATTCTCTCTCCTAGATGGCTACTCAGGGTATAATCAGGTAATGGTGAAAGAAGATGACCAGTTCAAGACGGATTTCACCACAAAACGGGGTACCTATGCCTACAAGAAAATGCCATTTGGGCTATCGAATGCTGGAGCCACTTTCCAGAGGGCAATGGATATGACATTTAAAGGGTTAATCAATAAAATAGTTCTGATATATCTTGACGACATCACTGTATTCTCTAAAAATGCAGTGGATCACCTCTTCCATCTGAGGCAGGTATTTCAGAGATGTAGAAGATTTGGGGTATCATTGAATCCCAAAAAATGCATATTCTTGGCTCACGAAGGAAAACTTCTAGGCCATATTGTTTCAAAAGAGGGGTTAACGATCGACCCAGAAAGAGTTGAAGCAATTCGAGCGTTGCCATTACCAAGTCATAAGAAGGCTCTTCAAAGCTTCTTAGGAAGGATCAATTTTGTCCGCAGGTTTGTTCCAAACTTTGCAGCTCTCGTAAAGCCAATAATGCTGATGTTGAAGAAGAGCATGGCATTTAAGTGGGCTTCTGAAGGCAAAGCAAGTTTTGAGGCAATAAAAGAGGCTATATCTCAAGCTCCGACTCTCGTCAATCCAAACTTCTCCAAGGAATTCATGCTATATGCCTTTGGTGGTGGAGACACAATTTCTGCCATCCTGGTACAACAAAACAAAGAGGGATTAGAGCAACCGGTTGCTTTCTTCAGTCAAGGCTTGGAGGAATACGAAACTAGGTACTCTTTCATTGAAAAGCATGTCGTTGCAGTGATGAGGAGTTTAAAGAAATTCAAGCACCTTGTTTCAAACAATAATATCCAATTATTGGTCTCTGATGCGGGAGTCAAGGACTTCCTTCTAAACAAGGATCTGAATGAGAAATGTGCAGGGTGGATCACTCGTGTCATGGAATATGACATCGAAATTAAGGTCACTAAGCTAGTACGTGGAAAAGGACTATGTGAACAACTGGCTTTGAGTCGGAAATTTGAAGCAGGTGATGGAAAAGAGACTGCCTTGGTACTACAGGATGATCAAGAACAGGAAGATGATGGTGTGCCCACTCCTTGTTGGACTCAGAATATGATACAATTCCTACAGACAGGCCTATGCCCTCTAGAAATGAGCAAAGCAAAAAGGAGATACTTCAGATTACAAGCCATTCCATATGTGCTTGTTGATGGTGTTTTGTTTAAGAAAGACATCAATGGAGTTCTATTGAGGTGCATTAGGATAGGTCAAATTGAGAGGGTGTTACGAGATTTTCATGATGGAGATTCTCGAGGACATTTCACCCCACAAGTAACATCCCTCAAGATAATGAAGGTAGGGTATTATTGGCCCACAATGTTCAGCGACTGTTATACATGGATAAGAAAGTGTAAGAAATGTGCACTCTTCACAGGCAAAGAAAGACTAGCAGCGCTTCCATTGCGCCCAATTTTGGTTGACCAACCATTTTTAGCAATGGGGATTGGACTTCGTCAGGGTCATCAACCCAAACTCAAGCCAAGGCCACAAGTGGATTCTCACGGCAATGGACTATTTCACCAAGTGGACTGAAGCAATAGCACTCAAGGAGGCAAATGAGTCTAACATACTAGAATTTTATGAAGGAATAGTGACCAGGTTCTGTGTGCCGGCAACTATTATATCAGACAATGCATTGGCATTCATAGGTTCCAAGATTACAGAATGGGCTGTCAAGAATGGAATCTATTTGAGCACCTCTTCAAATTATTACCCACAGGGTAATGGACAGGCAGAGTCCACGAATAAGAATTTGTTAAGAATCATCAGAAGGACTCTAGATGAAAACCAAAGGACATGGCATACCAAGCTAAAATCAGCATTATGGGCTGATAGGATAACGCCAAAGAGATCTATAGGTAATTTTCCCTACAAGTTGGTATATGGGAAAGAGGCAGTGTTGCCTATATCATTAGAATTACCAGCATTGGAGCTCATGAAGCAGTTGGAGTTGTCAGAGTTTGAACCAATGGAGGCTAGGTATGCAGAGTTGATGGAATTGGAAGAAATAAGAGAACATGTAGTTCAGACGATTGAAAAGGATCAGGCCTTAGTAAAAATATGGTTTGATAAGAAAGCAAGAGCAAGGACCTTCCAGGAAGGGGACCTAGTTCTAAAATGGGATGCAGATCGAGCAAAACCAGGAAGGCATTCCAAGTTTGATGCCATTTGGAGTGGCCCCTACATGGTCACGGGATGTAAAAGTAGTAATGCCTTCTAATTGTCTACATTGGATGGAGAGGAACTTCCGATTCCGGTTAATGGAATCTATCTTAAACATTGCTACTAAAAGGAAAAGGTTTACCCTTGTAAATATTAGCTTAGTTTTCAATTCCTCTAAGTGCGTATGCACATTGTCTTGTTGTAGTTAGGTTTCTTTTTCCCTAAGTGCTTCGGCACAGGTTTTGTTGCTCTCAGGTTGAATTTCTACTGTTCAGAATGCTGTCAGAGAAGAAGTTGCGGTATCAGGCTCGGGATCAGATATCAGGTTGGTTTCAGGTTATTGCTTATGACTCCATGCCCAATGGATTTCTAAAAGGCCACTGATCTTCTACCTAGCAGGCAGGTGATCTCGTTGAGTCGCCAAATTGTTGTATATATCTCCCCCTGGGTAGATATAGACAAACAGAAGAAGATGGAAATAAAAGAAGATCAAAGCCCGATGTTTATTACTAAAGGCGCAGGTAAAGGGTGCATGAAAATGGATGTCGACATGAAGATAGATGCGCCAAGGCACAGGTAAAGGGCGCATGAAAATGGATGTCAACATGAAGATAGATGTGCCAAGGCGCAGGTAAAGGGCACATGAAAATTAATGTCAACATGAAGATAGATGCGCCAAGGCACAGGTAAAGGGTGCATGAAAATGGATGTCGACATGAAGATAGATGCGCCAAGGCGCAGGTAAAGGGCGCATGAAAAAGGATGTCGACACAAATGTAGATGCGCCTTTGGCGCACGGAAAAGGATGTCGACACAAATGTAGATGCGCCTTTGGCGCACGGAAAAGGATGTCGACAAAAATGTAGATGCGCCTTTGACGTACATAAGAAGTTGTCGACATAGAAATTCATGCGCCTATGGCACACCTTTAGGAGTCGCAACATTCTGAGTGCTGGTAGGAACCAGACCCTGGCGCATATATTCAGATGGCCATAACTTTTGACTGGGAGCTCGGATTCATGCAAGGTTGGAATTTTTGGAAAGCTTACGAGGTCCTCTATCCAACTACGACTGGATATATTTAATTGGGTGATAAAAAATTCTTAAAAATGAAAAATACAGTTCGCCACTTTTGGGGGTCGCTAGGATTCTCACCTACCACCATAATGAGATGAATTAAATACAACCTGGGGTGGTTGGGGTAGATTTGGAATTTCTCTCTCTTCCCTCTCTCATTCTTCCTATAAATTGTAAGGAGGGGCTTATTTCTAAAGGTTGGACATCCCTGTTTTGCCCCTCCCTTCTTCTCTTTGGTAGGTGAATTTGTGGAGTTAAAACCTCCCATTTAAAACTGTAATGCAACTTTGCCTCTTGGAATTTTGTGGTGTATTGTATCAATCTTTGGAGAAAATAATGCATGTCTGCGGATGATTCTCAACCCTCTCTGTGTTCATTTGCATCTTCCTGATCTTTCATTGCAAATCTGTTATCTGTGTATGATCTTGCATTACATTTTAATGGTCTGTGTTTATTGGCAAGACAGGTGTTCTTCATTCCTCGGTGTATCACCTCTGTTAGTTTAGGTTTTATTTTATGCATCTTCTTACCCCTGTCTCCTTGGAAATTTAGTTTAGTTTTTGAGTAAACCCTCTGCATTTTTACGTGTGCATCTAAACAGAGGAATAGGAACCAGCCTTCTCTGGAGATTCCTTTCTCATTTTTGCAAGTCCCACACTTGGAGAAAGGATTCAATGTTGGGCAATCACACTGGATGCTAGTATGATCAACCTAGAAGCCTGATCTGCATCCAGGGGTGCTGTGAATCATCATCAACAATCCTATTAGCCCATAAGGCTGATTTCAGTTTGGTATGCCAAGACCTTTGATTCTCATCAAGAGTCCTCCTAATGATCCTCAACAAGTTATTCTTTGTAGACTCATCCTGGCCATTACCCTGAGGGTAGTAGTTTGATGAAGTACTTAGGTAGATCCCGTTCTTGACAGCCCACTCAGTCACCTTGGATCCAATGAATGCTAATGCATTATCTAAGATTATTGTGGCAGGTATGCCAAATCTGGTTACTATCCCCTCATAGAAGTCCAAGATACTAGACTCATTTTCTTCCTTGAGTGCTACTGCTTCAGTCCATTTGGTGAAGTAGTATGTGGCTGTCAAAATCCATTTGTGCCCTTGGCTTGAATTGGAATTAATGACTCCAATGAAGACCAAACCCCATTGCATGAATGGCTGGTCAACTGAAATTGGATGCAATGGAAGGGCAGCAAGCCTCTCTTTACCTATGAAGAATGCACAATTCTTGCAACTCTTGATCCACATATAGCAATCACTGAAAATCTTGGGCCAATAATAACCAGCCTTCATGATTTTTAGAGCTGTCACTCTTGGTGCAAAATGACCACCAGATGGTCCACCATGGAACTCTTCCAGCACCTTATGAATCTGATCTATGCTAATGCATCTCAGCAGCACTCCATTCAAATCTTTCTTGAACAAAACACTGTCTACTATGGCATATGGGATAGCCTGCAATTTGAAGTGTCTTCTTTGGGTCTTGTTCATCTCTGGAGGGCATAGGCCTATGCTTAGGAAGTGCATTATACCTTGGGTCCAGCAAGGAGTGGGGACAACATTATTTTCTTCTTGAGTGCTACCTTGCACATGGCTGTCTTGAACTGTCAAAACAGCCTCTTCTTCATTGCATACTCCTTTTTGCTTGCCCAGAATCAGCTGCTCACACAATCCTTTTCCTCTTACCAGCTTGGTGACCTTGATCTCAATGTCATACTCCATGACACGAGTGATCCAACCTGCCCTTTTCTCATTCAAATCCTTGTTGAGGAGGAAGTCCTTTACTCCCGCATGAGAGACCAACAACTGAACCTTGTTGTTTGAGACTAGATGCTTGAATTTCTTCAAGCTTCTAATTACTGCAAGTACATGCTTCTCAATAAAAGAGTATCTCACCTCATAGTCATCTAGGCTTTGGCTGAAGAAAGCAATTGGCTGCTCATCATTGTCCTTGTTCTGCTATACCAAAATGGCAGAAATAGTATCATTACCTCCAAATGCATAGAGGATGAAATCCTTGGAGAAATCCAGGTTGATGAGAGTTGGTGCTTGGGAGATGGCTTCTTTGATTGCTTCAAAACTCTCCTTACCTTCTGCTATCCACTTGAAAGCCATGCTTTTCTTTAACATTTTGGTGATGGGCTTAACAAGGGCTGCAAAATATGGGACAAACCTCCGAACAAAGTTTATTCTCCCCAAGAAACTCTGAAGGGCCTTCTTGTGGCTTGGCAATGGTAGTGCTCTTATGGCTTTAACCCTCTCTAGATCAATTGCTAATCCTTCTTTGGAGACAATATGGCCAAGGAGCTTTCCTTTATGTGCTAGGAAGATACACTTCTTAGGATTCAAAGTCACTCCAAATCTCCTGCACCTTTGGAAGACTTGTCTCAAATGAGAGAGGTGGTCTGCTGCATTCTTTGAAAAAACAGTGATATCATCAAGGTAAATCAGCACCACGTTGTTAATCAAGCCTCTGAATGCCATGTCCATTGCTCTTTGGAAGGTATCTCCAGCGTTGGACAACCCAAATGGAATTTTCCTGTATGCATAAGTTCCCCATTTGGTTGTGAAGGCTGTCTTGAACTGATCTTCTTCCTTCACCATAATTTGATTGTAGCCTGAGTAGCCATCAAGTAGTGAAAACCTCTCAGAGCCAGCCACAACTTGCAAAATTTGTTCCATAGAAGGGAGTGGGTAATGGTCCTTGAGAGATGCTCTATTCAAGTCTCTGAAGTCAACACACAATCTAATCTCCCCACTCTTCTTTCTGACTGGAACTAGGTTGGCAACCCAGCTAGAATGCTTGATTGGGAATATGATTCTTAACTCAATCAACTTGTTTAATTCCTTCCTCATGAGAGGTTCCATGTGTGGATTGACTGGCCTTTGTTTCTGCCTGATGGGCTTAGTGTTTGGATCTAACTCAATGGTGTGCTGAGCTAACTTGGGATGGAAACCTTTCAAATCTTTGTAGCTCCAAGAAAACACATTAGGGAACTCTTGACATAGATGTATGAACTCATACCTTTCTTGTTCAGTTGTCATCTTTCCAATTTGCAATGGTTTGTTCTCTTCCACCAAGATGGATACTGAATCCTCTCTCTTGACCTGAATGTTTGCTTTCTCCTTCTTAAACTGATCATTAGGATTGAAAATGGACTCCAAAGTGATAAGTCCCTTGGGCAGCTTGTTAGTTCTCAGCTGTACCACTTGGTCACCATACTGTTGTTCCAATTTTTCCTAATTTTAAGCTGAGAACTCAGCTTCTTCTTGCAAAAAATAGATGATTTGCTGGTCATTCTCAAACACTTGCCAACTCACATTGTTCTCTGGCATTGAAGGCCTCACAATCACATGGATGTTTGGTTGTACCTTGTCCTGTTGAATGCTTTCCACAATGTCAAAGGCTGCCCCAACTGCTGTAAGCCTGTCAGCAGCTTGGTTTTCTTTCCTAGGAATGGATTTGATGCCAAAACCCTCAAAATCTTCAATGAGGTCCCATACCCTGTTTTTGTAGCACTTGAGTAGATCATTCTTGGTGGCATGTTGTCCCTTGACCTAATTTACAATCAATTCACTATCACCAAGGAATTGCAAGTTCTTTATTCCTCTCTTTATTGCCCAATGCATCCCTTGCACCAAGGCTTCATATTCAGCAGTGTTATTGGAGCACGCAAACTGAAATCTAAAAGCTAAATAGTACTTTACTCCTTGAGGTGAAACAAGCATAGCTCCACCTCCTGCACCTTGTCTACTCCTTGATCCATCGAAAAACATCTGCCATACATCATTTTCATCCTTGTGGTTTGGCTTGGTGATGCTAGGAATAGGCTGATTTTCTTCATGTATGCAATAGACCCCTATCTCAGATTCTTCTACTTCTTGATAAGGATCAAAAGCATGCACCTTTTTTGCCCATTCATCAAGAGTCAGATCCGGGATGCTTCTAACCTTGGTGTCAACTTCATCAGTGCTTGGGTGATCTTCTTGATCAAATGCTGAACAATTGGCATTGACCTGACTTGGAGTGTAGGGCTCAATGTGGAAGTTTGCAATAGGTTCAGACCTAATTGTATCTTTCGTTCTATACCTCGTTTTAAACAGCATGTGTGACCAATCAGCAGACAAATATCCTCCAATCTTGGCTATGAAGTCTCTTGACAAACATAGGGCAAAGAGTGGTGGAAGGTCTATAACTAATACATCTTGTAAAACAACAACATTTGGACATGCATGCAAGGTAAGATTCAAGTTTCTAATGACCCCAACTGTTGCTATTGTTATCCCATCTAACTGTACTACCCCTTTGGATATGGTTTCATATTGAAGTCCTAGCTGATTAGCTATTTTCTTGGGCATCACTGAGCTGCTTGCCCCAAAATCTATCATGCAATTATGCACTAACTAGTTTCCAATTATTAATGAAACATAGAAAGGAAGGGGCTTTGACATTTTACCTTGCTGTCCTCCATGATTCCCTTTGGGCTGGGCGGCATTTGTGAGCACTTTCTCTTGCATCTGAACTTGCTGATTCGAAGTTGGCCAGTCTTTCATGGCAGCTTGTAGCAAATCTCTTTGGCCCAGGATAGATAGGGATTCCCACATTGATATGTTTACATTTGTCTTCTTCATCTGATCAATAATACTAAATGGTGATGAAGGATCTCTTTGCTGTCCCTTGGTTTGCATATTCACTCCTTGCACTTGGGCAGCAACAACTGGTATTTGAGTTGGCCTAGGAGCTGTTCTTGGCTGCCCTTGTGCATTTAAAGCTGGATTTTGTTTGCCAACCATTTGTGGAACCATAGAAGGTTGTGGATTGGTTGGAGCTGATGGCTATTCTTCACCCAAATTCCTTCTTTTTGACCTTGTGTTGGCTGCAACATCTTGAGAGACTCTTTGATTTATGCCAAAAATATCCTCCGCCTGCCAGTTCACAAGTGTGGTGTCATTTGGAGTTGATTGCTACTGGAATGTTTCTTGTTGTTGGTTGTTTCCTTGACTTCCCTCACCCTCCACACCAGTAGTTGTCACCATTAATGCTTGATTCAAGGCACCGTTGAAGCGCATAGATTGGTTGTGAGGTTCATTGCATAAAAAACACCAATCATACTCCTGAGCAACGTTGTTTTGTGTTGGCACCAATGCCTTAGAGGCAGACATAGCATTTGGATTATAGGGCTGAAATGGTCTATTGGCAGGATGCCTTGTTTGATTTAAATTTGCAGCTGGATTAGGTGGCCTTTGTGGTTGGTATGGCTACCTGTTAGGCTGAGCTTGGGGTTGGAAGGAAGGTCTAAAACTTTGGGCTTGTTGCCTCTTGAGAGTAACCAACTCGTTGCCTAAATTTTGCAATTGCTTCATGACTTCTTGAAGCTCATTTGGGGCACTTGGAGATGAATTAGAAGCTTCATTCGAACTCTGATTTCTAGGCGTGGGAGAAGGAGCCAAATTAGGTGCTTGATTAGTGTTTGGGATCTCAAAACTTGGAAACAATGGCATGGGAGGTCTAGGGGCTAGTTTGCCAGCTTGGATCAAACAATTTTCAGCCCTAATGGAAATGTTATAAGACATGGGGATAGTTATGCCTCCCATGGACTGAATCAACATAGAAATATCAGAATTTAGAGCCTTGAGATAGTAAAGAAAAGCACCTTCTGTTGTTGGCCTGATTGCCACTGGAATTCTCTCCCAAGTCCTTTGAAATCTGAAGTTAAAATCAGTTAGCTACTCATTGGGAGCTCTCTTGATGGTTGTCAGCTGCTCCAAAAGAGACAAGTTGTCTCCCTTCTCTCCAAATTGCTCATGAAGTGCTATACATAGTTGGTTCCAATTTTTAATAGAACCTGAGGTAAGGCTTCTAAACCATTGCAGTGCCTTCCCCTTGAATGAAGATGCCAGCAATTTGACAGCCACTTACATCTCATCAATCTCATGAATTACACAAAGGTTGGCAATGTCCTTAACATGATCACCAGGAGTAGTCTGATTCTCTCCAGTGAAGTATGGAATGTTCTTCAAGGCTGCCATTGGAATTGGATTTTGTGCATTAAGGACAAGTGGGCTGCTGCCCGTGAAATTGACATAGGGATTGTTTTTTGCCATTCTAATTGGTCTTAAAACCCTTGTTGATTGAATGAAAGGTCTACCAGGTGGAGGAGTTGAGAGAGTTCTGTTTGGTGGAGATGGAGACTTTTGAATCCTTCTTCCTCTTTGCCTTCTTCTTGGAGATAACTACAGGTATTCAAACAGCACTTCTTCTTCTCCAACTCTTGACCTTGTGGTGATTCTTCTCATGTGTTTCCAGGCCTGCACTGCTAAAACCAGCTGATTCTTCCCTTTGGAGTCGCCAGATGTGCAATTTATAGCTCTTTTCAAGCAAGAAAATTGCAACAGATGCACATCAACTTTGTTGCAATAAAAATGAGACCTCTAAGGTCCCACCGGGTGTGCCAAAACTGTTGTGGCAAATCAGCAGCACCCTTGGATGTAAATCAAGGTTCTAAGTTGATGTTTAGGGCATCCAGTGTGATTGCACAACATTGAAACCTCTCTCCAAGTGTGGGACTTGTAAAAATGAGAGAGGAATCTCCAGATTAGAGGCTGGTTCCTCAAACTCCTTTGATTATATCTATTATTTGCACAATTGCAGAGGTTCAAATCCTAATTTTATCCTAGATTGCAAGGAGACAGGGATGAGAAATGCAAAAATTGAAACTAAACTAATGATGGTGATGCACCAAAGGAGTGGTGAACATTTTTTGCTCATGCAAATAGACAAAAATCAGAAATTGCAACATAAAACATCATGCACAGGTTGATAAGCTATAATCAAAGGTTTGACATGAAACAAACAACACATACAAAGGAATGAAAGCATTCACAAACCCTACGTTGTGATTTTCACATCGAAATCCTTGCATTCCAACACCAAAGAGGCAGAAAAACTGTTACAATCCCTGAAAGGGTCTGATACTTGCAAAAATCACTTGTTGAAGGTGAAAGAAGAAGCTTGCTATCCAAAAATAATGTTCAACCCTGGAAAAATGAGCCAAAACTGGCTTTTACAATGCATGGGTCGAGCCCAGGAGAGAGAAAACGTGAAAAAATGTGGGAGCCATTCCTCATTGAATGAAGATGCATTAAAACAGCATGGGCGTCCTTACAGACCCATGCCCTGACATTTTTGACCATGCTAGAGAAGAATGCGACCCATTTTGCATTAAAATTGGTTGTTGAAACGTCAGTTCTGTCCATGGGCGCGTACCAGAAGATTTTTTTGATTTTCTTCCTCCAAACCCAACCAAAATGTAAAATTTACCCCGGAATCATGTAGAGAATTTTACCAGCTTTCCATTGATATAAAGAACGCGAAAATCCAAGCTCTGGATCGAAAGTTATGGCCGTTTAAAGATTTAGGGCAAAAACAGGCCCAAAACGGATCAGCGGTCAAACTTTGAAATTTTGACCCGTTTTGGTCTTTAAAAAATTTTCAAAAAATTCCCCGCACCCTGCCATTTGGATGACACGTGTCGAGCTCTGATAGGACGCGGACCTGTCTTTCCTTAATTTTCCGTGGGCTTTTCCTTTAAAAAATTCCTTTGTTTTTCCATTTGGAAAATTTTTCCAAATCGACCCCGCCCTCTGCCGGTCCTTGACATGTGGCGCCACATCATTGGATGCGGGGGTTTCCTTGAAATTTTCACCTTGCGGGCCTTCCCTTAAAATATCTTGCCACATGGACACGTGGCAAGGTTTGATTGGCTCGCACCCCAAGCGCACACTTTTACCTTTGAAATTTTTGCATTTTTAACTTTGGAAAAAAATTCATTTTCCCCCCTGCCCCCCACCACTCCGGGACACGTGACACATCCTGATTGAATAGAAGGGGCTGCGGGGCAAACCTTTCCCTTTGAATTTTTTGGCAAAACTTAGCCAAATTTTGAAAATCTTTCCCGAGCTCCGAACTCCCCTGGGACCATAGGACACGTGTCCTATTTTCATTGGGCGCAGGCCCTCTGCCCCAAGCTTTCCCTTTGAATTTTTTGGCAAACACTTAGAAAAATTTACATTTCTACCTCCGCCCTCCCCTTTCTCACATGTGGCAAGTTCCTATTGGTTTGCGGGCCCGCAGGCAAAAAATTTCCCTTTGAATTTTTTGAGCAAAACTTGGGAAATTTTCTAAGTCTTCTTCCGAACTCCGCCACTTCCTGGGACACGTGGTAGCTTCCTATTGGCCGCGGGCTTCCAAAGGGAAAATTTCCCAAAAAACTCCGCTGAGCCATAACTTGAAAAATATGAGGAGTTAGGAGGAAAAATTTACCTTTCTGGAAAGCTGAGAAAGGGCTCTATCCATTGGTGCCATGTCCAGAAAGATTTGAGTGCCTGAAAACAAAAAAATGGAGACTGAGGCACAAGAGAGGTAAGAACACAAGGAGTTAGCCACAAAAATGAGCAGGGGGCACATTTTGGATAACACTTCCCTTTAGCTAGGAGGAATAACCTATATAAGAAACAAAACAAGACCACCAGATAGTATTAAATATCAAGAGTCAGAGGACTACCTAGCAAGAATAGATTTGGGAAGTGTGACACTTCAAATGGTTTGTCAATCCTCTTTTTAAAACAACTTAATTTAGGAAATAACAATTCCTATTGTAGTTGATAAGATTTAGGTATCTTCTATTAACATACAACAAGTGAATTTAACTCAACAGGTGATGGTTTGCGTCTGCGGATGTAACAAGAAACAAAACAAAACAAGAAACAAAACAATGATTAATGGGTTGGTTTGCGTCTGCGGATGTAACAAAAGTTGTATGTGAGGTCTGGGTGAAATTAGGCCAGGTTTTGGGTTGTTTTAGGGAAGTTATTAACTCGTTGTTATAGGTGAAATTTTTAGTCTCAAAGATCAACATCGGTTAGGCGACCGATGTCGGCTGAGGGAGTAGACCAACACCGGATGGGTGACCAGTGTCGGTAGGGGGAATTTGGTGAAAATGTCAAAAACTGGGAATTGGGCGCTCTCTGTGATTGCACAGAGAGTGATGGGGACTGAGATAGGTTCATGGGATATTGTTTAATACTAAGAGATACTGATGGGTGGGTTTAGGCCAAGTATGGAAGGTAAAATGGGCAAAAGGTTGGACAGAGGCATTGGGAATTAGATCTAGGTAGAATAAGAACAAAGGGAATAATAGATAACTTAATAAAACAAACTAAGTTACTAGAAATGAAAAAGGAGAGACAACACTTGTTGAATATATCTAGGAGGTGGATGGGGGTGGTGGTTACAGAAGATGGTGATCCAGAGTAAAGATTCCAGTAGAGCAGCACGATGCTTCCTAGTCCCTGTGTTGGAGCTCGGAGAAATCTATGGATGAACCGAATGACATCTAAATGTTGAGAGGGGCTCGGGTTCGTCGCAAGGTTGTAGGAGTGCTTGAACATTTGAATGTAAGGAGTGTAATCCAAGAATTCCATATTCAGAACCTGACTAATGAGTTAATATTTTCTATTTAACCTAATCAATGGTGGTTAGGTGACTGGCGTCGGCCGAGGGATAACAAGCATCGGTTAAGGAGAATAAGTCCAATTTGCCAAAAATAGCCCGATCTTGCTATTTTTGTGTGATATAAATCCTCATTTCAGGTCTTAAGTAGAGAATGATGCTTAGATAAGTGGGAGTAATGTTGGAGAATGAATCATACTTTAATTTTAGGATTTTAAAGAGTCATAGTTGGTTAAAATAAGTAGAGACTCAGTCTTAGTTAATCAATAGGCTAGGAATTAGTCCATGGTGAGGTGTCCAGGTGATGTGGCTAGGTGAGGTGTAAATTAACTTAATTAAATTAATTAATAATGTGAGGATGAATATTAATTCAATTATAAGTAATTAAATTAATATCTAAGTGTCAAAGGGGAGTATGGCTAGGTATATGTGTTGCATTGATTAATTAAAGGGTACTGAGGGGAGTGTGACCCAAATTTGGTGTTTACAGACTCTCCTCATAACAAGGAGCACATACGAGACTTAACACCTCTTTTTCGGGGTTCAGAAGGTGGTTTTGTGAGTCTCCAAAATCACGGTTTACTAGGTTTTACAAGGATATAATTGACATCTTTACAAGGAACTCAACCTCAACTTTTCAATAAAAAGGGTGTTCTAGTAATCTAATTTGGTTAGGAAGTTTGTTAGATCATCTCAAAATGAGGGTTTAAGTCCATGGTTGACTACCAAGGGATTATTTGGACTATGCAAGTTACAATATGACATTTTATTGTTTTACAAACAAGTCTGTATAAAATAAAAAAATGTTTAAGCATATAATGGTTTAACATTTCTATTATATTGCAACTGAAAAACCAAATTATACAAAATTTATAAAAGAAGAAGGTAAGGAGACCATTCCTGGAAAATAGTAGCGTTCGTAGTGCAAGTGGTACTGCAAGTGGGTTTGCACTTGTAGTCCGATGACACCACCATTCATTGTTGTATCATTCCAAACAAATTACATGTAACCCCAAGTTATTATCAATGCACACATGTCTAATAGAGCACTCACAACTATGACATATTGTAAATTCCCATCCCCCATCCACTATGGTTGGCATATGTCCAAGCCATGTTCAACACTGGTGGAGAGTGATGAATAAGGTGGATTGATCATGTGAACACATATATTCGATGAAACCAAAAAATACAAACTCTCCATACTATCCATTCTTGTTGATTCTTGGTGAACCCAGTACACTCGATGGTTTCATTAATAAAAACCTCTCCTTGAAAATGAGGGAGAAAATTTTCTATAAGCAATGTGAAGATCATATGGAGTCTCATTCAAGCACTTTCAATCGAGTAGATAAAATCTTCCTACCTTTCATATGAATCAGCACTAGAGGGCTATCCATTTTGGCACTTCTTATAATTAACGCATTCTAAGAGGCTACATTTCTTTGAGGAAATACACCAAATAGTTCTCTTCCTTAAATTTCCCATTTTTTACATACCCTGCAATCATAGAATTCCATTTTGACACAAGCTAAAAGGATGCTGGAAAAGGTTGTGGAAATTTGGATCTGCACCTGTCATTCCCATTTGCTTGAAAGTTTCTACGAATTTAAAAAAAACCCATTTGTGCATATCCTATAGTCCATGTTGTGCACAAAACAACGTTTTTCTTAAGACATTTTGTCAAACGGCTCACATTCCTGTCTACGCTTCCAGATTTTACATACACGTCTACCTAAGCATTTGTAACTACAACATCTGACAAATTTAGTTTGTCTTTAATGCTTTGATGGATGTCCATGATCTGTTCCAGATCTTTTATTTTAGTCACAGGTAGGGAAAATGTTAGTAAAGTCCGTGGAATATATCTACGTGACACCACATTTCCTTGAGGCATATTGTTCAACTGATAAGAAGAGTGTTTTTCCCCTTTCAACATTGAGCTAAATATGGACAAATAGAGGGATCGTGTAGAGGACAAGTGAAAGAGACAAATATTACAGAGACAAGTGTAGGATAACAGGAAGGGCACTTCAATGTCTAAATCAATATAACGACTACCCCAAGTAAAAGATAAATCACAGGGAACATGAAATGTTAGATGCAACACCTATGCTCAAAAACAAAAGAAGAAAAATTAATACAACAGGGAATTATGCCTTCCTGAAGCACCTCCTAACCCCAATCTTCTTCTGTATAGAACAATAAAACAGCAGCAGAAAAAAAATTCCTTCCCTACATAGACATTTCAACCCATTTCAAATAGATACAGATCCAAATAATCAATTTGTATGTAATAGAATGAGAAGATATTAGAGTTACAGATCTATCCCAATGTGTAGGATTGATTTACCATCTAATGGTATTGATGAAAGGATGCCTATTAGTTGGCGTTACGTCTAACACAGTTCCACACGTCGTTCTGTTTATTTAACTCGCTGCAACTATCCAATTTTTTTGCTAAATTCATAACATTAACAGGAGTTTCAGGTGGTTAATGTATGTGGATCTGAAATAAAGTGATTTCATTACCATGCAAGGTAAGTGACAGGTCTGAAGGCCTTTTCTGGATGCCCGTATCCTGCTCCATGAATGGCTTTCCATACCCCAAAAAATTCTTCCACCCCCCCAACCAAATGCATTTAGCAACACCAAGGTCCACGTGATGGAACCCCAAGCTATTACGTGGCATTTCCACCAAAGCTCATGTATATGCCACATGTTTGAGTTCAATGCATGGACCAATTCATAACTCATGATCGAGTTCAACGCATGGACCAATAAACAATGAAAAAAAACATGGTCTATCCTTAATGGAAGGGGGGAAAATGGGCATTACACCGATCACGTTCTATTTATTTAATTAAGAGAGTGTATCCCCGTGCACTTGGTGCAACCATCTAACTACTACAAAATTTACAACGTTACCTTGGGCTTCACCGTATTTAACTTCTCAAGATCTCAAATAAAGTGGTTGTATTATTTATTCAAGGAAAACGACATATCTTTATGCCATTTAGGACGAGTCACTCTCCATACTAGAAGCATACTAACAAAGTTGGCCCTCCCCTGATACATACCACTATTATGTCAATTCGCACTTCATATTTATTTTATTTAAATTTATTTTATTATTTTTGTCTTATGTTGGGCAATACAATGCACATGTCCGTAATGAATTTAGAGTAAATCTGATGATAAGGGATGAACGCGTATATGTATAGAATATTGTGAGGAAACAAATACATACAAATATACTTGAAATATTGTTTATTTAATTTTCACTAGAAATCGCACCGCGAGCAGTGCAATGGAGAGGCCAAAGGGGATGCATAGCAGATGTTAAAGTTGAGGAGGTAAGTGGTGAAGGAGGAAGAGGACCTATGAATAAGGGAAATGGGGGAGGAGTGAAAGGGCAGGAAAATTTGATGGGTGTTTAATTTTTTTCTTATGGGAAAATTGTACGAAAGAAAATCAACACGTGACCTTCTTCACACCCAACCTCTCAAGATCATGCCAGGATAGCCATGGTATAGAATGGAAATGGGTGTGTGTGTGTGTGTGGGTGTGGGTGTGTGCAGATGAAAAAGCTAATGAGGGAACCTTATGTTGTCAACATGCAATATCAAAATCTGTGAATCCAAGGAAAATAAATTCATCCTCACCTAAATTGGTGTAATGGAATGGTCAGATAGAATGGCTACTTGGAGGCTCTAGTGGATATTGATTTCTACCGAAGATTCTTTTCTACTGGTTGTATGGAACATGCAGAAAGTGACCTAAGGATGCATCGTATAGATTTCTAGACAAGGTCATGGAAGTGAGAACGAGAGGCGTGATGGAAACACAATAGTCTATGGGAGGTTTTCCTAGATTTAGTTGAGAAATCCTTAGCTTGATTAGATGTTATATTCAACATTAAAAGTAGTGCAACGATGTTGGGTGGAAGTGGTGATGATCTAAATAGCTAGTGCACATAAACCAGAGTCAATGTTTAATTGGTCAACATTCCCATTGGGTTGTGGGACCTAGGGATCACAACCATGTGAACTCATGGAGGTTGTGGTATTTGTATGGTCATATGCATGTAATCAATCCCTATTTCCAGGAGCATTCTAATAATCAGTAGGCTTGATCAACTGCAATTTTTAGCGTTGCTTAATTATTCTATCTTCTCATAATACCTAGCAAGTGTGCATAAAGACTAACAAGCGTAAACTCTATATCAATATTGGTCAACAACTTAGGTTTTTTGGGTTGTGGGACTAATGGATCACAACTGAACATTTTCTATTGTTGTGCATCTTTTAATGGTCATGCTGGAATGAATTGAATTGATCCTTGATAAATAAAACCAACTATCAAAGGAGATTTAAGCTATGTTTTTAGTATTTTCATAGTATATCCGAATAAAACAATAAAAGGAAACTAATCTAGCAAAATTTAAATCTATTTTTATCTTTTCTGGGATTTTAAAATAATGCTTCTAATCTAATAATTAAAATTAAATACAAGTAATCAGTCGGTTGTAGTTAAGTACTTATGCAAGTATGTGAATCTAGATCTTAAACAAATGAAATAATTTAATCAAAACCCTTTAAACCCTACCTCATAGGTAAAGATAAAATCATAGCTCTAGAAGGGCTATTGTTCCCCACAACTTCCTTGGTAATGTCAAAACAACAAGATTTCTAATGATTTGATCTATTTATAATTACTTGATTAACCAAAATGAAAATTTTTCTATTTTATTTGATATGGATTTGGAATGAATAATTAAGAATTGATAACTTGAACAAATGAAGAAAACACACAAATAATTCCAACCTGTATGAGCAAGAGCTTTGGAAAATATGGTTGCATATGTTCTTGTCCCCTCATTTTATCCTTTCTTTCTCTAGTGTGTCCATATGAGTCCAAGGAATTGGGAATTCAAAGGCAGCATCAGGAGAAATCACTTGAGAAATGACAACTTGAAGGAAGTCTGCTTACAATGCAAATAGAAGATAGATAAGCATAAGAAATCTGAGCTTGGCTATGCAATTTCTAGCAAGATTATGGTAGAAATACTATGCAAAATACACAAAATTCTTAGGACATTTTCTTGAATACAAGCATTGAATATATAGAAATCAGCTGGGATGTGCCTTCATGCACAAGGAAACCTTGGAGTTCCAAATCATTGGGTGAAGAGGTAGTTAAAACTAATTAAATCTATTTAAAAATAGAGGAGGGAAGGAATACCATGTAAACAAGACTATTTTTAGGAAATTTAGTTTGGAAACACACCCTAGAATTTGAGTTTGAAATTGCGTTTTAATAATGCATGAAGAATTCTAGAAAAATTGTGTAGGACCACCACCCTGCATAGGGCAGCGGTCTCAGGACCATGCCGCCTGAGGTAGGGTATCAGTTCTGACACTAAAGGCCAAAACATGCACAAGGAACATCTAAAAAAAAGGTGGAAAAGATAAGTACAAACATCTAGGTTATGACTAAACACTTCAGGGATGAGCTTAGGAACTCGAGACACTTTCAGAAAGGACATGAATCATCACTGGGGAATTTTGTAACCATGTTTTCGAAAATGTAGAACATGCAAAATCTGGGTGCATACATATTACCCCCTCAGTAGAAGCATCTTAGTCATGAAGAGGCGGCATAAATTGTAAAGTCTGAGTATGGCATTCCCAAAATGGGGAGTTATAAGTTTATATCTGACACACATGTGTATCGAAATGTCGTCATCCAAACTCCCACTACCTATAAAACAAAAAGAAGACTCAAGTGTCAGATAGATAAAATATCGGAAAATAAATTCTAAATCAAAATGATAAGAGGACTTACCATTTGTGTGGGGATAAGAACTAATCTCCACAAACACTCTCCATCCTAGGAACACATGCACTCAAAAGGAGGTTATAACAACATATATATATCAAATACACACACAAACCCATTTTTTAATTCATTTTTACACATATCTGGTGATTTTTGAACTCTAGACCTACGGTGACCATTTTCTGTCGAAAGGATAGTCAAAATGTTTGTTGCGAGATCGTGTTCATGCCTCCACGAATGGAAGATCGACCTGCACCGTCTAAGGTTAGTTTTTCTCACCCATGCGTTTTTAAACCTAAAATGTAAAATGTAATAAAAAATTGCCTACGAGGGGTTATTTTTGAAATTTCTTGTTTTAAATGAGTCACTAGGGGGGGCGCATACATGGTGGTATTTTGTTTTGTCGAAAATGGTCTTTTTTCATGCTTTTGATCATTTTTAGGGTTATAAACCCGTTTAACGAATAGCTCAGGATCATGCTTCCCTAAGCAAGGCAACAATCGTAGAACCACTGCCCTACGAGGGTAGTAGTCTTGAAACCGCCACCCTGCACCAGGTGTGCAGTTCTTAACAGAATGACTAGAACTTATGCTAATTTGATTGTTTTCAAAAATTTTTGATGTTTTGTCATGTTTTTGATGAGATTATTTCTTGATATATGTCACTAAATTTCTCTCTTTCTATGTTTTGGTAGAATGTAGAAGAAGGAAGAATATATCTGTTGGAGTTATGAGAGGGAGTCTGATTGGCTCCCAGTATGATTTTGGATCAACTAACTCAAGCTGAGACAGATTATCCTTCAGAGAGTAGGGATATGGAGGATTGCACGGGTGCCCTGTGTTACTCCTGTTAGCGACATACTGTGTGGCTTATTCTCTTACTAGTATGCATACTAGAACACTTTCTGATTTTTGGGTGCTCACGGGTGAGTAAACTATCACCCTAGAGGATGTGTACCATATTCTTGGGTTTCCAATACTTGGGAGGAGGTTGACCTTGAAGACAACATGGGATCTAGATTTGAGATGACTCATTGGGCCACCTATGGGGATGTTGTGGATTGAATAAAGGTCTGACCCATTGCTACTTCTCCCATCTCTATCATCCATAAGGCCATCATGGGTATCTTTCCCTTGTAGTTGATTGGGGAACAAGGGAGGTGATACTCTACTTTATTTTTGGGATCCCATTGTTGCACAAATTGAGGCACATGGCCGTATATAAACTTGGGGATCAGACATCCTTGGTACCACTTATCATGACTAATATAGGATTGTTCAAGTTATAGGGACAACCATTGAGCCACCCCACACTAGTCATGAGCTGGGTATATGATTGCATTACCATCTATGGGAGGGGAGTGTCTGTATAGGACCCTGAGGGGCCGTCAGGGAAGCTAGGTGGATAGTGATGTCAGTTCTTAGGGAACCACATCATCCAACGGCTTCTCTGAGTACAACAGACATGGTGGCTATTCCTTACCAAGACAGGGTAGGGTTGTGGGGGCAGGAAGGGACCACATGGTAGTAACTTCATCCACTACTGGTAAGTTATTTGACATGATAAGGAGGGTTGAGATCCATCCATTCGACTGAGTTCCTTAGAATTTTGGTCTCTGCTACATTAATACGCTTCTCCCAGTGGCACCTGTGTACAAGATTGTTTAGGAAGCCCGGAAGGGCCCTATAGGATATCTAGGTTGGACAGTGGTTACTCCAGGATTACCTATTGTAATTAGGTGATTCATTCATGCCTAACGGGAAGTTGGTGCCCATGGAGCACCTTTATTCCAAGATTGATGTCTACTCCCACTCACAGTGGGGAGGAGGATGATCCTATTGATGTTGACTCCAACTCTGAGGAGTATACATGAGATAAGACTGAGAAGGATTCATTTGGAGAGGAGAAAAGTGACGAGAGATTAGGTGGTGAGGCTGTAAGGGACAACTCACATGGAGGAGGGGGAGAGTGACCTTCAGGGGCATGACACTTAGGATATGTTGAGAGTGGATCAGGAGGAGGAAAGCGCATGGAGAAGGAGACCTTGGTCTCGAGAGGAGCCACTTCCTCAGGACAAGGGATCTGTTATGGGTCAGCGTGTAGCTTTAGTAGGGGGGAGAGGCATGCACTAGGTACCTATAACAACACCTCCATCAGTGCTCAGCCCACCCCACATGGATGTTGAGAGATCCGAGTATGTAAATACTTTTCTCTTGACCTTGTTAGATGGAAATGTTAATTGGTACTTCTTCTTTTTTGTTTTTGCAACTTTTCTAACTAGTCATTTCTTCTTCCTTTTCTGCTTACAACAACTACACAGGAGTGGATGAGATCTTATTTGACGGGTGTACATGGATGGCTTGTTGACCCCCCTAGGGAAGACCTAAGCTGAGTTGACTGAGGACATAGGACAGCCATTTGTAGCTGGTAGACACACTAATTTATTTGCACTGATCTGGATGGGTAGCGGAGACTATGACCTCTCTCCATACTCAGTTGACTATATATATGAGACAAATAAGTGATTGGTAAGGTGGATTCACTCTTGTAGTGAGACCATATCCAGTGGCTGCCACCATGAGCACTACCATCATTCAGTTCATTCTCATCATCGGAGCTGCAACAAGAATCTCTGGACGCAGCCATGCACCATCCAAGGATCCCACAGGGATTGACAGGCCATTGGGGGCCTTTTATTACTTGGATCTCATTTTGTCAGACATTATATGATTTTTTGTATATATCGGGCTCATTACGAGCATTTTGACTACACCTAGTGCCTAATAACATTGTACCCAAACATGATTTATTATGATATATATAGAATCTTCTTTTTGGTTCAATAATTCATTGTATCTGAGTTGACTTCTTCGTGGTTGATTTCATATGTGTACTCTAGATGTTTTAGAATTTCCATTGTTTTTGTGTGATTTTTAGAATGCATACGATGGATATGAATGCTAATAGAATGATTTTTTTTAGTATTTTTTAATGCTGATACATGATAATGCAAACATAACATAATCTTGAACTTTAGTTTCTCTAAGCAATTTTTGGTACTTCATGTTATTTTGGAAAAACATAGTGACAAATAGATGTGATAGAAATATTGAACTTTCCCCACTCCTAACCCCATGCAACCATTAAGATGTGAGGGCTCAACACCAAGAGCTAAGAGGGGCACAAGTCACAAAGATTTGTTGAATGATAATGATGAGAGAGAGAGAGACAAGGATTTGACAAAAACCAAATTGAGAACCTACCATCTAACTCTACACAAGTTTGCTACATAGTTTAAAATGTGAATTGCTTTCCAGTTTATCTAGAATTAGATCTGTAGATGGCCACTTGGTTGACAAAATCTAGTTTTGAGGTTTTAAACTCTTTTTGGAATTTTAGACATCTAACTCACTTTGTTTTGATTTATGATTTCACTATTGTATCTGAATGAACTGCTTTTAACTTTCTAATTTGTCAAAGATACCCCTACACCTTACCCCATGCTACCTGGTAGGAAGCATCAGGCTTATCACCATGGACAAGGCATAAGCATGAGTAAGGGAACTTCCCTCCTTTCCCAACCCTACGCCACTAGTAAGAGGACATGCTCAACAATGAAGGTTGGTAGGGAAAAGAAATGTGTAAAATAAAATTTTTCATTGATTTGTAGTTGACATGTTTATCTAGGAAAAATGCATTAGAATGTTCTTATTTCCAAAGAGATGTATATGGGATAGATGTGACACCATGAAGCTTCTAGAACAGACCGTAGGAAAAACACCTAATCTAGAAGAAACTATGAGTAGAACCAAGTATGTTCATCCTTGGTATGGTTAATTTCAAATCTTAGTATTTTCTTGTTTGAACTGATGAGATGATTTGGAAATAGTTGGTGATACCATGAGGATACATTGAAGAGATATGATTTGAAATGTTTTTCCAATATTTTCATAATTTTTAGGAATTGCTATGAGAATAAATCCCTCGATTACACATTTACGAAATGGATAAGCAGATGAAAATGTAATGCGGATGTAGTAATGTACATATGGAAATGTAGGTGAATCATGATTAATACCTCTTTAGGTGAAGAGAGTTAACGAATTCACTAAAATATTCACCTTCTAGTGTACATAAGTGAAATGCCCCATTTTTGTAAGTCTTCCATTACTTAATATGGGCCCAACCACCTAAAGGCATGAAATTTCCTACCTTCACCAGTCTTTTTGTCTACTTGCAGATATCAAGTCTTAATACCAGATCTCCCTCATATGGGTTTAATTAGGTAAAATCTTTTATTGTACTGACTAGCACATCTTGTCAACATAAGCTCTATGTCATTGTTTCGGTGTTAAGTCCTAGCAAAACTCATTAAGACTCTCTAATTAAGAGATATCATGCCTCTTGATAGGCTTTCTTCTCCCAAAATTCCCTGTAATTCGATGGTGAGACTATGTATTTAGACTTCGAGTGGTAGAACTACTTCTGCGCCGAATACTAACAAAAAGGGGTTTCCACCGTCATGACATTATTGTTGACCATTTGATAGGCCCATAAGGCCAAAGGTATAAATTTAAATGCCAATCATGCGTTTTTTTCCTTAACATTGTCTTAAGGAGAATGGATTTCATACATTTTGTTTGATGGCCTCAGCCTGTCCATTGGCTTGAGGGTAATAAAGAGAGGTTGGTGTGATAATTTATCCATGAAACTTCTATACATAGTTCACGATACCTCATCATTCTTGAAAGACCAAAAAGTGCCATTATATGAGATAATAACTTACGGGACACCATACCTAGAAAATGATCATAAGTTCCTAGAATGAAATTAGCAATTCCTAATAGGAACCTGGTCAACAGTGGTAAGATGATTTTAAATATTCCTCTACCCACTTTTTGAAATACTCCAATATGGTCGTGATTATAAATGGATTATGGCTATTGGTTTCATGAGGGTCAAAGAAAACTTCCTTATAAAATCTAAACCCATATGTGGAAAAGGGCCATAGTGTTGCAATTAGATTGAAAATCAAGTGCAGTGGTATGTGGATCTCATGAGATAAATCTTGGCATACTGTGGCACTTCACATATGAAATTATACCAATCATGTTCTAACTCTGGGCCATAAATTAACCCATCTGGAATGTATCTTTAGAGCAAGTGACGCATGGCCTTAGAAATGACCTCCACCATACTCCACTATCTGATTCAGGAAAGAATATTCTCAGATTCTTCATGTCATTCAATGAATCTTAATAACATTCCATCAAAGGCTCATAGCGATAGATCACTATATTCCTAGTAATAAAATACTTAACAATTAAAAAATGTGTATACCATCTACTTGCTGACAAAAATGTCAGCACAACCTATAGCGTATTTCTATTTTTGGCACAATGAAAATTGATTAGATGAGTGTACAAAAGACACACAATGATTGACAGATTGATCTCTACATGATATGACACACTCATTTGTAAAGTTTATGTGTGTACCATGTATGTGTGTGTGTGTATTAAGATATACAACTTTGGTCAATCCATAAGGTCAAATGATCGATCTTTACAGATTTTTGCATTAATTCCAAAGGTTAGTTCCAATTCACCCAATAGCTATTATAAAGTGTCTGATTCCACATCTAGACAATGAACCTTGAATTAGATAAGTCTGAAAATTTTTCATGATTTTAATGATCACCCTTGTTAATATAATTTAAAATATAATATTTAGAAAAAAAAAAAATTGCAAACTGACCCATAGCTATGCATTCCTTGAACTACATGTGTGTACAAGTGTCTCGTAAGCTTACAAACGTTCGATTGATGACCATAATTACAGATTCACACTTATCATCGGCTCTCTATGCCAACATGCAGAGTTCTAGAATGGTATCCACGATATTTTTTCTAACCATCGGACATATAAAACTCATGTGTTTAGTCCATATTTATAATTAAATAATAGTGAGTACATCTTAAACCAATGAGTTATTAAATACTAGATAAGTGATACCCTGGTCATGAGAGGATTCACAGTTGTATGAACAATGTAGATGAAATAACGTAAACGTTGTATGAATCTTGATCTAGACTGAAGTGTAATAGCATTATGCATGTTAGCTACCAGGATCGACATGTAATTATGAAACAGAATACCCCCACTTCAAATTACTATGTAGATAGCTCACTAATATGTACAACACGAAAGCCTAGTCAGATTGCTAGTATCCAAGAACTCTGACAATATTCCTAGATGGTTTTCAGAGTACCATTATCTTGGTTGTCATGGTTGATGAATGAAATGGTTAAGACATTGCATTGTTAGTCCCTTTGATTATATGTATCTCAACAATGACATGTATCAACAGTCTAGATTGAAGCAGACTATTAAAGTTGATTTTATACTCTAGTAATTAGGTAAAAAAGCTACGATTTCTTGTTGAAGAAGGTACAGTAGAGGTGTTAGATAAGGTCTCAAGGGTGTCTGATAAGGTCCACTTGTAAATTTTTCTATTAGTTTTGAGTTGTTTGGTGGAGGTTAACATAAATGACACGGTGACCGATGTCGATACTTAGAGCTGACACCGATGACAGTTAAAATAGAATAGACATCGGTTGGATTTTTATGCAAGTATGAATTGAATAACTTATATCATGTTTGTAATTATTGTACTTATGAATGCACAGAGAATGAAGGGAGAGCGGTTGAGTTCGTAATATTAGTCAAGAAGTTTTGGAGAATTAAACATAGGGTTTAAGAATGGAGAGTCATAAACTCTGTAGGTGTTTGGATTGATAGATAGCTAAACACAATTGTAAACTAAAGGAATACATGTTTGAGACTGGTTAATTATAATGAATGTTGATTGAATCCTTCCTACTATAGTAAGCAAATACAATTATGACTTAAAATGTTGTATACAAGTTTACATTCAGCCCAATATGGTTAAAGGGATAAATGGTAGGTGAAGTTGCCACAATTTAGTTAATACACATGAAGATATTCTTGTGTTCAGTGATGCGGGCAAAATTACTCCCAAAGTGTTCATGTGAATATACTAATGCCTTGGGACCAGAGCATAAGATGCTTGTCTTGGGCCTGTGGTTGAGTGTATCATGTCGTCTAGATGCTGAGAAGATCTTTGATTCATGATTGAATGCAATAATAATCTCCCAAAACTGAGAAATGACCAACCTAGGTAAAAGGTTGCAAAGTTGTATATAAAGGAATCGATAACAGTTAGGTGATCTGAGTGTCGGTTAAGGAATAACCAACGTTGGTTAAGGAGGGAAAGTCTAGGTTTTCCAAAAATAGGCAAATCTTCTCTATATTTAGCATGCTTTCTCATTGAGTCTGCTTAGCAAAGTGGAGTTCACATGAGAGAAGGCAGGGAAGAACTTGGAAAAGGTTCCAATTAGGTTTAGGAATAATTCTTAGTTAGTTAGAGTCAAGTTAGTGACTCAACACTAGGAGTTATAACTCGGTGATGACTCAGTGTCTGGGGTGATGACTCAGACACTGTGAATGACTCAGTGTCTGGGGTGATGACTCAGTCACTGTGAGTTAAATGCCCCTAGAATGGGTATAGGGTGAGGTGTCCTAATGAGGTGGAGGTGTGAGGGTAAAATTAATTTAATTGAAATAATTAAATTAATTAATAATGTGAAGGTGAATGTATTAATAATAATTAGTAATGGGGCCATGGTGTGCTTATTTAATTAAAAGGTACCAAGGGGAGTGTGACCCAAATTTGGTGTCTACATTTTCCCCCTTTTTTCATGTAGATTTGTATTGATAAACGACACAGAAAAAAATAGGAAGTCGATGTCCTAGGTATAAGCGGAGGTTAAGTTTCCCCAAGTAGGGGTGAAGGTGATCCCCCTCAAACCAAGAACGGATGAGGTAGGAAACATAGTCGGTGAGTGGTTTGATAAATAGGTTATTATGAAAGTGAGGGTCAATGGGGAAGGTTATGGTCACATCGGGTAATGGGTAATGTTAATCGAATGCATGCACACGTATAGATTGCAATATAATACTAGTTCGAAGAGCTTGCAAACTCTACATGTTCAAAGGTCAATAGCTTTATCTAAAAGAGGTTGAAGTGTTTCAGGTATCCAAGGTATAGGATACAGTCCTGAAGCACAAATAGGTTAGATGTAGGAACGGTTAATAGGTTTTGTTCCATGGCACCAAATTTATGGTTGGGATAAATCATCATGGCATTAGGCAAGGTAAGGTCATTAAGTTGAACAACACAGGTTGCAGTGTTGCAAGTTAGAGTGAGCACACAAATTCAAATGGCATAAAAGGAGGTTAGGGTTAGGGTATGTAGGTCAAGGCAAAATTAAGGCTGGGTTATAGGTAAATAACAGGTCCCTAAACACAATTAAGGAAATGCACATGTAATTTAAGCTTTTGTGTGAGTTGTAATAGGTTTCGGGAAGGGTAAAAGATGCTTAAACAACATTGTTTGTAGGCAAAGGAGGCCTAATGTGGGAAAATGATTAGTTTGGGTAATCGATGCCATTTAGAGAATAGCCGACATCAGTTTTCTAGGGCATGACATGACCAATGTCGGTTATGTCGATTTGGGGATAAAAAGTAAAATCCATGTTTTTACGGATTCATTTGTTACTTGTTACTTTTATAAAATGACACAAATAGAATCGTAAGGTTGGAAAGTGACAGGAAAAGGTATTGAGCTGAGTTAGCGAGCCACTAGCATGTGATTGGAATTCGATAGGTGGATCCACGAGATCGATCAGAATGATTTGATTGGCTGGGATATTTTTTGTGTATATTGGTATGACAGAGGCGGGAGAGGGAGCGGGTGGACCACCGACACAGAGACCAAAGGTTTCACCATGTAGGTGGTGCTGAGTAGAGGTAGGAGGCATTCCTAAACCTCTTGTTTACTTTGAAAATTTTGGTTTGAATGAATGCAATTGGGGGAGGTTTTGTTTTTAAAAATATGGGCAAAAATGGGTGAAATTGAGGTTGGAAAAGACAAATTTAACCTAAATAGGGTGGTAAATAAATGTAGGTTTAATTTAGGTGGGGTGGGATAGGTTTAAGGTAGGTTTTAGGTGATTTTTTGAGAAATGGGGAGTTGGGTTTTGGTTTTATCGCCCATATAGAGACTGACATCTATCAAGGGTTGTTCCACATCGGTTAGGTTTTCTGGCATTGGTCAGATAAAGGGTGACCGACACCATTCACTGTAAAAAGTGACATGGTGAAAGAAGGGCTAGTTGGGAAATTTAAATAGGTGAGGCAGGGGTAGGTGAATAATTATGTAGGTGGGAGAGGGTAAGGAAATGTGTTATCGATGTGTGATAGGTAAGTAGGTGAAATTATCTAGATATTGGGTAAGTAGGATAATGGAGACAATAGGTATTTAAGTGAATTAGGTAAGGGGGTAGGTGTCAGAAACCATGTGAGGGGTAGGTAGGATTAATGTGTTTTAGGTATTATGTGATGTGAAAAGGGCTAAGTGCTAGGTGGGTTTTAGATTTTGGTAATAAGTGATTTGAGAGGGTCGTAACTTCACATTGTTGGTTTGGATTATGCAAGCGAGAGATCAACTAACGATGAGAGAAAAAGTACCACCCCTACTAGTACAGATGTGGTTAAGCATGAAAACTAAGGAGTGGGAGCACCTAGTGGATGTGGGACTCATTTGGATGAGGTGTTATAGATGTATAGTCTGATATCATATCTTGATGGTCACACTCATCGATAGATGGGACACGGCGACTAATACTTTTCATTTACCGACGGATGAGATGAAAGTCACATTAGAGGACATGTATAGGATCCTATGGATTCCTATTATTAGGGATCCAGTGTATTCCATTTTTCTAAGGCATCAATGGAGCCGGTAGTGGCGGTATTTGGGGAGGAAATGGGTCTGCTAAGTTATTTTTTGTCATGCAAATGTGCAACAAGGAAATTTTCAATTTCCAAGCATTACAACTATACCCCTGTACCAAATTTTTCACGTTTTATCATTCTAAGGCACCTCAGGTCTACCCTTTTAGTTCAGTAACCTCCCAATTGGTGTTAATTCATTCTCCTAGGTAATTTAGCAAAGTAAAATCAACCCCCCTAGGTGATTTTAGGAGTTCTTGAAAAATGTTATCTCTGGGTAGTGTTGAGAAGGGCTATCACTGGCTTTCCTAGGACTGGCATAACTCCTTGAACTAGAATGGAGGATCCAAATCCAACATGGAGGTGAATTGAATTCCTAAAAACATCATGAAAGTGATTTTGGAAGATTCAGGGAATATTTGGGGAGTTTGGAGCAGTTTGATCAAAATCGGGGTTTATGGGCCTAGGCAATGCACAGGCCAAAAAATTTACTGAGCTTTGGAAGGAAATTTTAGGAGCTCTAGATAGATTTAGGAGAAAAAAACATATTGAGAAAGGGAATTCCAAGCTCTACAATATGGTAAAATTAATTTTTTGACAAAACTTTGGTGCAATGGTTTTGCAAGCAGGTTTTCTCATGTACAAGTGGAGTACCAGATCTGAAATATGATTTTTGAAGGATAAAATTGATTAATCAAGACATGATACCCCCACTATTTGATTCAGAATCCCATTTCCAATCAATATCTTATAAAATTTCATAAAAAACATCCATCGGGAGCTCAAGAAATTGTCAAGTTGTCCTCAAGGTTTGGGAGTTAGTCAAATTTTCAGCTCCAAGAGCTTGGCATGATTTTGTGTCCCTGACATTCCTAAAGATTAGGGACATACAGGTTGCAAAAAATTCTCCCATCCCCCATAAATCCCTCAAAACCCACATATGACCTCCAAGATCGCCATTTCAGCCCCCAAGTGCTTGAGGGAGCTCAAAGCCTTCATCATTGGATTGTTGTCACGTGTCATCACCTAGAGCACTGTGGAATTCAATGTCCCTCATGTACCTTTGAGGTGAGGGACATAAAACATGTGAAAATTCACCCAGAACCTAAGGAGAATCCTGGTCACTCATGTGACCTCTTCAAGAGTGAATTTCCAACCCCCAGGTGTTTGTCAAGCCTTCATTCCCTGTTGTCAGATCTCTGCCACGTGTCATCACCTTGATCACCATGGAAATTGATGTCTCTCATGTACCTTTAAGGTGAGGGAAGTCAGGGACATAAAAATTAACCCATCCCCTTCTGCACATTTCTTGAATAATTTAAATCTAGCACTTAGCCATTATTTCCCCTCATTTCTTCTTCACAGTTCACCCTGTCATTGCTTTGTAACTTGTCCACCATTACTTGCTCATAGCCAGTCTACCATTAATGTTTTGAGCCAGCTCTACCACAAAAAAATAAACACTCAAATCCATGAAAATACATTGGTCTTAGGGGAAGGATTGATCAAAAGTGTTGAAGAAACGAAGAACGAGGTGAAAATGAAGATTTTTTGCCAGATAACCATGAAGTAACCCAATCGAAAAATCTTCATATGTTGCAAGATATAAGTCAGATTGAGGTGATATCTTTTGTATACTTCCAAAATTTTCAAGATGATCAAGATGCAACAAACAAGAGGTAAAATGGTTCCTTGAATCATTTTTTCCAACAAAAATCCTGTTTCATGCCCTAGCTCACGTTTGTTGGATTTCCCAACAATTTGATAGTCGGATCGAGATAAAAAAATTCCCATAAACTCCAAATGAAAAACCTATCACAATGGAGTTTTTTTCATAATGAACGGAGACAAAAACCAAACCTGTAAATTTTTAGCTCCATTAATGGCTGCCATGGTAGCTCCGTGCTCAAAGCCACTACCAGGTGAAAATTTTAAATTTTATTTCCAAGCATTCTAGTGGGTAAAATTATGTGAAATTTGTAGGATGTGATCGTAACAATGAGACAAGTCCAAAAAAATATGTTCCATCGCAAACCCAGCACTGGAAATCCACTTTCTAAAAATAATAAGTTTTCCTATATAGGCTTGCTATGTTTGGAAAGTCATCATCAAAAGCAATTGTGGCAAAAGGAGTTTGCAAGGAAAATCACCAAGAAGTTAGAATGAGTGGTCAGAGTAGAAAACTGTGAAAGTGACCACTTACCAAAAATAGTAAGTTCCCTATATGGGTGCTTACTAAAAATAATAAGTCAACCCAAGAAGTCGCTGAGGTGAAGGTAGTGTGCACAGGATTGAATTAATAATTTCACCACATCAAGATGGTCGAAAAGAAACAAGAATCACCTCATACTATAAATAGTAAGTCTCTCATGTGGGTACTTGCTATTAATGGTAAATCATACTCAAGGGGTAGTTTTGGAAAAATCGAACATAGAGGGATGATTATTCAAGTCTACACCATCATTTGGGATCATCCATGGGCATTTCTCATAGGGAAATCGAGATTCATCTCATATAATTCAATAGTGTCTCCTGACACTCACTTAATGGCTCGAGTTGCAGGAGTCTCTTATGCGGGGTGAAAGTTGCAGTCCTTGGAAAAACCATTCAATAGTGCTTTCAAACACTCATTCTAAAGCATCTCTGATCCAATTTGATGGAGTTTCCCATGAGTTTGAAGAATCATAGTTTCATTGCATTAAATCTTTCCATCAACGAGGATCATTATACTTCATCAGGGGTAACATCTTATCTTCTTCTTCTCTCTCTCCTCTCTTCATACCCCCAACTTTCTCTCTCTTTTCAGTGTTCTAATTTTATGGTAGGGTTGCACATTTTCATATGTCTTAATGTTTGTAATGTAATAATTCACCTTTATGTTATAAAAAGGGACTTCAAAGTTTCTCAAGAAATTGGAAATTTTTAAGTTGTGTGAGGATATATGAAAAGGCATTTCGAGGGTAGATAATGAGTCACCTCTCATTCTATAAAATGTAAATCCATTCCCATTTCAAAGGGTTGGCTATTGATTTTATAAACTCAAGACTGCATCGAGATAACTAATGAGATAGCGAAATTCTTCCATTCCCCTCATTCTCAAATTTCCTCAATTTCCCCACTATGTACAACTTTGGTTTGGGAAATCAATACAAGAAGAAGGAGTTTCTAGATTTATTTGACTAAGGGATTTCATGAAACTTTGTCCTCATCAAATTCTATTTGGTCTTATTGCTACTTGCAGATTTGTTTCCTCTTAATTTAGTGCATGGGATGAAGTTTCTAACTAGTGTGTGCAGGAATCTGATTTTCTACCTGCAGCATTAGTTCCCCTACCTCATATTCTGACTCCCTTTCCCACTTCCAGAAAAATTCCTCTCTAGCAAGAAATTGTTATATTTTCCGTAGGGTTAGTGGAGTGCCCCTGTTGGATCCTCATCCGTAAGGCCACCTAGAGAAAACTCACTTTCACTCACACAAGCATATATGGCATATGCACAGGTTAAGTAGAGGGACTTAGACTCCCAGAGCATTGGCAAGAAACCCACCAAATTTTCCCCTAAAATTTTATCGCCAACAGTTTTTGGCGCCCACAGTGGGGCATACTTGGTAACATCTGCACCAAAAATACGACCACAAGGTCCCAAATACAAAAACAATCAAATATTGAAAAAAAACATAGTTCATTTAAATATATTGTTTAACGATGCACTATCAAATTCCTACATGTGACCTTTCATATTACATAGTGTCCTTTTTTGTTTCCACTATAAGAGTTTCCAAAAGCTAGATGAAGGAAGACATACCAGGTTGATTAGGTCGACAGAGGTTGTTGATTCTAATTTTGAAGCTTTGTAAAATCTGCAAGAATGAACTAGTGATAATCCATACTTCTTCTCTCAAGCCTACTCTCCATTCACCTCTACAAGAAGTTCTCCTGGAAATCCTGTTAAGAATCCTATTGATACTTTGATTTCAAATTCTCCCATTTTTCAACCATCATTGAGCATTGAGTTCCCAGAGGAAGAATAATTCTAATAAGAATTTGTAGAAGCTGAAGCAGAAAAAATGGCAAACGAATCAAAAATATGTTAATACATTGATCCATGGGGAAGAAATACAAGGTTACTTTCCCTTGAACCACCTCTTCATGATCTACCAATAAGTTCCCGTAAGAACTTTCCAAATTTCAAAGGTGATAGCACACAACTCCCTGAAGAGAACATATCGGCCTTCACCACATCATGTGGGATTCTTCATGTCCAACATGATGATGTTGATATAAGATTGTTCATGGAGTATGTCCAAGAAAAAGTAGCAAAATGGTTCTACCTTCTGGCTACCTGATCCATCACTAATTGGAACGACATCAAGAAGGCCTTCGAGAAAAAATTTAAATCAACTGAAGACTTTTGGGACCTATTGGTGCAGTTGGCTCAAATGAAGAAAGGAGAATGTGAAACTATGAGAGACTTCATGGCTCATTTTAAATGGTTTCTTTGCAGGATACCAGAAGAGGATTTTCCGTATAAAAATAATGTCAAGAGATTCTTCATCAATTCTCAATCACCGAAGGTAGGATTTCTACTACAAAAATTTCAACCAACAAACATTGTAGAAGCACAAAGGATGGCCATTAAACTTGATGATGATCTCATCCTCTCTAGAAAGATTTGGAATCCATCAAAGGGTAAGGCCCAACATCCTGGAGACGAGAGAATAGATTCATTGCTGTAAAAATTAGTGAATGAGATGGAATCATTAAAAAGGTGATTTTCAGAACGAGTATTTTCTAAACAAAACCACAAAAATCGAATTGCAGGAGCACCTCGAAGGATCTCCTTAGAAGCCACACCAGTGAATGCAAATTGTAGGATTCATGAAAGTGAAGAAGAGCTTAAACAAGAAATCAAGGGTGATTCCTTAGAAAGTGATGAGTTTGAGAATGATACAAAAATCATATTCTATGAATATTCTGGAGGTGATGAAGATGACAAATAAAATGCACCTAGATTCTCATGTGCAATATTCACTCATTCTCAATCTGAGAAAGGGGGATCTTCCTTTATTGTTGCAAAGAAAAATAAGATTGAAGATCCTCCTGTGGCAACTCCACAAAAAATCAGTCAATGATCTCCTCTCCCACCGTCCATGGAGTCCACATTGTTTAAGCCTGATCCTATAGCAAATAATAAGTCTCCAAAAATTCCAAGTAAGTCTTCTGATACATATCCTAATTCTAAATATACTCCTGTAAAATCTAGTACTTTGAAATCTCTTAGTGTGCCTTTTAAGATCTCCTGCGTTCCCCAAAAATATACTCCTACTCCCAAATATTTCCTAAATCCAAAAGCATTCCCTTCATCACCCTTGCCCACATCTACTCCTTTTAACTTCATAGAATACATGAACAAAGCCAAAGTGCATATTATTGAGACTAAATATTTGCAGACTCACCCAAAACAATTTGAGAGATTTTTTCAATACATGAGGAGTGGTAGTTTAACACCCAATGTTATAACACCAAATTATAAAGGAGTACTACCAAACCCACCTACACTTCCCTCAAAAAACATGCTTTCCTTGATCACATCCAAGACTGACAAGGTCGATCCTTTCTACGTCTCCCTTCTTGTTGGATAATATGTACTAAATAATTGCATGATATATTCTGGTGCCTTAGACAATGTGATGCCTTTGAAGGTTGCTAAGGATATCAAACTCACCATGACTCTACTCGGTGGCTTTTGTTACTCCTTGGAAGCAAAATATGTCCCACATGTAGGGAAGTTCAAAGATTCACAGGTGACTCTCACTAGATTTATAGAAAAGAATATTCCAGTGATGATCTTGGTAGCAAACATTTCAGATTCATTTGGAATATTACTAAGTTGAAGCTTCTCCCGAGACTTGGGAGGGAAAATTCAGATGAATTGGTCATCTACAACCATACCAGTTAAGGGAGATGTGGATAAATCAATTCCATAGAATAAGATGAGGTACACAGTGTGAAGGTCCGAAAGCCCATAAACCAACATCTTGTATAAAAATACGAGGTGGGTGAATCACTTTGTGATAAACGAGGAGGAAGAGGATATTCCAATCTTGATAGGATCATACATTCCTTCCCAGAGAGGCATGTACCTTGAAGAAGAATTGAGGAGATTTGAGTTATGGGAGGGCAACCCCGAATTTCTAGATGATGCAAATTGTGAAGAAGAGGAAATGGTTTTTGATGATTTTCAAATAGAAAAATCAGCTTATGTGCTTATTTGTGATGAAGAGATATTCTCATTCCCATCAAAATATGAGGACTCACTTGATCATGTCACCCAAGAAGATAAAATATCATCTTGTGATGCACCAACAAAAGGTTTGAAAGAACTATATGTACAAGAACTTCTAAGAGTCACAGAAGGAACAAAATACCCTGAGCTCAGTCTTGAACTCATGACACAAACCATGACTCTACAAGACAAGTGTGTATCTGACTTGGAATCCTTAACCAGTGTGAAGATGGGCTATGTTGAAATAAAGCAAGATGAGAAATCTTATGTCCCTTCTGAGCCAATGAATGATGGATGAAATGATGAAATCGGGGTATTTTCTTTCCCATTTGAAAAGGAAGACTCTATCCATGATGAAGAAATTAAAGCAAGGATTTTTTAGGCCTTTGAAGTTGAAGCTCCTCTAGACAAAGGATTGATAAAAATGAAGCAATTCGCAAGATGGTGAAGTAATCCCTTTGGATAGTTGTCTTGACTTGAGAAATACAGATCCTTTGAAGGCATACAAAGATGAGGTGCAGGAAGTAACAAAGGAGATCTCCATTCAATAACTATTACATGTAGAATTTTTGGAATACCCTGAGTTGATCCTTGATCTCTTAAGTCGTGCCATGGCCATATAAGAAAAGTATGAGTTTTCCTCTTATCCTCCTGTGAGTTCTCAAATGTCTTACATTGGAGTAGGGGTAAGTGATGAATCTAAGGTTTCTCATGGAGAAGATATCAATGAGCATAGACCTGAGAAAGAAAGTCAGAATATTCAATAAATTTGAATGGAAATCATTTTTGGGGTAGCGATGAGATTCTCAATGAAGAATTAGCTATTTGGATAAACACGGAAGGCAACTGGAAGTATGAAACAAATTTTAATGAACATGAAGGCAATGGAATATCTAAGCGAAGACTTAAGAATTAAGAAGCTCATGTGGAATCACTCCTACAAAAAAAATAGACGGTCATGAAAGCACCTAGATTTCATAAATAGTTAAGGAGAGGAGGCTACTTTCTAGAACTATTCAATGTCTTCGCAGAACAACATCACTCAGTGTTTCCAACTTAGGGGTATCTTTTGAGGAATAAAAAGTACTTCATTGAAAGCGGGTTGTCCCCCACCTTGTACCATAGGTGATTTCTAGGTTTGTTTCCCTTTTTTTGTGAGTTATGTTTCCTTTCCATGTGTTTTGTGCGTTTCCGTTCATTATTTTTTGTGTTTGTGTGTTTCCTTCTTCACTCTTTGTCTCTTTTTTTGTAAGTTGTACATGAATCTGCAAGGCCCAATGGATAAGGAACTGGTTAATGGATCATATGGTCTAAAGTTTAGATTACGCATTCTCCATGTCATGTATTTACTGCATTCATTCCATTCCATGTCCCCAAGATAGACCCAGTTGTTTTCATGTAAATGTGCAACAAGGAAATTGTCAATTTCCAAGTGTGACAACTATACCCCTGTACTAAATTTTTCATGTTTTATCATTTTGAGGCATCCTGGATCTTCCTAGTCATTCCACTAACCTCCCAATTGGTGTTAATTCATTTCCCCTAAGTGATTTAGGAAATTAAAATCAACCCCTATAGGTTATTTTAGGAGTTCTTGAAAAATGTTATCTTTCGGCAGTGTTGAGAAGGGTTTTCACTGGCCTTCCAAGAACTGGAGAAACCCTTAGAGTAGAACAGAGGAGCCAAATCCAACATGGAGGTGAATTTAAGGCTTAGAAACATCATGGAAGTGATTTTGGAATATTCAAGGAAGATTTGGGTAGCTTGGAGCAGTTTGATCAAAATCGGGGTTTATAGGCGTAGGCAGTGTACAGGACAACAAAGTTATTGATCTTTGGAAGATGATTCTAGGAAATATATATAGAGTTAGGAGAAAAAAATATCTTCAGAGAGGGAATTCCAAGCTCTAAAAGATGGTGAAATTATGTTTTTTACTAAACTTTGATGAAATGGTTTTGCAAGTAGTTTTTCTCATGTACATGTGAAGTACCAGATCCAAAGTCTTATATTTCAAGGATCAAATGGATGAAAAAAGACCCAGTTCCAACACCATTGGATTTATAAGGCCATTTCTAATCAATATAATATAAACTTTCATCAAAAAAGTCCATCAGGAGCACAATATATTGTCGTCGCAAGTTGTCCTCAAGGTTTGGGAGTTAGTCAAATTTTCAGCTCCATGACCTTGGCGGGATTTTTGTGTACCTGAAGTCCCTCAAGGTTAGGGGACATCAAGGTTGAGAAAATTCAACCAACCCCCATGAAGCCCTATAAACCAATATATGACCCCAGGTGCTTGTAGGAGCTCAAATCCTTCACTGTTAGAGATGGGGATGAAGGGCAGGTAGCCACCTTACAAGCACATGTGGCTGTATTATAGGGCCAGTTGGCCACAACATAGGCTTAGGTTGTGGCCTTATGATCCTAGGTTACTTCATAGGGACCACCACAAGCACAAGGATAGGGTCCCATAGTACATGCACCTGTCCCAGGACAGGGGACACTTATAGTCGGAAAGAGTTCACAAGGAGCAGTTAGGCCGATGGTACCACCTCAGACTATGTCAAATGGCGAGGTTCAGGGATTCCCTGAATGAGGATCACTACTATTAGGATCATTTGACAAATTTAGGTATTGATGTTCCCTCATATACCGAGTAATGAGCCCAGTAGGCAACTAGTGAGCATATGATATCCAGGACTCACAATTTAGGGAACAAAGGGGGGTCGTTAAGCCTAGAGATAGAGCCAGGGAGAGGTTACTATTTCTTAGAGGCTAGGCCTAGGTGAGGGCTAGGAGGATACTAGGAAAATACCCTTGGAGGGTGGAGAGATGTTGGGATGGTGATTGACATGTAGGGAGGAGGAGATATATGAGACTAGGAAGGAGGGAATCAAGTGGGGCTGACTGATCACTGGATGTGATATTGTATCATGATTTTGATTTTTTTTATATATACCCCCGGCCTGCATGCCGAAGATGTGAGATTGTACATGAGAGTTTTTGAGATACCAATATTTTATTGATATCTATGTATATATGTATGGATACACATACAGTCCCATTTATATATTTGATTGTGTTTATTGGATCTATTATGTTTTTGGCTTTAATTTCCATTATTATTACATATTATGGAAACTATTTGAGTAAGGCATGATTGAGTCGAGTTTAGCTAGGCATGGTTGAGTCAGGTTCTCTAGGAATGTTTGAGTAAGGTTTTCTAGGCATCTTTGAGTCAATTATAGGCATGGTGGAGTTAGGTATAGGGCATGGTCGAGTCAAAGTCATATAGGCATGGTGGAGTCAAAGTCTGGTGGGCATGTTTGAGTATGGTTTTTATGTTTGATTTAATTTCCAAGTTATTGGTATTATGGAAAAATAAATGATGATGTATATGTATGATGTGGTTTAATCTTCAAAATATTTGATATCATGGAAAATGTTTAAAAGAATTAGTTATCTTATGGAAATAGTGGTAAAATGGTGAATGTGATGAAACAATGCATGTTTTTTGTGGTATATTAATTTCCACTTTTTTAGTGTGAATGGAAACTAACTAGGGTAGAATGTGAACATAAAAGGGTGAAAATGATTAGGTGTAACAGGTGTAGAAGGGGAAGGTGTTGGTATCCAAATTGGCTCTGCTTTGAAAGCTGAGCATCATCACATATTTAACAAGAATCCTAGAGACAGATAAATCATCATGTATGTCATTTCGTAGTCGGGGAGGCAATTCAGCCGACTCTTTGTCACTCAGATGTTGGAGAAATGGATAGCACCTTCAAAAGGATTTGAACTATCCTCACTACTTTAGGTTGTGCCTTCCAACTAGGGTGAGTGGATCCGTTTTGTAACCTCTGTTGGTGAAGGAGAATGAATATATCCTTCTTTGCACAAATTTGAAAGGAAACCTTTAGAATATATGATCTATGCACCACAATTTAACTCTCACGAGTTGTCACTTCTAAAGAATGGTGATATTTTATAAACAAGGTTAAGGTTACTGAAGACATTATGGAATCCTAATTGCTTCTACATATTTTGGTAGAATAATTTATTCATTTGTGGACATATACGACAAATAGGGGTAGTTCAGGTAGGATTTATTGTTTTTGAATAATTGTTGGTGGGAAATTAAGTAGGATAAACTTGATTTTTCGATATCTTTGAGAACCTTCACAACACCTTGGAAAACTAAATGACAAAATGCTTTGGAATAGCTAAAATATTCCTTCAACCAGAAGGTGTGCATCAATGGAGGCCCAAATCTACATGATTTCACACAATCTTTGAGAATTAAACATGAAGTCTCAAGCTAAAGACTCAATTAAACATTAAAGAACCCTAGTTCCTCATGCCTAAGATACACTCAAAGGCTTACAGACAATCTTTATCAACAAAATGACAGTAAAGTGATTCTAAATTGTTTATCTCATTACAGGGATGAAGGCTCTTCTCATAATGAAATTGCAAATGCCACTAAACTATCATAGGGATGAGATCTTATGTGATTTGGAGAGATTTTAACACAAGATTGCAATAACAAACGTCAAAACCATTTCAAAAAAATTTGGAAATAAAGAAGACACAATTTTTCCCAAGATTAACATAGATTAATTCGAAGTTGATTAGATTCATCAGCAGGGGAAGGTTTCTTGAACAATCTCAGAGCTTGTCAATGGTTGTACACTTGCAACCAACTTGACATGATCAAATCTAAAACATAAGAGATTAATAGGTTTCTCATATGGTCTCTCAGGAAGATGGGCTTTCTCAAATTTTCTCATAAGAATTCAACCCCCGACCTTTTGCATGAGTAAAGCATGCTTTTTTATAACACTCAATTTACATCCAAGCTTTCCCCCCAAGAAAAGAATATTCGAGGAACCTTTGTTTGTTACATGTTTGATCACAATTTCTAGAAAATGACATTTAACAGGTTTGCAACAAAAAGTTTCCAGTTGTTCAAAAAGGTGAATCATTACAAATATCTCCATCATTGTTTTAACTGGGAGCACATTTTCATCCTTCATGCATGCAACCTCCATCATTTCATCCTTTTCCCATTCTTTCCTCTGCAACTTTTCTCTACATCCAGCTTCTCTGGTAATTCACATTTTTGCAAGTGCCCGAGCAATTCCAACTTCAAAATATCAACCTTTACATTCCTTAGACTCACAAATTAAGCTCTAAATCCATTCAATCACACTTTACAGACAAAAACGACAAGGAATTTCATCAAAAAAATGATGAAAAACAATGTGTATTCACATCTCCATGAGTCTTGGAGCACAAAAAAAGTGCCCGAGGTGGCAAAATCAGATGCAATGCACAAAAACCGTTGATTCTTCCCTTTCTCAACTTTAGATTAGAGCCGTCTACGTGGAAAAATCTGATTTGAAGTGGGCATGGGGTTGCCTTTTGCATTTTATGACTTTTGGAGAAAATGTGCAATTTTCACATTTTTCCCCCACCCCTTCACCCTTGAAATATAGGCTTGACACGTGGCTTAATATGGGCCTTTGATGGAGTCGTGGCTCATTTCTGCAATTTTACCCTTTTTAACAAAAAGGAAAAATTTCCAATTTTCCTCCGCCGACCCACCTTCCCGCTTGTAACTTTTGATGTGGGCCCCAGTGAAGTTGCGGGTTATTTCATAACTTTTCTCCCTCGTAGAAAGAGGTTAAAAAATTCAAAATGTTCTGCCAACCCGCCTTCCCACTTGTAACATGAAAAAAAGCCATGTGTCCATCTTCGGGGTCAAAGTAAGACTTTTTCCCTGTCACTTCATATTTTCTTGAATAGCCAATCAGAGACTATTGTTTCTGTGGGGCCAATTTGGTATTTTTTACAAATGTGATTAAAGTGGAAAATTTCACCAAAAATACCCGTCGGGCTGCAACCAATTAAAAATGAACACATATACACCTTCGGGGGAAAAAAAGAGAAATTCACTCCACCTTTATAAATTTGATTGGGAAATCAGAACTCAACAGGGCTGCGGGGCCAAATTGATCTTTTTGCAAACATAGAAAAAATTTACAAGTTATAAAATAGACCCGACATGCCTCATCCAATCAAAAGAGACCATGTAGCTGAAGATATTGAGATATAATTTGACAGGGAAAACACACCCGTCAAACCGTAAAATGTAGGGAAATCACCATTTGCACCCAGGATTGAATTTTTCTTTAAGGAAAAAGAATTTGGAAATAATACAAGGCCCAAATGTGATCCACGACCATGGAGAATGATCTTCAACAAACATACAAATGAAGAAAACATTTCATGCATCCATTCGAGGAAATAGAAAATACAACAGAGCCTGTAGATTGAAGAATTTTGAGGGCAAACTAGGGTGAGATTAAATCGAGCACCAACATCAGCTCTAACTCATGGGGATGGGCACTTCCTACGAGTGCCACAAGAACAAAAGAGTAGACCATGTGCCAAAAATCCATTAGGAAATGGAGTCAAGAACAAACTTGCATAGTAGGATAACAAAATCCCCAAGGACAAACTGAGAAACCAACAAAAATGGTCACCGGGGACCAGTGAAAAACCAAAACTAGAAAAACATGAAAACAAAACAAAAAACCCCAAGAATATACACTATATAATGGTGCATACCTTGATTCTAAGAAATCAATCAAGGAAAAATTTCAAATGCCTGCCATTAATAGGACCATTCAAGTAATTCCCCATTTATGTCTTTTAACAAGAAGGTATGTTCACCAATTTGAATGTCAATTGAATAAGGGCCCATCCACAATGCATCAAACTTTCCATGTTTTCCCTTATCCTTGTGCTTATATCAGGTTTTTCACAATAGCACAAGAGGCTCCCACACTCAAAATATCTTGGAGTCACCTTCTTATCAAATAACTTCATTGATTAATTTCTACTCCTTGAATTTTACATGCCTCTGATGGGATGCCCTTCTTTCTTCATCTAACTCAAGAATCTAATTGATGCAAGATATCATAGGGACTAACCTCTTGATCTTCCAGAAGGTTGAAGAAATTGAAATGAAGATAATTACATATGCAGGGGCAACAATACTTGAGTTCCATACACCAACTCAAATGGGACCTTTTTCCAATATCTCATTTAACAGTGATTCAATCAGCCCAAACTTAAAACTTCAACTGCTCACCCCCACTTCCTTTTGTTCAACTCCAAAGTTTCTTATAATTATCTTCAACCTAGGATTTTTATTACATGGACTATACTAGGTCCATTTCCTTGGGGATTATAATTGGAAGAATATGTCAAATTGATCCCATATTCATGGCACATGGCCACCAAAGGTTTAGCCCAGAAGCTCATGGCATTATCAATAACTATCTTATCAGGCACTCTTAAACCTATTAAATGATATTATTCAGAATGAAATCCATATGCAATTTGGTGAGTTTCTTTCTTGGAAATGGGATTGCCTCCACCCACTTTGTGAAGTAATCAGTGGCTACTAAAATCCACTGCATGTCTGGCACTTGAAGGATTTGAAATCTCACCAATGAATTCCATTCCCCATTGCCTAAATGGGGCTTCAATTGAATACAGGTTGGAAAGGAAGGGAGCTAAAGCTTTCAGTATTCTAGAAAAGTGTTGGAAACTTTCACATTTTCTTACCAACTAAAAGTTGTATCTTTGAAAAGAGTTGGCCACCAATAACCTTCCCTTAAGAATCTTATGAGCTATTGACTAGTTCCAGAAAAAATTCCCCCCACAAACTCCTCTATGGAGATCAAAATTATTTTAGGGGCTTCATCTTCAGTAATGCATCTTAAGAGAACTCCCTTAGGGTTCTTCCAAGCTAACCCAAAATCAGTAATGACATATTTTTGGGAAGTTAACTTAAGTGTGATTTTAAATTGATTCTTATCTCAAATGTTTAGGGCACTGTAGATGTTTGAGATAAAAAATGCAAATGTCCTTGTACCATTCAAAATTTATCAGATTTCAAGGACATTCAGCCTTTCTTCACAAGATTCATTTACCTCAACCATGTCTGAAGATTTCTAATCTGTCATAAGTTTTTCCAGAATTATTCCCAAACCTCTAACAATTTTATTCGAATTTGGATGTAGATATCATACTCTTGGAATTTCTTACCCATCTAAGGCATCTCAATGCTTGAAACCTCCATTTCTGATAAATATCTTTCACCATGGCGTGGGGATATCATAAGCAATGACTTTGGAACTCAGAATATATGGCCTGAATACCTTTGTTTCTTTTACTAAAGCAAAATTCCTTTTCTCCATGATACATATACTTTTCCCTCAAGACTTAGATGATTGTAATGCCTTACTGAAAAAGTTAAATTGGTATTTCAACTGACCTCATCATCCTTCTGCAACAACACAGATGCAATAGTACTTTCTAAAGAAAAAGAAAACATTTGGAAATCCTTCTTATAATTTGGAACTGCTAAAATAGGGGCATTATTTAATGCTTCTTTGATCCCAGAAAAAGCTTGAATAGTCATGCATTCTTCCCATTTGATACTTTGTATCTTTTCTCAGCATGCTAGTGATGGGGATAGTTAGTTTAGCAAAGTTGGAGATAAATCTCCTAATAAAATTAATTCCTTCCCAAAAAAGGATTGAATTCCCTTCTTGCACTTTCTTAGAATAGGGACTTTTTTGATGGCTTCTACGCTTTCACAGATCAGGAGTCATGACCACTTCCTTTGACATTAATGTGTCACAAAACTGTTGATTTTTCCCTTTCTAAACTCCAAAATGGCCTTTCTTGGGATATAGTGAAATACCATACTCCTTGCATCTTAATAGCATTTTTTTTTCTAAGTGTTGCAGGTGGTCACTCCTTTTTCTACAAAAAACAATCACATCATCTTGATATACAGTAATGAAATCATTAATATAGCCAGATGAATTCTACATCTCATTGCTCTTTAGAAAGTGGCTCCAACATTCATTAGAAAAAAAAGGCAAAATTCTATTTTCATATACATATGTTCCCCAAGGAGTGGTAAAGCCCCAGTCTTGATTCACTCGGATTCCTTCATAACTACCTAGTTATATCTAGAAAAACCATCCAAGGTTGATAAAAATTCTAAACCAGTAACCAATTGTAATTTAAATATTATCCATATCTTGGTAAAGGGTAGTTATCCTCCATTGATTCTCTATTTAAAATTTCTAAAGTCCACACACAACCTTATATCTTTGTTCTTCTTTCTGAAAGGTGACCAAAGTGAAAAATTGCAACCCATGAAAGTGCCTTGTGGGCTATATGATTCCTCCAATTAAATTTTTCAATTCTTCTTGCATCTTCAAGGGAAAGGAGTGGATTGATCGGCCTTAATTTTTTCCTAAACAGCTTAGCAGAAGATTCTAAGGGAATTTCATGCTGGAAAAGATCCTTTTTGTATGCTTTCAGTTTAGAATAAAACCATGCTAACAAAGTTCTGGTATTTCTTCAACAATTAGACATACGACTGTTTTTCTTCCTTAGGTGAAGATTGCTACCTAGCTAGATCTTATAGTGGTTTATCCTTCATTCCTAAGGTCATGCTCTTCAACATTGCCTTGAGGATGACATTTTTCTGTTAAAAATGTAATCAGCATTATCAAAGTTTGATTCAAGTGCTACCAAACCTCTAGGAATAGTATTAGGATCTTCAACTGAAGATGTCCTTTCCAAATAAATTCTCCTTTCCATCAGCCACACAAACCATTGACTCCCAATCTATAATTGATCAAGAACAAATTCTCCTTGAGTTAAATTGTAAAAACCTTTCCACCTGGGATGGTCGTCTTCAAACATTTGCCACATGTTTAACATTGTCAAGAATAGATGTGCCTAGTTAATATCTCAATACTAGAAACTCACAATAGGGGGATACAATACAATTTTCAAATCTAGACCCCAATATGACCAATTTTTCTGCTAGTGTATTGTACTTCCTATCAATGATGTATTATGTTGAAGGAGTCAAACTATTTCAATGAAATCCCAGAAGTAGCATGCTTATACTGCTTCATTCTCTAATTTTTTGTTGCATACAGTTTTCTAACCTACTTGACAATTAGCTCTGAATCTCATTTCACAATGATGTCTCTAACACCATATCTCCAAGCAATTCTTAAACCTAATAACAGTGCTTCATATGATCTACAATATCTGTTAGTCCACTCTAAGTTGCTAGTTTGACTAGAATTTTTTCAGGCTCTATCCTGGTATGTGCCTATGTCAAAGCTTTTTCAACATCATCTCAAAGTCTACATCAAGCCCCATCAAAGTCAACCAAGTACAAGGATAAGTCTACTTGTTCAGGATATCTTGCATTGATAAATTTCATAGTCTCTTGAAAACAACAGTAGCTCCAACAGAGTTATCAACATTAGTGTCTAGTGTGTAATACTTCATAAGAAGCATTGTTGGGGTCCTCAATGAGACATAACATTTTATTTTCACCAGGTAAAACTTCATAAGGATTCCCTCAATTGGTATGGTGGCATAAGACACATCCATTTGTCACACTTCCTCCCACACTAGCTACCCACTTTCTATTGATAATAACATTCCCCACATAGCAGGACAATCCACAATTACTACATTCAAAGTTTTAAGTTACTTGCCTAGATAGGCTGCCAAGTTACACTACTAAATCCTTAACACATCCAACTACTAGCACCTCTCTTGAAACCATGGTAGTACATTTCCCATATGTTGTTGTTACTTTTAGATTCTAACTCATTGATGACCTCAAGAGGCATTACATTACATGAGGCTCCTGAATCAAACATACAGTTATGTAACAACTTATCCTTAATAATCAGAGTTGTGAAAAATGGATCCACCTTCAACTGAGGACTCAACCAAGAGAATGTTCCCAAATAAACCTCAAGATGTTTCACCCAATTCGTCCAATGCTTGTGTTTTTTCTAATTCTAAAATGACAGCAGGAACCTTTACATTGCTTACATTTTTATCTTGGGTGACCGTTTCTTCCTTCAAGCCCCAAATACTCAGACGCCCTCACCCATATGCTCAGGGATCCTAAGCAATTCAACAATTAGGAATAGAAATCTTGACTTAACTCAAGACTTGTGCAATTTCATAAGGAACGTATTTGGGTAAGGCATCATTTGGAGGAATACTAACAAAATCATCTGATAGCAAATGATTTTTCACGATCTGAGCATGGGCAGGGATATCAGTTCTATTTGGGGGAAACAAGGCCTTTGCCAAATATATCTTTCTTAGGAGTTTCTTTTGGGAATTAGTGAGAAATGGAGTTTTTGGTTTGGCCTGAGGCCGTGCCCCTTTGAAAACTTTACTCCTAGTGTTGTATTCTTTTTCTTGGTCAACAACAACATTCATTAACAACTGCCTATCCTCTTCTAAAGGAATCGCTTCATCATAATTTTAAATCATTAATGCCCTTAAGTACTCAAAATAATTATTAGGAAAATCAAAATCTTGTACCATATCAATTTCAAAAGTATGAGTGGGAGGAAGAGGTAATACCCGGTGAATGAAAGCCCAAAAATTAGTAATAGTTCTAGCACTTATCAACTCGGTTCAGGTTGCTCCCTACTGTGAACTTGTAGAGCAATCCATCATGCGTGCATCATCATCTGTCTCATCATCATCAGCTTCCTCAAATTCTTTGTCTTCATCACATGGGGAATGGGGCAAGAAACATCTATCACACCACTCCATATCATGGACCTCTTCCATAGTACCAACTATGGCAGATAAAGGATCAAGCACCAATCTATTTTTCCAGGGTTGGGGCTATTTATTTCCTAATCCCACAAGCCCTTTACACCTTTCATCTGATATATGATCACCTCTGGGATGATTTGAAAACATTTCTTAACGTTGTGGCTTATGCTGACCTTGGGAACCTTTTCCAATCTCCTTCTTTGATCTAGCCAGTTTATAGGATATTTCCTTAACAACTCCAGCCAATGTTTTCACAACCTCTTCTAGATCCACATACTTACTTGAATGAGGCTTCTCTGGATTGATCAACTTGATACCACCCCTCTTAGGAGGTTTACCAATTGATTTGATATTTTTTTCAATCTGCAAATCCATGGTGAAGGTATACCTCAATGTTGTTGGGTTTTTATCCCTTAAATAATAGGCATCCTTCTTATCAAAAGCATCAAATTATTTTATTAAACAAGAAACATCACTTGGCCTCAGGATTACAGGTAGCCTATTAAAGGTCTTATTGAACTGAGTATTGAAGTCATGAAAAAATCATTAGGATTCTTCATTATATTTTCAAATTCAAACAAAAGAAACCATGGATTTGTCTTATCCCCATACGGAAATCTAAAATCATTTTTCATTTTTTTCCATGAGTCTATTAAGTAATCTGGTAAAGATTTATACCAGTCACTTGCATCCTCCTCAAGAGTATGAATAAACAATTTTATATACACATCCTCAAATTCAATCTCAAAGTCTTCCATCATATTGACAAAAAGCTTTAAGTGTTGATCACTAGTAATAGCATTATTTCCTTGAAATTTAGGCAGTCTATTTCTAACATCTTGGGCCACAACATTTGGATATCCATCAATAACTCTAAAATTTATAAGAACGAAGGTATTAACAAAAAATGGAGGTATGGATGGGGGCTTGGCCATGTTTTTTTGAGGCAGTGAATTTATAGGAGATACAAAATGATGAGGAGTGAGGGGTCTGTGGGGCACATGAATGAAATTCTTAGAATTAATGTTCTCTAAAAACTCGGATTCTTAGAAGATCCTATCACCTTTGGAAAACACAGGGACAAAATGAGATGTAAAATTTTCAAATACAAATGAAGGCCCCTCTCTAGATGGAGAATTCTGATCTACAAAAATACTACTTGATTCAGAAGAACTTGAGGAAGTATGTAAATCTTCAATGACAAGCTGATTAGTTTCCATAATTGATAACTAGTTTCTCAATTTTTGATCTCCAACAACTTTCCAGATTCTTCTTCCTTTATAATTTTTCTTTCCCAATTCTAGAAACAACCTTCTAGCAGGGTCTTTAATGAAGAAAGATCTTATTCCTTCTAGCTTTGCAAAGATTAGTGATACATTTTAATTGACAGAGGTTAAGACACTGACATTTATCAAAAATTAATTCAACATAGAGTCGCCACTAAGGATTTTCACCTTAGTTGTGCAAATGCACTAAAATTGATCTATTAAATGTTTTTCAACACTAAATTCATGCAAAGCTTCATATATTTGACCTTCCTTTACCCGTATTTAACATTGATGATGTAAACTTAGTGTAAAAACCAACATAAACTAGAAATATTACATGCAAAGAACTTGTAACTTTGGTCTCGATTCTTGAAAATCTGGACACAGGATGAAATCTCAACGACATGTATTTGCACTTTAAAATTTGTAAGAGGCATTTACCAGGGTCTATATGCATTGTTGGTGGTGTTCAAACTTTGTACACACCTTCATGTCCCCGGAAACGGTGCCAATAAGGGTGTTGTTTCCACACAAATAGGTCACGATGTTCAAATAATCCACATAAACAATGCCAATCAGGTGTTGTTGCCACAAAAATAGGTCTCGATGTTCAAATAATCCCTTGAAAACAATGCCATTCTAGTGTTGTTGCCACAGAAATAGCTCCCAGATTTCAAATAATCCCCAACAACATTCAAATACTTAGGTATAGGCATGGTTGAGGTCAAGGTTATATAGGCATGGTGGAGTCAAAGTCGGGTAGGCAAGGTTGAGTACGGTTTTTTTGTTTGATTTAATTTCCAAGTTATTGGTATGATGGAAAATAAATGATGATGTATAAGTATGATGTGGTTTAATCTTCCAAATATTTTATATCATGGAAAATGTTTAAAAGAATTAGGTAGCATATGGAAAATGGTGGTAAAATGGTAAATGTGATGAAACATTGCATGCTTTTTATGGTATATTAATTTCCACTTTTTTAGTATGAATGGAAACTAAATAGGGTATAATGTGAACATAATAGGGGTAAAAACGATTTGGTGTAAAAGGTGTAGAAGGGGAAGGTATAGAAAAATCTAGAAATATGGTCGAGATGACCTCTAAAGGCCCCCTTCCCTCAGAGTTTTGCCTACCTAGCCCCGACAAACTGGGGCCTCAGGCCGATGTAGTTCTCCCTTAAGCTAGGGAAGAATATGATGAGGCAGGAAAATGGTTTGATAGGTTTTAGGTGTGAATGTGAGTGTAGGTCATTTGGGTATGGTTAATTTGAGGTTGAATACACATGATCGAGTATAGGTCATTTTAGGCATGAAGGATTTTATGTTGAATAGGCATGGAGTAGTTTAGGTCATTTAGGCATGATGAAGTCTAGGTTTAATAGGCACGGTGGAGTTTTAGGTTGAATAGGTATGATTGAATTTAGGTGTCAAATGTGAAAGGGAACAATAACTAGATCGTACCAAGCCAAGAACACAGATACTAATCAAAACACCACGATCAATAAGATATAAGTATTTCTCCAGAATAGCTTTTACATAAAACCTTTGTCAAACAAATGAGTAACAATATCATGTATTATTATGGAACTCAATGCAATACATTGAGAATGGGCCTTGCCTTAAATAGGCAAGGAATAACAATCTAAGAACCATTCAAGGTCGTAGATCAAGCCATAAATCAAGGAAATAACTAGTCATCAAAGAACTAGTCAAGAAAATAGATTTATGAGAGAACTAGACATCAAGGATCTAGTCAATACCATAGATCTAGGTGAGCTTTTCACTCATTTGAGGGTTGCATCTAGATTTTTCTTTTTTAAAATTACACTGATTGAGGCACATGGAAGGCTTTCTACTTACCTTTTGTACTTAGCCTATTTGATCCTGCTCACCTTTTTGGGACTAGCACATGTGGATGGATCATGCTCATTTAAGTCTCCACTTTGGGTCACGCCTTTGAATTTCCGTTGATATGAAATGTGGCATTATCCACCGGTTCTATACACTTAGTTGTTTTGAGCCCGCTCTGTTCCCTTTTTGACTTTGTTTGACCGTTAACACGTGGAGAGTTGGTTCTCATTTTGAAAATCACTCCATATTTTACCTTTGAAGTCACACTGAGTTAACACGTGGCCCCCTTCCATTGGTCTCTACCCTATTTTGAATTTTTCAACTGTCAACTCTATGCCTTTTTGGTACCTTGGGGCATGTGGCAACCTAGCGTTTGTTTAGGGGACAAATTTTGGAGTATATCCTTGGAGTTATGCCATTGACACATGTGGAATCTTCCACAAGTCTTTGAATTTTTAAATGGTTGTTGAGAGCCTGCAGGCTCATGGGCCTGCACTTGAAAACTGCACCATTTGTGAAAAGTGAAAAAAGTTTTGAAGTCCCCCATAGACCCCATAGACCCATCAGCCCACTTTTTAGGAAACTCTCTCAAGATGTGTTGTTCATCAAGGGATGGTCCACTAGAATCATCCTCAGATTTGTCCCTAACCGTAACAACATATATCTGGCAACCTTTTCCGCACACACCACTTTAGTTGCATAGCAGAGATGGCACAGATGGAAACCCATGCCTCCTAACTCCTGCTCTCCACCGACTCCACTCCTAGATCATCTGTACATGAAATAATCTTATGGTAAAAATCCACTCTAGGTTTGTGTACAAACAACCATTCCATTCCCAAGATGAGTCCATATGAGCCCAACAAAAGGATACAAAGATCTAAGGTAGTGGTGAAGTGTCCCAAATCCACTACACACTCCTTAACTAAGGATTCTACAAAAATTTTGGCTCCAAAAGCCATTTCAACATCACAACTAAGACCCTGCCTAATTGCCACCATCCTGAAACTCTCTACTAAGGATGGTGTAATAAATGAATCAGACGAACTAGAATCAAACAATATAGAGGTGGGGAATACTACCAATGTTACATATAGTCTCTATCACGGTACTCCTAGTGCTCAGCTTGGAAGTTCTCGACCGCTGCGTACATCCGATGGGTACATCCCATCTTACCAACTGTAGGCTCTGAAATTTGTGCCTTACCCTTATTACTATGGTTTTATGGGAAGTCTCTCCAATGATGTCCAACAATTCCATAACCATAACAGCTTCCTGGTCCTCCCCAGTGTGATGTAGCTCCAACTAGTACTCTAGAGGTATGTGTTATGCATCCTGATGATCCATCTATGAACTTCTAAGATATCTACTGATGAGATCATTGCTGACTTAGCTCTTGGTGCACCCTGTGTCCTAATGGGACCCCTAGGAGGAGGCCCCATACTCAATCCCCTATGAGCGTCGAATCTCTGAGAAGGTCTGAATGGTGGATGAGTCTGCTGATGTTGTTGTTGTTGACATGGCTAGTGTGGTGGCCTGAATGATGATTGTGTAGAACCATGTTCACCTCAACAAGGAGAAGATAACCCCATCGACTTGTTATCCCTACATCTGTTGGATTCGGCTCCGCACCATATCTTGAGTCTGTCATGTCTTCCCCTATGTCTCCTCTACTATATAGGCCTTCTCCATGAATTCTACTAAGGTTTGTGGGAAGTTAATGTACACCGCACTACCCATATCAAAGTTTGGTCCCCTTACAAACCTGTGAATCCATACTTTCTCATCCTGCATATAGTCAACATACTGGATTGGGTCAAGAAATTGACTCTCATACTAAGCTATAGTCATAGATGCCTGACGCAGGTCATGGAACTCTTCTATCCTCTGTTGGATGAACCTCCTGGATAAATACTTGTTCCTGAAACCACTCTTCAAAGAGCTCCCAGGTAATTTTCTCTGAGTCAACATAGAGCTTCTTCTCCTCGATCCTCCACTAGATGCCTACTTCATTACTCAGAAGATGGATCACAACATGAGATTTCGTGTTACTAGTATAAGGGAAAAGCTGAAGGATCTGCTCAAGCTCACCAACCAGGCCTCTGCCTAAAAAAACTCCTGTATCTCCAGAATAGTGAGATGGGCATACCTTCAGGATCTCTTTGATATGGTCTATAGATGACGCCTGATGACCCATAGGTCTCTCTGTATGGTCCTCCCTCTACCTAGGGCTCTGAGATATGTCCCTAATTCCTAAAATCTTGTCTCCATGTCCCATCTGTGGTGACACTTCCCTAGCTGATCCCATGCGGGAGTTCTCTGCCCTATGCTCCTCGTTGTGTTACGGAGATGCACGAGCCTCCACTGATGGTGACCTATCCTATCTAGCAAGTCTTCCTCCTAAGGAACCTCCACGTATAACGACATTGACATCCTGAAGCATTTATAAAATCTAAGACTAATATATATATATATATATATTTGTTTATTAATTACAATTAAGTGTTTATTTACAAACATCACAACTCCCTACTACCACCCCTACCACCATTGTCTATTACTTATCGACATAATCATCACCACGTGAAAAAATGTGTATTTGTAACTTTACCCAAAATGCCCAAGATCCAAGGTAATATCAATTCCTAATAGAATTTTAAATATCACTTCCTTATATAGACTTTAAAATCCATTTGTATGGACTTTCATATAACATGTACACTAGAAACATTTGGTCTTATTTATAATCAATTTACGTTTCTTTTCTACATTATTCCCATAATCAAAAGCACAATGAGTAATTAATTTATGTAGTTATCCCTAAAAACTAATCACCTTATACTAATTGCTTTACTCAACCTTCGAAGGACCAACAAATAGTTTCAATCTGCTTTACTTCAAATGAAAATCATAGTAGACACAATATAAGTTCTATTGTAAATTATCTTCTCACATCTATAATATTTTCATAAGGTCACAAGAAATGCAACTTTTTTACCGTAGGCGTGATGGATTCGTTTTGCACTATAAGCTTATTAGCTACAAAAAGTATTATTTTACAATTGTAATTTTTAAAAGTATATTTTGATTTTTCAAACCATAGTAACATATTATTATTATTATTATATAAACAAAAATTCTGTTTTGAATTGAAGTGTGTATTTATATTAGGAAATATAAAAATATTAGAATTTATTTTATCATTGATGTGAATAAAATATACTATATCAAAGACAGGGGATTTGAATGTGTGTGTGTGTGTGTGTGTGTGTGTGTGTGTGTGAGAGAGAGAGAGAGAGAGAGAGAGAGAGAGAGAGAGAGAGAGAGAGAGAGATACAAGTTCAATAGAGGATAAAATATTGATTGCTCACTTGAGGGCTAGATTACGTGATTTAAGGTCTGACATTGATGGGAGGACACATATAAGGAATGAGAATTGCTATTAGAGTTAGACGAAGATGAAAGGGTGCAATAATAAAGTGTGTTTCTTATAGTGACATTTTTATCAACTACAAAGAAAACTTGAGAGTAGACAACCTAAAAAATATGTAGGAAGAGGTGATGCTAGGAAAAGATTACAAAATTCTTGATCAAGATTCACATTAAAAGATCAAATGTGGAAAAGGAATTAGAAAATTTTCAATATTTACAATAAAAACCTTTCAAACAATGAAATACATATATGTTTTAACTATTGATGACCATAAATTACTTAAGCTCACACACATTAAAATCTTGCATTCATCTTAATAATACATATTATTATAATTTTATATAAATAATGGATGACATGGAGTCACAATATAGAAGATAGATAAATGTTATAAATTATTACTTTTTTGTTGAAAAAATTGAATGTTACGGTATAAAAAAGAGTATTATACATTTTGAAATCCTTAAATTAGTCTTAGAAGTTAAATTTTAGACATCATTGAATCCTTGATTCTATTTATATTAACGAAAATTGATAAAATGAAGTGGAAATAAAAGTTTATCATATGATATAAAGTGAAAACTCTAGTTCATCAAACAATAGAAAATGTAAAGCTATTGTTGGAGTCAAATATCACACACAAATGTAAAGATGGATATCTTTCCTGCTTCTCGTGGTTTTTTCATAGTTGTATTTGCAAACCCTTCAGATACAGATCTTTTTTTGGGAAATTTTGGGATTTTGAATCCCACTTTCCTTTAATGAAATCGTGGTTTCCTTTGTTTAACTTGGTTTTTGATAATTTCCAAGTTAAACTGGTATGGATTCATCTTCGATACTTTCCTCTTCAATTTTGGTGAGATATTTGCTTGACTACTATTGGAAACACCTTAGGGAAATGTTTAGCCATTGATCTAAAAAATGATGATTTAGAGCACAAAAAATTTTCTTGAATAATGGTTTCAATATGGATACTTCTGTTGATATCTCTACCACTATTGGTCTATGTTGAGGAGATAGAATATTACTCAGAAGACACACAAAGGATGCACACATGGAAAAAAGGCACATTTGAAGGCATGGAAGAATACGAAAGAAAGCACGCACCGGAACACTTTGAATTGGGGACTTATCCATTTATGGGTCCATTATATTTTTGTAGATAGCGTGTAAAACACACAAAGATAGGAAGACTTACAGCTCACGCAATGGTATTTTGGGAACAATCATCGGTTGAGCATCATGTATAGGTTAGGCTAATAAAAAGAGTTCTAGTCATGGTTAACTATAAAAAGTCTGTTATTAGAGTGCTTGTATGGTTTTTCATCCTTTTGTAGAGGTGCATGGCTATTACTAGCATGTGACCTATTTTGAGAGAGTGCATAAGTAGTGAATGGAAATTCCCTGCCCCTATAAATATGAATTTATTTGTACGGGTTTCATATATATGTAAATACAAATTATTATAGAATTGTGCTGCTGATTTTACTACACGTATGACTCATGGAGATACCTATGTAATGTAAGAAGCTTCTGTATTTAATAGTATTTGATAAAATGGAATATATTAGTGAGATAATGGTATTGAACATGAATTAATCTCATTCTTGCATGTTAAATCTTATTCTAGTCATATTTTAGTTCATCTTCTATATATTTTAAGATATATATCTAGTTTATGCACTGTGGATTGTTTACTATTATGGATATGAATATACATATGCATCATAATGCTAACATTCAGAATAAACAACTCTAAAGAGGGATTTGGTTCCCTTCATGCTTTGGGTGAGCACTCAGCTAAGGCTGAGTGATGTGCCAATGTGCTTGGGTTATGTATAGTAAATTCTAGGCTGCATCATTGGTTCCATTTTCGGGACCTCTTTCTCAACTATTTTCAGGATGTTGTAGATGAAAACATACCAAATGACTTTAGTAAGTATTGAGGAGTGGATAATAGACATGGAATAAGATTATGCTAAGAGATTCAGCATTGGATCTGAGTTTGACACATGCACATGGGTTGAGCAGAGTCTATATGATTGTTTATATGAAATCTTCTTTAATATTTTTCCCATAGAACTATATAAGTGGTTGGTTGCTTAAGAATCTAAAAGGAACTGGAGGTTTCATACACTTGTTTGAACAAAAGAAGAATTTCAGGCCCTTTATGAATCTCCTCTTATTTGAACGTGCATTTTGGATACTTGGTTTTGTGGTGTTCTGAATATTTATATTTTAGAGTACTCAATTTCCACTCACTCTTGTCTAGAGATAGCTGAGTTTTAATTTTTATGTTACCTCAGGGGACCATATCTATACGAAATTCTTCTATCAATCAAGATCTTGATGGTAACCCTGAATTTGGAAGAAAATTTGATGGCTAACTAAACCCCACCACATACAGGGGTGAGAGCAGGTGTGTAATGCCCTCAAAACAACCCACTTGAGAACCAAGAACAACCTAGGTTTAGTTAGGAAAAATTATGGAATAATTTTTGTTTTAAAGTGTTACAACCAAAGTCTCAAAGACAGTTACATTCAACTAATAACTTTTCCCATTAAAACAATTACTAATTCCACATTATATAGCAAAAGTGTAATAAATCCATACCTAGCTCAATTCTCTTTAGGGATTAATTTTATCACTAATTATATTGACATTATAGATAAATATTCCTTGATTAAAATTTTAGGGTTAGGGGACCAAAACAATTAAATACCCAAGGTATTTAATTCCACATGATCCAAGATAAGAGTAAGCTTTAATTATAGGGGGAAAATACATAATTAAAATTATGAGAGTAAAATTTTACTTACCCACTCCCAGAACTCAGTTAAGGATTCAACCTAATTTTCCCCCTAATTAAGGCAATTAAAACCTTTTGAAAACATTCCCATTATATAGGAAATTTCCTCACCTTTCCGGTGATATAAGGAAGTCCTCCTAACTCCCTATAAAATTTTCCCGAGCGCAATCTTGTTGGCCGTAGGAAGAAAATTTTACCGAGCGCGGGCCTATGGGGCATGGGAAGAAGTTAAGATTTTGAACGTTTTCTTACCGAAAAGTGTCAAGGGATTGAAATGATCCATGCCTCCGCTGTCACCCAAGGCAACACGTGTCAAGCCCGGATTTGTAGCGGGAAAATGAACTGACGGGGAAACTCAGTAATTAAATAATTTAATACAAAAAGGTCAAAGGATTAAAAAAAATGCTCAGCTTCCCACCAATGCCAATGGTTCTGCATGTCAGCCAACCATTAGCCACGGGATAGCAGATCGATAGAGAGAAATAGGAAAAGTTTCCAAAAAAATTATCTTTAAAAAAAAAACGTTAAGGTTCTGAGAGGATCTGCTCCTCCGCTGACGCCTTGTGAAGCCACGTGGTAGCACTTGATTGGCTGCGGGCCGGTGGGGATGTGGAGAAGCTAAGAAATTTTTCCAAATTTTAATTTTGCAAGAGCCAAGGATAAAATGGATTCTGCGCCTTCAACAGAGCCTTGTTAAGCCAAGTGGTAGCACCTGATTCGATGAGGGCCAGTGGGGATACGGGTACAACTTAGAAATGTTTCCCATTTTTTTTTTAAGTTAACTTATTTTGACCAATCAAAAAGTTTGTGGGTCAGCGGAGCGGTAGGGAAATCCATGCCTTAAGCACTTTTGGGGGAAAAAATCACAAAAGAAAGTATTTAGCCCATGGGTCCGCCCAAGAATATTTGACAGTTAGATTTTTGAAGCCAAAATGAAGTAAAACTTCATAAGGCCATAACTTTTGATTGGGAGCTCTGGTTTTGGAAAATGAGAACTTTTTGGGAAGATCTCAAAGTCCTCTTTACACAGGAAGCTCAAGATTTGAATTTTGATAAATTTTGTGGGGTTAGTTTTATATAAAATAACTACAGGATTTTAAAATGCAACAGGTAAAATTAAACTCATAAAATTTTGTTCAATTCAACCTCCTTCCTTTCCCAACATGCCAAAAAAACATGGAGGAGTGCTCTTGGAGGTTTGAAGAGTAAATTTGCAAGGTTACAATGTTAGATCTAATTGAAAATCAATTTTCTACATTTTATATAGCAAAATGTCCGCAATTTTCCTTTGCCTGATTTTTGCAAAGTTTTGAAAGATTTTCCTAAGTGACATTGTCTATTTGAATTTGTTTAGGTCATATTATGTTCAATTTGTTGTTTCAATGGTTATTTCTTTGTTGCAGTTTTGATCTATTCATTTTTGATAAAATTTACAGAGTTTCAAGTGAAACCAAAATGGAAGGGAAAACAAAATTAACTCAATGGATCTTATTTCACTTGCCCTGCTGAAAAACATATGGGTTCATTCCATGCTAGTTTCAAATAGATTTTTTTTTTCGAATTAAGTGATAGAAAAAAGAATGCACCTTCTATTCCACTCAAATTATACCTTTCAACAAAACAGAGTAATACATTTTCTTCACATGTGTTTCCTCTTTTCATTTACCCTTCTATAACAACATTTAAATTCGTTCCTTGTTGATTTAAAGTATTTATCTTCCTTCAATCAAAAGTAGAACAAGAATGTAGTTTCAATTTCTTTTCAAACATGTACTCTTCGAAACACAAAGGATGAAATAATTCTAAATAAATTTTCCAATCCCTTGGCTAGGGTGTCTTCCCAAATCCAGTTAGGACTGTGCCTCCAAAAATTATCATATTATAAGGAATTTATCTACACAACTCCCTCCTCGTGTCCCTCTGTAATGATCACAGGAACCACTTGGAATATCACACACTCATTAGTGACGTCAATTACCAAGAACTGTTGATATAGGTAACCTTGCACCTATGTGGACCCCAGATAATTTTTGTTGTCTCCTTTAAACAAAACATACTTAGGAAGTGTTACAATAGTGGCCATGATACCAAATAAATTAATGGTTTTTCTAAGCCACTTATTTTTTAATGCGAACATGCCTATATATTTATAGCTGAAAAACCACAGACGTCCCAGACCAACCCCCCCCCCCCCCCCCCAAAAAAAAAAAAAAAAAAACCAATCACAAAAAAACAAGCGAATTGTTCTTGTCATGGATTAATAGTGATCGTTGATCACAACAATCTGTTACAACCATAGATGTAATGCCAATGTGAGTTGTAATGTTTTTCCACGAGAGGAATGTAAGGATAGAAATAACCAACACAGAAAATTTCAATGTACAAAAATCATCCGATCATTGAATATTTCCTTGAAAAATAAATTTCACCTGTCCAAAGGGGATAGGAAGATCATTCCATTTATAATGCCGCGTTTTGGTAAAAAAAAATTAACCTCCTTCAAAGGCCTAGAAACATCATGGATTTGAAAGGATACTCAAATGCACATAGATAATCATTTATGTCGTTTTGTAGCTGAGGAAGCAATCTATCTAACTTTTTAACACTCAGGTTTGTAAAGGAGTGGGTAGCACCTTAAAAGGATGTGATCTGATCCTAACTATTCTAGGTTGTTCCTTTCAACCAAGGTAAGAGAACCTATTTTTTAACCTCTGTTTATTGAAGGAAAATGATGAATCCTTCTTTTGCATAGATTTTATAGAGAAGACCTTGGGAAAATATGATCAACACACTAGATCTGACTCTCAAGAGTTGTCACTTCCAAATCATGGAGATATTTTCATAACAAGGCAAAGGTTACTAAAGACATTTGGTACCCCAATTGCTTCTTCATGCTTTGGTAACAGATATTATGCATTTCTGTGCACACAGGACAAACAGGGGTAGTACAGGTAGGATTGGTTGTTTTTTAATGAATTTTTTGGTGGGAGGTGGGGCTGGGTGAACTTGATTTGCCAGATCCTCCAGAAATCTTACAAAATGGGGGGTTAAACCAACAGAATGCCACAGAATAGCTAAAATATATCTTTAAAAAAAATATGTGCTTCAATGGAGGCCCAGATCAGCACTCTTTCACACAATCTTTGAGATTATATCATGAAGGCTTGAGTTATAAAATCCAACAAAACATCAATATCTAAGCCAAATCATGACTAAGGTACACCCAGAGGTTTACAGATAATCTCTATCAATAGATGAAAGAAAAGTGATTTTAAATCATTTATTCCTATCCCAAATGAAAGCTCTTCTAAGAGATGAAATTGTAGATGCCACTAAACTATCACAATGATTAAGGCCTGTGTGATTGGATCATATTTGATACAAGATTGCAATAGAAATAGGAAAAACTACTTGCATACATTTTGAAATAATGCCAACACATTTTGCTCAAGACAACATAAAAAAACTCAAATTTGATTAAGCCTATTAGCAGGGGAAAGTTTCTAGAAAAGTCTAAGAGATTATCAATGGCTGTACACTTGCAACCACCTTGACACAATAAAACTTAATACAAAAAAAGATAACCTAGTTTCTAAAATGGCTTCTCAAAAATGATGAGTTCTATCGAGCTTTCTATTAGAAAAATCATTTCTGACGCCTAACACTCCAACCTCTAACTTTTGCACGAAAATTTTGTGCCACTTATAACATTTACAATAGAGCCCCTTCTCCCCAAAAGATAAAAAATTTTAATGCACCAGTGTTCACCATGATTCTTTCGTGATTCTAATAATCAAATCTCCAAGGAGTCTCCAGGTGCTCAAGGGGAAGATTTCATCGAATTCCTCCCGAATTCATCTCCTTACTCTGGTAGATCACTCTTCCTTCAATTTTACAACCACTTCAACTCCTAATCTGTAAAATCTAGCCCCTTGCGTGTTCGGGAGAAGGAAAAGCGCAAAATACTTATTAGGCACAAAATTTAGACCATTTTAATGGTGAAAGATGTTCCTCCAGATCTTTCGACCAAACTTTATATATTAACATTAACTTCCTTCTCTTCATGGCATGTAGAAAAGATCCTAGAAATCATGGAGACTTGCACTTCCAGATGTGTTTCAGAGAAAAAGGGGGAAAATTATATTTAGATTCACAGCTAGTCATTGATCTTTACTTTGAATTTTGGGCCATCCATGTGGACGGATTTGAACATTAGAACAGACCCTGGGGGATGCCCTTGACTTTTTACAACTTTTTTGAAAAAATGGAAAAAATTTCACATTTTACTCCGCACCTCAACCCTCGGGAAATGAGTCTGACACATGTCTGAATATGATTCAAGCGGAACCGCGACTCCAATTCTATCATTTTACTCTCTTTTTTGAAAAGTAGAATAATTTTTTTACAAATTTTCCCCGCAGCTCCGCCCTCGGGAAACGAGCCTAACACGTGTCCAAAAGTGATTCGAGTAGATGCCACACTTACTTTTTTACTTTTGAGTCTTTTTTCTCAAAAGGAATTTATTTTCAAATTTCCCCCTAAGAGCCTGCACATTCCGCCGTTGACTGGGGAAAAACATTGAGTTTGTCCCTCATCGGGCTTGTGGGTCATTTTGAAATTTTAATCCTTTGTATGCTAAGGGGAAAAAATTCCAAGTTGCACTCTGATAGCTCTGCCTCCCGATGCGTTTTTTAACTTTTAAAATTGTCACGTGTCACCACAATGCACACAGTGAGGCGGTCCTAAAAATTTGATACCTTGAATGAGCGCGGGCTCGCCATGTGTCTTGTTAAGGTGAAGTGTGTCTGAATGCTTGAAGTTTAGTGGAAGGTGTCACATGTCATGCTCCGAGGAAGTCTCCTTTTGGCTGTTGAAAATTCTAAGTTAAATGCAAGGTGAGCAGAGGCCTCCATGTGTCAGCCTAGTACTTCCTTTAGAATGAAATTCGAGGGCCGGTTCCCGAATATCAACAGTTACTTCACACTGTGTTTCTTGGTGCAAGTTCAAGATGGTGCGCAAAGCGGAGACCCTAAATGAGTGTTGAGTCTCGCGACGTGTCCTGCTCCACCAAACTGCTCTAACTGCATGAAACTTTGTCTAAGTCCTAGGGCAAGCAGCAGAAGCTTCCATGTGTCCTCTCTGGTGCTACTCCAAGGCAAAGACCCAAAAGTAAAATCTTCAAATGAGCGTCGTGCCTCCACGTGGACAGCATTTTGAGTTAAGGCTTTCCTTGAATTTTTCTAAGTACCTAGCCGAGCTGCATGTCCAACTAAAAGGTGCCTCATCCCCTACTAGATGAAAGGATGTAAATTTGACTAGGAGAAACGCAACTTTCAAACAGTAAAATATAGAGAAATGACTACATTTGAGCATAGGAAATGAAATTTTCTTCAAGGACAGAAATGTTTAGGATTGTTACAAGGCTTCAATACATGTTCCTCGGGGATACATCAATTCATTCTTCTTGAAGCACCTAGGGTAGAAACGATAGGGAAGAACAAATCATCGACTGTGGAGATCAAAAAACATTGGGGAAACCGAGTTTTTCAATGGAACAGAGCATAATGAGACTCAAAATACAGACCCTTAAGAGATTCAAAACATCAGGAACCAATTATAAATGGCCATAAGGATCAACCAGGAATAACATGGGTAAGGGGAGAAAATACAAAGGCCATAAATCAATAAGTTTTCAGAGGCACAAATGGGGCGAGACTATTTTGAGCACCAATATCGAACTCCGAATCAGGGATGGGCACTCCATACGAGTGTGACAATAACAATAGTCAGACCAAGTGCCAAAAATCATCCATTAGGAAATGGAGTCAACTTCTAGAGCAAAAAAACAAAGCCTTCTTCAAAAACAAATAGAGAAACCAGCAAAAACATGGCACCGAGGACCACAGTTTGCAAAAACACAAAAGGACCAATAACAAACGACAAACTATACACCGTACAAAAGTTGTTGCCCTGATTAAAACAAAACAATCAAGGAAAATCTTTAAGTTCCTGCCATCCTTGATATGACCATGCCAAAAGGCTCTAATATTCTTTTATCAACTGGAAATATATCTCCTTTTATACTCTATTATGTTTGTAAACCATGCATTTCCTCTTGAGGCTCCTCCACTGTATTTAAGTCAAATTCTATAATATTTCTCAAGGCTAAAACCTAGAATAAGTTTTTGGAAAAAATAGTATACTTAGGAGATCTTCTGATCAACATTTGTAATACTGTCTGAAATCCACAAGACTCACAAAGTATTTAAGATCAGCATGTGCTTGCAAAACCTCATAAGATGCATCAATCTGGTATCCGATTAGGTACAACATCTTCTTCAGCTCATATAATTTCAGTAGGTTGCCATCAATGGGGTTAGTGGCATAAGATATGTCCATTTGCACACTACCAGCAACACTTGCTACCCACTTTCTTGACAACAACATCCCCCATTTGGCAGGGCAGTCAACAATCACCACAGCAAGCTTTAACTTGCTTCCAGGTTAAGATTTCTGGTTTCACAATAAGATCTTTGACACATCCCACCACTGGAACCTCTATAGAGTCCATGGTAGTGCACTTCCCATATTCTACTGTCACTTTGATATCCTAATTCATTCATGACCTGCAAGAGGTATAGATATTACATGAATGCTCCAGAATCAAACATATAGTTATGTAAAAACTTGTGTTTGATAACCAGGGTAGTGAAGTAATGGAAGAACATTCATTTGGGATTTAACCAAATGAAGTTCCTAAATAAACCTATGGTGGTTCCCCCAGCTCTTCCAAAACTTGTGGCTTTTCCAATTCATGCAACAATAAGGGGAGTATCAACCTTGTTCACATCTCTACCATGCATGATCTTTTCCCCTTTGAAAGTCCTAAATATTCAAATCCCCTCTGAGTTGATTCTCAGGGATCCTAAGCAACTCAACAATTGGGATAGGAAGTTTGATTTGACTCAAAACTTGGGATGTGTCATATGGAACAAACTCTGGGATAGAAGAAACACTAGGATAAATGTTGGCAAATTCATCAGATGGAATGGGATTATTTTCAGTTTGGGCATGGGAAGGGACACAAGTTTTACTTGGGGAAACAAGGTCTCTGACAGATGCATTTTTCTTTGGGGTTATCTTTGGAAATGCAGTGGAAATTTTGACTTGGCTTATGGCCCCCTGGAAGATTTACTTCTAGTATTGTGCTATTTTCTTGGGCATACAACTACACTGATATAGTAGCTTCCTCATCTTCAATCTCAAGGAAATCCTCCATCATAATTGATAAAAAGCATTAGATGTCCCTCACTAGTATTCAAAATAATTAGTGGGAAATTCCCTTGGAAGTTTGTACAGTGTCTATTTCCTTAAAGTATGAGAGGGACTGCAGAAGAGGTAACCCAGTGGATATAATCCAAAAAAACAACAACAGTTTTAGTACTTATTATCTTAGTTGAAGTTTCTTCCCTTGGTGAACTTGCAGGAGTCTCCATCATGTAGGCATCATCATCATTGTCATCATACTTTATCTTCTTCATGCTGTTATTCTTCACATGGAGCATGGGGCATGACATAATTGTCACACTAAGGGACTGAGGAATTCATTTTCTTCCACAACAGCAACTCTAACAACCAAAGGATCAGGCACCATTCTAATTTTTCTGCCTTGGGATATGCCTATTTCCAAATCCAACAGGTCCCTTGTCCTTTTTCAATAGTCCCTATGATGATTTTCAGAATCTATCTTGGAATTGCAGAATGTGTTGAAAACTTTGTCAAACTCAAATCCCAAAGGCCTTTCTTCAGCTCGGGCTAGCTTGGTAGAAGTTCTCCTTGACAAACCCAACCAAATTTTTCAGGCAACTTCTTCTAAATCGGCAACCTTACTTGTCTAATGGCAGTTTTTAGATTAACTAGCTTTACCACCTTCCCTCTTTGGAGGATCCCCATTTGCCTTCTATGTTTTTCTCTGATGTTGCAGAGCCATGGTGAAAGCCTGCCTCAAATTTGTGTGGTTCTTCTCTCCTTAAGTAATTATGCATCCTTTTTATCAAATGCATCAGTGTATTTGATCAAACATGACTCATCACATGGCCTTATCCTAACATGCAATCTTCTCAAAGTTTTAGTAAACCTTGTATTGAAGTCATGTACTGACTCATTGGGGTTCTTCTCAGCTGTTTTCCAACTCTGATATTAAGAAAGCTAGGGTCACTCCTATCACCATATTGTAATTTTAATGACACTGTATTCATTAAAAGCCAAAGAATCAATAGGGATTTCACTAGAAATGATTTATACCAATCCCTCTCATCCTCTTGTATAGTGTGGACAAAAAATTTGATGTATACATCCTCATGTTCAATCTCAAAGTCTTCCATCATATGCTAAGAAAGAGCTTCAGAATGTTGGTCACTGGTTATAGCATTGTTTCCCTGGAATTTTGGTAGTATGTTCCTTAGATCTTGAGGTCAAATGCAAAGCTAGTGTAATAACTTGTAAAGACTGGAAAAGTTCCCACACAACATTTATAGGTCTCCAGTATAAACTATATTCCCAGGCAACAAATGCTAGAAGGCGTGTTGATGGGCCAATACAGATATGAACCGGAAATAGATCAACAAATGGAGTCTTCAACGATGCAAATTGATGAGGGGCAGCAATTCAAAACAATTCCTCGGCAACGACGTCAGGAGCGTGTTGATTTCCAAATGGATATCTCCCTAAAAGACTAAGATTGGAAATACCTATTAACTTTAGAAAATACAGGACACTTAGAGGAAGGTAGATCACATCATGTATGCCATTTTTATAGTCGAGGGGAGGAATGTAGCTATCCCTGTTATTACTCAGGTTTTGTTGAGAGGGTGGATAACAGCTTCAAGAGGATTTTATCTGATCCTCACTATTTTAGGTTGTTCCTTTCAACCAAGGTAAGAGAACCTATTTTGTAACCTCTGTTATTGAAGATTATTGGTAAATCCTTCTGTTTGCATAAATTTTATAGAAAAGACCTTGGGAAAATATCATCAACACACCCAATCAGACTCTCACGAGTTGTCATTTCCAGATAATGGAGATACTTTCACAATAAGACAAAGGCTACTAAATACATTTGAGAACCTAATTACTTCTCCATGTTTTGGAAACAGAGATTATGCATTTATATACACACAGGACAAACATGGGTAGTACAAGATAGGATTGGTTGTTTTTAAATGAAATATTTGGTGGGAGGCTGGGGCAGGATGAAACTAGATTCATCAGATCCTTAAGGAACCTTAGAAAATTGGAAAGTCAAACCAAAAAAATACCGCAAAATAGCTTAAATGTTTCTTTAACTAGAATATTTACTTCAATAGAGGCCCAAATTAGCATTTCTTTCACACAATCTTTGAGATTCTATCATGAAGGATTGAGTTAGAAAATCCAACAAAGCATCAAGATCTGAGTCAAATCACGCCTAAGGTACACCCAGAGGCTTACAAACAATCTCTGTCAACAGATGAAAGAAAAGTGATTTTAAATCGTTTATTCCAATCCCAAATGAAAGCTCTTCATAGAGAAATGAAATTGCAGATGCCACTAAATTGTCACAAGGATTGAGGCCTGTGATGATTGAATCATAATTTTAATACAAGATTGCAACAGAAACAAGAAAAACTACTTGCATACATTCAGAAATAAAACCAACACATTTTGACTCAAGACAACACAGAAAAACTCGAATTTGATTAAATCTATTAGTAGGGGAAAGTTTCTAGAAGAGTTCTCTAGAGATTTGTCAATGGTTGTACACTTGCAACCACCTTGACACAATCAACTCTTAATACAAAAAGAGATAATCTAGTTTCTCAAATGGCTTCTCAAAAATGATGGGCTCATGTCAAGATTTCTATTATAAAATTTCAGTCCGACCCCTAACACTCTGAGCCTCCAACATTTGCACCATTTTTCATTAAAAATTTATGCCATTTATAACATTTACAACAAATCCTCTTCCTCCCTCGAAAAGACAAAAAATGTTTAGTGCACCAGTGTTCACCATGATCTTACGATCATGATTCTCAGAATCAAATCTGGTAAAAGGTCTGATAGGTGCTTGAGGGGGCAGATCTCATCGAATATCTCCCGCATTCAACTCCTTCTTCTGGTAGATCACTCTTCTTCAATTTGCCAACCACTTCCACCCCTAATCTATCAAATCTAGCTCCTTGCGTGCTACTTGGGAGAAGAAAAATGGAAAATCTGATTGAAGCACGAAAGTCAGACCATTTTAATGGTGAAAGATGTCTCTAGATCTTCCCACCAAAATTCAGATATGAAACATTAACTCCCCTCTCTGCTTGGCATGTAGGAAATACCAAGAAATCATGGAGACTCGCACTTCTAGGTATGTATTTCAGTAAAATGGGGGGAAAATAAGATTTAGACTCACACCAGCCGTTGATCTTTACTTTGAATTTGTGCTCATCTCATGTGGTAGATTAAAAACTTTATAATAGACCTGAAGGCTTCCCTTGAATTTTTACAATTTTTTTTGAAAAATAGAAAAAAAATTCAATTTTTCTCCATGCACCTCTACCCTCAAGAAACGAATCCTAACACTGTTTCCAAATGTGATTCGAGGGGAACCGCGCTAACCAAATTCTGCCATTTTGACTCTCTTTCTCCCAAAAGGAAATTTTTTTCCAAAATTTCCCTGCAAGAGTCTGCACCTCTGTCAGTTGAAATGTGGCCCAACATTGACTATGTCACAAATCGTGGATTGCGAATGGAACCGCACTTCCCGATATTTTAATCCTTTAGATTCATTTTCAAATCTGCAAGGAGTCTCCAAATTTTCGAGGGGGTAAATTTCCCCCAAGATGCCTCCGCACCTGCAACGTCGTTGACTGGGGCAAAACATTGACTATGTCCCTCAATGGGCTTGCCAAGTCATTTTGAGCCCCTAATTGGTCAAATCTGGCCCTTTGTATGCGAAGGGGAAGAAAAATCCAAATTCTCCCCAGGCATGGTCTTCCTCCCCACCTCTAATGGTGAAATATGTCCTCCAGAACTTCCCACCAAACTTCAGATGTCAACGATTGACTTCCTTCACTGCTTGGAGTGTAGAAAAACAAGAAAATCATGGAGACTCGCACTTCTAGACGTGTTTTGGAGAAATGGGCTTGCCACATCAGATCTAGATTCACAGCAGAAGTCTGATCTAAATGCTTAGAATTTTGGCTGTCCATGTGGCAAAGGCACCATTTTAGAACATGACTCCGAGGAAGTCTTCCTTTTGGTTTTTGACAACTTTATAAGAAAAATAGCAAAGTGATCATAGGCCTTCCACGTGTGCAACCTGGCGCTTCCTTGATAGAATGAACCTGACAAGTGGCCAAATGTGATTGGAGGGGAACTATGGCCATGGTTTCTACCATGTGTACTCTCTTTTTGGAAATAGCCAATTTTTTTCAAGATGGTTCCCCAAAGCTAGAGACCTTCAGGAAATGAGCTGGACGATCTGTACCAAATGTGGTCCTACTCCACAAAAATACTCCAACCACATCCGTTTTTAGTTTCTAAGTCTAGGTGAAGCAGCAGAAGCCTCCACATGTCCTCTCGGTAGCACTACTCCAAGGCAAGACGAAAAAGTAAATCTTCAAAAGGGCATCCTGCCTCCATGTGGAAAAATTTTGAGTTAAGGATTTCCATGAATTTTTATAAGTACCCCAGCTAGAGCCGCCTCTAACCAAAAGGTGCCATGGCCCCTACCGATGCTAGGATGCAAATTTGACTAGGAAAAACACCCATCAAATCGTAAAATATAGAGAAACAATTATTTGAGCTTGGGAATGAAATTTTCTTCAAGGATTTTTTTTTTAGAATTGTTAACAAGGCTAAAACATGTTCATCGGGGATACATCCATTCATTCTCTTCAAGCACTTAGGGAAAAAATGACGAGGGAAGAAAAATCTCGACCATGGAGAATAGAAAACATGGGGGAACCCAAGTTTTTCGATGAACAGAGAACGAGAGACCCAAACTACAGACCTCTTAAGTAATTTACAACTCAGGAAAAAAATTAAAAATGGCCATAAAGATTAACCAGGCACAACACAGCGGAAGGGGAAAAAGACAGAGTCCGTAAATCAATAAATTTTCAGAGGTAAATTGGGGGTGAGACTATTTTGAGCACCAACATGGGCTCCGACTCGGGGATGGGCATCTCCCTGCGAGTGCCACAAGATTAATAGTAGAACAAGTGCCAAAAATATCCATTGATAATTAGGGCAAAAATGAAAGGTCAGACAAATCTATAGACCGTGGAGAATAGAAAACATGCGGGAACTCCAGTTCTCTGATGAACAGATGAACATGAGACCCAAATTACAGACTCTTAAGTGATTTACAAATCAGGAACAACTGAAAAATTCCCATAAAGATTAAGCAAGTAGAACACTGGGAAGGGGAACACAAGATAGAGACTGTAAATCAATAAAATTTCAGAGGAAAATTGGGCTGAGACTATTTTGAGCACCAACTTCAGCTCCAAATCAGGGATGTTGCACTCCCTGCGAGTGCCACAAGAACAATAGTAGCCCAAGTGCCAAAAATATCCATTGGAAAATGGAGTCAGCTTGCAGAGCAGAGAAATAGAGCCATCTCCAAAAATGAATAGAGAAACCAACAAAAACATGAAAGCACCAAAAACAAACGACAAACTATACACTATACAAAACATGTTTCCCTGATTCAAAGAGAAACAATAAAGGAAAATATTCAATTTCCTGCCATCCTGGATATGACCATGCCAAGAGGCTTTATCAACTGGAAATATATCTCCTTTTCTTCTCTATTCAGTTTGTAAAGAATCCATTTCCTCTTAAGCTCCTCCATTGTGTTTAAGTCAAATTCTATAATATTTCTCAAGGCTGAAACATAGAATAAGTTCCCAGAAAAAATAAGTATACTTAGGAGCTCTGTTTTCAACATTTTTATACTGCTATAAATCCACAAGACTCACAAAGTTGTTAAGATCAGCATCTGCTTGCAAAACCTCATAAGATGCATCACTTGGGTATTCAATCAAGTACAACATCTTCTTCTCTCCATATAATTTCACTAGGTTTCCATCAATGGGGATAGTGGCATAAGACATGTCCATTTTCACACTACCACCAACACTTGCTGCCCACTTTCTTGACAACAACATCCCCCACTTGGCAGGGTAGTCAATAATCACCACATCAAGCTTGAAGTTCCTTCCAGGATAATATGCAAGTTGTACAACTAGATCTTTGACACATCCCACCACTGGAACCTCTCTAGAGTCCATGGTAGTGCACTTCCCATATGCTTCTGTCACTTTGATTCCTAATTCATTCATGACCTCAAGAGGCATGACATTACATGAAGCTCCCGAATCAAACATACAGTTATGTAACAACTTGTCTTTGATAACCAGGGTAGTGAAGAATGGATCCACATTCAGCTAGGATTTAACCAAAGAAGTTCCTAAATAAACCTATGGTGGTTCCCCCAGCTCTTCCAATACTTGTGGCTTTTCCAATTCTGCAACAATAAGGGGAGTCTCAACCTTGTTCACATCTCTACCTTGCATGATCTTTTCCCCTTTGAATCTAAATATTCAAAATCCCTCTTCTTGTGCTCAGGAATAATAAGCAACTCAACAATACAGGACAAGAATTTTGATTTGACTCAAAACTTGGGTAATGTCATATGGAATAGATTTGGGTAAAGCAACACTAGGAGAAAGATTGGAAAATTCATCAGATGGAATGGGATTCTTTTCAGTTTGGGCATGGGGAGGGACACAAGTTTTTCTTGTGGAAACAAGATCTCTACCAGATGCATTTTTCTTTGGGGTTTCTTTGGAAAGAAATGGAAATTTTGACTTGGCTTGTGGTCCCTTGGCAGCTTTACTTCTCAGTATTTTGCTCCTTTTCTTGGGCAAACTACAACATTCATTAGTAGCTTCCTATCTTCTTCTGAAGGAACTCCTCCATCATACTTTTAAATCATTAATGCCCTCAAGTATTCGAAATCATTAGTGGGAAATTCAAAAGCTTGTACAATGTCTATTTCTAAAGTATGAGAGGGAGGAAGAAGAGGTACCTTGTGGATGCAATCCCAAAAAATAACAGCATTTTTAGCACTTATTACCTAAGTTTAAGTTGCTTCCCTTGGTGAACTTGCAGGGGTCTCCATCATGTAGGCATCATCATCATTGTCATCAGATTCTTCTTATTCATGTTGATCTTCTTCATAAGGAGCATGGGGCATGAAGCGATTCTTGTCACACCAATCAATGACCTCTGTTTCTTCCACAACAGTAACTCTAGCAGCCAAAGGATCAGGCACCATTCTATTTTCTCTTCCTTGGGGCTGCCTATTTCCAAATCCAACAGGTCCCTTGCCTTTGTCATCAGTTCTATGATGATTTGTAAATCTATCTTGGCCTTGTTTCTTCTGTTGTCCTTGTGAACTCTGCCCAACTCCTTTCTCATCTCAGGCTAGCTTGTAAGAGATCTCCTTGACAACCCATGCCAAAGTTTTCACAACTTCTTCTAAATCAACAGCCTTGCTTGTCTGAAGTTTTTCTGGATTAACTAGCTTTACACCTTCCCTCTTTGGAGGTTTCCCAATTGCCTTGATGTTGTTCTCTATTTGTCAGAGCCATGGTGAAAGCCTACCTCAAATTTGTGGGGTTCTTGTCTCTTAAGTAATATGCATCCTTTTTATCAAATGCATCAATGTATTTGATCAAACATGACTCATCACATGGCCTTATCCTAACATGTAATCTTCTCAAAGTTTTATTAAACCTTGTATTGAAGTCATGTACTAACTCATTGGGGTTCTGTCTCGATGTTTTCAAACTCTGATAGAAGAAACCTAGGGTCAGTCCTATCACCATATTGTAATCTGAATGCATTGTTCATTTTAGCCCAAGAATCAATAGATTTGTCTAGCAATGCTTTATATCAGTCCCTCGCATCCTCTTCTAAAGTGTGGATAAAACAATTTTATGTATACATCCTCATGTTCAATCTCAAAGTCTTCCATCATATTAAGAAAGAGCTTCAGATGTTGGTCACTAGTTATAGCATTGTTTCCCTGGAACTTTGGTAGTTTGTTCCTTACATCTTGAGGTACTGCATTTGGGTAACCAGCCATTCCCACAAAATTTATAGGTCCAAAGGTGTTTACAATAAATGGAGGCCTGGGCTGAGCCATATTGATTCGAGGAGGTGATCTTGGAGGAGAAAAATATTGATGAGGGGCAGAGAGTCCTTGGAACATAAGGAGTATAATTTTCAAAATTCATACCCCATAAAGGCCTAGCTTCTTGGAAATCCCTATTAACTTTAGAAAAGACAGGAGCATAGTGTGAAGAAAACCTTTCAAAATCAAATGAAGGCCCCTCTCCAGCTAGAGATTTCAATTCCACAAAGAGGCTACCTGATTCAGAGTCACTTGAATGGCTAGTCTTCAATGATAGGTCATTCACTTTCATCAATGGAGATCCCTCTTCTTGTCTGCTGACCTCCAATAGCTCTCCAAGATTTTCTTCCTTCTGACTTTGCCTTTCCTAACTCAAGAAACAATGTCCTAGCAGGATCTCTAGCAAAGAAATATCTCCTTCCTTCCAGCTTTGCAAATGTTAGTAACAAATATTACTTGATAGAGGTTTAAGACACTGGTCCTTATAAAAATCAAATCAATCAGGGAGTCACCACTAAGGATTTTTACGGTAGTTGTACACATGCACTAAAATATACTCTATCCAGTAATTTTAAACCAGAGATGAAATCTTTGACCAAGGTATGAAGATGAAATGCAATCACAATAGTCCCCGGTAATAGGTGCCATAAAAGTTGTTGATGGGCCAAATAGATATGAACTTGCAAATTAATATGCAAACTAGTCTCAGTGATGAAAATTAGTTCCCAACTATTCAATACATTTCCTGGCAATGGTGCAACACTAGTGTTGGTGTTGTTGATGGGATAAATAGATATGGATTGGCAGTGAATCATTAAATTAATCTCAGCAATACAAATTATTTCGAGTAGTTTTAATACATTCCCTGGCAACAGTGCCACTAGTGTTGGTGTCCAAATTCGTTCTCCTCTTCAAGCCAAGCAGCAACACAGATTCAATAGGGAGCTTAGAAATAGGTAGATCACAAATATATGTCATTTTGTAGGTGGGGAGGAATATATCTGTCCCTTTCTTACTTGGATTTGTGGAGATATGGATAGCACCATCAAGAGGATTTGATCTATCCTAACTATTATAGGTTGCGCCTTTCTACCAAGGTAAGAGAACCTATTTTGTAACCTTTTTTATTGAAGAATAATGACAAATCCTTCATTTGCAATTTTATAGAAAAGACCTTGGGAAAATATGATCAACACACCAGATCTTACTCTCATGAGTTGTCACTTCCAGATCATGGAGATACTTTCACAACAAGGGAAAGGTTGCTAAATACATTTGAGACCCTGATTGCTTTTGCATGTTTTGGTAACTAGAGATTATGCATTTATGTGCACACAGGACAAATAGGGGTTAGTACAGGTAGGATTGGTTTTTGTTTAAATGATTTTTTTTTGTGGGAGGTGGGGCAGGGTGAAACTAAATTCACTAGATCCTTTAGGAACCTTACACAATGGAAATTCAAACAGATAGAATACCACATAATAGATAAATGTTTCGTTAACTAGAATATGTGCTTCAATGGAGGCCCATATTAGCACTCTTTCACACAATATTTGAGATTCTATCATGAAGGCTCGAGTTAGAAAACCCAATAAAGCATCAAGATGTTAGTTAAATCATGCCTAAGGTACACCCAGAGGCTTACAAACAATATATGTCAACAGATGAAAGAAAAGTGATTTTAAATCATTTATTGCAATTCAAAATGAAAGCTATTCTTGGAAATGGAATTGCAGATGCCACTAAACTGTCATAAGGATTGAGGCCTGTGTGATTAAATCATATTTTTAATACAATATTGCTATAGAAATAGGAGAAACTACTTGCATACATTCAGAAATAAAACCAACACATTATTGCCCAAGATAACACAAAAAAACTCAAATTTGATTAAGTATATTAGTAGGGGAAAGTTTCTTTAACAGTATCAGAGATTTTCAATGGCTATTCACATGTAACCACCTTGACACAACAAAACTTAATACAAAAAAGAGATAACCTAGTTTCTCAAATGGATTCTCAAAAATAGGCTTACTCAAATTTTTCTCTTGGGAATTTCTTTCAACCTCTAGCGCTCTGACCTCAAACTTCCAACCATTTGTACAAAAACTTCATGAAATTTATAGCATTTGCAACAAATCCTCTTCCTCCTAAAAGGAAAAAATGTTTAATGCAATAGTGTTTACCATGATTATTTTGTGATTCTAAGAATCAAATTTGCAAGGAGTCTCCACGTGCTAGAGGGGCAAAATTTCATCGAGTGCCTCCTGCATTCAACTCCTTGTTCTGGTAGATCACTCTTCCTTCAATTTTCCAACCACTTCTACCCCTAATCTGTCAAATATTTCCCCTTGCATGCTCTGGAAAAGTAAAATGGAAAATCTGATCGGGTAGGAAAGTTAGACCATTTTAATCGTAAAAGATGTCCTCGAGATCTTCCCATCAAACTTTAGATATCAACATTAACTTCCTTCTCTACTTGGCATGTAGAAAAAACCAAGAAATCATGGAGACTCGTGCTTCCATATGTGATTCAAATAAATGGGGGGAAAATTAGATTTAGACTCATATCAGTCGTTTATCTTTACTTTGAATTTGTGTCGTCCATGTGGCAGATTCAAACTTTACAACAGACCTGAGGGCTTCCCTTGAATTTTTACAATTTTTTTGGAAAAATGGAAAAAATTTCCATTTTTATCTATACCTCTACCCTCTGAAAATGATCTTGACACGTGTCCAAATGTGATTCGAGGGGAACCATTGCCAAATTCTGCCATTTTGCTCTCTTTCTAAAATATAAAAATTTCCAATTTTTCCCCGCAGCTCCACATTCAAGAAATGAGCCTTACATGTGTCTAAATGTGGTTGGAGTGGAACCACGATTCCCTTTCTAGTTTTGATTCTTTTTTCCCAAAAGATTTTTTTTCCAAATTTCCCTCGAGAGTCCGTACCTCCACCGTTGACTGGGGTAAAACATTAAGTATGTCCCTTATCGGGCTTGCAGGTCATTTTGAGATTTTAATTATTTATATGCCAAGGTGAAAAAAAATCCAAATTTCCCCTGATGGTCTACCTCCCCACCTCTTTGACTTTTCAAATTACCATGTGTCACCTTGGCACACCATGAGGTAGTAAAAAAAAATTTATACCTTGAACGAGCGGAGGCTCAACAAATGTCCTATTCTGGCGAAGTCTATATGAATGCTTGAAGCTCGGCGGAAGGCACCACATGTCATGCTCTAAGGAAGTATCCTTTTGGTCATTGAAAAGTCTAAACAAAATGCAAAGTGAGCGGAGACCTCCACGTGTCAACCTGGCACTTCCTTTAGAATAAAATTCAATGGCCGGTCCCTGAACATGCATGGTTTCTCCATGTGTCTCCATGGTGCAAATTCGAGATGGTGCCCAAAGCAGAGATCCTAAATGAGTGTGAGCTCACCACCTATCCTAATACACCAGACTATACTAACCACATAAAAAATTTTCTATGTCTAGGTCAAGTGGCGGAAGCCTCCACGTGTCCTCCCAGTGCTAATCCAAGGCAAGACCAAAAATTAAATCTTTAAATGTGCGCAATGCCTCCACATGGACAAATTTTGAGTTAAGGCTTTCCATGAATTTTTCTATGTACCCAGTTGAGCCATGTTGAACCAAAAGGTGCCACGTCCCCTACCGATGCTAGGATGCAAATTTGACTGGGAGAAACACCCGTCAAACCGTAAAATATAGATAAATGACTATTTAAGCCTGGGAATGAAATTTTCTTCAAGGATAGAATGTTTAGAATTATTACGAGGCTCAAACATGTTTTTCAAGGATACATCCATTCATTCTCTTCAAGCACTTAGGGAAGAAATGACAGGGAAGACATATCTTGACCATGGAGAACAGAAAACATGAGGGAACCTGAGTTTTCCGATGGACAGAGAATGGGAGAACCAAATTACACACTCTTAAGTGATTTACAACTCAGAAACAAACTAAAAATGGCCATAAATATTAACCATGCACAACACGGGAAATGGGAAAGAGACAAAGGTCGTAAATCAATAAAATTTCAGAGGCAAATTAGGGTGAGACTATTTTTAGCACCAACACAACTACCTTAGGTTTTTAAGATGCAAAGTATTCATACTATGAACGGACTAGATTAACATCGGTACTTGGCATATGAGAATTTTTTGTGAGGACAAAAAAATTATTTAATTTACGTTGTATCAATATATATATATATATATATATATATATATATATATATATATATATATATATATATATATATAGATACATATACATATACATATACATATACATATATATATACATATATATATGCATATGTAATTTTGTACCTCAACTTTTGATCATATGATGGTTGTTTTTGTTTTTGTGTGTGAAGTTTTAAGTTTCAACATCATAATTCCTTCACAACATATCACACGCACTTAGAAAAAGTTGACATTGTAATGTTCCAACAGAATATTTGTATAGTAGTAGTCATTTATGAAGGTTCCACTGTTCATGTCAGATAATGCCAGGAAGACACTTTTCATTTGTTACATATTTATCCTTGTTTTGTTGGTTAGCTTGATAATTTGTTGTAAATTTCTTTAAGATGCATTTCTATGGAAACATACAACATTTTAAAATCAGATTTTGAATCTCACAAGGTATATGAAGTATATTTTTTTGAGTAATATATTCTAGAGATGTGATATTTTTAGTTTGATATATTACAAGAAGAATATGTTATATAACAGTCTCTTACTCCTTTGCTAGTTGGCATTCAGGTAAATTTATGAAGATCATTTTTGTTTAATTTTCTCTTCCTATGATGTTGCTGCAAGAAAGAAGGTTTCTTCTTTGTAAGTTGTCTCCTTTAATCATGGGAAATCATCCAAATTATTTTAGATGAAGATTGTACTTGTTCTATTAAATTATTCAGATTTTAGTACACATATATGATGGCTAACAAAAGTCGTTTCTTGTCCTAACAAAGGAAAGAAGCTGAGGGTAGAAACTAAATCTTTTTGTTGTTGTAAATATTTAGGTGAGCATATCAAATATACTATATTCACATGATAAATGTGATTGTGTCACAACACTTATGATCTCTACCATATATTGTCTGTGATTACTAGGTTCCTAGTGTGACAACATATAATATTTCATTATACTAAATGATGGATTACCCCATTGAAATTGTTCGTTTGAACTAAAAATGTTTTTTTGAAGTAGATGATGCTTATCAAAATTCATGATCCAGGCTCATTCCCTATACTGCTAAAGTAGACAAATCAAGGGTGTTAGAAACCTTTTGTTTGAACTATATTTGTAAAAAAAATTCTATTCGGTAAATTAGTCCAACACCCACAATTTTTTTTTTGTTCTGCAGGGATCCTGGATTGTGAAACAAAATGTATGAAAGAATGCATCCTTGGTTTGTTAAGTGCTAGAGATAAATTATTTTAGAGGAAATAATATCCCGAGGTAGGTATTCAAAATTCTTCCTAAGGTAGGAACTGTGGGAGAAATCCAAATAGAATTTTGCAATGAATTATAAAGTTGTAGTTTTAGTATAACTCACCCATTAAGTGGTCCCTCTTATCACCTATAGTTTAGTGGTGACTAAAAAAAAACACATGATAGATAGATCAATCATAAATTTTTATAAGAATTTGTTAAGTTTATTAAATAGTTTTCAATTGAATTTAGGTGAAACATGGTTTGTACTTGACCCCTCATCTTATTTGAACATTTTCATCTCACTTGTTACAACTTAGCATTAACGTCGTTCCTCTTCTGTAGCAAAGGGTGTTATTAACCTAGTTCTAGGTTACTTAGTAAATTGGTGATAAAATTGGATTTTTTGATACATGTACATATTTTAATATTAAAATTTTATTTGGAAATAAATTTGTAGTTTCCATTAGGAGAAGTCATGAATTGTGTAACAAAAAGAACTGAATTATTTTGTAATACTTTTTACAGGGGAGCACAGAAGATGAGGTTCCAAAGTTTAATCTAGGGACCAATGTACTTTATGTTGTGACCTTGGGAATCCCTATTGGGAATTTTATTCTCTTTCCATCAAATTGCTAATATTGTACCCAAGCTCACTCCTCAGTGATTCATGCTACTCAAACTCAAGTTCCACTCTAAATTATTTTTCGTCCCTAAATCTATTTTAGAATTTTCTATTTTGCTTCATGAGCCACTTGGATGTGTTTTATGCGTGCAACTTGTCATGTGAAATTATTTGAAATCAAATTTTGTGTTGTAGCAACCAGATCAATTTTATTTCAGCAGGAATTTCCTTCCTCACAAATAGGGAAGCATAGAGATCAATGACATTAGTTACCATATTACCTTGTGCATGAGGCCAACCAAAGTTCATGACACTATTAGGAACATATAATTTATTTTATTTTATTTTCTCTAGTTCTAATTTATCCAGCTTTCCCAATGCATCATTTCTAACTATGCAGACCATTACATCACACTAGTAATAGCTAAAGGATAAACACATGTCTAGAAGTGCATCCTAGACCAATACTGGGTGACTCAAGAATTTCACCTCCCAATTAATGTACTCATTTAGTTATTTAAATTTAGGATCCTTCATATTAATTCATTCTCTTGTTGCAATTTCAGTAATATATTTGATCATTAACTAGGCACTATGTCATTATCTGATACTAAGCCTTGTGTGTGTTTTTCTATTTTAGAGCTTTTAATTATGAATTGAAGCCATCTGTTAGTTTTTAAATCATTTTCTATTTTTGAGAATAATTCAAAAAAAGTGCTTCCTTGCATCATTACATGTGTCGTTTGTCCCTCAGTTCTCTTGTATTACTCAGCCATGTATAATGACTAGCTCTGTATTTTAATTTGTTTCTTATATATTTGAACTTGACTTGGCTAAACAACTCTATGCATTAAACCTTATGGAATTCACCCCTATTTCAAACCTAGATCTTTTCTAGAAGTATGACTAAGATCTAAAGTTCATATCTATAACTTTTGTAACTATTTTTTAAACATTATGTGTAATTCTCACATTTTAGAAACTGGCTTAAAGCTTGAAAATCTACAATCTTTGTAAGAAGTTTTGAGATATTTAAATTTTTAGAACTTTTCTTTGCTGAACTTGTAGTTTTAGTGAAATGATTTCCATTTATAGATCTAATAATTTTATTCTCTTGATGACAAGTCTTGCAAATTTGGATAATTGAAAGATGGATACTATCTTTCTTCTTGCACTTCAAAACTACATTTTTGGAAGTTTAACCTCTACTTGAAAATTTTAAATACTTTACAAAATTAATCTCTCTCTCGAACTATATCAAAACACCGCTTGGATGTAGAAATATGTACCTGACATTATTGTGCTTTACAATATGATGAATGTTGCTAATCTTCATTTCTTTTGAGCTCTTTCTGTTGAGTTCATTTAACATATTTGTACTTCATATAGTTCATGTGTCAAGACTAGGGACATGACAAGTAGGGGCACCTAAAAATAATATCTCCCAAGTTGACTCTCTGGTCGGCCAGAGCAGTAACAAAAATTAATTATATATACATTGGTAAGGGAGGACTGCAGTTACCGTGTAACCTCGCAGCCTCGTAGTGCTAAAAAAGGGATACCTCGATAATTTCAAAGCCTCTCTGCTTCATCCACGCTTATGATATTCTGAAATAAGAGCTGCCAAAGACACCACAAATTGTGTAGGAAATTTTTCAAACATCTGATACACACTCTCTATCTTTCAAAGTTTAGTATATCCTATTATTAATCTATTCTAGGATGATGCATTGTCTTGTTTGGGTATTTTTTCAAACATCTGGCATGCATCTGTAATACTTCCCAAAGGAAAGAGGCACCAATGCAAAATAATATCACTCTCCATACGACCATTGATAATTAAATGGGTATGAGTATTCTTAATAGATTTAGAATTGATAGACTCCCGTAGCAGAAGAAAACATGTTTTAATGGTTAATTGGTTGATTTTTTGCATGATGATTTGCCACAAACCATTCTCATTGCTAAAGTATGATAGTTTGTTGGAATAATGTATACATCAGTTGTGGATACTCAAACTAAATTTCCTGAACAACCAGAAGCCTAGGAACGATTTTGTTGATTGGAATGCAGAGAATACCAGACTAATGATTAGTTGATAGGTTTCTAATTTTTTGTCTATTTGGTAGCTATTTGTTCTTTCTATTATACTTCCAAGTACCTATTTTTGTATATTGATATAATTTATCCTTATTATAAAAAATATATTGAATTCTTATTTTCAAATATAAATATTATGTGGTTTTCACCATTTTTGTTGTAAAGATACTGGAAGAAATTTTGATTTCATTGACCTCAAAGGATTACACGCTCGAGGGTAAATACATGCAGAGAGTTTGTGACCAACATTGCAAGCGTTCTGGAGAGGAGGCATAATTAAGGTTCAGAGTGCCCTAGGAAATACTCAAAGTGTATGCCCCCCTCCCCCCTCCTCTCTGGAACGCTTGTAATGTTGGTCTCAAACTCTCTGTATGTATTTACCATCAAGCGTGTAATCCTTTGAGGTCAATGAAATCAAAATTTCTGCCAGTATCTTTACAACAAACATGGTGAAAACCACATAATATTTATATTTGAAAATAAGAATTCAATATATTTTCGATAAAAATGAAAAATTATATCAGTATACAAAAATAGGTACTTTTAAATATATAAAAAAAGAACAAATAGCTGCCAAACAGACAAAAAATTAGAAACCTATCAAATAATCATTGGTTTGGTATTCTCTGCATTCCAATCGACAAAATAATTCCTAGGCTTCTAGTTGTTGAGGAAATTTAGTTTGAGTATCCACAACCGATGTATACATTCTTCCAAAAAACTGTCATACTTTAGCAATGAGAATGGTTTGTGGCAAATCATCATGCAAAAACTCAATCGCTTAACCATTAAAGCATGTTTTCATCTACTACAGGAGTCTATCAATTCTAAATATGTTAAGAATACTCATACCCATTTAATTATCAATGGTCATATGGAGAGTGATATTTCTTTTTGTTGGCACCTCTTACCTTTAGGAAGTATTGCGGATGCATGCCACACATTTGAAAAAATATCCAAACAAGACAATGTATCATCCTAGAATAGATTAATAACAGGATATACTAAACTTTGAAAGAAGGAGAGTGTGCATTAGATGTTAAAATAATTCCTACGCGATATGTGGTGTCTTTGGTAGCTCTTATTTTGGAATATCATAAGTGTGGATGAAGCAGAGAGGCTTTAAAATTATTGGGGTATCCCTTTTTTAGCGCTGGGAGGCTACACAGTAACTGCGCTCCTCCCTTATCAATGTATATATAATTAATTTGTGTTACTGCTCTAGCAGACTAGAGAGCTGACTTGGGAGATATTATTTTTAGGCGCCCCTACTTGTCATGTGCCCTAGGTAACTCCCTAGGTTACCTAGGGCATAAAACGCTCTTGAGAGGAGGAGGGAGGGAGGCGTATGCTTCAAGTATTGCCTAGGGCGCTCTGAACCTTAATTTGGCCCTTGTCACGATGAGGGGTGAAAAGGTACATTAACCAAATTAATTAAATTAATTAAATGTTACATTAACATACATTAATGAATGGAAATATAAATGTGCACACCATAGTGAAATTCAATAACAACATAAAACAAAATACACAGTGACACTATATGTAATGTGGAAAACCTGTAAATGGGTAAAAACCATGGAAGAATAACCCAGTATAGAGAAATATTTTACAACACCAGTCCAATAACTCCTTCCTCACTTCTACTCCATGTATTTACCTAGAATCCATTGATTCACATGATTTTGAATATGACCTAAAGCCATATTTAAACAACCCTAAGGGTTATGTCCATATTAAGTGATGGGGCACACTGTGGTTTAATAAATAGTTAGTTAATTAATAACTAACAAACCTAATATAAATTTTATATTCAATAATAATAATATAACCTATTCTATATTATTTAACTATAAAATAAATATTATGATGCAGTTAATATTATTGTTCTAACACCCCGCTTAATATTAAGTGGGGATCCATATGCCAACATTACCTGTTTGTATAAAAGTATTTACAAATTCATAAACAATAAATTTTTAGGCTAGCACATGTACTTTTGAAGGAATTATAACACCTTCATCATGCTCAACTTAAATTTTCATAAAAAAGGATTTAGAATCCATAAATCATACATATGATTTAGGCTAAACAAGATTTCTGAGACTACAACTCATGGTTTCTCATGGAAATATTCTTATACCACATCTCTAGTAGCCTTTTATAACATAAGGACCTCATTTACAAACAAATTCCCACTGGACTGAATTTTTCCCGTAAAATCTATTAGTTTACTTTAGATCATACAAGATCTTTTACAATGCTTATAAACCAGAGTAGAAGTATAGAGGACTAGGAGTTAGTCAATCAACCGACCGTTAGGAGGTGGAATTTCCATGCATACTTCCCCTCAATGGAAACTCTGAAAGGCCAAGTATTGGACACACTTATAGTATTTTAGAACACACAATGGCTCGTAAACATATATGTAATATAATCTTCAGTTTGGAAGAATTGGAGATCTCTATCACTGCAGAGAACCTTCTCTAGGATAACACGCATATAAACTTCAATATTCCTCATTCTCTGATGTAATAAAACTCTTACCACCACATGGAATAAGAATATTTCCTTCAATTTCCATGCGTATCACTTCCAACAACCATTTCACCCAAATTCCTTCTTTTTTGCTTCCATTATACTTCTCCACCTCAATAGAAGAAATGAAGACTGTTGGTTACTTTTATTTGTTCCAACCAAACAACTTGAATGAAAATCCAGTATATATTCTATCCAATTAAACATCAACATGGTCCGAGTTATAATATCCATAAAGATAAAATAAGCATATAAATGATTATTAATTTAACTTTTAACTATCTATAAAAGTTAAATCCTATTTATATAACAACTAAAAATATGCTTAACAACTAACAATGTTAAAATATATGTTGAATATTTTTCAACATATTATCTTGTAAAATATGTATTAGACGCAATCAATATTAGACATTTCCAATACAAACGCAAGGGCATCCCCAAATGTCATTTAATATGCATATAATAATATTTTAGTTTCACATAATAAGAAATGTTTTATAAAAAACATATATATCTCCATTATCTTATTCAAAGCCATTACAAATGAGATAAGACTTGATAGATAACATATCTAAATAGATTATCAAACCATCCAAGAATAATCACAGTATTCACTAAAAACATAATCCACTTATTTTGGATACTTCTTATGGAGTTTGCTTCAAAAGATGACATGTAAGCACCCTTCAATACATTTCATATGTGGTAAATTTAAATTTATACATGTCATATATGATCATTTTTTCATGCCCAAAAATGAACAAGAGTTCTCTTTTTGAATAAACTATCAAAAAGTGAAGAATTTTTTTAAAGCATATATAAGCCTTTGTTGTCTGTTTTCAGTTGTAGTTACTTCTAATTCATTTTTACTAACCCATCTAAGTTAATTTTAAATGAAAAGCAACTCCATTTTCAACAATTTATAAATTAATAGGTAAACTTTTCATGTAGAAGTAATTTATAAAGCTATTATATTACCACTATGATTATTCTCATAATCTTCAATTTGAAAAACTGATTAGACCCCATTTTTGTGTAAATAAAATTAAATAATTAATGAGTATTAAAAAAAGAGTGTAATAGAAATATGCCTATTTTCATTTAATCCTCGCAATCGAAAAAATGATCAATTTACACCAAAAAAAGGATGTTCTTTCAATTTTGATAATCTATACACAAATGTGTTAGTATGATATCAAAAATAATTTGAATTGTAAGTGAAATTTTTTTAGTTTGGCCAAAAAAATTACTTACTTGTCATCTTGTGAATATAACCTATTATTTCGTAAAGAAACTAGAACTCATTAATTATCAAAAGAAATTTTAATTCTAGTAAAATATTAGCAATATTAAATTTCTCAAAAAAATATATTATATAAAATAATTATGGAGTCTAAACTCTTATTACGTTCACTTCGGCCGAGCTATCCCACAAGTTACTTTATTAATATATGCCAATCATCTTTCACAACATGTTAGAACTGACTAGCTCACCTTCCTGCGTGACATACCAACTCGCCATTCACATGGGTGGTTAAAAGTTCGAGTATTCCTAGTGTTGTTGTTGGAACTTCTCTGTAATTTTGCTACTATATTTTCTTGTTATAAAAAGGCTTTGTACAAACAATGAAACTAGACTAGGAAGAACACATTGTCAAGGATTTATTTATAAAGATGAAACTAATAATAATTGCATGCCTTCCATTTTCAGTGAAATAATTTATTTAAGAATATGCTTAACAATGATTTTCAAAAAAAACATTTTTTTACTACTTAGAGAAAAAAAATCTCCTAAATTAATAAAAATTGATATTTATAAATTTTATGGAAAATTGTATTTAATAAGAAAGAATTATTCATTTAAAAAATGCATCTGTTTTGAATCTTTCACCTATTTAATCCAATGTTATTATAAAAAATATGTAAACCATTTGATTTGAACAAAATTATACAAATAAAATTAATAATGTATTATGTTAAATGTTTACAAAGTTTACACTAATGAAAAATAAAATGAAATAAATATAGGCCACATAATACACCAATTTACTATATCATATGTGTTTAAGGGGTCCACTTGGCCAGTAACAAACCACCTTAAGTGCTTATTATAAGGATTTTTTAAAAAAATGTTTTATACACCATCCACATTTTTATGGGGACTGTTTAAATTTAGTATCTTAAACACATATGCAAGACTCAATCATATGATCCAACCAATAATGGCTCAAGCCTCAATGATATAAGAAGATGAGACTTTGATGTTAAATAAATTTAACTAAGTCTTTATAATCCTTAAACATCTTTCCTATGCACTTCCCACATTATACGTGGACGAATATGTTGTTTTTTAACTAGTGCAAGTCATACATAGTCAAATAATCTAAATGTTAAAGTGGTTATATTTAGTTAAAAAAATAATTAAAAAACTATATAAAAATAATGTGCATACGTTAATGCAAATAAAAACCAACTTTATGTTATATTTAATGCAGTTTGCTTAAGGGGGGCTATAAATTTCTCCACCAAATATGTGTTAGGAGAGTTAATTTTTTAAATTTAATGTTATTTATTTTTAAGCAACTCCATCCTATATTATATTAAATATATAATATAAATGAAAACATAAATTTATTCAAACTTAGGTAATTTAAAAAAAATTAAAGGGGCCATTTTAGACATAGGTTTTTATAAACCAAAATAATATTTGTCATAAATTTTCACATGGCTTATAGGAAATTTCAAAACCCTATTTGTGTGGAGGGTTGTCTCCACTTATGAGACCTTGAATCTAACTTGGCTTTACTTCACAAGTTTACTTTTACCTTGCACATTAAATACTATATAAATTAAAAAAAAAAAATCAACTTTATTTACTCATATCTTATTAGACAATGCCAAGGAGAAATATTTCACCTAACCAGTTAATCCTTTTACATATGAGGGTAAGGATAAATGTGGCCACCATGATTATAGATATAAAATGTGGTAAGGATAAATGTGGCCCATATTACTATAGTTTTAAATTTTTAAACTTCAATTTTTTAAAATATATAGTTTTGAACTATAGATTGTTTAAACTATAGTATTTAAATTCAAACTATAAGATATATAATTATAATAACATAAAGATTAAGCCGCATAGGTCTATAGTTTTTAGAATATTTTAAACTATATAAAAAATTTGTGTAGAGTTTATGTTTTATAAACTATAATATCAAGTATTTATTTATAGTTTCATAAATATTTTAAACTATATAATTTTCAAAGTATAGTTTATATAATATTAACTATAATATAATGTTTTCTATTATATAATTTAATTTTTTTTTAAAGATATGTTTTAGGTTAAATTTAATAAACTGAAATATATAGTTTGTAAACTATAAACTATAGTTTTTAAAAAATTAATTCAAATGTACTTAATTTAAGAAAGGGTACTAGAGTAGACACGACTTTCTGAACTTTAACTTTTCACGTGTAGTTAAACTTTCAAGTGCAACCAACATCCATCCAACCATGCATAGAGGAAAGGGAGGAGTTAAATAAAATTCCAAATAATTTAACTGCCTAACTTCCCAACTATTACAACCTTAGGTAATTTACCCAAAATCCATTGATTCACGTGATTTTCAATATGACCTAAAGCTATATTAAAACAACCCAAAGCATTATGTCCATATTAAGTGATGGGGCACACCTCGATTTAATAAATAGTTAGTTAATAAATAACTAACAAACCTAATATCAATTTTATATTTAAATAATAAGAATACAAATTATTCTATCTTATTTAAATATAAACTAAATATTATGATGCACTTAATATTATTGTTCTAACATCATGTACATTCAAACATGAGAATAGAATGATGTTGGGACCTTATTTTACTTTCATGCATTTAGGTTTCAAGATCTTTGTTGCATCTGGTACTTTTGTCTTCACTTCTCTTGTGTTGAATGCTTCGTAATGCAAATTTGTTTCTTTCTTTCTTTATGAATCCTGAAAAGAATCGTGTATTTTGCTTCTTGAAATCTTCATTATAGTACCTGCCTGACTGAAGCTTATTTTTCTTGGATATTCTCTTTTGTGTAACTATTTCTGTAACTAATGATAAAGAAGGATGTATGTGTATTTCCTTGTTTTCCACCAGATTGAAGCAATCCTTTATTAGTTACCTTAATCCCAACTCTCTTGTAACTTCTTCCACCCAATATGTTAATGATCTTTTACTCACTACTTTCTCAATTAGTATTGACAACACTAGATTTTAAGTTGTTATTCTTGTGACGAAGCAACTTACAGCTTGTCAAAACATTCATTGACCAGGGAAATCTGTCTCCTCTTTTGGGAATTTCTCAACTATATCCAGCCTTCCTACCATGTAAAACCAAGTTGGAAAAAAAAATTTCAATGAGCATAAGGGAATTCTATGCATCTATCCTAACTTGATTGATGCCATCGTTTGAAGAGTTGAGCTATAGTATTTAGGTATAATGGGTAGAGGCACATACATTCATGGTTGTTAAAAAATAAATAGATAATTATAAATGATTATATTTGGTTTATTTCCAGCTATAACCATAGCAATTGGGAAATAGTGGATAACATAATAGTAGTGAATATGGATATAGGAATTCATGGCTAATAGAAGGGGTGGGGATGTAAACAAAGTTTTCGTAATTCATCATTCTTAGTAGTAACCAAATTAAAAATAGGTATTAGTGGATAGGTACATAAATTCATGACCGATATTGTTATAAAAACTAGATAATTGGAAATGTTTATATCTAGTTTATTATCAGCTAAAATCATTGAATTGAACATTTTTACCTATATATAAATAAAAAGTAGGCAATTATAGATAGAGAAAAAAAAACTCTTGGTGTATTTGGAAATGTTTATATTCACCTCAGCTATAGCCATGGAAATCAGGGAATAGTAGATAACACAATAATATTTAATATAGATAATAGAGATTAATTTATTGTTTTATATTTGTATTCAAATCAAAATAGGTAATAGAAATTACATTTTGGTAACAAATTAGTGGATGACTGGAATGAGGAAATAGTAAGATATGGATATCAAAATGCATGGTTGATAACACCTGAGTGGGTATAAGATCTAGGTAGGGCATGTGTGGAGATAGCTTAAAATTCTAATTTAAAGAGGGGTCTATTAAAAATCTATGAAAACATGGACCACCTAGCACCCCAAGAGCCTCCATAGCATCCAATGTTCTACCTGCCTCTTACATGTTAAACTTTTTGATCCAGAGGATCCTCACAGAGAAACACTGATCTAAGATCTTCTCAGAAATTTTTGCAATCATTTTTAAAGCGTGGGGAAAAATTATACGACTCCGATGACAGCTTGTTTGCAGGAAACAGAGCTCGTTTGCAAAATTTATAGCCCGCTGAAATTTTTGTGCAACTGGTGAATTTTGGAGTTTTTGTGCAGGTTGGACGTGTGCACGCTCGCCAAGTGTTGTGATTGTATTGCAACACGTGGACGAATTGTGTGACGTATTAAAAAAAATGGGTTTTGGAACGCCGGTCTTGGACACTCGATCTCGGACAAATGGACCCCGCTATTTACTGGCTGGGGGCCCTCAGCCAGGTTCAACACACTCGATTATGGAGGGGTGCCTTGGCCTCCTTCTCATTTAAGCATTCAACCAACTTGTGTATATAAACCTCTATATTTGCCTTTGTGCCATGCATGTGGAATAATGGACATGTATTATTTACATTATCCACGCCTTATAACCTTATTGCACTTTCCACGCATATTCCTATTCATTTCAACGCATATTTCTCCAACTGTCCACGCATTAGTCTAACTTACCAAGCATAATGTAAACTGCCACCGTGTTAAGACTATACCATGCGCATATGATGGGATTGTTGGCTCCCAAAACTAAACATGAGCCAACCCCAATGCAATGCATCCTATCTACAGCGCCATCCACATATGCTTAGGCGGCTTTTAAGCCACTCAACAACCGCACCCACTATGTATATAAAGTGTCGACTGAGTTTTCATGTGCCCAATGTGGGATTTTAATCCCAAAAGGATAAACTAAAAACAAAGGAGGAGAATGGAACTCGGGTGGGCCGAGTAAAAAGATAAGCACCCAGCCGTCATACCAGGAGGCACATAAACAATATAAATAGGGTGATATTCTATTTGTAATGCATTCGAGACTGTGTAGTAATATTGTAATGCTCATATCTTGAGCTAGGAGTGGAGTTTGAAGGAGATGTAAAAAGCAACCCCTGTTATTTTCGACAGAGGAAGATTGTGAGAAGGTCAAAATTTTATAGAATTCTTTGTAAAGGATTATTTTCAAGATTCTAATAGATCGGTCCCATTCAACCGGACCCGGAGACGTAGGCCTCAAGCGCCGAACTCTGTTATCTTCATTTCTTTCAGTATTTGCACAGTACTTGCAGTTTTTATTCTTTTATTAAAAATACAAAAATAAATAATGCACAATTTTTATATCGAAAATCAATACAAAGCAAGAAAATGTGTGTACACAATTGCTAGTTAAATTTGGTTTTCAGATCATTGGTATCAGAGCTGGTTTTGACTTATTTTTGGTCCAGTTTAACGTGTTTTGGATTGCAAGTTGTGTGTTGGATGTTAACAAGGTCTCGATCTAAGAAGGGTGAAGGAGAATTAGTTAAAGGAGATCCCAAAATTGTTACCAGATGATCTCGAAGTCCTACAATGGCGGATCGAGAGGAAGTGGAACAAAACTTTCGTCAATCCTTCCAACAGATGAAGGAAATGGTGGAAGAAATGTACCAAGAAAGGAAAAGGGAAAAGGGGACTAGATAAGGTAAGAAAGAAGAAAGCTCTAGTTCTGAAATTCCAAGAAGAGACTCCTTAAAATCTGATTTTCTTTCATTAAAGTTAGATATCAAGTTTGAATTGCCTATGTATACTGGAGAGCTAAATGCAGAGAAGTTGGATAACTGGGTCAAGCAAATAGAAGTATATTGCAGGGTTCAGAAAATTGTTGATGATGAAGCAAAGATTCATCTGGCAACTCTTCGGATGGGTGGAACAACACTCATTTGGTGGGAGAGTAAGCTTTAGGAAGTGGAAGAAAACAAAGTTATAGAAATCACTTCTTGGTCTGAATTTGTTTCAAATATTAGGCAACAATTTTATCCTCTTGGTTATAAGCAACAAGCTATGATGGATTGGCAAACATTAAGACAAACTAAGGGACAAAGTGTTCAAGAATACACACAAGAATTTAGGAAAAGGGCTCTAACTCTGGGAATTTCCCTAAACATAGAAGAAACACTGCTCAAATATATTGGTGGATTGCATAGTTATCTAAGGCATATGATACTTGTTTTAGGTACTACTAATCTTGATGCAGTATGTGTTCAAGCAACCCATCTGGAAGCACGAGGGAAAATGAAAAAGGAGTCCTCTTTCTCTTCTTTTAATCAGAAGAACAAGCAATTTGAAGGAAAAGGTTCGAAAGAACAAGGAAAAGGAAAGGGTAAGCATAAAACAAACTCTACTATTAAGAAGGAAGATGAAAAACCATTTTGTAATCATTGTAAAAAAAACCATGATGAGTCTAAATGTTGGAAATTACATTCTGAAAAGAAGCCTAAATGGATGGTTAAGAAAGGAAAAGAAAAGAAAACAAACACCGTAGTGCATGATCTTGGTTCTGATTCATGTGATGAAACCAAAATCACAGCTATGGGTTTACAAGGTAAATCAACTCTTTCAATTTCCAACAATAGCACTACAGATGTTACATCTTCTTCTAGTAAACAAACTACACCTGACGATAAGAAAAGAAATGAGCTTTTCCACATTAGATTAATTTCAAAGCATACAAAAATTGATACTCTTTTTGATAGTGGATCTCAAGCTAATTTGATTTCAGAGGAGGTTGTTAAAAAACTAGGACTCAAAACTACACCACATCCTAAGCCTTATCCTTTGGGCTAGGTTTGTGATGATGCAAAACTGCAGGTAACTAAAACTTGTACTTTCAGATTTGCCATTATAGACAAGTTTATTGATGAGGTTGAATTGGATGTAGTTCCTTTGGATATTTGTGGGGTGGTTTTGGGAAGTCCTTATTTATATGATCGTAAAGAAATATTCTATAGGGAAGAAAATAAATATTTGCTTATAAAGGATGGAATTGAGTTTATTATTAGAGCTCACCGTGAAAAGAATAATCTATCCTTGGTAACTGCAGGTCAAATGTAAAGGCTTGTCAACTCAAGAAAAATTTTTGTGCTCATGGTGGTCAAAGCCAAGGAAAAAGAAAATGAGATGGCTTTTGAGACTTGCGATCTAAAACATAAGGATGAATTGGTAAGAATTGTTTCTCAATTTGATGATGTTTTTCAGGATCCACAAGGTCTACCTCCCAAAAGAGGGGTTCAACATGAGATACAGTTGCTTCAGGATGCACCTCTTCCCAATATCGGAATGTACAGGTTGTTAGTAGTAGAGAACGAGGAAATCAAGAGACAGGTAATGGAACTTTTGGCTCAAGGTATAATTCACCCAAGTACATCTCCATGTGGTTCACAAATTATATTGGTTCCTAAGAAGGATGGCACTTGGCGAATGTGTGTTGATTTTCGTGCTTTAAACAAGATTACTATAAAGAATCGTTACCCTCTTCCTAGAATAGATGATTTACTGGATCAATTAAGAAATGCAATTTATTTCACTAAGTTAGACTTAAGAAGTGGTTATCACCAAGTAAGAATTGCAGAAGGTGATGTTTGGAAAACTACTTTTAAAACGAAACAGGGATTGTTTGAATGGTTAGTGATGCCTTTTGGTTTGTGCAATGCACCGACAACATTCATGAGAGTTATGAATGAAATTTTTAGACCATTCATTGATAATTTCGTTATTGTCTACTTAGATGATATTCTTATTTTCAGTAAATCATGGGATGAACATATTAAACACATCCAGAAAGTCTTAGATGCACTAAGGAGAGAGAAATTGTATTTGAAGATGTCAAAATGTGAATTTGGAAAAATATCTTTAATTTACTTGGGGTATATTGTAGGAAATGGAGAATTGAAAATTGATCCTGCAAAAATAGAGGTTATTATGAAATGGCCTAGACCCACAAATGTGACGGAAGTTAGAATTTTTCTAGGTGCAGTTCAGTACTGGAGGAAATTTATTGCTAACTTCTCATATATTGCATCTCCTTTGCATGCTTTGACAAGTATTAAACAGGTCTTCCAGTGGGGAGGAAAGCAACAAAAAGCATTTGATACACTGAAAGAGAAGATAAGTACCGCTCCGATCGTGGCACTTCTAGATTTACAATATTCATTTGAGATTGAGACGGATGCTAGTGACTACGCAATGGGGGAAGTTCTGATGCAGAACAAACGACCGGTATGTTACCATTCAGAAACCTTTACAAGTGTGGTAAGAAACTATCCAACTGATGATAAAGAGTTGTATGCTTTGGTTCAAAGTGTTAAAAAATGGAAGCATTATTTAATGGGAAAAGAAACAATTATCCATACTGACCATCAACCGTTTCAATATTTACAAACACAAACCAAATTGTAGCAGTCTAGACATTTCAGGTGGATGGGATTTTTACAACAATTTCATCTTGTAATCAGGTATAAAAAAGGTATTCAAAACAAGGTTGCCGACATGTTGTCCAGACCACCAGTGGTAGTAGCATCTATCCTTTTACAGCATAGTTATTTGGCTCATGTTAGTTACAAGGAACAATATGCAAATGATGTTGATTTTAAACAAGTGTATGAGGATTTAGTAAGTGGGAAACAAGTAGGAGAAAAAGATTATCATTTTCATGAAGGATTGTTATATCATACTGGAAAACTTTGTATTCCAAAAAATGAGCATGTGCATATGATTAGGGAAGCACATACTTCTCTTATTTCAGGGCATTTTGGTGTAAGTAAGACAATTGCACATTTACAAAAATATTGCTATTGGCCTAGAATGCATGAACATGTAAACCAATATATTAAGGGGTGTGTTCTTTGTGCCACAAGAAAGCCAAGTAACAGGAAATTAGGACTTTACACTCCTCTTCCTGTTCCAACACGGCCTTGGGAAAGTGTTTCCATGGACTTTGTAGGAGGCTTGCCCATGACACGGAGAAAACATGATTACTTATATGTGGTAGTGGACAGATTTAGCAAAATGTGTGTGTTGGTTCCATGTACTAAACAAATAACTGGTGAGGGAACTGCACATTTATTGTTTCAGTTTGTTTGGGTTCATTTTGGTTTACCTACTTCAATCATATCTGATCGGGATTCTAGATTTCTTGGGGAATTTTGGTCAACATTGTGGGGGTTAATGGACACAAAACTGAAAAAGAGCACTGCTTTTCATCCACAGACTGATGGTTAAACAAAAGGTTGTAAACCGCACAGTGGTACAATTACTTAGGGGCTATAGTAACAAACATCCTAAATTGTGGGATGAACATCTTTATTATGTGCAACATGCTTATAATCGTGCCTTACATTCTTCTACTTTGAAGTCTCCATTTGAGACTTGTTATGGATATCTGCCTAATTCTCCATTAGATATATATTATGGACATGAAACTGTTGTTAATAGTGCAAGTGATTTCTGACAAGGCTAAAAGATTTGTGTAGAGAATACAACAGGTTCATCAGTATGTCCATGAACAATTGGAGAAAAGCCAGGCTAAGTACAAAGCTAGGCATGATAAACATAGAACTGATCACAAGTTCAAAGTTGGTGATTCAGTTTGGCTTCACATCAGCAAGGAAAGACTGACAGGTGAAGGTAAAAAAATTGAAACCGATACGGTATGGTCCGTTCCAAATATTAGAAAAAATTGGTAACAACGCTTTCTGGTTAGATTTACCTCCATATATGAAAATCTATTCAGTTGTAAATGTTGAGAATTTAAGATTGTATGAACCGCCTATGATTGTTGATCATGATGATTCTAACATTATGCCTTCCATTGATGATTTTTCTCCCGAGTATCTTGATGAGTTGCAGGAAGACATCATTTTGGACAGGAAAGTAAGAACTTCGCGAAGGGGTGATATTGAATATCTTCGTGCTGGGTTCAGAGGCATGCATCCGAACAAGGAAAAATGGATGGAAACCAGAAAGGTGAGGGAGAAATACCCTCACCTATTCACCAATTAGGTTGACTTTTGGGGTCCAAAAGTTTCTCAATGGGGAGGAATGATCCAGAGGATCCTCACTGAGAAACACCAATCTAAGATCTTCTCAGAAATTGTTGCAGTCATTTTTAAAGCGTGGAGAAAAATTATACGATTCCGACGATAGTTTGTTTGCAGGAAATAGAGCTCGTTTGCAAAAGTTATAGCCCGCTGAAATTTTTGGGCAACTGGCGAAATTTGGAGTTTTTGTGTAGGTTGGACGTGTGCACGCTCGCCATGTGTTGCGATCATATTGCGACACGTGGACGAATTGTGTGGACATATTAAAAAAAATGGGTTTTGGAACGCCGGTCTTGGACACTCGTTCTCGGACAAATGGACCCCGCTATTTACTGGCTGGGGGCCCTCAGCCAGGTTCGACACACTCGATTATGGAGGGGTGCCTTGGCCCTCCTTCTCATTTAACCATTCAACCAACTTGTGTATATAAACCTCTATATTTGCCTTTGTGCCATGCATGTGGGACAATGGACATGTATTATTTAAATTATCCACGCCTTATAACCTTATTGCACTTTCCACACATATTCCTATTCATTTCAACGCATATTTCTCCAACTGTCCATGCATTAGTCTAACTTACCAAGCATATTGTAAACTGCCACCGTGTTAAGACTATACCATGTGCATATGATGGGATTGTTGGCACCCAAAACTAAACATGCACCAACCCCAATGCAATGCATCCTATCTACAGCGCCCTCCACATAGGCTTAGGCTGCTTTTAAGCCACTCAACAACCGCACCCACTATGTATATAAAGTGTTGACCGAGTTTTCATGCGCCCAATGTGGGATTTTAATCCAAAAAGGATAAACTAAAAACAAAGGAGGAGAATGGAACTCTGGTGGGCCGAGTAAAAAGATAAGTGCCCAACCGTCATACCAGGAGGCGCATAAACAATATAAATAGGGTGATATTCTATTTGTAATGCATTCGGGACTGTGTAGTAATATTGTAATGCTCATATCTTGAGCTAGGAGTGGAGTTTGAAGGAGATGCAAAAAGCAACCCCTTTTATTTTCGATAGAGGAAGACTGTGAGAAGGTCAGAATTTTGTAGAATTCTTTGTAGAGGATTATTTTCAAGATTCTAATAGATCAGTCCCATTAAACCAGACCCGGAGACGTAGGCCTCAAGCACCGAACTCCGTTATCAATTCTTGTGTCACGTTGCTGCTGAATCCTCTTCATTTCATTCAGTATTTTCACAGTACTTGCAATTTTTATTCTTTTATTAAAAATACAAAAAGAAATAATGCACAATTTTTATATCAAAAATCAATACAAAGCAAGAAAATGTGTGTACACAATTTTCTAGTTAAATTTGGTTTTCAGATCACTTTTGGGCAAGTGAAGAATCAAATCGAATATCTCCTAGTACCATGCTAGGATGCTCTACTATTGAGATAACTAGCTCCTTAAAGGTTCAATATTTTTATTTTATTTTAGGATTCTTGATTCACCTTACAACTATTATAACATAGCTTTGATAAAGGGTTTTTTCTAATGTCATTACACTTTTTAATTACGGGAAGTTGTTGGGCTTTCTCCATTGTTTCAGTAGTGGAGGGCATAAATCAAATTGTGACCAAGGACATGGTTTCACTATCCGAGTAAGAACTTTTAGACTATGATACTTATTACAACGAGGGGTGCAATGGTGGAATCATGGATTATGTTGTTGATTTTATCATTACTAACAGAGGATTTGACTCTAAAATGGATTGTATTTACAATTCCTATGATGGTGGATGTGATACTTACAGGGTATTTCTTAGTACATGGCATTATGTTTTTACCTTTTAGATTTTTTTGTTTTAGAGGCATTGTTTACTGATTTTGGATGGAATATATATGCAGAAAGATGCCCATGTGATGATCATTGATAGCTACACAGATTTACCTACCAATGATGAGGGTTTGTTGAAGAAGTCTTTTTCCAATAATCCTATTAGTATGGCCATTGAAGCCAGTGGGAGGGCATTCCAATTCTATGATTTTGTGAGTAATTTCTTCATAGCATTGTATCTATTTATTTGGTTATTTGGTGAAAGGATGAAGAGTTCTTTGCTGAGGAGAATTCATTCGTCTAATGGAGTTGAAATCACTACCATAACAAAACTTCTACAAGCCATGGTTCAGTGTCTAAAATGCTTTCAATTTTCTGCATGTTTTTCAAACTGAAAATAACAGTTCAGTGATAATTGATACTTATACTAGCATTCCATCCTCTTCTTTCCACATGTTATAAAACCCCCAAGAATTAGTTGGATACCCATAGTTTCCTTCTCTATCTAAATCTGCTGAGCAATAGCTGATTTGAATGAATTTCTTTAATGTTTATCAAACTATCCCCTCTTATAATAAAAATGTAGACTAAAATAAAGATTATCTTGCTTATGAAAATTGCTTTTTTACATGGAAGATCGTTGTAGTTAATTGTCTTGAAAGAATGCCTACTTTAAAATGCAAAGTCAACTTTGAGATAGATGTGCACACAATGTAAATCCTTGTTTTTTTTGCCGAAAGGCGTGTTCTATGTTAGAAAGCCCAGGGGGCTCTGACAAGCGACATGCATCTTACGGCTCAGAAACTTTGCATCGTCGATGATCTTGACGGTGAGAAATAGTTACGTACATGGTAATCTGGCTTCTGACGCAAACAGAGACAACAAGGGTTCAGATTTTTTGGTTGAAGATCTACTTTCATTTTTGTCCCTTACACGTGTCCACGGTCCAAGCATTCGGTGAATAGTAATTGCACGTCTTATTTTTATGGCGGTGGCGAGGCAACCATTGAGCGGCTGAATATCTGTTGTACTTGTACGCAGGAATCAAAACTAGGGTTGAATTCTTCCTCCCATCGCCATGTTGCTCTATACACATGCTTAACCTGAATTCTTTCCTTAGGTAAACAGTGTCGCTCGAAAATAATTCGGCTCTAAGCGTCAGGCATGGGACGAGGTAGAGGAGAAACTGCGAGCCATGCGAGATCAAAAACCCTAATCGAAGGAAGGGTGGCACTATTGTTTCAATCTCTTCGCAGTTTTTTCATAAAGCGGCTGGGTTGGTCGGAAGCGGAAGTGAGGCCTGTAACGACTGGATCACGAGTCATGAACCAACTGGCGCTGCCTTTCTTGGCCTCGTTTATGATCAGAACATCACCTGTGCGGAGGAGAAGCATGTCGCCCATGACCCTGGGAAAGGGAATTCCATTACCCACTGCATGGGGATCCTTGAGGTTGAGGCTGCGACAGGTGGAGGCCATGGGGAGTAGGCTTCACGCCTCGCTGCAGAAAATGGAGGCCTCGTTGGTGTTTTTGTGGGAGTCGAGCGGAAGGAAAATGAAGAACCTGCTGGAGGGGTAGTTTCTTGTGAAACCCATGGGCATTGGGGGATACTCGCCCAACAGAGTGTTATTATTGCGATAGAAAAGAATGGAGTGGTTTTTGGAGAAGATAAAGAGGTTACTGTCAGGTAGGAGATGGACGAATGGGCACAGATTGTTCTCGTTGGTGTCTTTGGTACTGTACAAGAAGGGCAAGACTATTTTCAGCTTCTTGGTTCATCTTCGGGAGAAACCCTGACCTGTGCAGCATTGGGGGAGCAATAAGGAAGGGCCATGTACTGGCAGCAATTAAGTAGCTTGACGGGCCGTGCATGAATCACACTTGTTGTGGGGCCGTGTATTTGTAATCTTGAATGAATCACACTTTGGCTTCGAATAGGTGTGTGTTGAAATGATTTTGGGTTTATCTATGTTTGGGTAGCTTATACTGCTCCACGTCATGACCAAACATGTCATCATTGAAGGCTTCATATGGTCCTGCGATGGATATATGCATTAGACCAGCATTAAAACATTTTAATTATATGGACACATCCAAGCATGTTGTTATAAGGATAACAGGGTGTTATAAGATGTTAGGAATGGTTTTGGTAAGATGTAGTACAATTCGTAACTAAAATTTATAGTGTATTATTTTTCATTTTTCAGTAATAATATTTGTAATGCAATACGTGATGCAATTTGTTGTACTGAAAAAGAAATGAAAAATGTTAGAAATTTGTAGGCTTCTTTGGGTGCCATGCTCTTTGGCATTTGCTTCAATAGTTGTGTTAGACCATATTGTTAATGCAAAATTAAATGTCAGCTGTATAAAAATTCCTTCAGATGTGATATAGAGTACGCTATTTAGGAACAGTTTTCCACGTTCTAACGATGTGATTAAAATGATCAAAGTCCAAAAGAAAAAGATGAGATTGCAATTTGCAAAGAGAGAAAAACACATCAGTGACAGGTGACTCGCGTGGAATGGAGTGGAGTGGAGTGGTTGACATATTCTATTCTTACTCATTACAGTCAGCCCATGCTTCTGAAACATTAGGCGTTCTCACTTGACTGGAATTGGGATAAATAGATTATTAAACTTGTTTTATTTATTTGTATCTTTTTGCATATTTTTATAGAGGAAAGCAACAATCTTGGTATTTTTTAGTAGAATATTAAAATTTTGTAGATATGGAAAGTGTTTGGAGTTGGGTAAATTTATCAACAATGGAATAAGTATAACCTGATTCTGTGTAGAAACAGAGCCTCCCTTTTAAGTAGTGCTTTGGAGATGAAGGCATGGGATAGACATTTTTAGAATTGGGCTCTCCAACTATTTAGTAAAAAAGGTACTACACCCCCAAAAACGTTTTGTGCTTAGTTGGCTTTGAGAAGTCACACATTTGATGTGTTTTCTCCCAAACTGATATAAGTATGGATAGGATTTCATGCTCATAAATTTATATAAAGATTGCATTATTTGTAATAAGAAAATTTGAAAATATTGTACAGGGACATTGACGATCATTGTAGCTGTCAGATTCTCACAAGTATCAAAGGTGTCAAATCTGTCCTATATCCCAATAAGAGTATGGTCTTGGTCATATGCCAAAGTATAAATTTCTCACTCATCTTTTGATAGAATATTTTGCATTAAAAATTGAAGTCCACATTCTATAAACAAGAATGTTAGAGATCTATTTTGTTCAATCTCTAAACATGAAAGAGGCTTTTGTTGTTTGGTTTTTTGTTGTAATTTACTGTTGTTACAATAAAGTTGTGTTTTGTTGAGTTTACTCTTGTGAAGTGAGAGCAATGGAAGCAGTCAATTAGCTTGCCAAATTAGAGAAACAACCTCTTCTTTGCATTTGAGCTGAGTGAATGAATTTCAACTTCATGATGGAAACTTTCATGTCAACAACTCCAACAACTCTGACAAAGAAGGTACAAATAAATATTTGATGTCTATAAATACAAGGATTTCTTATTTAAGTTTCTTGAAGATTTATTTCTAAAGGATATACGGACTTGTCTATCTGGTGTACGATCCACTTTTGGTTATGTTGTGATGTTATTTTGATAATATTAAAATTGAATGATAAAAATCACGTGTTAGTGAGCAATTGTATTATTTGTTTGTTTTTACATTCCAAACCTATCTCAAGGGTTTATTTTCTTGTAGATAATTGATTTATACTAAAAAATGTGAAAATGTGCAAGATTCTAAACTTTGGAAGCTCAATGGATCTAGACGATATAGTGATGAATCATTTTATTTAAAATGAGTAATAGTTCAAGTGGCAATAAAAAGAAGATCTGAGTGAGGTCATCGCCAATAGTTTTCATGAAGCATTCTTGAAACCTATTAATACAATATAGAGAAATATGTTGCATGTTAGAATGGTAATGAAATCAAAGAGAGGCTTTTGGTGTAACTTTTGTTGCATGCATTAAAATTAATTATTTATTAATACACAACTAATCTAAGCTATTGATCATCAATGTTTAGTGGATGTTTAAATTATTGAACTTCTTACAAATACATCTTACTATTTCCACATGAATTAAAATTCCTTCGAGCTTGCGTAACAATGAATCAATGTAGTTTTTTTATGGGGTCACAACTGTAATATACAAGTCCATTCACTATGAATCGTTTTCATTCTAAATCTTGGTCGAAACATTATTTGCAATTTTTAATAGGTTTTAGTTTCATGTAAATTGGTGGTCAAAGTAGAGTTTAGTTTTAGTCTATTTTTTATAGCTTGGCAAACTCAAATAGGTGATCATGATATTTTGTCATCTTCTTAGTGTAAAAATATATGTGTGTCAAAACTATCATCTAATAATATCTTGTAGCTATATTAGATAAGTTTCTCACTTTTTTCATTGAGTCTAATTCAATGTGTTTCTTAAAAAGTTTAAACGATAAATATAGATTCGTCAATGTTGTTATTGTTTTATTAGAGTCATAAGTCAACACAAAATTGTCTGTAAAAGGATGTATTTTCAGTGGAAACCAACATCCTAAGTCAAATGTTTCACATTGCAGGAGGAAAATTATACCAAAAAATCTAATGTGGAAATTGTTTAGCTTTGCATTCACGGGATCACCCCTGGTCTCAATTCTAGCGACATTTTCTTCAAGAAACCTCCCACGAACAAGTCCTTTCTCTTTATCATCCAAGCCCGCTATCTTGGTGGACAACATTCCCAATCTAATATTGGACTCCTTGAAATACCCAATCCTCATTGAAGTTTTTGCATCCCTCAGTATCTTTTCCATCTCCACATCCCCGGAACCCTTTACAAAATCATTCATACAAATTCCATCCTCAGGAGACCCCAACCTCCTCGAAAAATCACAATAAGTATGGGAATCAAACAACACCATGAAAGAAAAGCATATAATCTAAAAACCAACTGAAATTTGCCCCATTATGACTTGATAGCATATAAACATCTAGACAATAAACATAATTCCTGAAACATGAGAGTTATAGGTCTGGAGCCCTGGATATGCAACAAGTTATTTCTTAAGGTAGAAGGTTGTAATTGTGTATGCTTGATCTAATCAACAAGAGAGATTTCTCATAATGTTCAAATGACAACATCTTGATATCAATAGGAGGAACTCCATAGGATCCACATGTCTCTTTCAATGATTTTTACATTTCTCATATTTCCCCTCCATTTTCTTTTGAGCGAGGCAATTGTTCGTGCCCTGCAATTTTTCGTACCTTCCCTAGATTTCTTTGTATTTGTGCACACAATTCGCCATCATTTGAACTCTTCTGCTGGTCTGAAATCCTGTTGTACAATCATTTTCTTAATATTTCTATAGATATTTGTTCTACACCCTAATAAATCATTCCCACCTGGAACCTTATCAAGAATAGCTAACATCCATGGCATATTGCCCAGTCTGAAGCAATTGTAGCATAGAGTTCTGAACAATGGACCTGACTCTGATACTGACACCACGTAAGCTCTTTAGCAGCTAAATGGATGGCATCTTTTGTCCCGCCTCTGGCCCAGTTGCACAACGGGCCTTTTCAACCTGCATATGTTGGGTCTTCGTGAATTTGACACCTTGCTTAATTGGACCACCCATAATGTTTGCCTACTTTACAAGCTTCGGGTCCAACTTTCATTGAGGATAGTAAAACAACACATATTATTGTAGTCATGCCAGGAAGTATCTCTTCGCTTGCTTCTCGTTTATCTCCAGACCACCAATTGGCTTTCACTATTATTCTTCAACACTTCTTGTGTAAATCCCACCTTCCTCCGCTAGAGATAATTATTCAAGGGACTATAGGGTTTGGAAAATCATACCTCGATAATACTATCTAGTCTTCATTTGCCTCCGCATTTCCTAAAGGCCTTTCACCTCCCCTTTTACTCGCTACTATTGGAGTTACATATTTCAACATTTCTGCAGCTTCTATACATGCCAACCAACACATTCTCATAAGAGAACTCAAACCCTTGGAAGGTTAGGCTTTGTCATCTTTTCAATACTCGCTAAAGCATATCCAATATATTCTAATATATGAAATGAGTTTCAACGGCCCTAAGCTCCTCAGTAAAATCGACTACCCCCTTCCTGAAGCTTTCCCCCACACCAAAACATCTGAATTAGTAGACAAATCTATCATCCTTGTTGGTGACCTTGGCCAACTATGGCCTGTCATGGATATTCCTCTATATGTCAGCAATTCCTATGACTCTAGCCTCAAAATACTTCACCAATTCCATCTCCTTAAATTTTATCTTCACGAAACAAGATTCCACTCTTGCGCGGGCTTCATTTCGCAACTTCCTTCTCGACATTTGTAATGTTGTCCCTCTAATTCCGGATCGGGAGATCCTGATGTCAAGAAAAAATTCTTTCCTTTATGATCAAGAAATCATTGAGTTTGAAGAGACCCCCATATTTTTGCTAAAAATGGCCAGGTGGACAACCATAACCTTCGAATGTTGAAAGCCCTTAACTCTCTTGTTTCCATATCCATTGCTTAAAACACCAAATGTACTAACTCGGGATAGGCTGATGGCGATCAGTTGCAACACAAATTTCTTCTTTGCATCAACTAGAAATTCATGTTTTCCGTAAAATTTTGGGTTGAAACATGTCTTGTAAATGGTGCTACTCGCTCTTTCTTCGACATTGTTTGCAACAATTCCTTTTTTCCACCTGATTTTCCTTTATTTATCATCGTTAGATTTTATTGACACACGAGGCCCCTATGGGATGGAAAAACCCTTCCCATGTTCTAATTCCACCAATTTCCAGAGGTGACTGAAGGCAATTACCACTTAAGATGGCTTGGGAATTTTCTATCCACAAATCTCAAGGGCTTACTTTGCAGAGAGCTACTATTGACATTGGGAGCACAGAAAGACATGGGCTTACCTTCAAACTATATCAAGAGTTCCCTCCTTATCTACTCTTTAGATTTCACCCCTTTTTTCATTCAGCCATTATGTAAAAAATGTCCTCATCACCTCTTCTGCAATCACACATAAAAGAGGAATCACGTCTTATTTTCTTGTCCTACACACTCCCCTCTTGATCTCTGATGACCCTTCCCTTCCCAGGTACTCCACTTCTTCTAGAATCCAAATCTTTTCTACTACTCCAGTTTCCACTGCTTCGATCATTTTTTCATTTACCAACTAGAAATATCATTATCGTTTGTTGTGTGTTTCAATTTCCTTTTCCGCTAACCAATATTCCGCTTTCGGCGTTAACATCGCACACCTCACGTGCGACTAGTTTTTTAGAAAGTGTGCATTATGGCATTGATGTAGTGAACTGATGGGACTCTCTACATGCCAACGTTCCATCCTCCATCTTAGTAAAAATTAGATTTTGAGAAAACTTCTGTTTGTGAGGAAAAAAGGTAATCACACATGCTATTTAGAGATTAGATTGAATTTTGAAATTCAATATTCCACCAAACAAGAGCTCACGGGGGTCGATAAAGGCAAGTCTTCTTTAGATAAATTCTATGGTCTTTGTCCATTAGTATTTTAGTATCTATTCTTTTTAAATTTATTTATTATTATAGTTCAAGTTTTTATAGTGTTGGTTTAATGTCATGCATTCGGTTGAATGCTATAAGCTCAATGTTTAAATATCTCAAAATTAGAATCTGGGATATTTTATAAAATTGGTCATTATAATAGTCACTATTTGAAAAATTAGTCTAACGTCAATATTGTCTTTTGTTTCAAGTCAATTAGAGTCATCAATGTTTGTAATTGTCAATACATTAGTGACAAATATAATTGTACATGTCAAAAAAACTTGTTTATATATATCATCATTGTGGTGAAAGGTTGTTAAAATTTTATTCCAAAGTGTCAAAGTAGAATCTATCGTAAAAAGAGTTAAAATTTGTGAAGTCATTTTGTAAAGAGTCGAAGTCAAATGTTTGTAAAAATATTTTTTTTTCCTTATGGACTCTTTTTATATGGTATCTGACGTTCGACTGAGGTATGAAAAATCGAGCTTTATGATCACATCCATCTGAACTAGCAACAAGACACCGGAGGCAGGAGGCAACAAAGGTTGTAGGTCAATCAATGACCTCTCATCAGTCACCTACAATGGGGCTGCATATCAGCTTTGGTGGCACATTTTGTGGTGTGATTTTGTCTTTCAATATTTTATTTACAGTTGTGTGTGGTGTGTTCCAGTCTTGTAGTGTTCCTGATAGAATAAGTGGAAATTTCAAATTGTGGGGGAGAACATGACACCAATGTTCTATTTTTGTTTCCAATTTTTAATTTGTGTCTATGGGCATCAGAATTCGACATAATTTTCCTATGTTATTCCCTGAGGTGAAATGTGATGAGGGCTGATGATAGTACTTGGCACATCATGATGTGGTTGTAGATTAACCACTTAAAAACCTTCATTTGTGGTTTGTGGTAAAAAAATAGCAAAACCCCCATTCTTGGTTATTGGTAAACCATTCGTAAAACCATCACTTTGTGGTTTGTTGTAAACCAATTGAAAAATCAACATTCTCTTTTTTTGGTCAACCATTTGAAAAACCATCCTTGAGGTTTGTGATCATCCTCTGAAAATCACCAGATCATGAGCAGGTGCAAGTACAAAGGTAAGGTTTTCCCCATGTTCGTACTAAGGGGGGAATGTTCGGAAATTATTCATATTAGTGCTCCATTATATTATGTGGCTAGAATATTATGCTCATATTTAGTGTATTTGTTACGAGTTGTTTGAACAAATCGTCTATAACAAATATGTGGTCTTGAACTAATCAATCTCACATAATTATCCCTGTGAGATAATTGTGGGGAGAGTTGTTATAGATACTTCCTATTATTTAGGAAAGTTATTTCCTATATATACAGATGTATCTGTATTAAAAGAGATTGAATATCAATACAAAGAATATTATATTGTGTGTGCAAAATTCTTTCATTCTGATCCAAATCAATGCCTTTTATATGTGATTATTTTTACATGATGATGAAAATTATATCTGATAGACTGACAATGGCTTTGTTACTTATTGACAGGGGTGTTCAAAAGCACATGTGGGAATCAATTAGACCATGGTCTCAACTTTGGTTTGATATGGTTCAGATAATGGTACAGACTACTGGATTGTCAATAATTCTTGGGGAGGCATATGGGGAGAGAAGGGATACATTAGACTTCAGAGAAACATAAAAACCAACACTGGTATGTTTGGAATTTCCATGGAGGCATCTTACCCCATAAAAAAGGGTGCAAACCCTCTGAACCCATGTCCTTCTCCCCCCTCCCCTATTAAGCCCCTGAACATGTGTGATAATTATTATTCCTACCCAGAGAGCAATATTTGCTGCTATGTCTTGGACTTTGGTTCCTCATGTTATGTATGGGGTTGTTGCCCTCTAGATTTGGCTACCTGCTGAGCTCGATCACTACAGTTTCTACCCCGAGCACTTTCCTGTTTGCAATGTGGAAGCTGGTACATGTAACAAGGTCATTTCCTTGCTCTCTCTAAATCCTTTTTTTGTCTGTTTGTTTTGTATGGGATTTTTCTTAGTCTTTGAGCAAGTTTGGCCATATTCTTTTTAATTTTTGTGTTTTGAAGGCAATGTGATCATTCCCTTGCACTCTTTATAATATGTGTTATTCTTGATAAATATTAGATACAATTAATTGTTGTTTTTGGTAAAGTGTGGAAAATTTCCAAGGAAGATGAAAATCTAATGGGTATCATTCTAACACTGTATTATTATTTCATATTTTTAATTTTTTTGGTTGTACTTTCTTTGAATTGCATTGAGTTTGTTTAAAGGACATGGTTGAAAATATAAATATATTATAGGAAATGAACTCAGTTCTTCACTTTTTTGAGATCAAGCTTGTACTACAGTTTTTGTTTGTACCTTTATTTTGTCTTGTTTAATTTTGAATTTTGAATTTTGAATGACGTTATTAGCCGCTTCTCATAATTCTGAATTCTTTTCATGACAATGGGTTTAAATCTAATGGGAATTAATGTCATGATGTTTTAAATGAAATGGATTTGGATCCCTTATTTTTTGAGATTTATTTGCATTTTAGTTTCTTTTACCTTTTTTTGTTATTAATGTTTTTTTTTCGAAGCTTTGAAAGAAATTGATCAAAATCTAACTCTTATCTTTCTTAAGAATTGTTGAAAGGAAAACCAATGGTTTAAGTTTCCTAGAATTTTATTTTAATGTGTAAATGAAAGGTTGTGCGGGAAGCTGACTCAAACATGTGACCTAAAATAGACAATGGTTTAAGGTTTGTTGTATCCATATTGGTTTCACCATTAACATTTAAGATTATTTCAACTTTAATTTGATTATGATGAATGTTCTTTATTGTGTGGCCAAAAGAGTGATAAGAAGAGTCCATTTAGAGTAAAGATGTAAGAAAAACCCTAAGTTCTTTTAGATTTTGGTAGTTTCTCCTTTGAAAACTATAATTATTGGTACCTTGTTGGTGCTTTCTACACATCTTGAGAAACATGGGGTTCAAATTGTATGTGTTACCATGATCAGTTACTCTACATTGTGCTGATTTTCTGTTATTTTCTATTCAATGTTTTGAATTTTCTCACATCTAAGGAGGGCAGAAAGCATCACCTGTCAAATGATACAGGTCAGGGATCTAGAAGACTATAAACTAAATAGTTTCCCAAAATAAAAATTAAGAGAAAGAACCTCAAAGTAGCACCAGAGAAGCAAATGGATCACTTGAAGGTAGTGGTCGAGAGAAGGTGTTAATATTGTGTGTCAAGGTTTAACAACATTTATGCACCCTTTTGTATTTTATCATTGTATTTCAAGGGTTAACAATATTTAGGAACCCTTTTGTATTTTATCTTATTTGATATTAATAAATTGTTTTTGGACCCATTTGTTGGGCACAAAATTTAAATAAAATTGTTTTTAATTTATAATATTAATTACCAACCCACTTTGACATCATAGACGATATGTAGTCATTGATTGCACTATATGATATTTGGTTATAATTTATTCTTGAAATTCTATTTTTCATTCTTTAAATTCAAATCGTCTCTAGAGAGACAATAAAAATTGAAATTAGTATTGTCTATAAAGACACAAAAAAATTGTATTATGTATTGTCTCTAGGAAGACAATATTTATATTGTCTCTCAAGAGACAAAATATTTATCAATCAGTATTGTCTATGGAGAGGCAATATTAGAGACACCTGCTTTGAGACAATAATAGAGACAATATAAAACTTTTTTATTGTCTCTATTTGAGACAATTTGGTCAAGTATTGTGTCTATTATTGTCTAAAAACACCCCCCTTTGTAGTAGTGTCATGCAAAAAATGTCATCTTTTTTAGTAGTTGGGTGTGTAAATTTTTTTTTGAATATTCAACCTTTATTACATATATTTTAAAAATTATAATACTATTTCCTTGTTACACATAGGGTCTTAATAATGTTAGTTTCATTGGATACAATGGATTTTATATTGTTCTTATTTTTTATATACATTGCCTTCCTGACAGGGCCACCTGAATTCAAACTAATGAATTTTAGCTATATCTTTATTTGGAAAGTAAATCGACTATCAAAGTTAGTCTATAGACCAGTTTTCTCTAATGGCAAGAACTCAGTCCTCCCACTATAGGAAGAGAAATGTTTTTTGTTTCTTTGTAGTGCTTAGTAAAGGTACTTGCATCCTGACCATGCTCTACATTGATAATAAGTTAATTTAAGGTTTTGAAGGCTTACAATAAGATGATCATGGTTGTAAAATTTTCCATGAGCCTTAATTAGCATTTAAATTCAAATTTATGTAAATGATATTCACATTTATCCCCCAAATTTCTTGTCTTGTTGGAAATTTATAATGTTCATTAATAAGTTCTAACTCTAGGCAATTCAAATTTATGTAAAATATATTCACATTTATTGTGAATATTATCTCCTCCAAATTCTTGTGCCTTGTTGGAAATTTCCAATCTTCATTGACAAGTTCTAACTTTATGCAATTCAACTTTATGTAAAATATATTCACAATTATGGCTAATGGTGATAGGTAATGGTGCAAGGGTTCACACTATTTGGATAATAGCATGAAAGAAATATTTAAAATATTTTTCCAAAAATTATTTCATCTCACTTTTCATTATATTTGATTGAATTATACTACTAGCAATCTTACATGGAGTGTATGACGGAAACCCCAAAGGGGGTGGACTGAACGATTGAAAATTGAGGAAGCAAAAAAGAGGGACAATATGAGGGGAAATTGAAAAGGGTTTGAGGGCTCATGTGAAGGGAATTTTGTTCCACTATATCATCTATTTCTTGAGCGCATGATTAACGTCATTATGAATTACATTTAAAGGTGACAAACCAAAAAATGGGGAAAAACCAAAATGTTTCATGTTTTAGTCCCAACCGAAAAGTGAGAACTAAATATTTAGTGCATGTTCTGCACCTTTTCATGAATTAAATAATAATCCCAAAATAAAATCCGCTTTCTTTATTAAATATATGTAATACTAGACTTAGGAAAATTCATAGTATAAGAGATTCATCCTACCATTATTTCATTTATTCAAATATCAATATTGTTACAAAATTAAATGAATTATACCTTAGATTAGGGACTATAATATATATGAATATAGCATGCTTTATATAAATCTCCTCTTGACTACACCCATATGTGGACATCTGGCCATATGTGAGACTATAATTATATGATAGTGTAATGCCCGCTAAAAACAACCCACTTGAGACCCAAGAACAACCTAGGATTAGTTAGGAAAACTATGGAATAATTTTTTTGTTTAAAAGAGTCTACAACAAGGTTACAAGACAACAGTTGTCACTAACTAGTTCTAGATCAATTCTAATCCACTAGAATATAATTTTCTTTTATTAACAATTATTAGAGGTCACAAGGTCTAAAATTTAGGGTTAGAAAGTTCAATTAGGGTCAGAGGGTAATTCCTCACCATACCCACTCTCTAACAGGATTTAAAGATTCAACCTAATTTTTCTCAAAATTAAATGAATTGGAAATTTCCCTAAATCATTCCCATAGATAGGAAATTTCCTCACCTTTCCAATGATATAAATAAGTCCTCCTAACTCCTCATATTTCTCAAGTTATGGGCCGGCGGCCTTGAGGTGAAATTTTTCCCCAAGAGTGGGCCTACGGGCCCAGGGGAGAAAATTTTCCCCAGGGTGGGTCTAGGCCACGGGGAGAAATATTTCCCCATGGACGAGTCTTTGCAGGCTATGGGGAGAAATTTTTTCTTGAGGAAGAGTCAGGTCGATGGGACTGCGGGAGACATTTTTGAAATTTCCCGTGGGGCGAAAAGCCACCTTTGCACCCGCGCTCCGCGAGTCCGCAAGTCCGCAAGGGACATGTGGCCTCCTAAGCAAATGCAGGGAAAGTAGGGTGGTGGGGATAAAATATTTTTAATGCCCTAAAGGATGGAAAGGGTAAAATTCACCGGTGCCTCCACTGACATCTCGCGATGTCACATGGTAACTCCTCCGTTGGCACATGCCATGATATAGCCTAGAATCTACCATGAATAACCCAAGCACACTGGCACATCACCCAGCCTAAGTTGAGAACTCACCCAAAGTTCACAAATGATACTAGGTCCCTCTTTAGAGTTAATTTTGTAGGATGTTAGTGTGAAGAAGATAAAGCATATATATATCCATAGCTAAACATATTTTATAGTGCATAACCTGATCTAGATCTTAAAGAATCATCAATTAACCATACAAGATCAAGTTACATGCATGTTTAACACCATTATCCATCAAACATAGTCCATGTTACATTAAACACAATAAATCATAGAAGCTTCTTACATTACATAGTGTCACTGTAAGTCATGCGTGCATGAGATCTAACATCATAACTCTATAATAACTCAGTCTTAGTGTCTCTCTACAGATACCTTTGTGTATCACTATATGTATATACATATATCTTGCTACACTACATAATTACATATTTATAGGGGTGGGGACTTCCCCTTCACCGCCCATGCACTTCTAAAAATAGGTCGTATGCACATAATAGCCATGTGCCTTTACAATAACATGCATACATGCAAGTGCACCTAATAATAGACATCTATAGTTAACAAGAAGAAGCAATCCTATTATTAGCTTAACCTATACATGGCACTTTCCAACCACCTATTCCCAAAATACCATTTGTGTGTCACACAAGTCTCAATCTCGATGTGTGTTCCTCATGATATCCCCAAAAATAGTTCTGTATTAAAAAAATGGTTAAGTCCCAAACCAACTATTCTGTTGGTACCCAAATTGATTCTCCCTCAAATTCTAAGAAACATCAATGGTTCGACAGGAAACTTAGAGACATATTAGATCATGATGAGTCATTTTGTAGTCGGGGGATGAGATCTAACTAGCCCTTTATCACTCAAATGTGGAGAAATGGATAGCACCCTCAAGAGGATTTGATCTGATCCTCACTATTTTAGGTTGTGCCTTTCAACCAAGGTAAGAGAATCTACTTTGTAACCTTTTGTTTATTGAAGAACAATGATAAATACTTCTTTTCCATAGATTTTATAGAGGATATCTTAGGAAAATATGATCAACACACCAGATCTGACTCTCACAAGTTGTCACTTCCAGATCATGGAGATATTTTCACAACAAGGAAAATGTTACTAAAGACATTTGAGACCCTAATTGGTTCTGCATGTTTTGGTAACAGAGACTATGCATTTGTATGCACACAGGAAAAATAGGGGTAGTACAGGTAGGATTAGTTGTTTTTTGAATGAATCTTTGGTGGGAGGTAGGGCAGGGTGAACCTGATTCACCAGATCCTTGAGGAACCTTAAAAAAGGGAAGGTTAAACCAACAGAATGCTGCAGAATAGCTAAAAATGTTTCTTTAACTAGAATATGTGCTTCAATGGAGGCCCAAATTAACACTCTTTCACACAATATTTGAGATTCTATCACGAAGGCTCGAGTTAGAAAATCCAACAAAGCATCAAGATCTAACCCAAATCATTCCTAAGGTACACCCAAAGGCTTACAGACAATCTCTGTCAACAAATGAAAGACAAGTGATTTTAAATCATTTATTCCAATCCCAAATGAAAGCTCTTCTTGGAAATGGAATTGTAGATGCCACTAAACTGTCATAAGGATTGAGGCCTGTGTGATTGGGTCAAATTTTAATACAAGATTGCAATAGAAAAAGGAGAAACTACTTACATACATTCAGAAATAGAACCAACACATTTTTCTCAAGACAACATAGAAAAACTCAAATTTGATTAAATCTATTAGCAGGGGAAAGTTTCTAGAACAGTCTTAGAGCTTGTCAATGGTTGTACACTTGCAACCACCTTGACACAATAAAACTTAATACTAAAAAGAGATAACCTAGTTTCTCAGATGGATTCTCAAAAGATGGGCTTAGTCAAATTTTCCTCTTGGGAATTTTCTTTGACCTCTAACACTCTGACATCCAACGTCTAACCCTTTTGCACAAAAAATTTGTGCCATTTATAACATTTACAACAAATCCCCTTCTCCCCAAAAGACAAAAACGTTTAATGCACCAGTGCTCACCATGATTCTTTCATGATTCTCAGAATCAGATCTGCAAAAAGTCTCTAGGTGCTTGAGGGGGGAGATCTCATTGGATATCTCCCTGCATTCACTTCTTTCCTCTAGTAAATCATTCTTTCTTTAATTTTCCAACCACTTCTCGCCCCTAATCTGTTAAATATGGCTCCTTGCGTGCTTGGGAGAAGAAAATGGAAAATAATCGGGCATGAAATTCAATCATTTTAATGGCAAAAGACATCCTCCAGATCTCCCAACCAAACTTAGATATCAAAAATTAACTCCCCTCTCTATTTTGCATGTAGAAAAGACCAAGAAATCATGGAGACTGGTACTTCTAGACATGTGTTCAAAAAATGGGGGGAAAATCAGATTTAGACTTTCAGCTGCCATTGATTTTTACTTTGAATTTGGGCCGTCCACGTGGAAGAGTCAATCTTAAAAACAGACATGGGTGCTTCCTTTGACTTTTTACAAATTTTTGGAAAAATGCAAAAAAATTCCATTTTTCTCCATACCTCCCTCCACCCTTGGGAAACAATCCTGACACGTGTCCAAATATGATTCGAGCGGAACCGTGGCCAAATTCTACCACTTTACTCTCTTTTGGAAAAGGGAAAATTTTCCAAGTTTTCCTCCATAGCTCTGCCCTTGGCGAAATGATCCTGACACATGTCTAAATGTGATTCGAGTGGACCCGCACTTCCCTTTTTACCTTTGACTCTTTTTTCCCAAAAGGAAATTTTTCCAAAATTCCCCCAAGAGTCCACACCTCCGCTATTGACTAGGGTAAAACATTGACTTTTTCCCTCATCAGGCCTACAGGCCATTTTGATATTTTAATCCTTAAGAGGAAAAAAAATCCAAGTTACCTCTGATGGTCCACCTCCCCTACCTCTTTGACTTTTCAAACTTCCATGTGTCACCATGGAGCACCTTGAGGCGGTTCCAAACATTTGATACCTTTAACGATCATGGGCTTGCCACGTGTGCTGTTCCCACAGAGTTTGCATGAATTCTTAAAGCTCCAAAGGCACCACGTGTCATCCTCTGAGGTAGTCACTTTGGCCTGAAAATTCTAAATTTAAAGTGAGTGGAGGCCTCCATGTGTCCTCCTAGCGCTGCTTTAAAATGAAACTCAAGGGTTGTTCTCTAAACATGTGTGGTTCCTCCAGTAGTCCAAGACCTCCCAAAACTGCATGAAAAAGAATGGGAAGACTTGGTGGAAGCCTCCATGTGTCTCCATGGAATTATTTCAAAATGGTGCCTGTACGATGGAAAAGGACATGCAAGCATGGGAATCTACAATGACTCTTCCTCGCACATGACCTCTCGAGGTCGGCTAGATGGAATACATGTGGGATGTAGATAATATAGTTAGGTAATCTTATGTCTTCAACACGCAATAGCGGGATTTGCGAATCTAAGGCAAGAAAAGGCCCCCCTAACATGAAGTGAGTCGTTCGACGAGGATAGCTGCTCGAAGGATCCAATCAATATTGAGCTCTGTCATGATCCGATCTTGGGGTGTGGGATACGTGGAAGATAACCTATGGGTGCTTCGTATATGCCTCCTGACAAGGTCATGAAAATGGAATGGCCAAAATGTGTCGTGGATCTTTTGATGCCTTATGGATGATTCTCGGGTCTAATCCAGAAATCTTTAGCATAGTTACGTTTAATAATTATAGCTATGTGATGATGTCTGGTGGGAGTGGAGAGGATCTAAACACTAATGTATGCAAGCTAGCGTCAACCTTCGATTGATTTGTAGGCCCGTTGGGTTGTGGGACCTGGATCCAACCGTAATTTCAAAACCTCCTATGGTTTGAGGAAAAATTCCTAATTCTGAGTACCCAATAGTTGTATGCCTTTTCAGCCTCTACGTTTAGACCAGAAGTGCATGATTTTATCTGAGTACCTAACAAGTGTTCTGGTGACTTCCATACGAATTAGTGTCTATTCAACAAAGGTCTCTTGCATCTGGGTGTGGGACTAGTGGATCACAAAAGTTTTCCCTCTTTCAGGTCCTTCTATAGTCATATGGATATCTATCAAGGTAGTCTATAATTTAGCTGATTTGACCAGAACGTGTGTGCTTAGTTGTCCCTATGTTTAATCCCCTTAACTGTGAGCTGATTTCTTGTAGGTCTGTTGTTGTTCGGAAGACCTTTTGAGATTTTGGTCTATGTTGTTTATTGCTGCAAAAGTGTTTGGTTGAGGCACATTTGGCTCAAAAACTATTCCCTAGGCTCCCTAGGTCCCATGATTGTCATACAAGATCAGTATAAGCCTAACTGAAATCTCTAACTATGTACGTATATCTACCATATATATATATATATATATGTATTCCTCTATTTTTGTATTTTTGATAGAATTTTAATAGAATAGAAAGAGAAACTAATCTAATATATTCATAAAATGACAACTAATCTAATAACAAAATTAAAACAAACAACGTGCCCTGGTGTAGCTACTTGCTTTGCAATTGTGAGTTTTATCTCAAATAACTAGATAGCTGATTAACTTAATTGAAAGATTCTCGATCCTATCTTGAAGTGAGGAATGACATTTTCTCAGAAACTATCAATCCCCACAGCTTCTATGGCAATATCGAGAATGAAATTTAACTGAAATGAAATATTTCACTACTCTATTTGATATGTTTTAACTAGAACTTTGATTGATAAAACTTGGAATTTTAACAATGGAAAATCCAATAGTGTAGATTCTGTCCCCTCAGACTAATCTCCTCATTCCTTCGTGTTCACGTGAATCCAGAAGAGCGTGTATATGCTAGACAATAGAAAAAGGTATTTGAACCTGTCAGCTTTGGATATGACCGAATATAATGCGAGTAGGAGAGGGACAACGCAATTGATAGAACTTGGTGTATGAAATTCCTAGTGGGATTTATTGCAGAATACAACCCAAGTGTACCAAGAGATTCTAGAATCTACCTTCTGTGAAGAAAAATGCAACTCTAATGAATTCAATCTACAAATGACACTACTCTACTCCAAACTAATTTGTATAAACAACAATGAACAAGACTGAAGCAAGAAGATCGAAAGGCTTCTAACAGCAAAGGAAAACTAGCATTTTGCAAAACATGAAAAAAAAATGAATTATAATCAAGAAATTGAAAGACTAAACAATGGAAATGAGAAATTGAGGGGCCATTTGCTTGAAAACAAGCTGGCTATTTATAGATTTTACATTCACCCAAAGGTGATTTCTATTTAGAACTCTTTTACCATTAAATAATGAAGAAACACTATTCCAGGGGACATAAAACATTAATACAAGCTCATTAAAATTTGAAAATCATGCAAGTCGTGATCAAAAGAACGTGCTAGAAAACACGTGAAGACCGCCACCCTGAGCAGGGAGGCAGTTATAGGACCGTTGCCCTGAGCAAGGAGGTGGCTACAGGACCACCACTTTTCCAGGGCGGTAAATCACTAAACTCAAAACACTTAGAAAAGGAAGGTAGAGGAATAAAACAAAGAACAAGGAATAATGATAAAGCATCTAGGATGCTAACATATACTTCGTGAGCCTCTCTAGATCCTAAACACCTTGCAAGGTGACCTGCATCAACTTTGGGGCATGTGTAACATCACGTGGTACAATACACTAAAATTTTTGGTAGGTATAGTGCCCAAAGCAGAGATCCTGAATGAGCGTCGGCTTGCCATGTGTCCTTGTTTTCTGCCATATTGTTTTAGCTACATAAAGTTTTTCTAAGTCTAGGTAAAACAACAGAAGCCTTTACGTGTCTCTATCCCAGAAAACCTCCATGTGTCCTCCCGGAACTATTCCAAAGCCAAACCAAAAAAGTAGATCTTCAAACGAGCGTCGTTCCTCCACATGGACACATTTTTGAGTTGAGGATTTTCATAGAATTTTTTAAGTATTTACCAAGACTGCATCCAAGCAAAAGGTGACATGTCCCCTGTAGATCTGCAAGGATGCAAATTTGACTGGGAGAAATGCCCGTCAAATAGTAAAATACAGAAAAATGACCATTTGAGCCTAGGAATGAAATTTTCTTCAACGGACAGAAAGTTTAGAAATGTTACAAGGCTCAAATATGTTCTTCAGGGACACATGAATTCATTCTTTTTCAAGTATCTAGGTTAGAAATGTCAAGGACAACAAATCTTGACTGTGGGAAACAAAGAGAATGGGAAAACTTGAGTCTTTGAAGGAACAAAGCACGGGAGACTCAAAACATAGACCTTTCCAGAGGAACAAATAAATGAAAAAAACATGGACCCATACATGATCTTTGACCTAGGAGATAACTAAAAATAACAAAAAAGAATGACCAAGTAGAACATGGGGAAGGAGAAAATGACAGAGGCTGTAAATCAATAAATTTTCAAAGGCACAGAATGGGGTGAGACTATTCTGAGCACCAACATTGGCTTGACTCGGGGATGGGCACTCCCTGTGAGTGCCAAAAGAAAAATGGTAGACCAAGTGCCAAAAATATCCATTGGGCGATAGGGAGTCAGTTTGCAGGGCAAAGAAACAAAGACATCTTAAAAAAAAAAAGAGAAACTAGCAAAACAGGTCACCGAGGACTAGAAAGAGAAAAAACACAACAAACAAGGAACAAACAATAAACTATACACTGTACACAAGATTTTCTCCTTAATTCAAAGAAAACAATCAAGGAAAATCTTCAAGCACCTGCCATCCTGGATATGACCATGCCAAGAGGTTCTGATATGCTTTCATCAACTAGAAATATACCTCCTTTTCTTCTTTGTTCAGTTTGTAAACCATCCATTTTCTCTGAAGCTCCTTCATTGTGTTTAAGTCAAATTCTGTAACATTTTTCAAGGCTGGATCATAGACTAAATTCCTAGAAAAAATAGCATACTTAGGAGCTTTGTTTTCAACACTTTCATACTCCATGAAATCCACAAAACTTCACAAAGTTGTTAAGATCAGCATCTACCTTTAAAACTTCATAAGATGCATTGCTTGGGTCTTCAATTAGGTACAACATCTTCTTTTCTCCATATAATTTCACCAAGTTGCTTTCAATAGGGATAGTGGCATAAGACATGTCCATTTGCACACTACCACCAACACTTTCTGCCCACTTTCTTGACAACAACATCCCCCACTTGGCAGGGCAATCAATAATGACTACATCAAGCTTTAAGTTCCTTCCAGGATAAGATGCAAGTTGCACAACCAGATCTTTGACACATCCCACCACTGACACCTCTCTAGAGTCCATGGTAGTGCACTTCCCATATGCTGTTGTCACTTTGATACCTAATTCATTCATGACCTCAAGAAGCATGACATTACATGAAGCTCTAGAGTCAAACATACAGTTATGTAACATCTTGTCTTTGATAACCAGGGTAGTGAAGAATGGATCCACATTTAGCTGGGATTTAACCAAAGAAGTTCCTAAATAAACCTCTGGTGGTCCCCCCAGCTCTTCCAAAACTTGTGGCTTTTCCAACTCTGTAACAATAAGGGGAATCTCAACCTTGTTTACATCTCTTCCTTGCATAATATCTTCCTCTTTGAATCCTAAATATTCAAAATACCTCTTCTTGTGCTCAGGGATCCTAAGCAGTTCAAAAATTGGGAATGGAATTTTGATTTGACTCAAAACTTGGGCAAAGTCATATGGAACAAATTTGGGTAAAGCAACACTAGGAGAAAGATTGGAAAATTCATCAGATGGAATGGGATTCTTTTCAGTTTGAGCATGGGGAGGAACAAAAGTTTTTCTTGGGGAGACAAGCTCTCTACTAGATGCATTTTTCTTTGGGGTTTCTTTAGTAAGTAATTGAAATTTTGACTTGTCTTGTGGCCCCTTGGCAGCTTTACTTCTAGTATTGTGCTCCTTTTCTTAGGCAACTACAACATTCATTAATAGTTTCCTATCTTCTTCTGAAGGAACTCCTCCATCATACCTTTCAATCATTAATGCCCTCAAGTATTCAAAATCATTAGTGGGAAATTCAAAAGCTTGTACAGTGTCTACTTCTAAAGTATGAGAGGGAGGAAGAAGAGGTACCCGGTGGATAATATCCCAAAAAAAAAAAGGTTCTAGCACCTATTACCTTAGTTGAAGTTGCTTCCCTTGGTGAACTTGCAGGGATCTCCATCATGTAGGCATCATCATCAATTTCATCATTTTATTCTTCTTATTCTTTCTGATCTTCTTCACAAGGAGCATGGGGCATGAAACATTTTTCACACCAATCAATGACCTTTGTTTCTTCCATAACAACTCTAGCAACCAAAGGATCAGGAACCATTCTATTTTCTCTACCTTGGGACTGCCTATTTCCAAATCTAACAGGTCCTTTGCCTCTGTCATCAGTTCTTTTATGATTTATAAATCTATCTTGGCCTTGTTTCTTGTGTTGTCCTTGTGAACTCTACCCAACTTCTTTCTCACCTTGGGCTAGCTTGTAGGAAATTTCTTTGACAGCCCCTACCAAGATTTTTCACAACCTCTTCCAAATCTGTAGCCTTTCTTGTTTGGGGTTTCTTTGAGTTAACCAGCTTTACACCTTCCCTCTTTGTAGGCTTTCTGTATGATAGAAAAGTGACATGTGAGCATGAGAATCTATAAGTAGCTCTTCTTTGTACCTGACCTCTCGAGGTCGTGCCGAGACAGCCGGTGAAATGGAATATATGTGGATACAGACAAACTAGTTGGGCAATCTTATATCCTCAACACGCAATAAAAGAAGGCTCTCCTAACCTGAATTGGTGTAATGGACGGTTTAGATATAATAGATGCTCGAAGGCTCCAATCAATGTCGAACTCTTTCGAGATCCTATCTATTGGCTATTGGATACATGGAAAATGACCAATAGGTGTTTTGTGTATATTTCTAGACAAGGTCATGGAAAATGGTAATGAGAGGTGTAGTGGATTTATAATAAACTATGGGTGGTTTTCTAGTCTAGCCCAGAAAGTGTTGGATTGATTGGCTTCTACGTTTAATACTGAAAATTGTGTTATGATATCTGGTGGGAGTGGTGAGGATCTAAATACTAGTGTTCATAAACTGGTGTCAATACTTAACTGACTTGTAGGCTCATTGGGTTGTGGGACCTAGGGATCACAACCATGAGTTCATGGTTGTTGTGGACCTGTTATGGTCATAAGAAGAATCAGTCTCTTCTTCCGACAATCCAATGGTCATAAGCCTTTTCAGCTTCTATGTTTAACACTAGGAGTTGTATGATCTTCTCAGAATACCTTACGGGTGTTCTGGAGCAAGTTGTATATGTAACCTTGTGTCTATGTTGATTAAAAGGTCCCCTGCATCTAGCTGCGGAACTAACGGATCACAGCCAAATGTTTTTTCTCTTTCGGGTTCTTGTATGGTCATGTGGATATCCTATCAAGGCAATCTATAATTGGGATGATTTGACCAGAATGTGTATGCTTTGTTGTCTTCAATATTCAATTGTCTTAGTTCTTCACTAATTACTTGTGGGTTTATTGTTGTTTTAAGAGACCTCAATCCTAAGCCCTTGATCTATATCCGTTAACATTGTGAAGAGATTTGGCTGAGATACTACCAGTTTGAGCACGTATTCCCTGGGCTCTCTGGGTCCCGTAATTTTCATACAACATATGATTCAACTTTAACAGAAACAAGTAAACTAAATATAAAAGATATATCTACATTATGATTATATTTATTTTATTTTTGTGTTTTCAGTGATGCATCTTTGCACGAAATTAAAACAAGCAAGGTAGCCTAGTATAGCTATTCACCTGTGCAGTTGTGAATTTATCCTAAATATTTAAATAACTAACTAGTTTTAATCGAAAGACTTCCAATCCTACCTCAGAAGTGAGGAATGAACCATAGTTTCTTAGAAACTATCATTCCCCATAGCTTCCCTGACAATATCGAAATTGAGCTTTAATTGAGATGAAATAATTTACTACTCTATTTGATATATTGTAACTACAACTTTGATAGTTCAAACCTAGAGTTTACTGATCAGTGGTAAATCTAGTTATGTCATGAATTTGTCCCCTTAGTGCGATCTCCTCATTCCTTAATGTTCTAGTGAATCCAATAAAGTGTGAGTGTGATAGTGTCAGCAGAAGAAGATACTCGAACAATGGAAGCTTTGTATATAAACCAAATACAATGCAAGTAAGAGAGGGATATTGCAAGTGAATAGATCTTGACTATGTGATTCCTAGCAAGATTTATTGAGGGAATACAATGCAAAATACTAAGAATTCTAGGATCTATCTCTTGTGAAAAAATAAAAACCTACAACTTCTAAGATTATCAAATGGATTGTAATCTAACAATGATACTACCTTATTATAAACTGATTATATGGGACAACAATGAAGTAAGATGAAAGAAAGAAGATCAAATGATCTCTAAAGTAGAAAGGAGAAGCCGATAATTCATGCAAAATATAAAACTATTGAAACTCATGCAAAAACTTCAAACAAACTGAATAATCAAACATAGAAGGAGAGGGGCCATTTGCTTGTGGACAAGCTAGGTATTTATAGAATTTGTATTTAACAGAGGGTAAATCCAAGTTGATCTCTTCTAATATAAAAAAAGGGAAAACACAATTTACCAGGTGTCCAAAATATAAATGCAAGCTTTAGTGGTTGAGGAATGCGGGTGAAATTTGAATTTTTACGATTGACAAAATCGTCTGAATGTTCTGGAAAACGCACATAGGACCGCCACCTTGTGCAAGGCGGCAGTTATAGGACTGCCGCCCTATGCAGGGCGGTGGTTACAGGACCACTGCCCTATCTTGGGCGGCGGTCACGGGACCGTCGTCCAAGTAGGGCAGCGGTTCTGTAACTTAAAGCCAAAATGCAAGGAAAAAGGGGAAGAGCTTAGAAGAAAACATGCAAAAGCTAGAAAAGGATTTCTAGGATGGACATGTACACTTGGCGAGATTTTCTAGATTCCAAACAGCTTGCAAAGAGATCTAAATCATCATTGGGGTTTCGGTATCCTCTTTCTGATAGTACAGTACCTACATTTTCTGGTATGTACATATTACCCCCTCAGAGAAGAGTTTTAGCCATGAAGAGGCGTAAAATGGTGTGACCAAGTATGGTGGTCCCAAAATGAGGAGTTAGAAGATATACCTGACATGCCCATGTGTCGAAATGTCACCATCCAAATTCCCGCTACCTGTAAAATGAAAAGAGGACTCAAGTGCAGATAGATAAAATAAATTGAAAAATAAAACTAAATTAATATGAAATAAGGACTTACCATTTGCGCAGGGATTAGAAGTTACCTCTATCGATGCTCCAAATCTACATAACAACACACAAAATAAAATTATAATACTATATATATTTAAAATGAGCTCATTTTACTATTCATTTATGTGTGTCAATTTGGTGGTTTTTGAGCTCTGGGACCCATGGTGACTGTTTTCGATGTGAATATAGTTAAAAGGTTTGTTGTGAGATCATGATCATGCCTTTAAGGGCAGGACATTGACCCGCGAAGTCTCAGGTTAGTTCTTCTCATTTTATCATTTTTAAACCTAAAATATACAAATGTTGAGAAGTTTGTCCCGAGGGGATTATTTTTGAAAATGTTAGTCTTAAATGAGTCTCTAGGGGGGGTTCCCATAGGGTAGGTCTTTATTTCAGTCAAAATGATGTATTTTTTCTTTTTTTAAGTCTTTGTAGGGCTTTCGAGCCATTTGGTGATTCGGAACAGGACCGCCGCTCTGCATAGGGTGGCGGTCATGGGACCGCCTCCCTATGATGCCATCGGTTATGAGACCGCCACTTCATAAGGAAGTGGTTACATGACCGCTACCTCAGAATGCGGTGGTTAGGAAACCGCTACTCTGCATAGGGCGGTAGTTTCAAATAGAATGCAAAAAACAATGTAATTTTTAACTGTCTTCGCATTTTTGACATTTTTATATGTTCTTGGTAATTTTTATAGTTGGATTATGTTACTAACTTACTCTTTTTCTCTATTTTGGGTGGATGCAGAAGGAGTAGTACATCATATGGAGTAGAGAAAGGGAGTGTAATTGATAACCTGTAGTTTTAGAGGCACTTACTCAGACAGAGTGAGATACTCTATAGAGGGCTGGCATTTGGAGGATTGCACTGGTCCCTCATGTTGCACCTACTAGTCACATATTATGTGACTTATTTTCATACTAGGATGTAGATCAGAACACTTTCCAATTTCCAGGAGTTAGGGGTGAGTGGACCATCACCCTAGAGGACGTTTATCACATATTGGGAGTCCCGATTCTTGGGAGGCAGCTGTCTCTTAAGACAGCAGTATCCAGATCTCATATGGTTCAGTGGGCCACCTATATGGGAGATGTTGTTGTCTCCATGGGCTTGAAGAAGGGGGTGAATTTTCATACTATTGTTGATTCCGATATCCCTATGCTCTGTCAAGCTGTTATGGGTATCTTGGCTTCGTAGTTGATTGGGGATATGGGAGGGGATACACTTTTATATTAATGGGCTCTTATTATTGCACAGATTGAGGTGCATGGCCACATTTACACTTGGGAAACAGACATCCTTGGGACCACCTATTATGATTTGTATAGGGTGGTCAAATTATAGGGGTAGTCATTGAGTGACCCTACTGTAGTCATGAGTTGGGTGTATGAGCGCATCAGTTCCTATGGGAGAGGTGTACAGGTAGAGGATCCCAGGGCTGTCAGGGAAGTGAGATGGATAGGGATGACTATACTTAGGATACCACACCAGCCAGTGGCTTCCTTAACTACTACAGAAATGGAGGCCACTCCTTATCAGGCCATGACATGGTTATGGGGAGAGGAGACACACATTGATCACCTGCTATACTACTAGTCAGCTGATAGACACGATGGGGAAGTTAGATATCCGCCCCTTTGACAGAGCACCATAGTATTTTGGCCTCCTCTATATTGATATGTTTCCTCTAGTGGGGCCAGTATACAGGTCTATTCATGAGGTCAGGTGGGGTCTTAGAGGCCGAGGTTGGACTATGATCACTCCTGGAGTTCCCATTTCAACTAGGCAAGTGTTTCATGCCTGAGGGGTAACTAGTGCTCCTCGAGCACCTTTTCTTTAGATCAGAGCCATTCCTGCTCATAGTGTAGAGAGTGATGATCCCATTGATGTGGACTCAGACTCTGAGGAGTTCAAAGGAGAGGAGAAAGAGGAGGAGATGGCAGGGGATGAGACTGGAGGTAGGGATGGTAGGAAAAATGAGGAGGATGATAGTGACTCTGAGTGGCATGACACTCAGAGTATCTTGAGGGCTGAGAGGGTGGAGGGTAACCCTAATCTCATAGGATTTTCCTTATCAGGACAATGGGGGAGATGATGAGTCTATAGCAAGATGTCATTTCTTTCCAAATTTGGGGGAGGTTCCATAGTCAGTGGCAACGTCAGTGGCAGGTGTAGATCCTAGAGATCCCACCTGAATGCCTAGAAATCTGAGTGATTTACTACTCTTTTCTCGATTTTGTTTTAGAATTGTTTAGTTGATATTTCTCTTTTGTTGTTTTGTTTGTTTTGGCGATTTTCTAACTTGTTTATTTTTCTCCTTTACTTGCAGCGACCACTGGGGGATGGCGAGACTTGATTCATGGAGTATGCACAGACACTTTATTGATCCCTTCAGATAATACATGGGATGAGCTTACAACATACGTGGGAGAGCCCTCAATAGCCGGTAGACATACTGATGTCTTTTCCCCTATCTGGAAGGCAGAAAATATCATGACCTCTCTTCATGCTGAGGTAGCTGGATATAGGACTACTGAGCTTTTGATGAGGAGGAGCCATTCTAACAGTGAGACCATAGCTACTGGCCATGATCATGAGCCCTCAATTCATTCAAAGTGTCATTGCAGTAGGAGTCCTAGACGTGGTCATGCACCCTCTGAGGGATCCCATAGGGATTGAGAGATCATGGTGTCTTTTTGTAGTGATTTTTGGTCGGATGTTTATACGAGTGTTTTTGTATTTTCCTGGCTCATTGAGCATTTTTACCATGCCTAGTGCATGATGGAATTGTATATAAAACATCAGTTATATATATATGTGTGTGTGTGTGTGTGTGTGTGTGTGGGTGTGTGTATATCTTTTTGGATCTAGATCTTCTTGTTTATCTAGAATTTTGTGATTTGTTTCTCATATGTATACTAGATGTTTTTAGATTCCTTGTATATGCTTTCCGGAATGTATGCAATGGATGACAAGTGATAACAAATGTTGAACATAATGTTTCTCTTTTTATATTTTTTGTAATGATGATATGCGATGATGTAAACATATTGTAGTACTAAACTTTTGGCTTCTTTGGGAAATGTTTTTTGCTTCTTCTTGTTTTGGCAAAACGTGATGAATGTATAGTGATAACGAGATAAACTTGCCCCACTCCTAACTCCACACAACCAGTAAGATGAGAGGGATCAACATCAAGAGTTGGGAAGGATGCAAGTTATATGAGTCTGAATGAATGGAAATGATGAGAGAAAGATAAGGTTTTGACAAAAATCAAAATCAGACTTGGGTACTTACTCTTACTCGAAACTACTACATAGTTTAGAATGTAGCTTATTTTCTAGTTTATCCAGACTTCGATCCATGGATGGCAACTTGGTTGACAAAATCTAGTTTTAAGGATTTGATCTCTTTGGAATTTAGATATTAATCTTCACTTAACACTTTGCTTTAAAATATTAATATTCACTAATTTCTGTGAATGGACCCTCTACACCCTGTCTCATGCTACTGTTAGGAAGCATAGGCTCATCACCGAAGGTAGGACATAGGCGAGTAAGGGCACTTCTTTCCTTTCTCAACCTCGTATCACTAGTAAGACATGCAGGCTTATCACCAAAGGTTGGTGGGGAGAAAAAGTGTGTAAAATAAAATATTCTATTTGGTTTAGCATTTTTGTTTTAACTTGAGACTTCTTATTTGTGACTTTGGAGTATCCTTGTATCAAATAGATGTATAAAGGATACATGTGACACCAAGAAGCTTCTAGAATAGACTGTAGGTAAGAACAACTTAGCTAAGTAGAAAAAAATGAGTATGACCAAGTATGCAGGCCTTGATATGGGTTTTGTCAAGACTTTTTTTGTCAAATTGATGAAATGATTTTGGAACCAATTAATGATATTATGAAAACTGAAGAGATATGATTTTGAATGCTTTTGCCAATATTTTCATAAGCTTGTAATGAATTTCTTAAGAATAAGTTCCTTGACCACAATAGTTATGAAACGAGTGAACAAAATGAAACAAATAAGTGACTAAATACAATGTAGGTAGATAAAATATACAAATGGTGATGCTGATGAACTATGCATAAAACCGTTTAAGATGTAAGGAATTGATAGTTTCATTGAATTCCTCACTTTCTAGTGTACATAAGAGATATGCACCATTTCTGTAGTCTTTCATGACTCAGTATGGGCCCAACCACTTGGGCTATAATTTCCTTCCTTCACCGGTATTCTTATCAATCCGTCTGTCTAGTCTTACAACTAGATCTCCCTCGTATATTTCTCATTCATAGACCTTTTTGTTATATTTCCGGCACATCCTATAAGCATAGGCTCTATGTCATTGTTTGGAATTTACCCTGGCCTCATCAAGGCTTTATAGTTGAGAGAGGCGTGCCTCTCTATAGGCTTCTTCTCCTAAAATCCCTTGCAATGAGATGCGGAGACTAGGTATTTCGACCTCTAGCAGGAGAACTGATTCTACCTCGAATACTAATGAGAATGGGGTTGCCCATGTTGGTGTTCTTATTGAAGTTCGATGGGCCCACAAGGCCGGGTATAATTTTAAATGCCAATCTCGTTTGTTCTCCTTAACTATTTTGAGGAGAATAACTTTTAATGTTTTGTTTGTGGCTTCAGCTTGTCTGTTGGCTTAAAGGTAATAAAGAGAGGCCGTATGATGGTTAATTTTGAATTTACTTCATAACTCATGGACCTTATCATTCTTAAAGGATGTGCCATTATTTGAGATAATGACTTGTGGGAAACCGTACCTATAAATTATTTGATTCAAAATGAACTTAGTGATTACGGAACCTGGTACGGTGGTGAGAGGCATGGCCTCTACCCATTTGGTAAAATATTATGTAGCTGTGATTACAAAATTCTTGCCATCTATTGACAAGGGAGAGAATTTCCCTATAAAATCCAGGCCCCACATGGAAAAATGTTGTGGCGTTGTGATTTGTTACAGAGCCTGTGCTGGCTTGTGAATCTCATGGGAGAATTCTTGGCATTTATGGCATTTGTGCACAAACTCTACTACATCATGTTCTAGAGTGGGCAAGAAATATCCCATCCTATGTATTTTGCGAGCAGTGGTGTGACCACAAAAGTGGCCTCCACATATCCTAGTATGGGATTCGTAAAGAATCTTTTTGGATTCTTCAGTGTCAATGCATCTTAAAAGCATTCCATCTAAGGCTTTATGATAGATTACCTATTCTAGGATAACATATTTAGCAACGATAATGCATAACCACCTTATTTGTTGTGATGTGGCACCTGTTAGTGCAAAATCACAGCACCCCTGGATGCAGATCAGGTTTCTAGGTTGATCACTCAGGCATCCAGTGTGATTGCACAACATGGAAACCTCTCTCCAAGCGTGGGACTTGTGAAACTGAGAGAGGAATCTCCAGAGAAGGCTGGTTCCTGCTCCTAAACTACCTGCCACAAGCTATTCCAGTGCAGGAAAGCTAATCTAATCCTAATCTAACCATGCCAAGGAGACAGAGAGAGAGAGAGAGAAAGGAAAAGAAGCAAAAGCCTACACTAAAACGGTGATACACCAGAGAAGGAGAATGTTGGACATCTATCAAAACTGCCATGGAACAAAGAGAGGTGAGCAATGGGAAGGATGGATAGATGCATCACAGGCCCAAGGATAGATTTCACACAGAAAATGTCCCAAAACTCCATGAACACAGCTCCAAACCTGCAATGAACATTCAAACATGCACAAATACCTGCAATGAAGAGAGGCAAGAAGAGAACAAGAAAAAACGAGCAAGGATGGACAGATGCATCACGAAACATGTTTTGTTGCTCCAGAAGTTTGCACAGAACATCATTTCATTAGTAAAAGGCAAAAAATGCCATTACAGAGCAAGGGAGGAGGTTCGAACTCCATTTTCAACCCTAGAGAAGAAAAGAAGGGAGGGTAGAGCAGAAAAGATGAACAACTTGTAATTGTTTTCTAAAATGAGCCAAATCTGGCTTTTACATTGCATGGGTCGAGCCCAGGGGACAGAAACGTACAAAAACATGAGAGCCCATCCCTCCTTGACTGCATTTAATGCATTAAAATAGCATAGGGAGAACCTTACAAACCCATACCCTACCATATTTGACCGGATTTACAGGAGAATGTGACCCATTCTGCATTAAATCTGGTCGCTGAAATGTCACTTCTGGCCATGAACACGCGTCAGATACTGTTTCTCGAAAATTTTATCTCTCCATGAATGCACCAAAACTGAAAAGATTGATCATCTGAATCATGTAGCGAATTTCATTCTTTCCGTTGATCATGCGTCAGAATGTTTGCTCAATTGAGCTCTGGATCGCCAAAGCTACATGGAGTTTGTCTGAAGTCTTTTAGGGCTACAAAACAGGCGATGTAGAGTTTGATTTTGACAAATCTTTCCCGCGCTCTGCCACCCTGGATGACATGTGTCCGTGCTGATTGGATCAAAAGATCTCTCATCTCCTGCGCCATGGGTTTTCTATGAAAACAAGGGACGCAACTTTCAGATTTTGAACATTCTTTTACTTTTCCTCCAAGGGTGCCCCCGCCACTTGGACACATGTGTCATGCATCTGATTGGTCGACAGGGGCGCGTTCTCTCTTCCTTCACTTTTCAGCGGGCTTTACCTAAACTCTTGCGCAAATTTTCCTTTCCATGCTCTGCACTCTTGAAAATTCCACCAGGACACGTGTCCTCTTTTCATTGGCTCGGGCTTTCTCACCCTTTGACCTTTTGGACTCCCTTTCCCCTGTGACACGTGTCGTCCTTCTGAGTTGGTTCTCAGCCCTTTCGGCTCCTTCGCGTCCACCGCGTCCATTTGTCCCAGATGTCCCAGTGCTGTCTGGGACAAAAAACTTCCGATCCACCTGAAATGGGCTTCCTCGTTCCTGACATTTGGCCGTTGACACGTGGCATCTGTTTGATTGGCTTTCGGCTCCTTTGGCGTCCATTTGTCCCACATGTCCCGAACTGCTTGGGACAAATTCCTCCGGTTTCGCCCGATTCGGCCGGTTCGCGTCCTCGCGGCCCAGATGTCCCAATTGCTTCTAGACTGTTTGTTCTCATTTCGGCCGATCCGGCCAGTTCGCGTACTTCACGTACTTCCGGCCCAGATGTCCCGAACTGTCCCGCTGGAGCAGTTAGTCATTTTTCTTCCTCTGGCCGGTTCGCGTACTTCGCGTACTATTCCAGCTCCCAGATGTCCCATTCTGTCCCGCTCGCACTCTTCCTCTTTCGGCCGGATCGGATGCTCGCGCCTGCCCTTTGTCGCTCTAGTCATTTTTCTTCCTCTTTCGGCCTTCAGATGTCCCTTTGCTTCGTGGGCCGCCTGGAGGCTTTTCGGCCGATCTGCGCCTAGATGTCCCAAATGTCCCGACTGCCCCTAGGACTAGGACTTATTTTTCCATTTTTTCTGATTTTTCCTTGCATTTTCTCAGATCTTACATGCTTTGGAACTGAAAAAATCTGAGGGGACCCTGAAACATGTTGAATCGAAATTTACCTGGAACTTGAATATTCTGATGCATGTTATCAAAATTTACCCTGGGGGGTGAAATTTTGGATAACAATTTGGCGACTCAGTGGGGTCATCTGCCTGCTAGATGAATGATCAGTAGCCTGAAGCAATCCATTGGGCATGGAGTCATAAGCAAGCCTGAAAACTGATCTGAACTTTGAAAACCTCCCTCTGAGCCACTTGAAACCCACCGGACATGGAGTTGTTCTCACCAAAATGCCACTGAAACGAACTGTGCAAGAGCAAAACCAGCACAACAAAAACTATGTACAGAACTGAAAATCATACATGCTCCAAATGGAACATGCAGAGTGTGCACAAGCACTTCTTCTACTGAAAGCAAACCTACCTACTCTACTCTAACTGGAAGCAAAGGCAAGCTAAACAAACCCTGCAATTGGTTGTGAGAAATAGCTTCCCTTTCTCAAAAGTGGCAGCCATGCAATTGATTTGGAGCTGATCATGGCTGTTAGGATGAGTGGAAAATCAACAAGAAGCTGGTCTTCCACCCAAATCATCAAGGTATCAGCTGAAGGCAAATTCAATACCTCTTTTAGTTGCTCTGCATTTGGATTGAAGAGGTATGGCAGCTGATCCTTGGTACTTTGTAGCTCATCCTCATGCTCAGAAGCAAGCATGACTGGTTGTGACTTCTCCTTTGGCTCCAATGAAGCCAAATACCTGATTGGGCAAGGTCTGATCCGTTGAGTATGCCCATTGCTCTGATTTTCAACTCCAAGAATGGAGTTCTCTTGTAGACCCTCTTGAATGGATGGTGTGGAAGAAATGGTGAATTCCTCTGTCCTTTCTCTTCCTCCAATGAAGAACATGAAAGATTAAAATCTTCCAATCTTGATTCCGAAGAGCTGTTATAAGATGCAGGCTGCTGCAAATGAATGTTCTCCTTCATGACAACAGACTCTTGTGTTTGGAATGTGGATGATGAAAGAGAGAATGGTGGAAACTCAACCGGCTCTTCTCCATCAAAACAGTCCTCCAAATCTGACAGATAAACTGCCTCATGGCTGTCCTGCTGCAAATGTTCAACTTCCTCCATGGTGTCCTCTTGATCTGTAACTTGACCACCATGGTTTCTTTCTCCCTTCAACATTGAGTTTGAGAGGTCAAACTCCTCTTCAGCACTGGAACTTGAGAGAGGTGAAGTAGAAAGAAGAACTGAAGGTTCTCCTGTAGCCTGCTTTGTGCTCAGAGCTCTTGGATCTGCACTTTTCTCCCCCACAGCTGGAATGTGCTCCTCTTCTTTTGGATTTGGAGCAGCTTCTCCTTCCTCCAATGTTTGAAGACAATCTTGCTCTTGATTGAACTCTTCCTCCAGCATGAAGTTTGTCAAGTCAAACTCTTCAATCTGCTGCTCTAGAGGACAAGTTGGGACTGCAAGATCTTCTTCTTCTGCTGCAACAAAATCAGTCCTAACCACCACCTTTCTCCAACCCTAGCCTCTTCTGTAGGTTTAACCATCAAGGGGATCTTTGTCATCCCAAATTTGGCAGCCAAACTTACTAAGCTCTTAATCATTTCTTCTTTTCTTGGCTCTTCCTCTTGCTGTCCTTGATGACTGAATTTTGCAATTTCTTCTTCCCCACATGGAATTGGGAATGCAAGAGGAGGGATGGGTTGTAACTCAACTGATTTGACAATTTTTTGTGGTGGTGGAGGAGGTGAAACCTCTTGTTTCTTTGGAGTGGGAGGTATTTCATTTAGCTCTTGTGGAGGGGATGACTGTTTAGAAGGAAAAAGGAAAGAAGAATTGAGGTGTGTTGGAAGACTGAGAGGTGGAGACATGGGATCAACATTTGGGACAGCAGATGGAGAGTTTAAAATTTGCAAGTCCAAATGAGATGATGCTGCTTGAGTAATGGGAAGAGAAAAACCGGATGATGGTGTAGAACTTACCCATTGACAAGGTTGTTCAACACCGAATGTATAGGCCTCTATTTCTGCTGTCCATTGTGCAAGTTGGGGCAGCATCTTTATCATGAAGTCCAGCTTCTCTTGAGGGCTGAAGTGTCTTGGAAAAGGGCCTCCCCATGGACAAGGAGTCCTGTAACCGATTCCGAAAGCTCTCATTTGAGCTGTTGCTCTGGACTGCACCATCTTTACCTCCATCTTTTGGATCTTCTCCAACAGACCAGCATCTTGGATCTGATGGTCTTCATTGTATGCACACCCTTGCTCTTGGAAAGCTCCATAGCCAAACTGACTTTGGCACAGCTGCTCATATGGGTATGCATACTGATCTTGAATCTGCTCAAAATGCTGATTTGGAGGATTTGTAAAACATGTTGGAGGTGTGATATACTGCTGTTGTTGATGTGAATTCCATGATGGAAATGAAGTCATGATTGCACAACTTCATAGAATGAAAGAAGATGGAAGAGATGGAAGGAAGAATGGATGGAAAATGAATGAAAATGAATGGAAAGGAAGGTCTGCAACTTCAGAGATGGGTTGTTGACCAGATGGAGTCGCCAGATGTGTTTGCAAGTGCCTCCAAAGGCTGAAATCTTCACAGGAACACATCAACCTGCAAAAGATGAAGTGGAAGACCTCTAAGGTCCCACCGGGCGTGCCAAAACTGTTGTGGTCGCACGGTGGCTTAATATTTTCTATTTGATAATGAGACACCTCTGAAAGATGAAACTCTAACTTCTGTGATGTCCCACCGGGCTGCCAAAATTGATGCAAAATCACACCTCACCCCTGCCCCAGATGCAGATCAGGCTTCTAGGTTGATCACTCAGGCATCCAGTGTGATTGCATAACATTGAATCCTTTCTCCAAGTGTGGGACTTGTAAAATGAGAAAGGAATCTCCAGAGAAGGCTGGTTCCTGCTCCTAAACTACCTGCCACAAGCTATTCCAGTGCAGGCAAGCTAATCTAATCCTAATCTAACCATGCCAAGGAGACAGAGAGAGAGAGAGAGAGAGGGGAAAAGAACAAAAGCCTACACTAAAACGGTGATACACCAGAGAAGGAGAATGTTGGACATCTATCAAAACTGCCATGGAACAAAGAGAGGTGAGCAATGGGAAGGATGGACAGATGCATCACAGGCCCAAGGATAGATTTCACACAGAAAATGTCCCAAAACTCCATGAACACAGCTCCAAACCTGCAATGAACATTCAAACATGCACAAATACCTGCAATGAAGAGAGGCAAGAAGAGAACAAGCAAAAACGAGCAAGGATGGACAGATGCATCACAAAACACGTTTTGTTGCTCCAGAAGTTTGCACAGAACATCATTTCAATAGTAAAAGGCAAAAAATGCCATTACAGAGCAAGGGAGGAGGTTCGAACTCCATTTTCAACCCTAGAGAAGAAAAGAAGGGAGGGCAGAGCAGAAAAGATGAACAACTTGTAATCTTTTAAAATGAGCCAAATCTGGCTTTTTACATTGCATGGGTCGAGCCCAGGGGACAGAAACGTGGGAAAACATGTAAGCCTATTCCTCATTGACTGTAGATGCATTAAAACGGCATGGAATACCTTACAAACCCATACCCTGCCATCTCTGACCGATTTGGAGGAGAATGCGACCCATTCTGCATTAAATTTGGTCGCTGAAATGTCACTTCTGGCCGTGCTGCGTCAGAGCGTTTCCCAATTTTCTCCCTGTGCATGCAGCCCAAAACTGTGAAAGATTGTTGAAACATGTAGAGAATTTCTAGCCTTTCCGTTGATCATAAAGAATTTTCTTTCGTGCCAATCCGAGCTCTGCACCAAAATATGGAGATTTGAAGATCTAGGTCTTCACATCATGTGAAAAGAGAATTTCATAATTTCTTCCCGCGTCTGCCACCTAAAGACACATGGCAAATCCTGATTGGATCAAATTCTCTCATGATGATCTGAAGATTTCCTTGAAAACTTTGAACAGACCAAAACGGCAACATTTTGAAATCTTTTCCCGCGCCCCTTGCCACTTGGACACGTGGCATGTCAATTGATTGGTCGAGCAGTTCTTCTCCTTAGCCTTTCACGGGCATCCTTGCTTTTGAAATTTCCTTGTGGGCCCGCTTAAACTTGGACATGTTTCAAAAAATGATTGGCTCGGGCTGACCCCTTCAAAACTCACCTTTGACTTTGGACTCTTTCCCCTGCGACACGTGTCATGATCTGGTTGGTTCTCGGGCCTTTCAGGCTCCTTCACGCCCTTCACGTCTTTATGTCCCAGATGTCCCAAACTGCTTGGGACAAAAACTTCCGATCCACCGAAATGGGCTTCCTCGTCCCCATTTGGCTGATGACACGTGGTTCGTTTGATTGGCTTTCGGCTCCTTCGCGTCCAGTCCCACATGTCCCAAGTGCTTTGGGACCCTTCGATTCGGCCGACCCTTTTGTCCCATGTCCCATTTGTTCCAGGACCGTTTGTTCTCATTTCGGCCGATCCGGCCGGTTCGCGTCTTCACGGCCCAAATGTCCCAATTGCTTCCGGACTGTTTGTTCTCATTTCGCCGATCCGGCCGGTTCGCGTACTTCGCGTACGCTTGTCCCGAACTGTCCCGCTCAGCAGTTAGTCATTTTTCTTCCTCTTTCGGCCGGATCGGCTTCTCGCGCCTGCCGCGTACTTCTGTCCCAGATGTCCCTTTGCTTCACGGGCCGCCTGGAGGCTTTTCGGCCGATCCGCGCCTAGATGTCCCAAATGTCCCGACTGATCCCTAGGGACTAGGACTTAGGACTGGCCCAAGCTTACTTTCTGCAATTGCATTTTCTTAGAGCTTGCTTTTTCTTGGACAGGGGAGTTAGAAAAAATGAGGGGACATGAAACTTGGAATTTTTTGCCCTGAAAAACTCTGATGCATGTTATCGAAATTTACCCTGGGGGGGTGAAATTTTGGATAACAATTTGGCGACTCAGTGGGGTCATCTGCCTACTAGATGAATGATCAGTAGCCTGAAGCAATCCATTGGGCATGGAGTCATAAGCAAGCCTGAAAACTGATCTGAACTTTGAAAACTTCCCTCTGAGCCACTTGAAACCCACCGGACATGGAGTTGTTCTCACCAAAATGCCACTGAAACGAACTGTGCAAGAGCAAAACCAGCACAACAAAAACTATGTACAGAACTGAAAATCATACATGCTCCAAAATGAAACATGCAGAGTGTGCACAAGCACTTCTTCTACTGAAAGAAAACCTACCTACTCTACTCTAACTGGAAGCAAATGCAAGCTAAACAAACCCTGCAATTGGTTGTGAGAAATAGCTTCCCTTTCTCAAAAGTGGCAGCCATGCAATTGATTTGGAGCTGATCATGGCTGTTTAGGATGAGTGGAAAATCAACAAGAAGCTGGTATTCCACCCAAATCATCAAGGTATCAGCTGAAGGCAAATTCAATACCTCTTTTAGTTGCTCTGCATTTGGATTGAAGAGGTATGACAGCTGATCCTTGGTACTTTGTAGCTCACCCTCATGCTCAGAAGCAAGCATGACTGGTTGTGACTTCTCCTTTGGCTCCAATGAAGCCAAATACCTGATTGGGCAAGGTCTGATCCATTTGAGTATGCCCGTTGCTCTGATTTTCAACTCCAAGAATGGAGTTCTCTTGTAGACCCTCCTGAATGGATGGTATGGAAGAAATGGTGGAAGTTCCTCTGTCCTTTCTCTTCCTCCAATGAAGAACATAGAAGATTAAAATCTTCCAATCTTGATTCCGAAGAGCTGTTATAAGATGCAGGCTGCTTGCAAATGAATGACTCTCCTTCATGACTGCAGACTCAAGTGTTTGGAATGTGGATGATGAAAGAGAGAATGGTAAAAACTCAACCGGCTCTTCTCCATCAAAACAGTCCTCCAAATCTGACAGATAAACTGCCTCATGGCTGTCCTGCTGCAAATGTTCAACTTCCTCCATGGTGTCCTCTTGATCTGTAACTTGACCACCATGGTTTCTTTCTCCCTTCAACATTGAGTTTGAGAGGTCAAACTCCTCTTCACCACTGGAACTTGAGAGAGGTGAAGTAGAAAGAAGAACTGAAGGTTCTCCTGTAGCCTGCTTTGTGCTCAGAGCTCTTGGATCTGCACTTTTCTCCCCCACAGCTGGAATGTGCTCCTCTTCTTTTGGATTTGGAGCAGCTTCTCCTTCCTCCAATGTTTGAAGACAATCTTGCTCTTGATTGAACTCTTCCTCCAGCATGAAGTTTGTCAAGTCAAACTCTTCAATCTGCTGCTCTAGAGGACAAGTTGGGACTGCAAGATCTTCTTCTTCTGCTGCAACAAAATCAGTCCTAACCACCACCTGTTCTCCAACCCTAGCCTCTTCTGTAGGTTTAACCATCAAGGGGATCTTTTTCATCCCAAATTTGGCAGCCAAACTTACTAAGCTCTTAATCATTTCTTCTTTTCTTGGCTCTTCCTCTTGCTGTCCTTGATGACTGAATTTTGCAATTTCTTCTTCCCCACATGGAATTGGGAATGCAAGAGGAGGGATGGGTTGTAACTCAACTGATTTGACAATTTTTTGTGGTGGTGGAGGAGGTGAAACCTCTTGTTTCTTTGGAGTGGGAGGTATTTCATTTAGCTCTTGTGGAGGGGATGACTGTTTAGAAGGAAAAAGGAAAGAAGAATTGAGGTGTGTTGGAAGACTGAGAGGTGGAGACATGGGATCAACATTTGGGACAGCAGATGGAGAGTTTAAAATTTGCAAGTCCAAATGAGATGATGCTGCTTGAGTAATGGGAAGAGAAAAACCGGATGATGGTGTAGAACTTACCCATTGACAAGGTTGTTCAACACCGAATGTATAGGCCTCTATTTCTGCTGTCCATTGTGCAAGTTGGGGCAGCATCTTTATCATGAAGTCCAGCTTCTCTTGAGGGCTGAAGTGTCTTGGAAAAGGGCCTCCCCATGGACAAGGAGTCCTGTAACCGATTCCGAAAGCTCTCATTTGAGCTGTTGCTCTGGACTGCACCATCTTCACCTCCATCTTTTGGATCTTCTCCAACAGACCAGCATCTTGGATCTGATGGTCTTCATTGTATGCACACCCTTGCTCTTGGAAAGCTCCATAGCCAAACTGACTTTGGCACAGCTGCTCATATGGGTATGCATACTGATCTTGAATCTGCTCAAAATGCTGATTTGGAGGATTTGTAAAACATGTTGGAGGTGTGATATACTACTGTTGTTGATGTGAATTCCATGATGGAAATGAAGTCATGATTGCACAACTTCATAGAATGAAAGAAGATGGAAGAGATGGAAGGAAGAATGGATGGAAAATGAATGAAAATGAATGGAAAGGAAGGTCTGCAACTTCAGAGATGGGTTGTTGACCAGATGGAGTCGCCAGATGTGTTTGCAAGTGCCTCCAAAGGCTGAAATCTTCACAGGAACACATCAACCTGCAAAAGATGAAGTGGAAGACCTTTAGACCGGGCGTCCCCACCGGTGGGCATGCCAAAACTGTTGAGGCGTGGTCGCACGGTGGCTTAAGATTTTCTATTTGATAATGAGACACCTCTAAAAGATGAAACTCTAACTTCTGTGATGTCCCACCGGGTGTGCCAAAATTGTTGATGCAAAATCACAGCACCCCTGGATGCAGATCAGGCTTCAAGGTTGATCACTCAGGCATCCAGTGTGATTGCACAACATGGAAACCTCTCTCCAAGTGTGGGACCCTATAAAATGAGAAAGGAATCTCCAGAGAAGGCTGGTTCCTGCTCCTAAACTACCTGCCACAAGCTATTCCAGTGCAGGCAAACTAATCTAATCCTAATCTAACCATGCCAAGGAGACAGAGAGAGAGAGAGAGAAGGGAAAAACAGCAAAAGCCTACACTAAAACGGTGATACACTAGAGAAGGAGAATGTTGAACCTCTATCAAAACTACCATGGGACAAAGAGAGGTGAGCAATGGGAAGGATGGACAGATGCATCACAGGCCCAAGGATAGATTTCACACAGAAAATGTCCCAAAACTCCATGAACACAGCTCCAAACCTGTAATGAACATTCAAAAATGCACAAATACCTGTAATGAAGAGAGGCAAGAAGAGAACAAACAAAAATGAGAAAGGATGGACAGATGCATCACAAAACACATTTTTGTTGCTTCAGAAGTTTGCACAGAACATCATTTCAATAGTAAAAGGCAAAAACGCCATTACAGAGCACGGGAGGAGGTTCGAACTCCATTTTCCAACCCTAGAGAAGAAAAGAAGGGAGGGCAGAGCAGAAAAGATGAACAACTTGTAATCCCCTTTTAAAATGAGCCAAATCTGGCTTTATACAATGCATGCGTCGAGCCCAGGAGACAAAAAACATAGGAAAAGCATGTAAGCAGCCCATTCTTTCTTGACCAAAACACATTCTTCATTAAAATCGGAATGGGGGACCTTACAGACCCATACCCTACCTTCGTTGGCCGATGCTGACAGAATAATGCGACCCATCCTGCATTAAAACTAGTTGTTGAAACGTCGCTTCTGGCCATGATCACGCGTCAGAGCTGTTTCTAAATTTTCTCCTCTCTAGACTGCAACCAAAAATTAAAGATTGAGCCCTAGAATCATGTAGAGAATTTCATAATCTTTCCGTTGATATAAAGAACGTGAAAATCTGAGCTATGGATCGAAAGTTATGGAGGTCTGAAGTTTTAGGGCACAAAACAGGCGAAAACAGATGGTTTGAAATCTCTTCCCGCGCTCTGCCACCTGGATGACACGTGGAACGCATGCTGATTGGATCATGTGATTCTCTCATCCTGACCTGTCCCACGGGTTTTCCTTGAAACTTGGGCTTTCTGATGATTCGGAACATTTTTTACTTTTCCTCCGGGCCCCTCCTTAAACTTGGGACACGTGGCATGCATTGATTGGCCGACAGGGTGCACGGGGCAGACCTTGGCTTTTAGCTTCTTCGGCCAAAACTCATGCCAAATTTCCCAACTCATTCCCTGAGCTCCGCACTTCCCTGTTCCATAGGACACGTGTCCTCTTTTGATTGGCTCAGGCTGACCCCTTCAAAATTTGCCCTTTGACCTTTGGACTCTTTCCCCTGCGACACGTGTCGTGATCTTGGTTGGTTCTCGGCCCTTTCGGCTCCTTCGTGCCCTTCGCGTCCTTTATGTCCTGGATGTCCCAGTGACTGCTCTGGGCCAAAAACTTCCGATCCGCCCGAAATGGGCTTCCTCGTCCCTCATTTGGCCGATGACACGTGGCATATGTTTGATTGGCTTTCGGCTCCTTCGGCGATCCGCGTCCCGCGCGTCCCTTCGTCCCGGACTGTCCCAGTATGAACTTTCTCCGGTTTCGGGCGGAATCCGGCCGGTTCGCGCCACTCACGGCCCAAATGTCCCAATTGCTTCCAGACTGTTTGTTCTCATTTCGGCCGATCTGGCCGGTTCGCGTACTTCTCGGCCCGAATGTCCCGAACTGTCCTTGCTCAACAGTTAGTCGGTTTTCTTCCTCTTTCGGCCGAACCGGCTTTCCGCGTCCCACGCGTCCTTCTGTCCCACTTGTCCTTGTGCTGAAGTTTCCTATTTCGGCCGAACCGGCCGGTTCGCGTCCATTTGTCCCAAATGTCCCTTTATTGTTTGGGCCCCTCCTGTAGGCATTTCGGCCGATCCGCGCCTTTTTGTCCCAAATGTCCCGACTGTCCCAGGGACTAGGACTTAGCTGATTTTCACAATTTTTTCTGGCCCAAGCTTACTTTCTGCAACTTTTCACATTTTCTCAGAGCTTGCTCCTTCCTTCTTCGGTCAGGGGAGTTAGAAAAAATCAGAGGGGGACCATGGAAACATGAATTTTTTGCCCTGAATCAATCTATTTGCCTGGGGCTTGAATATTCTGATGCATGTTATCAAAATTTACCCTGGGGGTGAATTTTGGATAACAGCACCTTCTAGGTACATATGGTCCATGATAAAATTAACGATGTAAATGTACCAAGGGCATGTAGAGATGGGGGGTCTGGTTTCGAAAAAGTATATGCACTCATCGGGAAAGTCCAGATCTACCAGATCACCTCCATCTAATGGATTGTCAGCTAACCATTCTGCAATGAATTGTCCCTTAACAGATTTCTGGTTTAAAAATGTTAATTCGAATTCACCCATTAAGGTTATAAATCATCTAGCCTTTTTAGATAAAGACCCTTCCATGAGGAATGTTCGTAAATGATCTGTTTTTACAATGACCCTTGTTTCTTGATTTAACATGTAATGTCTTAAACATTTTATTGCAAAGACTATGGCAAGACATTCTCTCTCTATCTGTGTATAACGTGTTTCATAATCAAGCAACATCTGACTAATGAAGTAGATTGCACGTTCTCGTTTATCATTGTCTTCCTGAGCAAACATATAGGATAGCAATAAATCAGTAGCCCATGAATACAAGATCAAAGAATGATCTGGTCTAGGAGGAATTAACGTGGGAGGAGAAAACAATAAGTGTTTAACTTCTTTAAAGGCCTCGTTGCATTCTTCTGTCCAATCAAGGCTATAATATTTCTTTAATAGATTGTTGATTGGATGAACAACAAAACATAAGTCCGGAATGAAACTTCGGATTGCACCGATTTTCCCAAGAAATGATCTGATACCAGACTCATCTAATGGTGGAATAATTTCAAGAACAGCCCAAATTTTAGCTGGACCAACATCAATCCCTCATGAGGATATAATATAACCCAGAAGATTGCCTCCAGTTATGCCAAATACACATTTCTCTGGGTTTAATGTGACACCATATTCAATCAATCACGAGAGAATGATATGGATTATTTTTGGATGATCACAGTGCTTCTTGGCCTTGGTCAACAAGTGATCCACATACGATTCCACAATTTTATGAATAAGGTTTTGGAATATGTATATCATTTCCCATTGGTATGTAGCACCGGCGTTCTTAAGACCAAATGGCATGACAACATAATAATAAGTTTCCCAAGGAGTTATAAACATAGTCTTGGCTTGATCCTGTTCAAATATTTTAATTTGATTATACCATGAGAACCCATCCATGAGGGACAACAGTTCAAATCCAGCTGTTGCATCAACAATAACGTCAATGGATGGTAACGAGAAGTCATCTTTGGGACAAGATTTGTTAATATCCTAAAAGTATATGAAAATGCATATCTTCTCATTCTTTTTTAGAACAAGGATGATATTATATGCCCATTTTGAATAGTCAACTGGTTTGATGAATCCCACTTGGATAAGTTTCATTACTTCTTCTTTCACCATGAGAGCCACTTTTGGCTTCATTGGTCTTGACTTTTGTTTAATTGGCTTTACATCTGGTTTGGTGACAAGATTATGTACCGTGATATGTGGTGCAATTCTTGTCATTTCTTTGTAGTTAAATACGAAAGCCTTTTGATGTTCCTTGAGGATTTGGGTGTGTATTTCTATCTCCTCTAGAGTTAACGAGGATCCCAACCTTAAAATATTTGGTTCTTCCTCCGTTTCAATGTTTATTTCAATTGTTTCTTCAATTAAGGAAGCATTGACTTCTTCAAATTCAGGCGATGCCAGAGGTAGTTCTAAACTTTCTTCGTTCTCTACCTCGTAGATATTGAGATCCTTTTTTGGAGGAGGCTCTATCATGGGATTTCAAAAATAAGAAGAGGAATGTGGGATTAGAGAAATATCCACTATGTGATTAGTGAGATGTAGCTCTACATAGGCGTTTAGATATTCGAAAGTGAATTTATAACTGTGGAATTAATCCAAGATAGAGATCTCATTCTCAGCTTCTATATGAGTCAGGAGTGGTTTTTTTTGTATTTTACGCACTAATAGTTCAGTACGAAGTGATACCATGAAATTTTTATGTTCTAAGTCACTGTTTGGAGTGAAACGGGAAGCTGAGGTTGCTATTGAATGTGCGAGAAGGTTATGATCTCATGGAATTTCTTCAATTGATATGAAGTTGAATCCTTTGGTCAGATCTAACACCGCCATTTTATAGAGTTGTAAATGTTTAGCTCTAGTCTCATATACCTCAAAGACTTGGTTTGTAACTAGTTGCGAGTCTCCTAGCACTCTAATGTTATCAACGCCCATTCTTTTGGCTATGATGAGGCCAAGGAGGAGGGCTTCATACTCATCCCCATTTTTTGTACACTCAAAGTTTAACTTAAAGGAAAAAGGTAGAATATTTCCCTCGGGAGGAGTAAAGATCCCACCTTCCTAGCTCTAAAGTGACATCTAGTTCCATTGAAGTGGAGAGTCAAATATTTGCTTGGAAAAATGGATGTTGGGATATTCTTCACGTCTTTTTCTTCCGCCTCGATTAACTCTACCACACAAACTTTGTCTAATGGAAGGGAACCGATTCCTATGGTGTATCTCATACCTATAGAATCAAATGGTAGGAGAATGGGTAGATCTTTTTCTAGTAATTCTACAATTTTTGTGGTAGTCCCTAATGATACCATTTCATTAATGTGAGTCTCATTTTTGAGTGTTGGAATGCCTTCAACTAGATTTATAATTTCCAATTCTGTTGTCGGTATCAACTTCTCTTCTAGTTTTGAATTAGTTGGTTTGCTAAGTTGATTTGTTGGGAGTTCGAACTTAGAGTGAATGCCTAGTCTTTTCTTTAAGTCTGCTAGGTGTATATCGAATGGATTTCGGTCACCTTGTGCCACAAATATTTTCCCTAGGTGTAAAAATATTATTTCCTGGAATAGCGTGGAAGGGATTTCCTTCATGCGGTGTATCCATGGTCGACCGAGGATCTGTCATCACCAATCTAGCACTATGATAATTCTTCACCGGGAACTCCTCGTGCTATGATTATTTACTAATGCACAGCTTTTAGTTTGGTGGATGTAATCTGGAAATACAACAACAACATAACACAAGGATACGATAGACTATGATAAGAAGGAACGATGATAAATCTGGAATATCAGAGTAAATTATAATATTAATATGAAATTGTTACAATCTCACCCATGACGTACTTCAAGTGTTACTGACTTCACTTGTCTTCCAACAATAACTATGGGAGAAACTTCACATTTACACCTCTTAATGGCTTCTTTAACACACCTTCAAAATGATGGTTTCCTTTACACACTTACTCATACAATATTTCTCACTACTTCCTTCTATGCTAAATGAGGGGGGTGGCCTCTTTATTTATAGACTTATAGGCTTATCCATCTTATCTCTAAGATAGGATAAGAAATCCACTCTGACGAATCATATTCCATACCTTGACTCTTATCTGTACATGTAAGCTTATCTTTTAAGATAAGATAAAACTTATCATTTCACATGGGTTCCACATTTTTAGACTTTTTACAAATAAAATATACAAAATATTTATGACCTCACTCCTTGTCCTTATTACCAATATAATATTTCTAATTCCTAATCATGTAGACCCTACTTCTCTACTTACCCCAACTTTGATATTTTAAAATTACCGGACCACTTACAACAAATATTTACTTTTTACCACAACATTCCTATTGTACTTTTGACTATTACCATACTATACATTATTGGCGGCGTCGTACTGGTAGCACCGTTATCTTCTATCGGACGCTACCACTAATTATACTTAACAACATCCTATTCCTAATATATACATTAATGAAATAGAAATTACGGAGGAAAATTTTAGTGTCGACAGATCATATTATAGTTGGTTTCCTGATCTGTAATATAAAATTTGGTGAGGACTATTTTGGGTCCTAAGGTGACTAGTAAAACTATGGTTCCAATTGAAGTGGCCTTGAGGCTATCATAACCTCTTAGCGTATTTCGTGTTGTGGAATAATTTGTTTCTCCATATCCTAGTTTTTGAAGAAAATTGAAGGGGACTATGTTAACTGTTGCCTCATGGTCAATCATTACGCACTTAATATAATTATTGTAAACCTATACCTGTAAATGTAAGGTTGGTTCACCTCTACGAGCAATATCAATGTCTATTGGCATTTTGCTTATATCAAATATAAACGCAGTATCCCTATTTGGCTTCCCTGGAGGGTAGACATCAAAGTCTACATGGTTTACTTACGTTTCTAGAGGAGGAGTGATGTTAATTAAATGATCAAGGCCTAATGCTTCTAAGAGATCAATCTTATGGGCGGGATAGTTCTTCAACAAATCTAAGAAGGAAATATGAGAGAAGGTCTTTGTCAAGTCATTAATTATATCATAAGCAGCTATGGGTTTTACCAATGTTTGTTGAATGTTGTCTGGTTCTAATGGATAGTTTGGAACTGGTTGAGAAGAATAATCCTGTGTTCTTGTTATGGTTTCTTCCAGTAGCTTGGTGTCTAACTCTACCAGGCCAACTATCTTGGTTTGTAGTTGAGTTCGTAATTGGGGTGCGACCAGTGGATTTAACGAAGTTGAAGCTTCATCATTGTTATTTCCTATCATAACACCCTTTTTCGTCCCATTTGGATCTAACCTATTATTGTTTGAGTGATTTAGGAGAAAATCATTAAATATTTTGAGGGGTGCATTTTGAGGGGAAACTGCCCCTATGTAAGTGTTTGGCATGGGTGCTATAGAATTTTCTAAGAACATATCTATAAAGAGTTGTCTTTGGTTTTCTGGAAAATCCTGCATGAATTTATTGTTGTCACGGAAATTCCTAGTATCATGGCCTTGAATTTTGTGGAAACCACAATACAAGTTGGGATTATAGTTTTGAGGTTGTTGATTTGAAACCTGATGTGGTCCAAAATTTTCATTAGGTTACTGGTTGATTGAGTTAAAATTTTGAGGTTGTTTCCTTTGGTTTTGACTCTGATATCTAGTTGAGTTTCAATTTGGACCTTGTGTTTGGATTTTCTGTTATTGTTGTTGTTTTTGTTGTTGTCATGATGGACGATTAAAATCCACCATGTTGATTGTTTGAGTAAAGTTTTTATTTCGCTGATTATTAACAGGAGGCGAAATGTTTACGATGTTTTACCTTTTAACTTTGTCTATTACTCCATCTATTGTAACCCCGTGGTTTTTGTTAAGGATTTTGGATCCTTAATTGGTATTCCTAGCATTAGGATAGGCCATAGTGTTTTGATTGGGAGTGATTAATTTCCCATTTGTTCCATATGTCTTACGACCACTATCTATTACCACTTGATCTATCCAGAGAGCACTCTCAAGTAATTCATCATAAGTTCTTAGTGGGAACTTCTTGACTTATTCCTTTATCTCTCTATTGAGGGAATGAAGGAATAAATCACATAGTTCCATCTGATCCATGTTTGGAGCACTTTCTAATGAGTAGAGAACCGTACGCCATTCTTGAATAAAATGAGCAGCAGATTCATTATGCTCTTGTTTAATGTGCAAGAATTCCCTAATTCCTGTTCTTAACAATTTGTTCATATCAAAAGCTTTGATGAACTCTAACAATGAGTGTATCGAGGCTTCGGGTATTATGTAATACCAATCAAGGGTAATACCCTCTAAGGTTTTAGGGAATATCTTAGCAACAACCCCATCCTAAGGGAGTAATTCTCGAATGGTTGTGGTATAGGCCTTGATATATGCATTTGGATCTCCAACCCCTTTATATTTGGGTAAATTGGGAAGATCTCTTGGAAGCATGACACTTCATATGGTGAATTTTAGGGGCTATTTTAAATATTCTGAGTTAGTCCCTACCACATAGGCTTTGATCATCGATGGTGCCTATTGAGGGGGTGGAGGTGGAATGGGTTGTTGATATGGAATAATATATGTATTTACAGGGACATAAGGAAATACCTATGGTTGAGAAAACATCCTGGGATAAGAGAACATGTATCCTTATGGTGATTTTGAATAAATGTTTAAGTAGGGAGGAGCAATGCTCTGGTATGGGTTGTTTGGTGCTAAGTTGGGAGGTATCATATTTTCAACCAGAGCGGCGTTTAAAAACGCGGTCCTAGTTGGTGTTTACTGTGGATAGTTATATGAATGTTGAGGAGGCATGCCTAACATGCCTATTCCTATAAGGAGGTCAATCTGGCTGAGATGATGCGGAGGGTTGGGGATTCCTGTTTGCCCAAAATATGAATTTTAATTTTCTTGAGCAAGTTCCAATCCTCTAAATTTCTCAACTAAGGCTGAGATGACCTCGATTGGTGAAGACATAGTGTTTTCCCTTAATGGTGGTTTTTGTACACCTTGAGGTTATAAAGGAGTATGATACCTTGCTATGAATTGATCATTACCCTACCAAGCTTCACCGAGAGTACTTCCCTTAGGTGGAGGAATGGGGCTATTTTCTTGGAGCAGGGTATCGCCTTGTGTTTAAAAATTCCCTATAGATGGGTACATGTTTTGAAAACGTTGTTCACTCCTATCATAGTGTGCTAGATACTCTTCATCCAAAAATGGGAGTGGATTTGACTGTCTACTGATTTTTGGTCTAAACAAAACCTGAGGAGATGAAACGGATTCTCCAGTAAACATCATATTCTTAGAGCATTAGAGCTCTAGTTGTTGCGTTTGTGCAAGCTGATCCAACTCCTCAATTCGAAATGAAGAACTAGAACTATTTACTTGAGGGGGATTTTTTGATGACAAGTAATTACTTGAATAGATGTCAACCCATGCAGAAAGAGAGGGTGATGGTTGTTTATTTGTTTGACCATAATTTTCATCGATACCTGAGAGAGGTCTGCCATATGCGTCGTATCCCGACATATTCAGGGGGTATATAAATACCCACATAATAATGGGAAAGAGTGAAGATGGATGAAAGAAATCAAAATAAAAGGGGAACATTTTTTTTCTTCAAGTTGGGTTCACCAATTTTATATGATAGAAAAGTGACATGTAAGCATGGGAATCTACAAGTAGCTCTTCTTCATACCCGACCTCCCGAGGTCATGCCTAGACTAGCCGGTGAAATGGAATATACGTGGATAGAGACAAACTAGTTGGGCAATCTTATATCCTCAACACGCAATGATGGAATCTACGAATCTAAGGAAATGAAGGCTCTCCTAACCTGAATTGGTGTAATGGACCGTTTGGATATAATAGCTTCTCGGAGGCTCTAATCAATCTTGAGCTCTATCGAGATCCAATCTATTGGCTGTTGGATACGTGGAAAATGACCATTAGGTGTTTTGTGTATATTTCCAGACAAGGTCATGGAAAATGGTAATGAGATTTTTAGTGGATTTATAATAAACTATGGGTGGTTTTTCTGGTCTAGCCCAGAAAGTGTTGGATTGATTGGATTCTACATTTAATACTAGAAATTGCATTATTATATCTAGTGGGAGTGGTGAGGATCTAAATACCAGTATTCATAAACCAGTGTTAATACTTAACTGACTTGCAGGCCCATTGGGTTGTGGGACATGGGGATCACAACCATGAGTTCATGGTTGTTGTGGACCTATTATGGTCATAAGAAGAATCAGTCTCTTCTTCCGACTATCCAATGGTCATAAGCCTTTTCAGCTTCTATGTTTAACACTAGGAGTTGTGCGATCTTCTCAGAATACATTACGGGTGTTCTGACAACTTATATACGTAAACCCTGTGTCTATGTCGATTAAAAGGTCCCTACATCTGGCCTGCGGAACTAACGGATTATAGCCAATTTTTTTGTCTCCTTTGGGTTCATGTATGGTAATGTGGATATACTATCAAGGTAATCTATAATTGGGCTGATTTGACCATAATGTGTATGCTTTTTCATCTTCAATATTTAATTGTCTTAGTTGTTCACTAATTACTTGTGGGTTTATTGTTTGTTTGAAACACTTGAATCCTAAGCCCTTGATCTATATTCATTAACATTGTGAAGATATTTAACTGAGATACTACCCGGTTTGAACACATATTCCCTGGGTTCTCTGGGTCCCGTAATTGTCATACAAAAGATGATTCAACTTTAATAGAAACAAGTAAACTAAATATAAAAGATATATCTACATTATGCCTATATTTCTTTTATTTTTGTGTTTTCAATGAAGCATTTTTGAATGAAATTAAAAGAGCATCTATTCTAATATATTTAGATAATGGAAAATTAATCTAATAGCAAAAAGTAAAACAAAACAAGGTAGCCTATTATAGCTATTCACCTATGAAGTTATGAATTTATCCTAAAATATTCAAATAACTAACTAGTTTTAATTGAAAGACTTCCAATCCTACCTCAGAAGTGAGGAATGAATCATAGTTTCTCAGAAAACTATCATTCCCCATAGCTTCCCCTGACAATATCAAAAGTGATCTTTAATTGAAATGAAATAATTTACTACTCTATTTGATATATTGTAACTACAACTTTGATAGTTCAAACCTAGAGTTTACTGATCAGTGGTAAATCCAGTTGTGTAATGAATTTTTCCCCTCAGTGTGATCTCCTCGTTCCTTCATGTTCTCGTGAATCCAGAAAAGTGTGAGTGTGATAGCGTCAGCAGAAGAAGATACTTGAATAATGGTAGATTTGGATATAAACCGAATACACTGCAAGTAAGAGAGGGATAGTGCAATTGAACAGAGCTTGACTATGTGATTCCTAGTAGGATTTATTGTGGGAATACAATGCAAAATACCAAGAATTCTGGGATCTCTCTCTTGTGACAAAACAAAACCTACAACTTCTAAGATTATCAAATGGATTCTAATCTAACAATGAAAACTACCTTATGCTAAACTAATTGTATGGGACAACCAATGAAGTAAGATGAAAACAAGAATATCAAATGATCTCTAAAGTAGAAAGCAGAAGCTGATAATTCATGCAAAATATAAAACTATTGAAACTCATGCAAGAACCTCAAACAAACTTAATAATCAAACAAAGAAGGAGAGGGGCCATTTTCTTGTGGAAAAGTTGGGTATTTATAGCATTTGCGTTTACCAGAGGGTAAATCCAAATTGGTCTCTTCTAATATAAACAAATGGAAAACACTATTTACTAGGTGGCTAAAACATAAATGCAAGCTTTAGTGCTTGAGGAATGTGGGTGAAATTTTAATTTTTACATTTGAAAAAATCGTCAGAACATTATGGAAAATGCGCACAGGACCATAGCCCTATGCATGGCAGTGGTTACAGGACCGCCGCCTTGTCCTGGGTGGTGGTCACATGACCGCTACCCAGACACTAACAGCGTTTCTGTAACTTAAAGCCAAAATTCAAGGGAAAAAGGGGGAAAAGGTTAGAACAAAACATGTAAAAGCTAGACAAGGCTTTCTAGGATGTACATGTACACTTGGTGAGCTTTTTTGGATTCCAAACAACTTACGAAGAGATCTGAATCATCATTGGGGTTTCCGTAACCTCTTTCTGATAGTACAGTACCTACATTTTTGGTACCTACATCTTCCCAATTGCCTTGATGTTGTTCTCTATTTGCAGATCCATGGTGAAGGCCTACCTCAAATTTGTGGGGTTCTTTTCTCTTAAGTAATATGCAGCCTTTTTATCAAATGCATCAGTGTATTTGATAAAACATGAGTCATCACATGGCCTTATCCTAATAGGAAATCTCCTCAAAGTTTTATTAAAACCTTGTATTAAAGTCATGCAATGACTCATTGGGATTATTCTTGATGTTTTCAAACTCTGATAGAAGAAACCTAGGATCAGTCCTATTAGCATATTGTAATTTGAATGTAGTATTCATTTCAGCCCAAGAATCAATAGAGTTATCTAGTAATGCTTTATACCAGTACCTTTCATCCTCTTCTAAAGTGAGGACAAACAATTTGATGTATACATCCTCATGCTCAATCTCAAAGTCTTCTATCATATTGAGAAAGAGCTTCAGATGCTGATCACCAGTTATAGCATTGTTTCCCTAGAACTTTGGTAGTTTATTCCTTACATCTTGAGGTACTGCATTTGGTTAACCAACCATTCCCACAAAATTTATAGGTCCAAATGTTTTTACAACAAATGGCAGCCTGGGTTGAACCATATTGATTCGAGGAGTTGATCTTGGGGGAGAAACAAATTGATGAGGGGTAGGGGGTCTTTGAAATATAGGAGCGTAGATTTCAAAATGGACACCTTCCAAAGGCCTAGCTTCTTGGAAATCCCTATTAACTTCTAAAAAGACAGTGTCAGAATGGGAAGTAAACCTTTTAAAATCAAATGAAGGCCCCTCTCCAGTTGGAGAATTCAATTCCACAAAGAGGCTACCTAATTCAGATTCACTTGAATGGCAATATTCAATAATAGGACATTCACTTTCATCAATGGAGATATCTCTTCTTTTCTTCTATTCTCCCACAAATCTCTAGGCTCTTCTTCCTTCTGAATTTTCTTTTCCTAATTCAGGAAACAATGTCCTAACAGGATCTCTAGCAAAGAAAGATCTTCTTCCTTCCAAATTTGTAAATATTAGTAACAAATCTTACTTGACGGTGGTTTAAGACACTAGTCCTTATCAAAATTAAATCAAGAGGGAGTTGCCACTAAGGATTTCCACCTTAGTTGTGCAAACCCACTAAAATATTCTCTGTTAGCACTTATAAACCAGAGATAAAAGCTTTGACCTTCCTTTACAAATATTTATTAGTGAATACCAGTGAAAAAATTGTAGAGACTAGAAAATTTGCATACAAAACTTGTAACTTGAAACTTCATACAGGATTGAACACACTATAATATTTAAAATATATTTCTGGCACTTTAGAGCATACAAGAAATGTTTACCAGGGTTTGAAAAATGAACTGCAATCACAATGTCCTTGAAAACGGTGCCACTAGTGTGTTGATGGGCCAAATCTATATGAACTGGTAAATGAATAAGCAAATTAGTCTCAGTGATGCAGATTAGTTCCTAGAAATTCAAAACAATCCCCAACAATGGTGCCACTCACGTGTTAGTACCCAAATTGATTCTCCCTCAAAGTCTGAGCAGCATCACTGGTTCGAGAGGAAACTTAGAGATAGATTAGTTCATGATGAGTCATTTTGTATTCGAGGATGACATATAACTGGCCCCTTTTCACTCAAATGTGGAGAAATGGATAGCACCCTCAAGAGGATTTGATCTTATCCTCACTATTTTAGGTGTTGCCTTTCAACCAAGTTAAGAGAACCTACTTTGTAACCTTTTGTTTATTGAAAAAAAATAAATCCTTCTTTTACATAGATTTTATAGAGGATACCTTAGCAAAATATGATCAACACACCAGATCTTACTCACACGAGTTGTCACTTTCAGATCATGGAGATATTTTCACAACAAGGCAGAGGTTACTAAAGACATTTGAGACCTTGATTACTTCTGCATGTTTTGGTAATAGAGACTATGCATTTGTATGCACATAGGATAAACAGGGGTAGTACAGGTAGGACTAGTTGTTTTTTGAATGAATCTTTGGTGGGAGGTAGGGCAGGGTGAACCTGATTCACCAGATCCTTGAGGAACCTTACAAAAGGGAAGGTTAAACCAATAGAATTTCGTAGAATAGCTAAAAAAATTTCTTTAACCAGAATACGTGCTTCAATGGAGGCACAAATTAGCACTCTTTCACACAATATTTGAGATTCTATCACGAAGGCTCGAGTTAGAAAATCCAACAAAGCATCAAGATCTAAGACAAATCATGCCTAAGGTACACCCAAAGGCTTACAGGCAATCTCTATCAACAGATGAAAGAAAATTGATTTTAAATCATTTATTCCAATCCCAAATGAAAGCTCTTATGGGAAATGGAAATGTAGATGCCACTAAACTATCACAAGGATTGAGGTCTGTGTGATTGGGTCAGATTTTAATACTAGATTACAACAGAAACAAGAGAAACTACTTGCATATATTCATAAATAGAACCAACACATTTTACTCAAGACAACACAAAAAAAATCAAATTTGATTAGATCTATTAGCAGCCTAGGAAAGTTTCTAGAACAGTCTCAGAGCTTGTCACTTATTGTACACTTACAACCACCTTGACACAATAAAACTTAATACAAAAAGAGATAACCTTGTTTCTCAGATGGATTTTCAAAATACAGGCTTACTCAAATTTTCCTCTTCGTAATTTTCTTTGACCTCCAACTTCCAACCCTTTTGCATGAAAAATTTGTGCCATTTATAACATTTACAACAAAGCTCATTCTCCCCAAAAGACAAAAAAAATTAATGCACCAGTGCTCACCATGATTCTTTCGTGATTCTTAGAATCAGATCTACAAAAGGTCTCCAAGTGCTCGAGGGGGGAGATCTCATTGGTTATCTCCCTGCATTCACTTCTTTCTTCTGGTAAATCATTCTTTCTTTCAATTTTCCAACCACTTCCACCCCTAATCTATCAAATTTGGCTCCTTGCGTGCTTGGGAGAATAAAATGGAAAATCCAATCGGGCATGAAAGTCATATAATTTTAATGGTAAAATACATCCTATAGATCTCCCCACCAAACTTAGATATCAAAAATAAACTCTCCTCTCTGTTTCACATGTAGAAAAGACAAAGAAATCATGGACACTCACACTTCCAGACATGGTTTAGAAAAATGGGGGGAAAATAAGATTCAGGCTTTCAGATGTCATTTATGTTTACTTTGAATTTGGGCCGTCCATGTGGAAGATTCAAACTTAAAAATAGACCCGGGGGATTCCTTTGAATTTTTACAAATTTTTGGAAAAATGGAAAAAAAATATTTTTTCTCTGCACCTCCACCCTCGGGAAATGAGCATGACATGTGTCCAAATATGATTAGATCATAACTATGGCCAAATTCTACCACTTTACTCTCTTTTGGAAAAGGGAAAAATTTCCAATTTTTCCCCACATCTCCACCCTTTAGAAATGAGCCTGACATGTGTCCAAATGTGATTCAAGTAGACCCACGCTTCTCTTTTTACTTTTGACTCTTTTCTCCCAAAAGGAAATTTTTCCAAAATTCCCCTGAGAGTCTGCACCTCCGCCATTGACCGGGGTAAAACATTTCCTTTTTCCCTCATCAAGCCTGCGAGCCATTTTTAGATTTTAATCCTTAAGAGGTAAAAAATCCAAGTTGCCTCCAATGGTCTGCCTCCCCGCCTCTTTGAATTTTCAAACTGTCATGTGTCACCATGGCACACCTCAAGGCGGTCCCAAAATTTTGATACCTTCAATGAGCGTAGGCTTGCCATGTGTCTTGTTTCGGAAGTGTTTTCCTGAATGCTTGAAACTCAGTGGAAGGAACCATGTATCATCCTCTAAGGTAGTCTTCCTTTGGCTGTTGAAAAGTCTAAGAAAAATGTAAAGTGAGCGGAGGCCTCCACGTGTTCTCCTAGCACTTCTTTAAAATGAAACTCAAGGGCCAGTCCCTGAACATACGTGGTTCCTCCACATGTAAAAGACCTCCCAAAAATATTTGAAAAATACTAAGTATGGGAAGACTCGGTAGAAGCCTCCACATGTCTTGATGGTACACTTCAAAATGGTGGACAAAGCAGAGACCCTGAATGAGTGCAGGCTCGCCACGTGTCCCTGTTTTCTGCGATATTGTTTTGGCTGTAAACAAGTTTTCTAAGTCTGGGAAAAGTAGCAGAAGCCTCCACATGTCCTCCCAGTGCTATTCCAGAGCCAAACCAAAAAAGTAGATCTTCAAACGAGTGTCATTCCTCCACGTGGACACATTTTTGAGTTGAGGCTTTTCATAGAATTTTTGAAGTATTTAGCCAAGCTGCGTCCAACCAAAAGGTGCTACATCCCCTGTAGATGCACGGATGCAAATTTTACTAGGAGAAATGCCTGTCAAACCGTAAAATACAGAAAAATGACCATTTGAGCCCAGGAATGAAATTTTCTTCAAAGACAAAAAGTTTAGAAATGTTACAAGGCTCAAATACGTTATGTAGGGACACATCAATTCATTATTTTTCAAGTATCTAGGATAGAAATGTCAAGGACAACAAATCCTAACTTTGGGAAATAGAGAGAATGGGAAAACTTAAGTTTTTGAAGGAACAAAGCACGGGAGACTCAAAACATAGACCTTTCTAGAGGAACAAAGAAATAAGGAGACAAACATGGACCCATACATGATCTTTGACCCAGGAGCTGACTAAAAATAGCAACAACGACTGACCAAGTAGAACATGGGGAAGGAGAAAATGAGAGAGGCGGTAAATCAATAAATTTTCAAATGAAAAAATAGGGTGAGACTATTCTGAGCACCAATATATTCTACCGTACGTTTTCCTCCCTATCCTTTCACAACTTACAATAGACCTTGTTCCTGTGCGTGAATCCAATGTGTGTATTCCCGTTAGTCTAATACTATGTCTTCTCAACAAAATTATTTTATAGAGTGGTGAAATTTATGTACCCAAAGATGGAGGATTGTTATAGGACATTCTTGTAGAGGCTCATCATGCACCCTATTCAGCCCCATCTAGGGGTGAAGAAGATATACTCCACATTGAGACAGTTGTATCCTTTGAGACGGATTTGGAGAGATATAACTTGATTTATTTCTCGGTGTTTGGAATGCCAGAAGGTGAAGGCCAAACATCAACACCCAACAGGGTGTCTTTATCCTCATGTTATACCGAACTTGAAATGGGATACCATTTCCATGGATTTCATAGCAGGGCTAACGATGTCGAGATATCACCACAACGCGATTGTGGTCATGGTTGATAAATTTAAAAAATTAGCTCTTTTTTTCTTTGGTGAAGACCACATATACAGCCAGTGCAGTGCTACCAGTATATTTGGATGAGATAGTGATGTTACAAAAGATTCCATGAAAGATCATTTGTGTCCGCGATCTTTTGTACACTTCACAATTTTGGACCACTATGCAATTTTATCTTGGGACGAATATCAATTTTAGCACATCCTATCATCCTGAAATATATGGAAAAACTACGTGGGTAAACAAGATATTAGAGGCTATGATTTTTATTTTACATCATGGATCATCAGTCATGATGGGAGGAGTACCTATATTTGTTAGAGTTTGCTTATAACAACAGTTTCAAGACTTCCATCAACATGACATCATTTCATGCATTATATGGCAAAGAGTTTAGGACTCCTTCAAGTTGGGACATGTTAGAGGATATAATATCTCTTGGGCCAGCCATGTTACAGGATATGAAGTAGTAGGTCATCTTAATCAGACAGAGGTTGCAGGAGGCACAAGATAGGAAGAAGTATGTAGATCAGAGGAAAGTTGACTGCAGTTATGAGTTGGGCTCAAAGGTGTTTATGAGAGTTAGACCTCATAAGATCCCTATCCATTATGTAAAATAATCTAAGCTAGCTCTAAGATTCATAGGTCCATTTAATATCTTAGATTGGATGAGTCCCTTAGCCTACCCTTGAGCCTTTCCACCCAGCTTATCTCGCTTCCATGATTGTTTTCATGTTTCTGTATTACAAAGATACATTCCATTTCATTCTCATATATTGGATTTGACCACATTGCAGGTGCTGGAGAAGGGATATGTGACTATGGAGCTCATAGGTATTATAGATTGCAAGACCCTGGGCCTTTGAGGCCACAAGATTGATCAAGTGCAAGTCTAGTGGGATAGTTATGATGAGACTGCAGCTACATGGGAGGACGCTGCTTAGTTATGGGCCCAATTTCCACACTTATTTCAGTGAATTCTAGGAGTAATTTGAGTCTAAGGGGAGGGGGATGTACCGCCCACAACTCTTCAACACTATCTTGTAATGATTTTTTATTATTATTTACTAGATACATTGAAATTATTCTTCTATTTTGATTAGTAGACATTGGTAGATGAACATTAATGTTTCATTTTGATTAGTTGGGGATAGACTATATAGACATTGGGATTATCAATATGTTGTGATTCATATTTTTTATTATGATATGCTAGCAAACAATAGTGGATAGTTTTATACATTTTGATTTGCATTGTTATGATTTTATACTAACACATTATATTCGGGATGCATTACTTATGTTTGGATGTTCAGAATAGTCTCATGATCTCATTGATGTTAGTAAAATGGTAGAATCAAAGTAATTAGAAATTATATACAATTGATAGAATTTCTTAATTTTTATGAGGATTATTGATCAATATGTATGTGTTATTTTTGTAGTGACACAATTAAAATGGAATAAAAAAGAAAGAAAGAGGGAAGATGTTGGAAGGAGTTATTTAGTTGGTTAGAGAAATTATGAAACTCATGTGGATGCACATGGTCTCTGTGACAAGAGCATGGGTGGCCTAAGTAGATTTTAGACCTGTCACTTTCCTAGCATAATAATACATGCACTTTCCTTTTAGATCTAAAGGAAACAATCAAACTAGAACCCAAGTTCATGATGTAAAAATTTAGCAATATTTGGATAGTGAAACCAATGACAATGTATAGGAAACATGTGTTCCTCATGAGATAGTCACAATGTTTCACCCATGTAACAAACAAATCTCCAACCTGATCAGTTTATAGTTTCCACACCCCCCCAGGATTTTCAAAACTTTGAGCATGGGAATAGGGTATGGATTTCTGGCATGGCGTAAAGATAGAGGAGTTTTATTAGGTGTTGTAGTTGCAAGCGCTCTGGTAGATATGTATGCAAAATGTGGAAGCATGCACTTTACATATGAACTATTTTGAATAAATGCCTGAAAGAAATGTGTCATAAACAAAAATGATTGTAGGAAACAAAATTATAATGAAAAAAGGGATAGGATTTTGTTAGATGCTATAGTTGCAAGTTCTCTCGTAGGTATGTATGCAAAATGTGGAAGCATGAGATTGGCATGTGAATTGTTTGACAGTGTGCCAGAAAGATATGGCCTTGTGGATTGCAATGGCTACAGAATATTCACAAAATGGGTTTGTTGAACATTATTAGAAAATTTCAAGAAAATGTTATTGGCAGTTATAACTCCAAATCCCACAAACGTTTCCTTCATTCTCCCAACCTGCGTCAAAATGGGACTATCTAAGAATGGATGCAGGATGCTGGACTGAGAACATGGGTAGATAAAATTGGAAATTTACATGGGAGGACTAATGGAGTGAATGCTAGTGGCCCAACACTTCTCATTTTCACTCACTTGGATATCGTTGTTGATGTTGGAATGTATGATGGATCCTTTCGTATCATATGTGCTCTGCCTATAATCAAGGCTCTCAAAATTAGTTGAAATTAGAATAACTTCCATGCCCAGTTTAGGTAATAACATTTATTAATGGGGAATGGAGGAAAATAATGTATGAGGTGTTTTGTAATCTAGATGGGGAGGATAAGATATATCTACTCTTAGAGAAGAGCAAGCCTATAAAATATAAAAATTACCAAAATAAGAGTAATGCCAAATAAGAAACAAGATTCATGGATATTCATAGGGATTTAAAAAAATATCTTTGGCAGATCTAGAGGAAATTTGAGACCTTTGTGAGCCTCATTCCCACCTGTGAAAATTTGTAGCTTCAAAATAGGGTAAGGACTCCCATTGTGCATCAAGGATGGTGAAAATTTGTAGATATAGAGGTAGTTTTCCTTGTAGTATTATTTTCTAAACATGGTATCCTAGACAAACATGTGAAGCATTTGATGGAATTCCTGGTAGAGGGAAGAAATTTTCTGGAGTGCGAGTGAAACCACTTGGACTATATTTTTCACTGTAGATAATATGTCCCAAGCATGGTTCATCTCACCTTGTCCTTCATAATTCTTGTAACTTAGTTTTTCATTCACAATGATATAAATTTAAAACCTTGGAGTATCTCATATTTGATTATTTTATATAAACTTGTTTTGCAAAACAATATAATTCCATATAACACTTATGTAACCCAAATAACACTTGGGAGCCAAGCATGAAATTAAACCACTCCTTCACACACAATCTAGAATTTTTTTTAACCAAACTATTTACGCAAAACAGTAAAACTCTTCCTTATGATTTACATTATCGACTTGTAATTTGATCTTCACTATGGTTTTGACTACAACCTTATGCATTTCTAAAACAATGGTATCAAAATTTGGTACTCATGTCCATTGTCATTAGCGACTGACAGTTTAGTCGCCAATTAAAACCAACATTTTTTATACCTAGAAAATTTAAAAAAATGTAATTTCCAAAGACATGTTAAACATCATGTTGAGCCCATAAAAGAGATGACAAACGTCATATGTGTTCCTTGTTATGACAATATTTGTATCAAGATTTAGATTGACCCTAAATGACTATTTGTACTCTCTTCTCCGCTCCTCTAGGATCCATGTTACCCTATTTTACACTTTTAGAAGGCTACTAAAAATGAAATGCGGGGTTTTGTTTCAGCTTGTCGTTTGAACCCTAAGAAACGAAGTGTTTATCTTCCTTTGCAAAACTCTAGTATTTTACTAGAAAATCACTTGAAACTTTCATTTTGGGGAAAAAAATCCCTTAGATAGTCTGGTGAAGGCATTATTGTAGGCTTCGGGTCACTGTTTGACTAGGTTGAATTGGCTCAAGTACGATCGGTGGCTCAAGAAAACTCTTTGCCATTTGTCTAGTTCTCAGTTCCATCAACTCTGGTGAATTATTCATATATTTAAGAAAATGTAGGAAATTTTTCATTGCACATTCTTCTATCAGAAGGGAAATTTTTGTTGAGGTTTTCTTATCCATTGAGCTAAAATTGGTTACTATTGCAGCAAGACAGATTATGACCGGTGGCTCAAGAAACCTAGTAGCAAATTGAAAACCATTCATCAATTTTAAAAAATTTTGAAATTCTTTTGAATTATTGGTATATAGGAGTACTCCATAGGAATTTACCCATTGTGCATTTGTGCATGGAAAGATAGTTTTCATACGTCATACTTTAGCATCCAAGCTTGAATTAGGAATTTTGACTTGTAGAAAAATGTGAATTGTTGTACGACCTGTTGATGTGTAATCACAACACCCTTGAATGTCAACTCGATGTGTTGAAACTATCAATGTGATTTCTTAACATGAAGGTTTTCCCCAAAGTTTGGGACTTTGCAATTGGGAAAGCTCTCCAGATGAATGTTGGTTCTTATTCCTTTGTTTAGATGCACACATAAAATTTGCAAAGAGTCTAATCTAAAATCTACTCTAACTTGCAAAGGAGATAGGGTTAAGAAGATGCAATAAAATAAACCTAAATTAATAGAGGTGATGCACCAAAGGAATTTTGAACAACTAATTTTCCATTAAACACAGACCATTAAAAATGAAATACAACCATCATGCACAAATGACCAAGATTGCAATGAGAGATCAAGAAGATGAAATAACAAAATAGAAGGTTGAAAATCATCCACGGAACTTTTTATTGTTGCTCGAAAGATTTGATACAGTGAATTACAATGGCCAAGAGATAAGATTGCATTTTATAGTTTAGATTGAAGGTTTGAAGTCAAAAAATTCACTTGCAAATGAGAGAAGAAGGGAGGATGCAAATCCAAAATGTCCATGTCCTTTAAAAAAAATGTACCTCCTTAAAATATATAGGAATAATGAGAGAAAGAGATAGAAGATTTTTTTAAATCCTACTTAAACCACCCCAAAAGATAAATGAATTTTCTCTGCAACAATGATGGGTTCTACTACAAAACCCCTGCCTCCATACACTGTTCCTTTTTGGGCAAGAAAGGAAACCCATACCTCATTATGGTGGTAGGTGAGAAACTTGGAACACCTCAAAAAATGGTGAACTATATTTTTAATATTTAAGAACTTAGTCCCACTAATTTAAAGATATCAGATGTCGAGAGATTTCTAGAAAGTCCTTTCTTGTGTAAATCCTGAGCTCCAGTCAAAATTTATGGCCATCTGAAGGTCGAGGTGTCATTCTATAAAAAAGGAGGACTGAGAGTTCTGAAACTCCGAAACCCAAAAGTCTGAAAGTTCAAAAATTCAGACTTTCAGAATTTGTGATTTTAGACATTGAGTTGAGATTTTTACATTTTGGGGCTTGAGAGTTCTGAAATTCTGAAATTCTGAAACCCAAAAGTCCAAAATTTGGGACTTTTGGACTATTTGCGCTTTCAGACCTTTTGCACTGTTCATCGCCCAAAAAGCCTCAAGAGTTTCGAAACCCCAAAACCCAAAGTTCCAAAACTTGGAAACCCGAAACTTCCTTCGTGTTGATCTCAAAACCTACGTTGACTTCTGAAATCTGAACCCTTTTGAGAATTCAAACTTTCAGAATTTCAGACATTTTGGTCACTTTTCTGATTTTTCATCTGGAGACCTCTAAAACCCGGAATTCCACACCTCTAAAACACTGAAACCTGAAAGCACATGAAATTTCAGAATTTTGGAATTTTGAGATATTTTTACTCACTTTTTCTGTGCACGATTCCCAAAAACACTGAAACCCCCAAAACCCCAAAACTCTAAAATTTCAAACTTTTGGACTTCTAGGATTTTAGACTTTTCCACTTCATTTTTCCATTTTTCGCTTCAAGAGTTCTGAAACTCCGAAACCCGAATGGCCAAAATTTTAGACTTTTGGGGTTTCGGGTTTCAAAATTTCTTTCCCATTTTTCCCTACTTTTCTCCGAAGTGCCAAAAATGCAAAAACTAAAAACTTCGAGCCTTTTCTCCATTTTCTCTGCGTGCAAGGTTGTATTTATCCAATTTTTCCCCGTGGGGAAAAATTGGATAATAGGACCCTAGTCAAAGAAATAAATCATCATGAAAACTTTTTTAAATGTATAAGTAACTAAATGAAACTCTCCCATGTGGCTTGTTGGGTGAAATTTGACTTTGTCAAAAACAATGTTTCCCTTTCTTCCCTATCTCTTTCTCTCTCCTTCCTTGGGTGGTAAAGAATAATATGGAGCCCATAATGGTGGGTAGTGACTATTTTTAAGTGCTACGTGGGTCCCATCATATCCATTCACTGGTGAAATTAAACATGGGCCATGAGGAATAAACAGTGGATGTGGAATATGTGCCACGTATAACCCAAACCATGCAATGTCATATGAGATATGATTAGCTCGCTCAATATAGAGAGTAGCTCACTAACCCGAGCTATCACCAAACAATAATAAAGTCACCAAATGTAGCAAATAACTCAACAAGTTAAATAGATAACTCGTTCACCCTGGTCCAACCCAAGTTGGCTTGCGTATAATAACATGATCCTGGTGGCAGGACACATAGTGGCCTAAGGTCGTACCACATAGAAAAATATCGATGCAACGTCTACCCATCTGGATACTGGTTTCACAAAACTATATTTTTTTCTCCTCCATTCTCATAGTCCGCTTCCACCACATGTCACATCTATGTTGGTCAATTACCTTTATTAGGTCTTATTGTTGACCCAATCTTTGACTAGCTCCAACTTGAGCATACAAAGTTCATTTTACACATTCCAAGTACCGAAAAAAAGATCACAAAATTCTCTACCACTTTTCATGGTTGAGGTAGATATATGGAGCCCTTTACAACTTGAAATTTCCTTCGAATCAATCACTTTTCGTGTCGCAATAATACATGCACTTTATTTTTAGATCCAGAAGTAATAACCATGCAGACACCTAAGTTCATACAGTAATAATTTAGTTGTATTTATATAATGGCAGCAATGGAAGTGTATAGGAGACAACGGTTCCTCATGAGACAATCACACTAATTTTAACCGATACAATAAACATGTATCCAACTTGATCAGTTTATAGTTGTCACACAAGCCCAACCAGTGCCAAAATGTGAGCACTAGAATATGGTATGGATGTCCGATAAGGCATGAAGATAGAGGAATTTTATCAGGCGTTGTAGTTGCAAGTGTTCTGGTAGATATGTATCAAAAATGTGGAAGCATGCACTTGGCATGTGAACTATTTGACAAATTACTACAGAAATCTGGCCTCATGGACTAGAATGGCTATAGGATGTGGATAAAATGTATTTGTCTGAAAATCCTTAGAAAATTTCAAGAAAATGTCATTGGTAGTTGTAACTCAAAATCCCACAAACTTTGTCAGCATACTCCCAGCCTGTGTCAAAATGGGATTGTTGAAGAATGGATGTAGGATGGTGGACTGAGAACATGGGTAGATAAAATGATAAATTTACATGGGAGGACTAATGGAGAAAATGTTAGTGGCCCAAAACTTTTCATTTGGTTCTAACTTGGATATATTTGTTAATGTTGGAATGTATGATGGGTAGATGGGTATTATATGTGCTCTACCTAGAATCACGGATCTCAAAATTAGTGGAAAACTAGAAGAAATTCCATTAATAGTTCAGGTAATAGCATTTATTGATGAGGGATGGAGGACAACAAAGTATTAGTTGTTCTTTAAGCTAGATAGGGAGGATAGGATATTATTACTCTTATAGAAGAGTAAGCCTAAAGAAGATAAAAATTACCGAAATCAGAGTAATGCCAAAAAAGAAATAAGATTCATTGATATTCGTTGGGATTTAAGTAAATATCATTTGTAGATGTAGAATAAATTTTAGACCTTTTTGAGCCTCATTCTTACATGTACAAGATTCGGATCTTAATAATAGGGTAAGGACACCGATTGTGCATCAAGGATGATGAAAACGTTGTAGATGCAAAGACGGTTTTCTTGATAGTCTTATTCTCATAGCATGGGAACCTAGAAAAGCGTGTAAACCATTTGACAAAATTCTTAGAAGATGGATGAAGTCCTTGTGGAGTGTGAGTGAAACCACGTGGACTACCTTTTTGACTGCAGATACAAATGTCTCTCAGGAATGGTTCATCTATCTCTCAGGAAAGGTTCATCTCTCCTTATCCTTCATAATTCTTATATTTTATTTTTCCATTTGCAATGAAATAAATTTAGAACCTTGGATTATCTCATATTTGATTTTTTTATATAATTTTTTTTTGCAAAAAAATGAAATGTCATATGGAACTTATGTAACCCAAATAACACTTGGTATGCAAGCATAAACTTAAGCCCCTCCTTCAGACACAATTTGGAACACTTCATAAATAGACTATTAGAACAAAACAAAAAAAACTCCTCATGATTTACATTACCGACTTGTAATCTGATCATCACCCGTGGTTGTGACCACAACCTCATGCATTGTTAAAATTAAGGTATCAACGTTATTTTCTCATGTCCATTAGTATGGCGAGTGTTAATTGAGTCACTAACTAAAAAAACCATTCTCTCTACCTAGTAAAGTTATAAAAATGTAATTTCCAGAGACGTGATAAACAACATCTTGAGCCCATAAAAGAGCTCAAAAATTTTGTATGTGTTCCTTGTTATAAGAAGAGTCATATCAAGATTTAGATTGTCCCCAAATGACCGTTTGTACTCTCTTTGTTATTTGTCTCAAAGCTTTGTTACCCTATTTTGTACTTTTAGAAGGCTGCTAAAAAATGAGAAGTGGGGTTTTGCTTTTAGCTTTCCATTTGAACCCTAAGAAACGAAGTTCTTATCCATCTTTGTAAACCTCTAGTATTTTACTAGAAAATCACTTATAGCCTTTAGTATGAGGAAAAAAACTCTCCTATATATTTTGGTGGAGGCATTTTGTAGGCCTCGGTAATTGTTTGACTTGGTCAAACTTGTCTCAACTACAACTGGGTGGCTCCAAAACTCATGTCGTTGTTTCATAAGCCATTTGTCAGTTCTCAATTTCGTTGACTAAAGTGAATTCTTCATATATATGAGAGAATGTAGGAAACTATTTATTACACGTTCTTCTATCAAAGGGTAGTTTTGTTTGATGTTTTCTTAGCCCTTGAGATAAAAAATTCGTTGTTGTTGCAACTAGACCAATCATGACTGGTGTCTCCAAAAACCTAACCTCCAATTGAAAACCATTCAGCAGTTTAAAAAACTTTTGGTTCTTGTGAACTCTTGGTATATATAAGATATCGTTGGAATTTATCGATTGTACATTTGTAAATGGGAAAATAGTTTCAAGACTTGTTATTTTAACCTTTGAACCTAAATTAGTCATTTTTAGAACTAGTAGAACAAATTTGAGCTACGATCATGAGACACTAGTCAAGGCAATAAAATTTAATGATTTTTTTTTAAACATGTAAGTAACTACATTAAACACTAATGTTTGGCTTGCTGGGTGAAATGCGACATTGGGAGAAGTAGTGTTTCTCTCTCTTCCCTATTTCTTTCTATCTATTTGGTTAAAAAAGAGGAAAAATGAAATGAAATGAAATGAATATATGTCTTTAAACCTCTTCTTTTGAATGCAATTTATTACTATTATGTTGATGGGAAACAAAAAAATTTAATTATGCTAGATCTAGGTGGATGTCATGGCAATAATTTATCATTGATTTCATGCTCACATGATATTTTTGCAGGACGCAAGTATGATGGCGAAATGATGTGGTTGAAATTCAATGTGGATTATTGTAAATTTATGTTTGTTAATGGATTATATATATATATGTATGTATGTATGTATGTATGTATGTATGTATGTATGTATGTATGTATGTATGTATGTATGTATGTATGTATGTATGTATGAATTTATGTATGTATGTATTGCTATGTTATAGTAAAGACTGTATGTATGTATGTATGTATGTATGTATGTATGTATGTATGTATGTATGTATGTATGTCATGTATCTATGTATGCTATGTCAGTATGTATGTATGTATGTACTATATGTATGTATTGCTTTGCTACAGTTCAAATTTACTTTTGGTAAAGGGGGGGTTAGGCATGTGTGTGTGTGTGTGTGTGTGTGTGTGTGTGTGTGTGTGTGTGTGTGTGTGTGTGTGTGTGTGTGTGTGTGTGTGAAATGGTAGAGGATATTTCACCATTTTGTGAAGTATTGAAAGGTTAACTAGTGAAGTGTTGTAACATTTTAAGATACTAGTGTTTAAGGGAAATGTTCATCTTAAGATGGGTGTTATGTTGATTCCAAGTTTTGTTTTATAAAATTTAAATATTGTGTTAAGTGAAATTGAATTTAATAGTTTATAGTGTAATTCAGTGTGTAATTGATGATCGAATAATTGGTGTGTTGTATTCTTACCTTGTAAATGTAATAAAGTGATCTAAACAAAATACTCAATCCTAGTATAAAATTTGTGTATAACCACCCTCCATGTGTGATTTTTTTTAGAATATAAAACTAAAACCTTTGGATAAAATTCAATCTTTACACTTGATGACACCTTCTAGTTAAGTAGATAATAACCTAAGTTGAGATTTCCATTCTAGCCTGCATGCTTAGCAGCATCATCATGAACTCGTCAGGTACGAATGACATGGTTAAAAGTTATTGAGAGTATGTGGTTCCCTTCTAGGATTTCTAATCATATGTGTAGTATAGAGAATGTGATCTGTTAAGCGATTACTCCATGGGAAACCAACATGAAATATAGTGTAAAATCATCTTGAACTGACATACATGTTGAATGGCGTAGATTTTCCACCAACCTTGGAAGTCACCTTCAAGAGTTAAGATCATAGATGAACTCTATATCCAATCTCAATTTTCATTTGGGTTCTATGATGCAATACAAAAATTTTGTTGTGAAACTTAACAACATTTTGTGTATGATTAGTTTGTCCAAATGTAACCAATTGATGACGTCTTTGGAGGAATGTGAAATTTAGGTCTTTCTCATATCATGTTTAAACCATCTTGTGGTGAGAAGTGAGACCCAGGTTGTGCAAACTCTAATGTGAACCTTAACCCCTTAAAATGATGAACTACTCCATATTTCTCTCTCACTTGTCCTATTATGTATTGGATGTATGATGTGAAAGTATGTGATCATTTCTTAGAGATAAATCCCTTAAGACAAGGAATAGAGGTCTCATTGAGGATTCAAATGCCCCATTAGCAAAACTATTATATAATTCAGAACAAAATGGCATATGAACCTAGTCAGGGAAAACCCTCTTGAGTTGGAAGAAAACAATACTCAGGAAACCTAATCTAGAAACAAAGTAAGGAAGTATGTTGTCATGTTAAGTTCCTTCAAATCCTTAACAAACTATTAGAACATAACTATAATTAATGTTTTTCCTTGGGAACTGTGATCGTGAGATGTTATTCCATGGGTTAAGTGAAACATGATATTCATTCTAATGTAGATAAACTCTCTCACTATGGATAAAGAACCTAATTTCTTATAATACTTATTTTTTACTAACTCAATTATTAATTTATATATGAATGAAATAAACTTGACCCTAAATCCTTAAATAAAATAAAAAGTTTAAATTCACATCCCTTGGACTTACACTTGTTCCGTTGTGTAACAGAGGTATGATATAAGATCAATACGCATGCCCTTAGGAGAGAATCCTAGGGATAAGACCTAGTAGCCATGTGTGTATGTAAATACCCTTATGTGTAAATAATTATCCTATTAACAAATGAGCGAATTAAACAAGTAATTGATATAATGTAGATGACCCTTATTCAACGAGATACACCATAAGTTAAATGTTAAGAAATATAAAGGAAATATAGAAAAAGGAAAAAGGACTGTATTATTCTCACATTACGACCCTTCCTACAACTTAAGTCAAAGATGGAAACATTATTTTAATAAATGTGTAATCCTAAAATATCGTGTGGTGGGAAGACCTTATCTGTAAGTGTATACTGTAGTTGAATTGTTATGTTGTGCCTTATAAAAAATGTTCATGATGTGTGTCACATGTTTTCATGTTATCTCTGTGGATTAATGTAATGCAAACATAGCATGTGTTGTGTGTAGTCCTAAGTGATCTCCTCTAGTGTCATGTGTACTACAATGTAAGTCAAAAAAATTTATTCTTGGTATTTTTATTGTTGTAACTGTGTCTGGAAAATGTGGGCATTACAATTTCATGAGGTTATTGATGCGGCCTTGAGGCCAAAGAAGAATTGTTGTTTGTGATTACAGGAAAATGATATCACTATACATCAGAAGGAGCTAGGGGACCAACACTAGAATAATGTTGGGTGTTTAAAATGAGGCCAATTCGAAAGATTGTGTTCTATGTGTGTGTTGTTTAATTGTATTGTTTGGTTAGGAGGTTTCCCATGGGGAGTGGCTGTTATCTCTCGAAAGTGCACCCTGTAGAGAGATGGCTACAGGTTTTCGTAGATTGCACAATTGATCTCTCTTTTTCGTAGATACAATGGAAACACCTCAGGTCTGTGGGTATACCTATTTTGAGGTGAGTCTCTGTATCAAGGCCGGTTCCTTGTTGGTGTATCCTAAACTTATTATGGGGTTAAAGAGTAAAATATGACTTTAAAGTAATTAAAACTAAGGTGATACACCAAATTTTTATGAGGAGTTTTGACTGAGTATATGCACAATTTCTATGAGAAGGATTCTTGATGCACGAGCCAACAATTTACTGTAAAATATTTAAGGGAAAACACTTGGTGATACTAAGGGAAAATCACAACAGTACTAATAAGTTAATATGCACATTAAAATAAAACAGAAAATATTGAATTTGTAGCAGGGTAAGATGATTGATCAGAGAATTTGCATTCACAAGACTAATAGAAACATACACAAAACTGCAAATAATTGGAAAGGTAGAAAATACTTCACACACAGAAGGAAAAACTGGCAAAAATTGCTTCAGTACTCCTTTATCCAAAAATTCCTCCAGAAGTTTTTTTTTTGTGCTTTGCAAAGGCACACAATATATAGCAAAAATAAAATTCACCCTCTTCCTAAAAATAGCCTAAGGCTTGTACTCAGCCCATGCATCCTATTTTTATCCTTTATTTAATAATAGATAAAGGAATAAAAATAGAGCATGCAATTACAAATAGGCATTAATAGCCTTGATTACAATTGGTCAACTGAAGTTGACTGATATATTTTTAAGAAAGAGAAGGATGAATAATTTTCTAAAAATAAGATTGCTTGCTAGGCAAGTCTCTCTCCATGAACATGCAACTCTGTCTTTTTCTCTATTTTGTCCTGGTTGTGAAGGCATGCAAAAATACAACTCCCTATTTGTGAGTAAAAATAATTACATTAATTGTAATACTTTGCAAAATAATTCATCCAAATATCAATCCTTATTGGGACCACCTTTTTCTCTGATGTTGACACTTATTCTATTTTCTAGTGATCACATGGATAACATGTTGCAGATCATCTTCAACTCCTTGGTGTGGGGACCACCTTCACTTTACCAGGTTTGGCCACCTTCGTGGACTTAGCATACTATGGTTTTAAAATAATACAAGGGCACTTGTAATAGTTACTACCATACTCAGCCACCGTTGATTATTTACCATGACCATACTACATAGTCTGCCACCTTATAGTTGTCAGCCTTGGCATATTTCAAAATTCACCTTTTCGGTGATAAACATGTATGATGGCATTTTGCATTATTTGGAAATGACTATAGTTTGGACTTTGAAAGTCAATGAAATGATTTATTCGATGGACATGTGGGTTGTCCCCTTCTCCACGGTGACTCACCCCTTGGTAACTTGGTCGGTGGCATTATGTAACTCAAGTTGAGTTTGCTTTGATATTTTTGATCATCCTGGGCCATCGATCTATGTCCTTTTTCATCTTCGGCTATCGATTTTGAACTTGTGCTTTAGGAGTTTCAACCATGGAGGCTTGGGCTTGTGGGGATTTATTGGAAATTTTAACCCTTTTGCAAAAGTTTCAAACTCAAGGAGAACCACCTAGCCTCTGAACTTTTGTTGTAATGGTGACACATGTACTATGCGGACTTTTTGGCATATGGAGGAAATTTTGAAACTTTGTAAAATTTGAAAAATATAAGTCAGTCAATCAACTGCCATTCCACCTAGACTACTTTTGCATCAATCTTGATGATCAATTTGTGAGCATTAATCTCTGTACCTGTCAATTTTTTATCGTTGATCTCGAAGGCATGATTAGGGTTTCTGACTGTGCATTGAATGTGGTTTTAATAGCTCAAACCATGGTTTGCTTTGGACTTGGAGATTGATTCTTAGCCCTTGATCCTTGCACAACTTGATCTTTAGACATTGATTATCTAACTATGGTTGAGTTTCATAAACTCACCCCTTGGGTTTGCATGGTAAAGGGTAACTTCGACCCTAATAATCTTTTCATTTGGATTTTTGGTTCCTCGAGTGAAGCAATGGAAAAAAATTCAAAAACCATTGTTTGATCTGTAAAGCTTGTTGAGCGTTTATGGGAGTGCCATTGTTGATTATTCTATACTCGGCTCTTTGTAAAAATGGTTCCCCAAATTTTTTGCTTCTTCTGAGTGATTTTTCTGTAATAATGCTGCCATTGTTTAGTGTTTTCAAGCTCAATTTTGTATTGGCCTGCCATGGTTGTTCTCTTAGAGCTCAACCTTTCTGAAGATTTGTTGGTCCGTTCATTTTAATTCGAGCTCCTGTAAACTTCTTTGGGTGTTTGATTTTCTACTCTGAATCCAAGCTCTATGAGAATTCTGTAATAATAGCTTCTATTGACCGATTGAGCTCCGTTCTCCCTTTCTTTGCATCACTGTTTGATGAAGTCGGTAATTTTTCGACCTTGAAGTTTTCGCTGTTACTTGATCTTGACATTTCGACCTCTGAAACTGATACTCGTTTTATTTTGCATTTCCTCGTGTGATCTATTGGATGACTCTGGTCATTTTTTATTGAACTCCTTTCAGGTTTGGTCCTTTTAGTTATGAGCTCGATGATATCTCAAGGGTTTTCTCCACTTCGATTTAACCAGTAAGTTTTTTTACTTCTTTCTCTGACTTGGTTCATCGTGGTTTGAGGAAAACATTCTTTTTACTGTAACTTCTCTTTTGTGCCTCAAATTGGTACACTCTTCCTCAGCTATTCATTTAAATATGGGTTACTTCGGCCTTGACTATTTCTGAAATCCCTGGCATCAATTTTTTATTCTAGAGAATCTATTCTGTTATGATTCATTGTTCAGAATCAACTTATTTCTTTGAAAAATCTATAGCACCCCTTTGAGAGTACTTGATTTAACCCTTTTCAATCTGAGATCACTTGAGCATTGAAAACTTCCCATGGGATGAGTGCTTGAATGCAATTGGTTTTTTCGTACTGTAACTTTTACAATATTGGTGGTTTTTTGTACTATACAAGCTTGACTTGTTCCTGTGAATGGATCTTGCTGATAAGGTCACACTCAAACTGGGTTTGTTTATTTCTTGAATGTATTCTACCAACACTTATTTATCATTGAGTTACAATGCATGCCTTGATATGTAACCTATCAACTTTATATGGATGTCAGATTACCACCATATATGAGACCTGGGTTGTTTCGTTGTCCTACCTGTAGAAGGGTTCATGTGATGGAATTTCTTTCTTCATTGTGATCTCTTCAATATTCTGACTGAACATTGATTATTCTAGGCTTCATAAGGTTGAATGGTGTTGAAACACCACTAACTGAAATGGGTTGCTTATACATCTCTTTCTTCAGTTCACCTTTAAAATGCTAATTTGTATCCTGAAGTTACACTTATACTCTTTGATCCCTGCAATAGTTTTCAAGCAATTCTTTACCTTTTTCTGATATCATTGTCAGGCATAAGCCTTGATCTAGATACTGTAATCTGTTAACTTTTACTGCATTCCTTTTATGTTTCAATACTTTTCATTGAGCTTAAATACAACTTTCTATGTATGTTGAAAAATTTTAAATGTTTATATTCATGGCGAAGCCCTTGACAAATTTTTCCAGAATTCTCTCTTCCATCCATTTCAAGCTATAATAGTTGTATTTTTTGTTCAAATAGTTCCTTTAAGCATGTAGTATTTAAAAGAAGTATGATGGAATGTTGTAAATGTCCATTTTACATGGTGAAGCCCTGTCAAAATTTTCCAAGAATTCCTTTTCTTTGACTAAAATCTTGAAAATGTACCTTGTTTCTACAAGTATATACTTTGTTCTATAGTAATGTGATTCTCTTCCATTTGTAGGAAATATCTAAGTTTCAGTTACATTGGTCTTCCTTTACATCATGTATATGATTCTTTCTTCTTGGCTGCAACCTGTACTTGCACACTTAAGAAAATAGTTAGAAGATACTTAGGATTTTTTGGCCTCTCTTATGTCCATGTTTTATTCTTTTCTCTTCTCTTTCTTCATTCCTTCTGAGTGAATAAAGAATGTATGCAGTCTGATATTTAATTAAATTATATCTCTTGTTTGAAAATATTCATATGCACAAACTAGGATAGTGTAAGAATATTATTTGATCCCTGAGCTCGTAACTGATAGTTATCCTTTTCTTCTTTTCAGTTATAGTGGCTTATGTAATGTAGATGAAGAAGAGGATGGAAATGGATATGTTTTCAATCAAATAAATAAACCCCAAGGCAATGATTGGTTCACTCATACTCCTTTACTTTCTCTTTCATGCACATGTACCTTTTATTTTAGTAGTTGTACTTTACTTTTCAGTCACATCACACGGCTTGTGTGGGAAACATTTGACCTTCCTTGAGAATAAAACATTGAATTTTGAAAATGAGTTATGTATTCCCTTCTACATTCTAGCTTCTTTGTATGGATTGTATAATGAACTAAACTGTTAGGAAATAAGAGATAAAATATGCAGAATAATCCCTCATAGAATCGCAACAGTAGAAACTAATATGCAGAACTTATTACAGATCTCAAATAAAATTGCAGAATAAAATAACACAACACAAAGAGACAGTATTTAACGTGGTTCACCCAATTTGGGCTACATCCACCAAAAATCACTTGCTCAGATTTTATTACAAGCCATCGCTCTCTCAATACAATACCCAGATCCGTTTGGAGCTATGCTCAACAAACTCTACAGAATTCATAGCCAAATTCAAAACACATCTACAATACATTTGCTTGTACATCTATCATATGCATAAGACCATATAAATAGGCAACTACTTAAGAAGTTTTACAAAACCGTGGGTATCAGAACCATGGGCAAAACCCGTCCCATAAACCTATGGGTAAAAAAACTCACCCATATGAGAAAAGCATGTTTCCCAATATGTCAGGTGCATTTTTCGAGGCCAAAAAATTTTACGCCGGCGAGGATACATGAAAAGTGTACAGTACTCTTAGTGTACAGTCTTCAACACTTTCACACATGAAAACAGGCTCCACAACCTAACAATCTCCCACTTGGAGACTAGTTTTCCTCTGAGCAAGCTTCTCAACTCTTCACTAGTTTCTGTGAAGACCAACCAAAGCTGAACACAACTTCATTTTTTCCCTTGTGACCACCTTGGTCATCATGTCTGTAGGATTTTGACTAGTATGAATCTTCTCCAAATTCTCTTCCTCCAAAGCTGTCCTAAAGAAATGGTACCTTAACTGTATATGCTTTGTCCTAGAGTGGAAAGCAGAGTTCTTAGCTAGGTGTATAGCACTCTGACTATCACTATGCAGCTTACATTCCTCCTTCTTATGCCCCAACTCCTCAAGCAATTGTTATAACCAAATCCTCTCTTTGCTTGCCTCTGTAGCAGCAACATACTCAGCCTCCGTAGTTGACAAAGCCACCAGCTTCTGTAGTCGTGAAATCCAGCTCACTGCTATCCCACCTACAGTGTAAATATAACCTGTCGTGCTCCTCCTGCTATCTATATCTCCAGCCATGTCTGAATCTACATAACCACGTAAAGTGGTGTCTGATCCACTGTAGCACAAAACTGTCCCCATGGTCCCTCTCAAATACCGAAGGATCCACTTTACTGCTTTACAATGCTCTTTACCTGGATCACTCATAAATCTACTCATAGCTCCCACTGCATGGGCAATATCAGGCCTAGTGCACACTATAGCATACATCAAACTGCCAACTGCTGATGAGTAAGGTACTTTGGACATTTGGTTCCTCTCCTACTCTGTCTTGGGACACTTCTCCTTTGATAACTTGAAATGGCCTGCCAAAGGAGTCCCAACCGGTTTAGCATCCTGCATATTAAACCTCTCCAAGACCTTCTTAATGTACTCTTCCTGAGATAAAGTCAGCTTCCGTTCCTTCCTATCCTGAGATATCCTCATACCAAGGATTTGTTTGGCTGCACCCAAATCCTTCATAGCAAAGGATTCACTTAGCCGCTTATTGAGTACTTTTATTTCCTGCATGTTTTTACCTGCAACCAGCATGTCATCAACATACAAACACAGGATAATATAACTTCCATCCTCAAATTTCTTTGTATACACACAATGGTCAGAATGACATCTGATATAACCTTGCTCCATCATGAAGCTATCAAATTTCTTATACCATTGACGTGGAGCTTGTTTCAAGCCATACAAGCTCTTCTTCAGTTTGCACAACATCTCCTCTTTACCTTTGACCTCATAGCCCTCTAGTTGCTGCATATATAGTTCCTCCTCCAAATCACCATGGAGAAATGCAAGTCTTTACATCAAGTTTTTCTAAGTGCAAGTATTTTTCTGTAACTATTCCTAGAACAGTTCTAATAGAAGTCATTTTTACTACAGGAGAAAATATCTCATCAAAATCTATACCTTTTTTCTGTGTAAACCCCTTGACCACCAACCGAGCCTTGTATCTTTTCTTACCTCCTTCTTCCTCTTTGACTCTGAACACCCTCTTGCTCTGTAATGCTCTTTTTCCTTCGGGTAGCTTTACCAAATCCCATGTTTGCTTCTCCATGAGAGCCTAATGCTCCTCATCCATGGCTTGCTCCCACTTCTTCCTGGCATCTACCTGCATTGCTTCATCAAAGCTCTCTTGTTCTCCACTATCAGTGAGTAATAAATAATAAAGAGAAGGAGAAAAACGTTCAAGTTCTCTTCTTACCCTAGAAGACCTCCTCAATATAGGAGTTTGGGGTTCCTGTTGAGGGGGTTCCTAAACTGATTCATGTGTCACTTTCCCATCTGGAAGATCCTCTACCGCTGCATATTCTTGCTTGGATTCTTCCCTGTTTTCCTACAACTGCTGCTTATACATGACTTTCTCATTAAAGACCACATCCCTAGATCGAATGATTTTCTTTTCCTTAATACTCCAACATTTATATCCAAAGTCATCACCGCCATAACCAATGAAAGTACATTTTTTCTGATTTAGCCTCTAGCTTGGTCCTATCATCCTTGTCTATATGAAAAAACACCTCACATCCAAAGACTCTAAGAAATGAATAATCAACTTTCTTACCATACCAAGACTCCTCAGGTATGCCTCCATCCAAGGAAATTGAGGGTCCTTTGTTTATCAAGTACACAGCTGTGCTCACTACTTCTGCCCAAAAAGAAAGAGGCAGTCCTGCATGTAACCTCATGCTCCTAGCACGTTCAATTATTGTTTTGTTCATCCTTTCCGATACCCCATTCTGTTGCGGAGTTCCTGGAACCGTCTTTTTCCTATAGATTCCATTCTTAGAACAGTAATCATCAAATTCATTGCTGCAATACTCCCCTCCATTATCTGACCTGAGACATTTTAGCTTAAGACCTGTTTCATTCTCTACCAAGGCTTTCCATTTAACAAAAGTGTCAAATACATCATATTTGTTTCTAATACAATAAACCCAAACTTTCCTTGTTGCATCATCAATAAAGGTGACATAATAACTTGAACCCCCAAGAGATGATACCTGAGCCGGTCCCCACACATCAGAATGTACCAACTCTAACTTACTCTCTTTCTTTGTAGGTCCAACCTTGAGAAACCTTACTCACTTTTGTTTCCCATATATACAGTTCTCACAGAAATCCAAACCTGTTTCTGTATATCCAGGAAAATTCTTCTTTATGATGTCCATGCCCTTATGGCTCATATGACCAAGCCTATAGTGCCATAATGTTGTATCTGCATCTGAAGCTACAAGATTACAATCATTAGTACTATCAGTGGTTAAATACAAGGTTCCAACCTTCTTACCTCTTGCCACCACAAGAGCACCCTTGATAACCTTCCAAGAGTCAACTGTAAATATCACAATACAACCATCAGTTCCCAATTACCCCACCGATATCAAATTTCTCCTTAATGTAGGCACATGTCTGATATCCTTCAATAGCCATGTATTCCCATTCTGCATCTTAACCTGAACAGAACCTTTTCCAACTATACTGCAAGGCTCATCATCACCAAGAAAAACAAGCCCAAAATCCCCTTGAACATAATCAACAAAATAATGCCTATGTGGAGTAGCATGAAAAGAAGCCCCTAAATCTAAAACCCAAGATTCAGTAATATTATGCAAAGAAAGAATCAAAGCATCCTGGCATACATTACCCGATGCCACATTTTCCTCCCTTTTTTCTTCATGTTGTTTCTTCTTATCCTGAAGCTCCCAACAGTCCTTCTTTGCATGCCTAGGCTTTCCACAATTCTAGCATACAATCTTGTTCTTGGATTTTGACCTTGTGCAAAATCTTTTGATTTTCCACGGTTTCCTCTATTCTTCTGTCTCCCTCTAGTTTCCACTGTCAAAGCATTCCCTGAAGTAGAAGATTCCCCGGAGCTTTTTCTTCGCATTTCCTTGCTTAGAATCACCCCTACAACATCCTCAAACTTCAACTTCGAGTTAGCTGGAAATGAGTTACTTACAGCCATTACCAGGCTATTCCAACTCTCAGGTAAAGAGCACAAAATTAATAAAGCCCTAACTTCTTCATCAAATTCTATTGTAACCGAAGCTAGCATATTCACAACCGTATTGAAATCATTTAAATGATCTGCTACTAAACTATTCTCATACATCTTCATATTAAACAACTTTTTCATTAAAAATATCTTGTTAGAGGTAGAGGGTTTTTCATAAAACTTCCCTAATGCATCCATTAGATATTTTTTAGTCTTTTTCTTTAAAACATTACATAATACCAAAGATGTAAGACATAGCCGGATCATTCTAAGTGCCTTCCTATCCAGTAAATCCCATTCCACATCTGTCATACCTCGAGGGTTTGTTCACCTTCTCAGACAACGGAATATAAAGATCCTTCTGATAAAGGTAATCTTCCATCTGCATCTTCCAAAGACAGAAATTCTGCCCGTTGAATTTATCAACCCTAGATATTCCTTCATCTGCCATAGCTCCCACTAAAGCTAAAAACTTTCCCTACGATTCAACACTTCAGCAAACCAAACCAGGCTCTGATACCAATTGTTAGGAAATAAGAGATAAAATATGTGGGATAATCCCTCATAGAATCGCAACAGTAGAAACTAATATGCAGAACTTATTACAGATCTCAAATAAAATTGCAGAATAAAATAACAAAACAAAAAGAGACAGTATTTAACGTGGTTCAACCCAATTTGGGCTACGTCCACCAAAAATCACTTGCTCATATTTTATTACAAGCCACCGCTCTCTCAATACAATACCTAGATCCGTTTGGAGCTATGCTCAACAAACTCTATAGAATTCACAGCCGAATTCAAAACACATCTGTAATACATTTGCTTGTACATCTATCATATGCATAAGACCATATAAATAGGCAATTGCTTAAGCATTTTTACAGAACCGTGGGTATCAAAACCATGGGAAAAACCCGTCCCATAAACCTATGGGTCAAAAAACTCGCCCATATGAGAAAAACACATTTCCCGATATGTTGGGTGCATTTTTCGAGCACAAAAAATTTTACGCCTAAAAAAATTTACATGAAAAGTGTACAGTACTCTTAGTGTACAGTCATTAACACTTTCACACATGAAAACAGGCTCCACAACCTAACATAAACAACTCAGTAACATAATTGAATGTCTTAATCATGAAGGAAAGACACATTGATTAAAACTTGTAACATTTAGTAATGAACTTTGATTTTATGCAATTTGCACTTATGTTTGATGTCCCAAAACTCAACACTTCACCTACTCTGTAATTTTTCATCTTCATCAAGATAACATAGCTATCCTTCAGGGCCTTTGTGTTCTTTTGCTGAAGATGGCATGCAATTACAGATTATGTGATCTGTTATGTTTTGTAACAGCACACATAACTGTAGATTTCATTTAATCTTGTAATTAATTCAACAGTAACAAATGATATATCAAAAATTCCTTAGCTTAGGTATACTTCACCCATGACTTTCATCGTAAGGACCAAGTTTTGAGTTACCCATTTTTGCACAAATGCAAAAATTGTCAATATTTCTGGCGATCTTGTGGGAAAAGCTTCCTGCTAGCTTAAAGACTAGTGCCTTGCTCTTGTCCATTAGGTATGGAGTCCAAACATGTAACCAGACTTTGCCTTTTCTGAAAGGTCCAGCCCTTCCAAAATAGAACTAAAACTTGGAAAGGATCTTGGGAACTAGATCACGTGCATGAATGCACTTATTGAATTGAAAAATGATGCAATGTGTAGAAACTACACTTATTAATGGAAAATCCTAATCTAACAGTCACTGTAATATTTTCAATAATAGTTTTTGAGAAACATACCATTCATAGGCATGGGAAGTTCCTTTCCATTCAGCTTTGAAAGTTGAAAAGCATTGTGTTTCTTTGCAAGCTGAAATCATGTAAGGACCACTCCAGAGTGTATCAAACTTTGAGTGTCTTCCTGGCTTTGCACGATCAGCATCCCACTTTAACATAATATATCCTTCATTTAAGACTCTAAATTTGGCTTTCTTATCAAAATTATTCTTCATTTGTTTTCTGATTCTTTTCCATATTTAAATGGGCTTGATCTCTTAGATTTTGTAATTCCATTAACTCTGCGTAATGAACCTATAATGGTTCATTCTCAAGCAGCTCCATTTGATGCAACAAGTCCAATGCAAATAATTCAACTAAAATAAGGCATTCTTGCTTCTTTTCCGTACACAAGTTTTTATGGTGAATTGCAAACTGATCTTTTAGGAGTGACTCTATCAGCGCAAAGTTTTGAATTAAACATCAGGTACCAAGCTCTTTGATTATCCTTGATGTATTCTTCTGATGATACTTAATAGATTCTTGTTAGTAGTCTCAGCTAAGCCATTACCTTGTGGGTAATAATTAGATGAAGAACTCAAATAAATTCCATGGTTGACATCCCAATCTATTATCTTAGCACCAAGGAAAAGCTAAAGCATTATCTGATATGATAGTTGCTGGAACACCAAATCTACAAATTATTCCTTCATAAAAGGATAGTATTGAAGTTTCATTAGCATCCTTCAAGGCTATTGCTTCAGTCCATCGTGTAAAATAATCTGTAGCAGTTAAGATCCACTTGTGTCCTTGTGATGATGGTGGGTTTATCATGCCAATAAAGTCAAGACCCCACTGCATAAAAGGTTGATCAACTGAAATAGGCTGCAAAGGCAAGCGAAGCTAGACTTTCTTTTCCAACAAAGAAAGCACATTTTTTACACTTCTTGATCCATTCAAAACAGTCCTTGAATATGCTAGGCCAATAGTAACCAGATTTCATAATTTTTAAGGCTGTGGTACATGCTGAGAAGTGACCTCCTGCATGTCCTTCATGGAATTCTAACAATATTTTCTGAATTTTATCATAGTCAACACATCGCAGCAATATTCCATTTATATCTCTTTTGAACAACATATTATCAATGAAGATATAAGGTACAACTTGTAATCTGAAATATCTTCTTTTATTCTTGTCCATACCTTCTGGATAGGTGCCATGATGTAGATAATTAACCAAATTAGTCATCCATCTTGATTCCTGAAACTCTTGAGTGAGCTCAGGCTGCTGATTTTCTGGTTAAACCATGATTTCTGATTGTTGATACGTAATTTCAGCATGCTGTTTTGAATCATCTGGTTCTCATAACTTGTTGTTTTTCCATATCAACAATTAGATGTTCACATAAACCTTTCCCTCAAACCATGTCTTAGCAACCTGAATATCAACATCATACTCCATGACCTTTGTTATCCAGTTTGCTCTTTTCTCATTCAACTCCTTATTTAGTAAGAATGCTTTCACACTTGGATGAGAAACAAGAACATGGATTTTATTGTTTGAAATCATATACTTGAAATTATTTAGTCCTCTAACTACTGAAAGTATCTACTTTTCAACGAATGTGTACCTTGTTTCGTAATCATGCAAGCTCTGTCCGAAGAAAGTAATAGGACCTGCTCAATATTTTCATCATTGACCTGAGTTAATATGGCTGAGATTGTTTCAGCTCCTGCAAGTGCATACATTGTAAAATATTTATCAAAATTTGGATTTGCAATAGTAGGAGCTTGAGAGATAGCTTGTTTTGATTGCTTCAAAACCTTCTCTCCCTTCTGGTCTAAGAGAAACTTTTCTCTTTCTTTAGCATAGTTGTGAGTGGTTTAACCAATGCTGCAAAATCTGGAACAAATCTTCTAACAAAGTTGATTTTTCCAAGAAAACTTTGTAATTCCTTCTTATGATGGGGCAATGATAGTTGTGATATGGCTTCGATCCTGAAAGGATCAATTGCTAAACTTTCTTAGAAACAATATGACCAAGTAGCTTGCCTTGATGTACTGAAAAGATAGACTTTCAGTGGATTCAAGGATATTCCAAATTACCTGCACAACTGAAAAGTCATATGCCTTAAATGCATTAGATGTTCTTCAGAATCTTTTGAAAATATAGTAACATCATCTAAATAAACAAGGATGCATTTATTTAACAAGCTGCGAAAATCCATGTCCATTGCACGTTGAAACGTTGCACCAGCATTTGAAAGACCAAAAGACATCCTTTTGTAAGCATAGGTACCCCACTTAGTGGTAAAGATTGTTTTATATCTATCTTCTTCTCAGACTAAAATCTGATTATATCCATTGTAACCATCTAGAAGAGATAGTCTATCTAAACCTGAGACTGTTCTCAAAATATGATCCATATTTGGTAGTGGGTAATGATCTTTTAATGAAGCTTTGTTGAGGTCTCTAAAATCCACACATAATCTGATTTCTCCATTCTTCTTCCTAACAGGAACAAGATTGGCTACCCAACTTGAATGCTTAACTAGAAAGATAATACCTGATTCAATCAACTTAGATAATTCTTTCCTCATCAGAGGCTCTATTTTGGGATTTACAGGCCTCTGTTTCTATCTAATAGGTTTAGAATTTGGTTGTAACTCAATTGTATGTTGTGCTAAACTGGGATCAAATCCTTTCAGATCTTGGTATTTCCAAGCAAAAACATCTTTAAACTCTTTGCAAAGATTAATAAATGATTGTACTTTTCAGTTAAGGAACATACCTTTCCAAGAAATATACTTTTTCCCTTCATCAACCGATATTTCTTCGTAATTATCAGCGTGAGTTGACATTTTAGTCTTGACTTTTCTTAACTGATCGTCAGTGTTGAAGATGTCTTCTAATGTGACCAGACCTCGAGGCAGTTTATTTGTCTTCAACTGAACAATCTAGTCACCATATAAGTGTTGTAATTTATCCTGATTAACTACAGAAAACTAGCTTCTTGCTGCAAAAACCTATAGATTTGATCATCACTTTCAAAAACTTGCCAATTTGAATCATTATCAGGTACTGAGGGCCTAACAATTAACTTTATATGAGGCTAGATTTTGTTATTTTCAATATGTTCTAGCACTTCAAAACTAGCCCCAACTACTGCAAGTCTGTTTGCATGCTTGTTTTCAGCTCTAGGAATAGACTGAATATTAATAGCATCGAAATCTTCCATTAAGTCTGAAACTCTATGTCTGTAAGACTTCATTAATGGATTCTTACAAACATTGAAATTTTTTACTTGATTAATAACCAACTTAGAGTCACCAAAAAATATGTAGCATGCTGATACCTTTCTTTCTGCCCAAAGTAAGCCATAAATTAATGCTTCATATTCAGCTACATTGCAAGTACATGAAAATTGGAGACTCAAAGATGAGAAATACCTTTCGTTCATTGGGGAAGTGAGCATCAGACCTACTCCCTATCCTTTCTTGTTCTTAGCTCCATCGAAATGAAGCTTCCAAATCCCTTCTGTTGAATCTTCTATTTTGGACAGTAAGGGAAGTGGTGTATTTTCTTCATGCATACAATACACACCAAACAAGTGTTCTTCAACTTCCTTAAAAGGATCATGAGCATGTTCTTCCACTATCTTTTCATCCATAAACATGTTAGAAACACCATCTAATGTTGAAACATGAGCTACCTCATCAAAATCAGACTGATCTAGGGCTGAATAATTAGCCACTACATTTGAAGAGTGAGGCTCAATGTGAAATCTTGCCAATGGCTTTGAATTGATAGTAACTTTGGTACCATAATGAGTAGTGAAAAATAAGGACCAATCTGAAGAGAGATAACCTCCTATTTTTTGTTGTGAAGTCTCTAGATAAGCATAAGGAAAAGTATGGAGGTAAATCCACAACAGTAACATCTTGCAGAATAGAAACATTTAGGCAAGCATGTAACATCACTTCTAAATTTTTGATTATACCAACTGTATTAGTTGCAGTTCCATCAAGCTGTAAGACACTCCTTTTTGTAGGCTCATACTACAAACCCAATTTTTCTACAATCACTTTTGGCATAACTGTGCTACTTGCACCACTATCCACCATGCAATTATGAACTAGATGTTCACCAATAATCAGTGATAAATAAAATGGTGGTGGTTTCTTGATATCATGAGCATTCAGAACCTTTCTGAACCATCCACTTAACTTCTTTAATGTGGTCTTGTTCAAACATTCCAAGGACCATGTCTATCTTCTGAACTTCCTTTTCTGTTGTATTTGAAGAAATCTACAGCTTAGCTAGTTCATGAGAGAGTAAATCTTGTTGTCCAGGAATACTTAGAGCATCCCACATTGAGATGTTAACATTATGCTTTTTCATTACATCAACAATGTTAAAAGAAGCAATAGTTTTAGAGACAGATTCAACTGTCTTAGAGTAGGCCTTAGTGAAAACTGATTCTGCTTCAGCTGCCTTGGATATCTGAGGTATAAACAGTCTTCTTGGATCAGGTTGTAGCTTGTCTTTGATGGCCTCTATCAACTGGAACACTTGTTTGTTTTTTGAGGAACAACAGGGTTGTTGGTTGAATTTGGAACTATAGATGTTGTCTTATCAGTGACAGTAGGTAGGATAGGCCTATTTTGTTGTTTTTGACTTTCAGCAGCTTTCCCTTGAGCCCTAGTAGTGACTACAATGAAATCCTCCTCATTAAAATTGACTAAATTATGTTCAGGTGCTTTCTGAACATGAGTTTCTTGCTGCCCACCCTCTATTTGAGGCATGAACAATGTTTCAGATTGAGGTTGTGTAACAAGATTCAGATTCAGAAAAGTATTTGGGCAAGTTGCAACTGAATGAGGTTGATTGCAAGGTTGACACCACTCTTCTGTAGCCATATTAACTGGGACTAAAGCGTTAGATGAACTAGGAGCCTTTGGGTCAAACTGCCTTTGCTGGTAAGGCTGCCTATAATTTTGATTTTGTTGATAGGGCTGCCTATTTTGCCTGATTTTGTTGATTTTGCTGATAAGGAGCCTGATAGGGTCTACTAGGTAATGCAATTCTATTCTCAATCGAAGTCAATTTATTTCCCATAGTTTACAAAGCTTTAAATACATCATCTGATGGAGCTACAACAGTAGGTTCTATGATTGTAATAGCTGAGGAATAGGTGTTAAATCTTCAAAAATGGTATTGAAGGCCTTGGTGCTAATATTTCCAGCTTGAATAAGACTATTTTCAGCTCGGATAGCAATATCATAAGCATCTGGAAGTGTCTCTCCCCCCATTGACTGAATCATAGTTGAGATATCACTGTTTAATGCCCTAAGATAATAAAGGAAAGCATGATCAGCTTGAGGCTTGACACTTGCTATGGAATTCTTTCCCAAGTTCTGGAAAAATGGATATTGAAACTGGACATAAACTCATTGGGAGCTCTTTTAATAGTAGACAACTATTCAATGAGAGACAAATGATCTGAATTATCCTGGAACTGTTTCAGAAATTTTTCACCTAAGTTATCCCAAGTTCTTATGCTTCCAATTTCTAGGTTTCTATACCATTGCAAGGCCTTCCCTTTAAAAGATGCAACTAAAAGTCTTAAAACTACGTCTTCATGAGTGATGTTATGGACTGCACATAGGGCTGCAACATCTTTGATATGTTCAGTAGGTGTAACCTAATTTTCACCCATGAATGATGGACAAACTTTTCATGGCAGCATTAGGAATGTCATGGTAAACTGGGATTACTAATGGACTGCCATTAGTAAAGGTTACAAAATTCCTTGGTGGTTGAATAGCCATTTGAAAAAATGGGATGTTAATAGAATAAATTGATACGTGGTGAAGGAATATTAGGAGGAGGGTTATCAAAACCAGGTCTATTATAAGGTAAAGTATTACCAACTCTTCTCCTTCTAGCAGAATTCAAAGGTAAAGAAACAAACTTAGAAGGAATTCCTCTTACCGATGATCTTGTAGTCACTTTAGGCATGGAACATGTTGCAATACTGGTCTAAAATCAGCTCTGTGGAGTCGCCAAAAGATCTTCAAATCTTTAAAATAAATTTCTGCAACTTGCTCCCAAAAGTGACTTTGTAACTGCTATAAATCTGTTGTAGATCTATTGTAGAATTTGTAACTTGCATGCAGATCTGATTCGTGGTCCCACCTGGGCATGCCAAAAACTATTATCTCTTCGAAAGTGCACCCTGTAGAGAGATGGTTATAGGTTTTCTAAGCTTGCACAATTGATCTCTCTCTTTCATAGATACAATGGAAACACCTCAGGTCTGTGGGTATACCTATTTTGAGGTGAGTCTCGGTATCAAGGTCGGTTCCTTGTTGGTGTATCCTAAACTGATTTCTGGGAGTTTGAGAGTAAAAGATGACTGTAAAATAAATAAAACTGAGGTGATACACCAAATTTATGTGAGGGCTTTGACTGAGTATATGCACAATTGATATGTGAAGGATTCTTGATGCACGAGCCAACAGTTTACTGTAGAATATTTAAGGGAAAACACTTGGTGATACTGAGGGAAAATCACAACAGTACTAATAAGTTAACATGCACATTAAAATTAAGCAAAAAATACTGAATTTACAGCAGGGTAAGATGATTGATCAGGGAATTTGCATTCACAAGACTAATAGAAACATACACAAGACTGCAAATAATTGGAAAGGCAAAAATACTTCACACATAGAAGGAAAAACTGGCAAAAATTGCTTCAGTACTCCTATATCCAAAAATTCCTCCAGAATTTCTCCTTGTGCTTTGCAAAGGCACACAATATATAGCAAAAATAAAATTCACCCTCTTCTTAAAAATAGCCTAAGGCTTGTACTCACCCATACATTCTATTTTTATCCTTTATTTAATAATAGATAAAGGAATAAAAATAGAGCATGCAATTACAAATAGGCATTAATAGCCTTGATTACAATTGGTCAACTGAAGTTGATTGATCTATTTTTAAGAAAGAGAAGGATGAATAATTTGCTAAAAATAAGATTACTTGCTAGGCAAGTCTCTCTCCATGAACATGCAACTCTGTCTTCTTCTCTATTATGTCCTATTGTGAAGGCATGCAAAAATACAACTCCCTATTTGTGAGTAAAATAATTACATTAATTGCAATACTTTGCAAAATAATTCATCCAAATATCAGTCCTGATTGGGACCACCTTTGTCTCTGATGTTGACACTCATTCTATTTTCTAGTGATCACATGGATAACACTTGCAACTCACTTCAACTCCTTGGAATGGGGACCACCTTTAGTTTACCAAGTTTAGCCACCTTCTGTGGACTTAGCATACTATGGTTTTTTTAGATACACGTGGGCACTTTGTAATAGTTACCTACCATACTCTGCCACCTTTGATTATTTACCATGACCATACTATAGTCTGCCACCTTATAGTTGTATGGCCTTGATATATAATTTAGAAATTCACCTTTTCGGTGATCATTGGGTATACTTTGGTCGGCATTTTTCATTATTTGGAAATGCACTATGGTTGGACTTTGAAATTCATTGCAATGTTTTATTTGATTGGTGATGTGGGTTGTCCCCTTCTCCATGGTGACTCACCCCTTGGTAACTTGTCGGTGGATTTGATATTTGTTGATTGTTCTGGGATTTTGATCTTTGTATCTATTTTCATTGTCGGCTGTCGATTTGAACCTGTGGTTTAGGTTTCATCCATGGAGGCTCAGGCTTGCAGGAATTTTTTGGAACCTTAGCCTTTTTGTAAAAGTTTCAAACCTTAAAAAATAACCCCCGGCCTCTACTTTTGTTATAATGATGACACACATACTTCTCGGGTCTGCGGGCGAAAGCTTGGAAATTTTAACTTTTACAAAATGTTTCAAAATTAAAGAGAGCTCAACCCCCACTTTTCCACTTCTGTTCTACTGATGACACATACTATGCAGACTTTCAGACCTATGGAGGAAATTTTGACACTTTGTAAAATTTGAAAATTATAAGTCGGTCAATCGAACACCATTTCAACTTGACGAATTTTTCCTTGATCTTGATGATCAATTTATGAGCGTTGATCTCTGTACTTGTATATTTTTTATCGTTGATCTCAAAGGCATGATTAGGGTTTCTGACTGTGCATTGAATGTGGTTTTAATAGCTCGAACCATGGTTTTATTTGGACTTGGAGATCGATTCTCAGCCCTTGATCCTTACATGGCTTGATCTTCAGATGTTGATTATCTGACTATGGTTGAGTTTCATAAACTCACCCCTTGGGTTTGCATGGTAAAGGGTAACTTTGACCCTAATAATCATTTCATTTGGATTTTTGGTTTGTGGGAAAAGCCTGGCAATTTTTTGAAAACCATTGTTTGATCTGTGAAGCTCGTTAAGCATTTATGGGAGTGCATTGTTGATTATTCTATACTTGAATCTTTGTAAAAATGGTTCTCTACATTTTGTGCTTCTTCTGAGTGAGTTTTCTGTAATAATTCCACCATTGTTTAGTGTTTCTGAGCTCAATTTTGTATTGGCCATCATGGTTATTCTCTTGGAGCTCAAGCCTTTCTGAAGATTCATTGGTCGTTCATTTTAACTCGAGCTCTCTGCAACTTCTTTGGGTGTTTGAGTTTCTACTATGAATATGACATCTGTGAGAATTCTTTAATAATGACTATAATTGAACGATTGATCTTGGTTCTCCCTTTCTTTGCATCACTATTTGATGAAGTTGGTAAATTTTCGACCTTGAGTTTTCGCTGTTACTTGATCTTGACATTTCAACCTCTGAAACTGATACTCATTTTCTTTTGCATTTCCTCATGTGATCTATTGGATGACTCTTGTCATTTTCGAGTTGAACTCATTTCATGTTTGGTACTTTTAGTTTTGAGCTATCGATGATATCTCAAGGGTTTTCTCCACTTCGATTTAACCAGTAAGTGTTTTTTTTTACTTCTTTCTCTGACTTGGTTCATCATGGCTTGAGGAAAACATTCTTTTTACTAAAACTTCTCTTTTGTGCCTTGAATTAGTACAATCTTCCTCAACTATTCTTTAAATATGGGTTACTTTGGCCTTGACTATTTCATGAAATCCATGGCATCAATTTTTGTATTCTAGAGAATCTATTTCATTATGATTCTTTGTTCAGAATCAAATTATTTCTTTGAAAATATATAGAACACCTTTGAGAGTACTTGATTTAACCCTTTTCAATAAGAGATCACTTGAACATTGAAAAACTTCCCATGGGATGAGTGCTTGAATGCAATTGGTTTTTTCGTAGTGTAACTTTTGCAATATTGGTGGTTTTCTGTACTATACAAGCTTGACTTGTTTTCGTAAATGGATCTTACTGATAAGGTCACACTCAAATTGGGCTTGTTTATTTCTTGAATGTATTTTTCAAAAACTTATTTATCATTGAGTTGCAATGCATGTCTTGATATGTAACCTATCAACTTTAGATGGATGTTGGATTACCACCATATATGAGACATGGGTTGTTTTATTGTCCTGCCTATAGAATGGTTTATGTGATTGAATTTCTTTCTTCATTGTGATCTCTTTAATATTCTGACTGAACATTGATTATTCTGGGATTCGTAAGGTTGAATGGTGTTGAAACATCACTAACTTAAATGGGTTTCTTATACATCTCTTTCTTAAGTTCACCTCTAAAATGATAATTTGTATCTTGAAGTTGCACTTATACTCTTTGATCCCTGCAATAGTTTTCGAGCAATTCTTTACCTTTTTTTATCTCATTGTCAGGCCCATAAGCCTTGATCTAGATACTGTAACCTATTAATTTTACTACATTCCTTTTATGCTTCAATACTGTGTTTGAGCTTAAATATAGGTTTCTATGTATGCTAAAAAATTTGAAATGTTGATTTTCATGGCAAAGCCCTGGCAAAATTTTTCTATAATTCTCTCTTCCATCCATTTCCAGCTATAGTATTTGTATTTTTTGACTCAAATAGTTCCTTTAAGCATGTAGCAGTTAAAAACAACATGATGGAAAGTTGTAAATGTCCATTTTACATGGCGAAGCCCTATCAAAATTTTCCCAAAATTCCTTTTCTTTGAATTAAATCTGGAAAATGTACCTTATTTGCAAGCATATACTTTGTTTTGTAGTACTGTGATCCTCTTCCATTTGTAGGAAATATCTGATTTTCAGCTACATTGGTCTTCTTTTTCAACATGTATATGATTCTTTCTTCTAGGCTGCAACTTGTACCTGCACACTTAAGAAAATAAGTAGAAGATACTTAGGATTTTTGGCCTCTCTTATGTCCATGTTTTCTTCTTTTCTCTTCTCTTTCTTCATTCATTCTGAGTCAATAAAGCATGTATGCAGTCTAATATTCAAGTAAACTACATCTCGTGTTAGAAAAGATTCACATGCACAAAGTAGGACAATGTAGGAATATGATTTGATCCTTGAGCTCGTAGCTGATAGTTAAATTTTCTTCTTTTCAAGTACATTGGATTCTACAATGAAGATGAAGAAGAAACAAAATATGGAGATGAAGATGATCAATCAAAGAAATAAACCCCAAGGCAATGATGGGTTCACTCATACTCCTTTCCTTTCTCTTTCATGCATGTGTACCTTTCTTTTTAGTAGTTATACTTTATTTTTCAGTTACATCCCATGGCTTGTGTGTGAAACATTTGAAAATTCTTTATGAATAAAACATTAAATTTTGTAAAATGAGTTGTATATTTCTTTCTGCATTCTAGATTCTCTATATGAATTTTATAATGAACTAAACAACTCAGTAACATAATTGAATGTCTTAATCATGAAGGAAAGAACATTGATGAGAACCTGTAACATTCAGTAATGAACCCTAATCTTCTGATATCTGTATTTCTATTTACTGCTTCAAAACTCAGCACTTCACCTACTTTGTAATTTTTCCTCTTCATCAAGACACCACAGTTGTCCTTCGGGGCTTTGTTCTCTTTTGCTGAAGATGGCATGAAATTGCAGACTATGTGATCTGTTATGTTTTGTAACAGCACACAAAACTACATATTTCATTTAATCTTGTAATTAATTCAGTAGTAACAATATTGTCTGATCAGAAAATCCCCTATCTTAGGTATACTTCACCAATGACTATCCATTGTAACGATGAAGTTTCAAGCTGCTCATTTTTTGCACAACTACAAAAAATGTCAACAAAGCATATACCTCATGTCATTGGCCACGGGCTGTTATCTATATTATTCTTGTTAAATATGTTGCTTATTGTCATCTTTAGAAGATACATGTATTATCAACATCTTATGCAATATTCAATCACTCAACATCCATTAGGACTATAATTTAACGATATACTTAATTAATTATTTTATTTCACTTAATAAGTCAATTCCAATAAATGATTTGTATATAACAAGTTGACTTGTAAACTAATAACTCTAGAAAAAATAACATGGTCCATTGATATGTGATTCACATGAAGGGATATGCAAAAAAAATAATAACACTCATAATAGCTGACTAGTATGTACTCTCTCCTCCTATTTTTGTATCTCAAATTTTGACTCCTAGTGGCAACTATATTTCCAAAATCTAGTTGTTTTAGTAAAAAAAAACTTTCCATGAATTATTTTTATTTTTGGACAATACAATGATAGCATCTCATAATACATATGTCTGGTCATGAATTTTCTTCAAATAAAATTAGCTTCTGGGTTGAACACCACCTCATGAAATATTTCAAATTGGAACAATGGACTGCATATTGGAGTGTCTACTTATGCATGACATAGAAGTTACTAAGAACATTTGTTAGCATTGGTCTTTGTGTGTATGTCTCAATTGAGTAAGAATTAAGGAAATCAATTCAATTGGCAGTCTCAAATATGGAGCTCACCGTATCTATTTTGTTACCTCCTTTTCAATGTATATAAACCTATATTTTACAAGTTTTTAGGTTTACTTCTTCTCAGTGCCTACTCTTGGCATTTTTTGATAACTTTATCCTTAGGAAAATATTTGATTAAAAATACATCTAGTAACTCAAATTTTTTAGGTACCATTTTCATTAGTTAGACAGCATTGTGGTATGAATAATGGAATTATTTATACTGGAAACATAGGGTTTATCAATAATTTACATGTTTCCGATTGTATGTATTATGCTTACAATTAAATAAGCCAAATATGTGATTGAAAAATCAAGACACACTGTATATAAACCAATATAAAAAATATAATATGTTGGGACACATAACTTGCCTTTAATAATAACATGAAATTTTCCATGTACATGAATCTATTTAGAATGGGGGAAAAAGGGAGTCATGTGAATAAATATATTTAGGGATTAGTGGGACAGGTGCTCCACCTATCTTCTAAGAAAAAGATTTCAATGTTCTCTTCCTTAGCCTTATGAATTTTGAGAATTAAGGTGTTTCCATTCTTCAGCTTATCATAGTGGTCATATGTGTAGGTATGGGGTAAATATTCCTATTCCTTCACATGGGAGGTATAGATGAGATATAGTCTCAAATTTTAATCATATTATTTCCTTTTGGATTACTATTATCACTCTGTAGCTTGTCAGGAAATATGTCAATCACTATGATTTCTGCTTGTTATGGAAAAGAATGAAAGAATTAACATAGTTGGATAATTGGTGTGAAAGTGTCCATTGAGTATTGGCTATGTTGCATGAATTTCATACAAAATATTTATCTTGAAATGTGTATTATGGAAGCCGTTATCAAAATTATTAAGTTTTCAAAGCTGCAAGTGATTCCCTATTGCTCTATGGTTGGGTCGCTTGGGGGCCAAGGTAATAAGGATGGCTTCTATGCCTTATCGAAATGAAGGTTTCACACAGAGCGTCGCCTACTTTACCTGAATTGTATTATGATTAGAATATTTGAAATTAGATGATAAGAGTACAAATTATTAAGCTTGGATTCATGATCTTCAAAATAGAGCTTTCATCAGTTGGAGCCCCATGGAAGAATACTGTGTGTTTTAAAGTTGGCCTACTGTTGTTTGCACTTAGGGTGGACATGCTTGTAATATATTGATATTTTACATCCTTAGCATAGTTGTTTTAAATATGTATCTATTTACTCGCATTTTGACTACCTTGTTTAAACACACAACTTTAACACAAACTGTATTGATAATGGAAGATGAATTTATTTCAAACCTTTAGATCTTTAACTCAAAGTTTGTAAGTTATTTAATTCCAATTAATAAGACTCCATTTATCAAAAAATCAAGATACACATATATAAATAAATATATGAGATTTTGAATTTTAGATCCATTAACAAGTTGTCAAACTGTAATTCCACATAAAAAAGTAAACCATATTATAGAAGATAGTATAGTAACTTGATACAATATGTATATTATTTTATTCTCTTTTTATGATTATGTCAAAATGGAGTGATTTGATTTTGAGGGTGTACCGTAAAATTTTAACCCAGACACTACAAAAGGAGAAAATATATACCAATTGAGTAGGATCAATCAACACAAGCAAAAAGATATCTCGTATCTGGCCATTTAGTTGAAACCCAAAGATACTAGTCCAATTATCTGACCCTTGTTACAATATATTTACAATTTATATAAGCTACATAGTGACATATATTTTGTTACTATGACATCGAAACCCTTGAATGGAAAGATTGCATTAAGATAGAATCAAACAAAAATAGGAAAGTATAGCTAACATTATCGAATAAATGCAAGAATAAAACACTCTTTTTAGATTGCACTATATTCCACCCTATATATATAACAGGTCATGTGACTATCCCCAGAACCTGTGTTCTTCACCAGATCCCTCCAAGTAATCCCAAGATTGGGATCTGTAATGCTTTCCACTCCTCTTCATCACTGTCATGAAACGTGTTGTCCCATTTTGAAATCATATTCCATATGAAACCGAATCTCCCACCAATTTAATTCTAGTTAGCATGCTAATAACATGCTGTAGGACATCTTTGATCCACTAGGTTTTGATTATCACTCTTGACTGGACTGGTTACCTAGTCAGACATGGTTATTGACATATTAATTTGGATATGCATCCTGATTTTGGCTATGTAGACATTTCCTTGTTTAATTATGATACATATGTGACTCTTATCCCCAGATTGTTGTCTCTCATCACGTCTATATTGGACTTTCTTTGACATAGATAACACATGTGGACATTAGACATTGATTACTATGCGCATTTATACACTTAATGCACTTATTGCGATAGCAAATTATACACCTCTTACACTTTTTGCTTGCATTTAACTATTGTGGTCGAATTTTATATGTTCTAATTGCTATATCAGTATTCGATATTCTAACTGGTTACTATTGTATGGACGTAATGGACATAAAGTACATATGATTTATGAGATGATTTTTGAAGTTGTAACCAGTATGTGCAAATTGCGTGGATTTTGATAAAATATAAATTATGCTTATGATGATTGTAACAATGTGGTGAACTACTTGTATATAACATTGTTATAATGGTGATATCTAATGATGATGTATATTGATTATGCTTTATACGAGATGTGTATTTATGTGATTTCGACATCATTGATGCATTGTCATGATGCCAGAAAAGTATGTATTACATTGTGATTGTAGGAAAAAATTAGACCACAACCAACTAAGAGAGACTAAAAAAGCCAACCAGGAAGGGATGTCGCAAGCTCATTGGCAATATGGTCACCATTAGAAACTCATCGTGTGTCATGTGTTGTCATATTGTTGTATAGGGTCGTCATGGGGGAGCACATCACCATGTGACCATGGGTATTTGTAGTTATGTTATTTTATTTGTATGTGGCTAAGATAGTTATGTTACCATGTGCATGTTGTTACTTTTAATTTATGTTCTTATGTACCCTCATCTTTATGTGTGGAAAGTGTACCCTAGTTAGAGTATGTAAATTGTTAAGTGCGATGCTAATGCCATCTTTTGAATCATTATTGAATGTTATGTGTTCCCTTATCTATTATATTTATTAAATCGTAAGGGTTTATGCATTGTGATTTTGTGATGTTAGGAGGGGTAGTGATTCCATTGGTAGTATGCTTGGTCCTTTTTTCTCTTTGTGTTGAAATTTGAAGCCTATGTGAATTGGTATGTGTTGTACATCTCTAAACCCTACTTGGGAAGTTTGGATTTGGGATTACTGGTCATTTATGGAGGGATGCGGGACAAGTTAAAATTGTCCCACACCTCTTAATTTCTTATACCAACTGTACCTACGGGTTGGGGTGTCAAATATATACCCCATTATGTGTTTTTTTAGGGAAATAAGGTTAGATTTTATTGCACTTTCTTACATGGGTTTTAAATTTTTTCCTTGTGGGGTGTGGGTTGAAGATGTCTATGTAGGAGGGTTGTCATTCCTCTCAACCAAAAATTTATTGTGCATTAGAGTTGAGGATGAGTGATGTGTCATCTTACATGGAGCCACCTCACCCTCCTCTTTCCTTTTTCTATATATGCATGTTTAATTATTTGTTTGGAGGTTACTTGCTCATCTTTTTAGGGAATGCTTGTAATTTTGGAGAGCTTGCTTGAGAATGGTTAATGGAGCTTGTAGTGGACAGCGCTTGCTTAGGATTTTGGAAGGCTTGGAGTTTGTTATAGGTTGATACTCTTCATTTGTAATGTAGGTCTTCACCCTTGTTTTTACCTTGCTATTTTTTTGTGCTCATATGTGTAGTTCATGATTGTTATATTTCTTATGATTATGGGAAATGTATTTGATCCGTAGGTTGTGGAAGAAATGGAAATGGGGCTCAAACTTGAGGGAGGCATAAGATTAATGTTATTGGGTATTTTAGGAGGGAGTTGGGTTGGGATGTCCACCTTGTTAATAAATATGATTTGTGTTTATCTTGTTATTTTCATGAGGGAGGAATAAGAGTGGGGGAGGCATAAGAGTTGGTTAATTTATTGAGGGAGGCATAAGAGTTGTGTATCTTCTTGGAGGGATGCATAAGAGTGTTGTGTGTATTGTCATGGAGGTTTTGGAGGATCATAGATGGGCACCCAAGCCCTTGGGAGGCATAAGAAGAATGCTTGTGTTCCTTTCTCTTCCTTGTCTCTTGTATGAAGCCTTTGTGTTTTGATATTTGTTCCTTTGTTGTAAAATTGGTATTGTGTTACTTCATTGATTGTCTTGTTTGAATGTGTATGTGGAAGCCATGTTTGAGTTATCACGGTTGTCTAGATAACCCTCATTGCTTCTTTGTTGGGGCTTAGGGGCCAATGAGGAAGAAGGATTCTCTCCCTCATTGGATGTTTGGATGGGTGGAGAGTGTTGCATACTCCCCCATTCTTTTGTGTGCATACTTGATGAAGATGGTGGAGTTTGAGTGAAGATTGAATCACAATGCACTTAAAAGAAATTGAAGAAGGATGCCTCCTTGTATAACCATTGTTATAATATTTTTTCTCTCAAATACGAAGGCTTGTAAACTTGTATTGTAAAAGAAGTGTCTTGGTATTCGACTTGGAAAATTTTTAATGTTATTGTTGTTGTAAGTGAAAGTGGAGAGCCTGAGAGTTACTCTGTTGCATTTTTTATAAAGAGAGGGACTATCTTATTGCAAGAATGCATTGAGTACTTGATAAATATTTGCATCATTATATTGATCATAGTTGTAATGTGTGTATAATATGGAAAAAGAATATGAAGGTTGGAGTTAAAAGACAAGTGTATATCTTCCTTTTAAAAACTGAAATATAACATTTCCCTTGCTTTTTCTTTTCATAGTAAAATAGTTGTTTTACCATGTGGAAACCTTGTAAGTAGTTTTAGCTTACTTATTGAAAAGAAACCAAAGTTAATCAAGAGTGTTTTATACTCCTCATATCTAAATGGATCTATAAAGGAATAGAAAGAATTTTTTTAATTTAATCTAGATCTTTTGTTGCATTAACAATGGTTGGAGTTTATGACAAAAAAAAAACATTCTCATACAACTATAAACATTTCCTTTTATACAAATTCACATAAATTTATATCCATACACAATCCCATTTATCAATTCTTATTGCAACTCTTCCCTTTTTGTTTTACGTAAAGAAACATAATTAATACAAAAATATATATTAGTAATATATAATAGATATATATTGATAATATACATTATTGTTTTCAAATTTCAGAAAATCATTATCCAAACATTATTAACAAATATTAATAAAGGCATAATAATAAGTAATATTAATAAATATAAATATGTATATGTATTAATAATTTTTAGTACTTAATATTGATATTAAAATACAAGCCCTATTGTTATGTGGCTTAATGATTAAGAAAGTGAATGACTTTTAAATAATATAAAAATAGAGTGTTTGTTAGTCGGCACAGTGGGCCACAACTTGGGTAAGAATAGAGTTCAAGTTTTGAATTAAGAAGCAAAACTTAATAAGGGAAATTAAATCAAAATATTTTAAATAGGTTTGGGTTAATAGTAATTAACTATTTATTTTAGTCCCGACTGATCATATAATTGTTTAAATTTTTTTATCACGGATCATTTAGAATCCTAGCTAAGGCCTTATAAACCTTTTTAAAAATATATATACCATAATTTTTTCTTGTTTGTTATCAGATTTTCTCGAGGGATTTAATTGTGGGAAACTGTAGGGCGTAGACACTTGGTATCATAGCCATGGGTTTAACGCTTGGAGCATAGGACAAATTTGAAACCCAAAAACAAGTTAGTAACATTTGAACCTCCATGATTAAAAATAATAATAATAATAAAATAATAAATTTTCTCAAATTATTGTACTCCTCCTAGTGGTGTTTGTGTTAAACTCGGGGGTAACTGAAGGTGTTGAATAATATTGATATTCATACAAACTTCTTGTGTAGCAGGAACTTGATTCTCCTTTGAACATATATTGTTGGATGAGTACTAACTCTTTGAAAAGATCGTATCATGCGATAAACCCATTGAGACTCATCCTTTTTGGAATGATAAATTGTATGGTGTGATTCTAGTTGATTAGTTTTCGTGGGTTGTGTTTAGTGATCTAAACAAAGTAAACTAGAAGATTTTTAATCGATCTAAAGCTCTCCTATTTTTCCTTCAAGGGTTAGACGATTTATTATTTGTTGTCGCTTTGGTGACTCTAATCCCCATATGAGTAAGTGGATATTAGGTCTTGGGTGTCACATTTGATAGAGAATTCACGTATACGGTCTTACAATTGAGCTTAAGGTATAGTACCCCTATTCACGGCCATAAAGGGCTGCGAAGTGAATTTGATGTTGGATTTTTTTATTTTACATTCATAAGATTGTGATATTTTATCAAGGAAGAGCATTTTATTTAATGATTTTATTAAGGATCTCTGAGGATCTTTCATTTATTTATATTTTTACAAGATTTTTTAGGGATTGTAATGCGACTACTTAGCCATTTGCCCTTGATTTGCTATATTTCTTAGATTTTTTTTTATTGGTGACTCGGAGCTTGTTTATCTTGTTAGCTACTTAGCTAAATGTTACATGATTCTTTCTTGCATGATTGATGAGATGGTTCTACGTTGTTTGTGGTATGACAATTCATTGTATTGGCAGGTACATCCTAGGTGTCTTGAGTGTCTTCTTAGGTGCCTTAGTTTATGCGTTGGTTTTGGAAGGACAGAACCTTGAGTGTGTCCTAGGATCTTAGGGTGACTATTTCGTTACTTGACCTTGCCAGAAAAAGAGTTTGTTGTGTCATGCGGTCTAGTTGCGCAAATCGTTAGGAGTGGTGGGTGATTTTCTTGCAATATAGTAAGTGTTTTGATCCTCCTCAAAGTAGAATGTGTTTTTTTCTGGCTTTATGGATTGTGTTAGGATCAGATTAAACTCTTGGTTGATTGTATATTTTAGTGGATAACTGTTTCTTTGTTTATGACATTCCATTATTGGCATGCTAGGTTTTATCTTGGTTTCCTGTGTTCATTATAGAAAATATTTACTTGTGGATTGTATGTATCTTGGTAATTCTGATTAGATTTAAGCCTATTTGGTAAATGTGTTTAATTAATTATAATTGATTTTCTCTCCATGAACCATATATAGATATATCATTGCCTTAACAATTTTAATTATTACGTATACCGATCTATGACCTAATAGTATTGGAAAATGTTGAGAAACTTATGGATGTTTTTAATTCTTTTGAACCTTTCTCTTAGAGATGTTAGTTATGTAGATCTTAATATTTTTAATCTGAGTTGTGCTTATGTTGTGCCCCCTTCTTTCAAAACTATAACTCTTGGTTGTAGATTCCATGTTTGGATAGATTAGTTGATTTCCTCTTGCATTTGATGTCTTTTAATAGGAAATGTGGTGTCCTTGGAGTAAACATTTTCCTTGTCATATTGTTTCTTGGTTGGTGGTATCCTTGTGGAAATATGAGTGTTTATTGGAAACTTCCCTTATCTTATTATGTGAACAAAATTTTGAGTCTAAACAACAAACATTGTTAAACCTCTTAAATTCGTAAAAGTAAATATGCCTCTTTAATGGGTCTTTTTTTCGAATCTTCTTTTGAGACTTGTTGAGACCCACTTGGAGTTTTTAGTGATGCTTGTAATTATTTGGTAAACCCTTGAAATATTAGTTTGACTCATGTTGGTGGATTGATTCCTACTTCTTACAAAATTAATTATGTTTTTGTTATGTTAAATGTCTCTTGTTCCTTTAGAATTAAAAATGTGATATGTTAATTTATCTCTTATTCCCATAAAACTAATAATGTGATATATTTGACTCTTCCTTCTCATTAAAATAAATTTGGTAAAATGATTAATTGATCATAATAAAACCCTAATTAAGGGGCTTAGACTTGAAACTTAACAAGTAAACTGGGACATTAGGAAAAAGGAAAATGGTTCCTTGCTATAATCTTGGTAGATTAATAGAATAAATAAAACTATCTAAAAAAAACACTTTGTCCATTTACCTTCCCTAGAAGTGAAATAAATATTTTTTCTACCGATATAGAAAGGGTGAGATATCATGCCAACATTGGTGGAGATCCTTAATGACATAAATATGTGATATCATAATATAAGAAATATTTTAATTAAGAAAACTTGTAAGAAATGTGCTTAGCAATCAAAAACTATAACTTTTGACTTAATAATTGGTTTATAAAATGAGTAATATTTATGTGTATTAAGTGCAATGTATAATTGAACCCTTTAGTTATGCCACCTATCCAGAATTGTGAAAGCACCTTGTTGATAGTGATGTGTTCTAGTTGCATACATACTTCCTTGTTCATAGATGTATGTCTTTTTCCCTTGTAGGAGTTTTAGGTTGGTTGTACCGTTATTGCCACGTGGCTCGACGAGTGTAAGTTACGGACTTTTGGAGCAGGTCTTACCTCTTGTTATTAAGGAAAGAAACCTCCTTGTGTGCTGATTTATTCCTTGGTGACCTAGGTTATTTGTAATTTTAAGGCAACATATGTTAAGGATATCACATAAATTTGGGAAGTCCTCCTTTTCTTCTTCCTTTTCTTGAGACACCTCTGTTGTTTTCTATCCCCTTTTGTCATCGGGAAAAGAAAGTGCTAAGTTGTTTTCATAAGTTGTTACTCGCGTATTGGTTATGATGACCTTTAGATTGTAGTTGGACCCCCCTCTTATTACTTGTCCCTTCTCTTATAGCTCCCTTGAGTGCTCTTTGGTGTTATAATTTATACATGTGCTGTCGTATGGTTATTTAAAGATGTGAGCAGATTTTAAGATAAATAAATTCCACTGTGTTTATGTATAGTGAGTGTGTGCCTGTTGTATTGATATATTAGTTTTTAGTTGAAATATATATTTTTTCTAAATGATGTCGTTTCTAAATTAGGTTAGTGTTGTGTGTTCGATCTTAAGTGTAAAATCAAGTTATAGAAAAGATTATGGTCATGATTTTTCTTAGTTTTACCATGTAAATTTAATTGTACCCTCTCTTGTTATAGAAGTGCTTCCCATGAATAGAGTTTCTTGATTGTAAATGTTTTTCTAATTTAAGTGTCCTCATCTTGTGTGATCTCAAATTTGTGAGACATTTAAGTAGACGTGTTTTTTACGTACAAATTGTTTTCATGGATGATTTTTCTACTCCTTCTCCAAATAAAAAACTTTGAATCACAACTTAACCTTAGTGGAAGCCTTAAATTTTTTTATTGCAATAGGTTGTATCCATGGGAGCTCATAAAATTCTCCCTGTTACTCTTTTACTTTGGGGGTTTTTCTTAAGACTCCTTTGGCTATTTCACGTTTTGATGCTATGTGTTGTAGCTTGGCTAATCACGTAGAGTTACTCTATAGAATTTAATGCTTGCAACCTTACTTGAAGATTTTTTTAGAACTCATCCCTTACAATATCCATTCTTCTTGTTGAATCACATTGGACAAAACTTGGGTTATGTAGACCCAAACTTTTTTGAAGGAAAGAAATTTTGTAAAGGGTGTGATCCTATTTATTTTTATTTGTTTCCCTACCTTTTTTTCCGTGACTTCTGAGAGGAATTCAAATCTAAGGGGACGGGATGTAATGCCCACTCCTCTTCAACACTTTTTGAAACGTGTTATCAATTTCGAATTGATTTTTAATATTAAACCTTGTTGCTTTATTCTAGTTAGCATGCTAATAAGATGTGCGGGACATCATGACTTCTATTGTGTTTTGATTATTACTTTTGACTATATGGTTGCATTGTTGACAATGACAGGAATTTAAGGATATGATGATGATCTAGAATGGTTACCTTGTTACAGAATGATAGATATGTCATATTATTTTTTATATTATTATGTCTCTGGTCACTCTGTATTGGATCCCTAGACCTTGATATCGTATTAGACATTAGACATTGCTAGATGGGCATTGATACACTTGTTTTACTTATTGGATAGACAATACAGACATGTTAGACTTGCGGCATGATGTGACTATTGCGGTGAATTTTATATGTTTGATTCCTATATCAGTATTCGATATTCTAACTGTTACTACTATATGGACGTATTGGATGTGAATTACAGATAATTCTGGATGATTTTTGATGTTGTGATATTAGTGCAAATTGATGGATTGGTATAATCAAAATGTTAGAAAATTAAACAATTGGTGAACTACTTTATTTCTAACATTGGTTTAATTATGATATTCAATGATGTAAATTGTTATGTATACATGCATGTGTTTTATTATTTCGACATCATTAATATGGCCTATGAGGCCAGAAAGGTATTGTTAATGATTTTGTAGGAAATTATAACACAACAAACTATGGGGATAAGAGACCAACAATGAAGGAATGTGGGGTATTGGCAATGGGTCACCATGGCAACTCATGTATTTGTATGTTGTGTATTGTTGTTGATTGTTTGGAGGTTCCCATTGGGGGATAACCCCAATTTTGACCATGGGCTTGTGTGTTTGTTCCCATTTTTATTTATTATTGTTGAGTATGTGATTTAGTTGTGATGTAATTCTTTTTTTAATCATTGTTGAGTATTGTGCTTTTATTAAATGGATTAATCATGTTTATTAAGTTAATTATAGATGTGACAAAAGGATTCAATCATTAGATTAGTGGGTTCTTTGGTTCTTGTGTTTTAGTTGAGTGTATGTGATTTTGAGTGTTGTACACTCTACCCTACTTGGGAAATTCGGATTTTGGCTTAAGGGCCATTTTTTAAGGCTTTTGGGACAAGTTAAACGTGTCCCACACCTCTTAATTTCTTATACCAACCCTACCTATGGGTTGGGGGGACAAAGATAGACCTCATTATGTGTTTTTGTAGGGCAAAAAGGTGAGATTTAATTGCAATTTCTTACATGGGTTTCAAATTTTGTCCTTAAGGGGTGTTGGTTGGAGTTCTGTATGTAAGTGGGTTGTCATTCCTCTCATCCACCAATTTATTTTGCATTGGGGTTGAGGTTTGACTTGGGATGTGGAGTTGAGGATGAGTGATGTGGCATCCTACATGGAGCCACCTCACCCTCCTCTTTCCTTTTTCTATATATGCATGTTTAATTGTTTGTTTTGGGGGTTACTTGCTCATGTTTTTGGGGAATGCTTGTAATTTTGGAGAGATTTCTTGAGAATGGTGAATGGAGGTTGGAGTGGATGGTGTTTTGCTTAGGATTTTGGAAGGCTTGGAGCTTGTTGTGGTTTGATACTCTTCATTTTAAGGTACGTTCTTACCCTTGTTTTTACCTTGCTATTTTTTTGTGCTCATATGTGTAGTTGATGAGTGTTATATTGTTTATGATTGTGGGAAATAGATTTGATCCTTAAGTTGTGGGAGAAATGGAAATGGGGGTAAAACTTGAGGGAGGCATAAGAGAAATGTTATTGGGTATTTTAGGAGGGAGTTGGGTTGGGATGTCCACCTTGTTGATAAATATGATTTGTGTTTATCTTGTTATTTTCTAGAGGGAGGCATAAGAGTGGGTTGATTTCTTTAGGGAGGCATCAGAGTGGTGCATGTTCTTGGTGGGAGGAATAAGAGTGTTGTGTGTATTGTGATGGAGTTTTTGGAGGCTCATAGGTGGACACCCAAAGCCCTTGGGAGGCATAAGAAGAACCCCTATGTTCCTTTCTCCTCCTTGGCTCTAGTATGAAGCCTTTGTGTTTTGATATTTGTTACTTTGTTGTAAAATTGGTATTGTGTTACTTCATTGATTGTCTTATTTAAATGTGTATGTGGAAGCCATGTTTGAGTTGTCATGGTTATCGAAATAACCCTCATTGCTTCTTTGTTGGGGCTCAGGGGCCAATGAGGAAGAAGGCTTCTCTCGCTCATTGGATGTTTGGATGGGTGGAGAGTGTTTCCTACTCCCCCATTTTATTGTGTCCAAACTTGATGAAGATGGTGGAACTTGATGTGAATATTGACTCACAATGCACTTAAAGGAAATTGAAGAAGGATGCCTCCTTTTAAAACCATTTTCATAACATTTTTTGTCTCAAAGAGGAAGGCTTTTAAACTTGTATTGTAAAATAAGTGTTTTGGTATTCCACTTGGAAATGAGTTTTTAATGTTAGTCTTGTTGTAAGTGAAAGTGGAGAGCTTGAAAGTTACTCTTTTGCATTTGTTATAAAGAGAGGGACTATCGTATTGCAAGAATGTATTGAGAACTTGAAAAAGATTTGTATCATTATATTGATTGTAGCTGTAATGTGTGTATAATATGGAAAAATGTAATTTGAAGGTTGAAGTCAATAGATGAGTGTATATCTTCCTATTCAAAACTGAAATATAACATTTCCCTTGCTTATTCTTTTCATAGTCAAATAGTTGCTTTACCATGTGGAAACCTTGTAAGTAGTTTTATCTTACTTATTGAAAAAAAAAAACCAAAGTTAATTAAGAATGTTTTATACTCCTCCTATCCAAATGGATGTGCAAAGGAATAGGCAGAACAAAATTTTATATAATCTAGTTATTTTGTTGCATTAACAATGGTTGGAGTATATGACGAAAAAAGCATTCTCAAACAACTATAAACATTTACTTTTATACAAATTCACATAAATTTAAATCCATACACAATCCCATTTATCTATTCTTATTGCAACTCTTCCCTTTTTTTATACGTAAAGAAACTTAATTAATAAACAAATACATATTAGTAATATATAATAGATATATATTAATAATATACATTATTATTTTCAAATTTTAGAAAATCATTATCTAAACATCATTAGAAAATATTAATAATTTCATATTAATAACTAATATTAATATATATAAATATTTATATGTTATATTTATATGTATTAATAATTTTTAGTAATTAATATTGATATTAAAATATAATCCCTATTTTATATGCAGCTTAGTGATTAAGAAAGTGAATGGATTTTAAATAAAATAAAAGTAAAGTGTGCTTATTGGTCAGCATAGTGGGCCATGACTTGGGCAAGAATAGAGATTAATTTTTAATAGAGGCTGGGAGGGAGGGGTGCCAATCCCAACCCCAACCCATATTTTAATATATGGGGTGGGGGTGGGGTCGGTGCCGCTCCCCCCAAAACTTTATAGCCCCATAAAAATTGTTAAAAGGGTATTAAAAACTTTTGCGGCCTGTATAATAGCCGAATATAGGTTTTAGTCTCTCCTATTTTTTTCTTTAACATGCTTCCTAACTCTGTGTGTGTGTGTGTGTGTGTATTGTGAGTTTCAATTTTTTAAATAAATAAAATATATTAAATATATATATATACATGTGTATATATAAATATATAGATATGAGTGTGTGTATATAGAAATATATGTATTTTTTTCTCAAAACAAAATAAATGTATTGGATTCTAGTTTTTACCCAAATGAGTATACACACAATGTATTCACATTGAACCTACGAATAAAATATTTTTTATAAAAAATACAGAAGAGAAAACAATACCCACAAAGGGTAAATGAATAGATCCATGTATTAATCACAAAGGTTAATCAAGGAGAGCTTCCATATCTCTAATGGCCTCAATGGCTTCATCTTCTCCTTCCTTCTTCCTTAACCTGCAAGTGAAAACAAAGGAAATGAGAGATTAGGTTTAGAAAATTAATATATAACAACCCATATGGATATCTAGAGTTTCTTTAGTCTAACCTAGATCTAATGGCTTAGATAGATTAGATCTAAGGGTGCAGGATGAACCCTACATCACTTAAGTGATGGGGTATTTAAGTGGGAATGTTTATTATTAAAAAAGATGTGTGTGTAATGTTAAATGGGGCCTAAGGGGTTACACCATGTTGTGTACTGTTGAAATTTTGGGTATTAAACCCTATTAAAGTGATTTATTTTAAACTAAGAGATTATTAATCTTACCTAATAAAATTGGGAAATTAATTTATGGGCCATCTAATAAATAGAGTTAATAATACCTTTGGGGCTAAATAACAAAGAGTAAAATGGATTAATATTTGAATTATGCAGCAGAACTTAATAAGAGAAATTAAATCAAAATATTTTAAATAGGGTTGGGTCAATAGTAATTAACTATTATTTTAGTCCCAACTGCTATATAATTGTTTAATTTTTTTATCGAGGATCAATTAAAATCCTAGCTAGGGCCTTGTAACCTTTCAAAAAATAAATTATTCCATAATTTTACCTTTTTTCTATCGGGTTTTCTCGATGATTTAAGTGGGAAAAATGTGGGTGTTACAGGGGTAAAAAAATGTCCATAGCTAAAATAGGGTACATTCTTTACTAAATTCAAATAGAAAAAAAAAACTACACTTTTAACAACCCTTGGAGGGCATGTTTCAACTCAAAAACCTCCATGAGAGCTTCCCAAGCTTTCATGGCCTCCTCCCTTCTTTCCTCAAAACCCACAAGAACAAATGAAATGAAAATTAGGGAAAAATTTTGAATATTAGAACTGTTATAAGGATTTTTAGGGTAACCTTGATCCAAGGGCTCTAATAGATATAATCCTAGGGTTGAAAATAAATCCTACAAAGTGGCATTTTCATAGGGGTTTGTTTACATCAATGATTTGTGCATGGATAAGTATATTTTTTTTAAAATGAATTAATTAGCCAACGTTATAAAGTCAAGATTAATGGAACCTTTAGAAGAGTATTAAAGTTTGCAATGATTTTGGAGATTAAATAATAATATTTAATTGTTAATTTGGATACAATTACCTTGTGAATATGTACAAATTATTAATGAGAATTAATTAAACGTAGTTGATGTTTATATCTCTTGCAAAAAAATTTAAACAAAAAAAATTCCAGTAAATTCTTCCCTAAGAAATTAATAGAATTTGATGTGGGTTATGTGCGTAGAAATTGTGGGTGTTACACTTGACATAAATTATACACTTATTTATTGATTTTAAATTTTATGGTGGCCCCTGTTGGTACCCAAATTGATTCTTCCTCAGAAGCTGAGTAGCATCACAGGTTTGGCTGGAATCTTAGATACAAGCATAGCATGTAGTGTGTCGTTTTCTAGCCGGGGATGAAATGCAGCTTTTTCTCTGTCATTCAAAACGTGGAGAAACGGGTAGCACTGTCAAGAGGATTTGACTTATCCTCACTACTTTATGGTTGTGCCTTTCAACAAGGGTGAGAGGACCCTTCTATAGCCTATTATTTTTATAGGAGATGGAGATATCCTTCCTCATGAATTTTTTTCAGAAGACCTTGAAGAAAATATGATAAATACAACAAAACCTAACTCTCACAAGTTGTCACTAATAAATAATGGAGATATTTCCCAGGGAAGGTTCAGGGTACTAAAGACAATGTAAACCTGATTTTTTATGAATGTTTTGGTGATGGAAATTATGCATTTGTACACACACAAGACAAACATGGAGCAATATGGGTAAGATTGTTTTTTTTAAATGAATATTTTTGTGGGAGGTGAGGCGAGAATGAACTTTATTTTCTATATCTTTGAGGAATCTTACAAAAATTGAGAGCATAAACAACATAATGATTTAGGGTAACTAAGAGGTTCCTTTAACAAGAATATGTGCTTCAATTGAGGCCCAGATTAGCACGCTTTCACACAAACTTCAAGAATCCAACAAGAAGGCTCAAATTGAAAACTTAGCTATACATTATAAATCTCTATTTCATCACGCTTAAGATACCCTCAATGGATAGACAAATAATCTTATAGTCATGCTAGGAGTCACAATGATTTTAAATTTGTTTATTTCACTATCAAATGAAAGCTCTTCTGATAAATAAAATTACAAATGCCACCAAACTATCACAAGGATAAGATCTTGTGTGATTCACAAAAATTTCAATTTAAGATTGCAACGGGAATAAAAGAAACTACTTGCAGACATTCAAAAATGAAGCCAATAGTCAGATCACATCTTAATGGTAAAAGACATTTTTAGATTTTTTCCCACCAAACCAAGATATCAACAAGTCTCTTGCATGCCAAGGAAAGAAAGATCAGGTTGAATTCGATAGTCAGATTACATCTTAAATGGTGAAAGATGTTTTTATACCTTCCCCACTGAACCAAGATATCACATTAATGTTCCTCTTTATTTGGCATGCAGGAGACTCCAAGAAATGACAAAAAATAAAAAAAATTCGCATCCCCAGGAGATTTGGAGTAGAAATGGTGGAAAATCATATACAGAGGCATAGTTACTATCGATTTCCCTTTTGAATTTGGACCATCCACGTCGGGAGATCCGAGTTAAGATGGGCTTGGGGGTTCCTGTTTTTCCTTTTACACCTTTTGGAAAAATGTAGAATTTCTCAATTTGCTCCACCCCTCCTCCTTTGAAAAATGGGCTTGACACGTGTCCCAATGTGGGTCCCAGAGGAACCAAGCTAAATTCTGCTATTTTGATTATTTTTGGAAGAAAGGAAAATTTTCCAAATTTTACCCAAGAGTCTGCCTCCCCACCTTTTGAATTTTCAAATTGCCACACATTTCAATGGTGCATCTTGAGATGGTCCCCCAAAAGTAGAGACCCCAAACAAGTGCGGGCTCAACATGTGTCTCATTCTGGCAGAGTTTGTTAAAATTTTAAGAGTTTAGCAGAAGCCGCAATGTGTCCAATTTCTGAGAGAGTATTCTTAGGTCGTTACAAATTCCAAGCAAAAAGGGAGAGTGAGCGGAAGCCTCCAAGTGTCCTCCTAGTGCTTCTTACAAATAAAACTCAAGGGCCAGTCCCTGAACATGCACGGTTCCTCCATGTGTGCTTATTATGATACTTCGAGATGGTGCCCAAGAGCAGAGATCCTAAATGAGTGTGGGCTCACCACGTGTCCCAAGCCTTAGAAAATTTCTTCTAAAAAGTTTAAGTCCGTGGTGGAGCCAGCGGGAACTTCCACCTGTCCCTCTGTCACATTTGTTAAGGTGGGACCCTGAGACAGATCTTCAAATGAGCAGCCAACCCACCACGTGTCCATGTCTTGCCAAAACTATATCAGTTGCATGAAAAATTTTTGTAAGTCTGGGAAAAGGAGCAGAATCCTCCACATGTCCCCCCCAACGCAACTCCATGGCCAAACCTAAAAGTGAACTTTAAAATGAGCACCTTTCCTCCACGTGGAAAAATTTTGAGTCAAGGCGAGCCATAGAATTTTTAGAGTTCCCCACTGAGCTACATCTAACCAAAAAGGGCCAACGTTTCCATTGATGTAGAGATGAAAATTTGATAGGGAAAACTCACCTGTCAAACCGTAAAATGCAAGAAGACAACAATTTGAGCCTGGAGATGAAATTTTATTCGAGGAAAGAGAATTTGAAAATGTTACAAGGCTCAAACACACTCCTTTGATCTACTTCCATTCATTTTTTTTTAGGTATTTGGAACAAAGATGATAGGGACAACAACTCCCGACTGTGGAAAATGGAAAGAACAGGGTAGCCCGAGTTTTGTACCCAATTTACAGATCTTTTTCAGATGAACATAGAAATGAGGAATCAACCATGGATCCACAAGTGATTCTCGGACCCAGGAAAGGATTGATTACGACACAAAAAGGAAGATATAGCTTTCAATCGCTGACACGGGGAGACACATACATGACAGAGGCCACAAACTGAGGGATTTTAATGGTGAACGGGGATGAGAATAATCTGAGCACCAACATCGGCTCCATCTTGGGGATGGAAACTCCCTATGAGTGCCACAAGAACCAAATAATAGACCAATTTCCAAAACATCCATTGTGCAAAGGAGTCAGCATGTAGAGCACAAAACTAGAACCGTCTCCCAAAGACGAACTGAGAAATTGGAAAAACCATAGCCACCAGGGACTAGAACAAATAAAAACATAGAAGACAACAAACAAAAAACAAACTATACATTGTAAAAATGATGTTCACCTCGATTCTGGGGAATTAATCCAGGAAATGTTTCAAATGCCTTCCATTAACAGTCAGTTCAAGAAATTCCCCATTCAATTCCTTCAAGAAGAAGGTATGTTCACCAATTATAATATCAATGGAGTAAGGGCCCATCCATAATGCGTCAAATTTTCCATGCTTTCCCTTATCTTCATGCCTGCTATCCCATAGGAGCACAAGATCTCCAATATTTAAAGCTCTTGGAGTGACCTTCCTGTCAAATAACTTCATCATCTTTTCTCTAAACTTTACATGCCTTTGGTGGGATGCCCTCCTTTCTTCATCAAGTTCAACAATCTGGTTAATACGAGCATCATACAGACTAACTTCTTGATCCTCCATCTGTTGAATGAACTGATATGAAGATAATTGCATATGTAGGGGAAATAGGGTCTGATTTCCATACACCAACTCAAATAGACTCCTTCTAGTGGCTCTCTTAACAGTAATTCGGTCATCCCAAACAGCAAACTTCAACTGCTCACCCCATTTTCTCCTGTTCAGCTCCAAGGTCCTTTTGATAATCTTCAACAAATTTTTATTACTGGACTCAGCCTGTCCATTTCCTTGGGGATTGTAATTAGAAGCATATGTCAAATTTATCCCATATTCTTTGCACATTACCACCAAAGGTTTAGCTCTGAAGCTCATGGCATTGTCACCAACAATTTTTACTAGCACTCCAAACCTACAAATGACATGGTTCAACATAAATTCCATGACAATTTGGTGTGTTGCTCTTTTGGTGGGGATTTCCTCTACCCACTTAGTGAATTAATCAGTGGCTACAAGAATCCACTAATGGCCAACACTTGAAGGGTCTGAAATCTCACCAATGAAATCCATTCCCCATTACTTGAATGGGGCTTTAATTGATACAGGATGTAAAGGAAGGCAACCTGAAGCTTTCATTCTTCCAGAAAAGCACTGACAACTCTCACATCTCCTAACCAAAATAGTTGTATCCTTGAAGAGATTTGGCCACCAATAACCAACCCTCAGGACCTTGTGTGTTGTGACTCATCCAACAAAATTCCCCTAACAAACTCCTCCATGGAGATTAACAATTATCTTTGGGGCTTCATATTTAGTGATGCATCTTAGGAGAACCCCCTCAGGGTTCTTCTAAGCTAACCCATAATCAGTAATGAAATATTTTTGGGAATCTAACTTAAGAGCTCTTTTCTAGTTCTTACCAAATAATCAGGGTAGTATAGATGTCTAAGATAAAAAATTAGATCTTTGTACCACTCAAAACTCATCACCTTTTCAAGGAAATCAACCCTTGCTTTTTTTACCTCATTCACCTCAATAGTATACAAGTTTCTCTCAGTCATGAGCTTAGCCAAGCACAAACCTCAAACCAACTTTGTGGTTTGGATATCCATGTCATATTCTTGCAACTTGTTCACCCATATATATCTTTTTCTTGAGACTTCCATCTTTGATAAGATGTATTTCACCATAGTGTGGGGAAGATAAGCAACAATTTTAGAGCTCAAAATGTAAGGCCTAAAAACATTTGTTGCTTTTACTAAGGTGAATGATTGTTTCTCCATAATAGTGTATTTCATCTTGGCCCCCTGCAATGTCTTATTGAAAAAGTCAATTGGCCTCTCAGCCCCTTCATCATCCTTTTACAACAGGACAGATACAATAGTACTCTATGAAGAAAAAGAAAATATTTGTAAAGGCTTCTTATAATCTGGGGCTTCTAAAATAGGGGCATGCTTTAATGCCTCTTTGATCCCTTTGAAAGCTTGAATGGCATCCTCCTCCCATTTCATGACCTGGTCATTCTTTAACATGCAAGTAATTGGAATGGTCAACTCAGTAAAGTTTGATATGAATCTTCTGGTAAAGTTTATCTGCCCAAAGAAGAATTGAATTCCTTTTTTGGTTCTTGGAATTGGGACCTTGTTGATGGCCTCTACCCTTTCTGGATCAATCATTACCCACTCTTGTGACACAATGTGACCAAGCAAGTTTGTCTTCTACACTCCAAAATGGCACTTCTTTAGATTGAGTGAAATGCCCTATTCTCTACATCTTATTAGCATTTTTTCTAAGTGCTGCAAGTGGTCACCTTTCTTTCTAGAAAGCACATAGTTACATCATCTTGGTAAACAACAATAAAATAATTAATGTAACAAGAAAAGGCAACATCCATTTCTCTTTGAAAGGTTTCTCCAACATTCATCAAACCAAAGGGCATTCTAACATAGACAAAAGTTCCCCAAGGAGTAGTAAATGTTGTCTTATATATTTTTTATTCCTTCACAACAACTTGGTTATAACCAAAGAATCCATCCAAGGTAGAAATCATCTTAGAACCAGTCACTGATTGCAACATTCTCTCCATGTTTAGTAAAAGATAATTATCTTTCATTGATGCTCTATTCAGATTTCTAAAATCCACACATAGCCTGATATCACCATTCTTCTTTCTAACTTGTACTAGGTTTGCAACCCAAGAAGAATATCTTATGGGCTGAATAATTCCTCCATCCCTTAGTTTCTTCAGTTTTTCTTCCATTTTAAGAGATAGGAGTGGATTGATTGACTTTTGTTTCTTCTTGAATGGTTTTACATTAGATTCCAAGGGGATCTCATGTTGAAATAGATCTTCTCTATATGCCTTTATTTCAGGATAAGTTCAAGCCATGCAACCTTGATACTTCTTCAACAATTGAATATAGGACTACTTTTTTTCCTTGCTAATATTGCTCCCTAAACAGATCTTCCTTGGTTTCTCCTCTATACTCAGGTCATATTATTCAACATCCCTTAAGGATGTTATATGCCTGTTAATAATGCAATCAACATTATCAAAGTTTGACTCAAGAGAAACCAGTCCTCTAGGGACGGTATTAGTTATCAGTTGGATGATATCCTTGCCAAACAAAGTTTCTTTTCCCTCTGGTGCACACACCATTGGCTCCCAATCAATACATTGATCAACAAACTACCCTTTTTTCTGTAGAAACCTTTTGACCTAAGCATCATCATCAAAAAATTGCATAATGCTTAATGTTTTCAGGGACATATGGACTTGTTAATACTTCAACATCATATTCACAATATGGGGACATTACACAATTATCAAACCAAGATCCTAATACTGCAAGCTTGTCTGCCAAATCATTAAAATTCCTATCATGATGTACAATGTTGAATGAATCAAACATCTCAATGAGATCTCAAACTACATACTTGTATTGTTTCATTAACTTATTTTTTGTGGCATATAATTTTCTGAATTGCTTGACAATTAATTTTGAATCTCCTTTGACAATGATGTCTTTAACACCATATTTCCAAGAAATTCTCAAACCTAACAATAGTGCCTCATACTCAGAAATGTTGTTAGTGCACTCAAAGTTGAGTTTGAAATAAAAAACAAACTCTTGTTGGCCTGGAGAAATCAGAACAACTCCAGCACCATTTCCACACTTGGAGCAAGCTCCATCAAACAACAAAGTCCAAGGAGAGCATTCATATTCAAGACACTTGCATTCTTCAATTTTTTGATCTTTTCCATCATTAAATCCTACAAAGTTATCAGCATCAACACTTGTGTACAATACTTCATAGGATGCATTGTTGGGATCTTCATTAAGGTACAACATCTTCTTTTCCCCATATAACCTAACAAGGCTTCCCTCAATTGGGATGGTAGCATAGGACATGTCCATTTGAACACTCCCAACAACACTTGCAGCCCACTTTCTAGACAAAAACATACCCCACTTGGCTGGGAAATCAACAATAACAACATCAAGTTTTAGGTTCTTACCTGGGTAGGCTGCAAGTTGTACCACCAAACCTTTCACACATCCCACCACTGGAACTTCTCTGGAATCCATGGTAGTGCACTTCCCATATGGTGTTATTACCTTGATATCCAACTCATTCATGACTTCTAAAGGCATAACATTGCATGATGCCCCTGAGTCAAACATACAATTGTGTAGCAATCTTCCCTTAATGATCAGAGTAGTGAAGAATGGGTCTACATTTAGCTGAGACTCAACCAAGGATGTCCCAAGATAAACCTCAGGTGGTTCACCTAGTTCCTCCACTACTGGTGGTGTTGATAACTCTTCAATGATTGGAGGAGCCTCCACAATTTTTTACATTTCTACCTAGGGAAGTCATTTCCTCTTTCAGCCCCAAATACTCAAAGGCCCTTTTCTTGTGCTCAGGAATTCTAAGAAACTCAATAATTGGAACTGAAATCTTGATCCGACTCAAGACTTGGGAAATATCATAAGGGACATACTTTGGCAAGGTAGCATTGGAAGGGAGATTGACACATTCATCAGATGGCACATGATTTTTAATAGCTTGGGCATGAGGAGGAATATGAATTTTGTTTGGGACAACAAGGCCTTTGGCAGATGCATCTTTCTTAGGAGCCTCTTTAGGAATATTTGAAAGTAATGGAGTTTTTGGATTGGCCTGAGGCCCTTCCCCTTTGATAACCTTACTTCTTGTGTTATACTCCTTCTCTTGGGCAACAACAACATTCATCAACAACTACCTTGTCCTCCTCAGATGGGATTCCTCCATCATATTTTTTATCATTAAAGATCTTAAGTATTCAAAGTCATTATTAGGTATCTCAAAATATTGTACAGTATCTATTTCCAAAGTATGAGAGGGAGGAAGAAAGGTTACCCAGTGGATGCAATCCCAAAAGAGTTGCAGCAGTTTGAGAACTTATCACTTCAGTTGAAGTTGCTCCATGTTTTGAGCTAGTGGAGAAACCCATCATGCAAACATAATCATCATTTTCATCATCAAATTCCTCTTCCGTCTACTACTCTACTTCACATAGAGAATGGGGAATGAAAAATCTATCACACCAGTCAATGACATCTATTTCCTCAACAACATCAACTCTGGCAGAAAAAGGATCAGGCACCATTCTGTTTTCCCTAGCCTAGGACTATTTATTTCCAAATCCAATAGGTCCCTTGCCTCTGTCATCATATCTCTGATCATTTCTATGATGACTTGTAAACCTATCTTGGCCTTGTGGCCTGTACTAACTTTGAGAATTCTGACCAATTCCCTTTTCTTCCCTGGCTAATTTGTATGAGATTTCTTTGACAGCCCCTACCAAAGTTTTCAAAACTTCCTCCAAATCAACAGCCTTACTTTTTTGAGGATTTTCTAGGTTAACTAGCTTCACACCCTCCCTCTTAGGAGGTTTTCCAATTTCCTTGATGTTATTCTCAATTTGCAGAGCCATGGTGAAGGCCTGCCTCAGATTGGTAGGGTTTTTGTCCCTAAAGTAGTAAGAAACCTTTTTATCAAATGCATCTGAATACTTGATCAAACATGATTCATCACATGGCCTTAAGTTAAGAGGAAATCTCCTCAAGGTCTTATTAAACCTTGTGTTGAAATCATGTATTGACTCATTAGAATTCTTGATGTTTTCAAATTCTGACAACAGAAACCTAGTGTCTGTTCTATCACCATATTGTAATCTAAATGCATTATTCATCTCCATCCAAGAATCAATGGAATTATCTAGAAAAGCTTTATACCAGTCCCTTGCATCCTCTTCCAAATTATGGATAAACACTTTGATATATGCATCTTCATATTCAATCTCAAAGTCTTCCATCATATTGATAAAAATATTTAAATGTTGATCACCAGTTATAGCATTATTTCCTTGGAACTTTGGCAATCTATTTCTTACATCTTGGGGAACTGCATTTAGATAACCGACCATCCCTCTAAAATTTATAGACCAAAAGTATTTACAAAAAATGGAGGTCTGGGTGGGGGCTGGGCCATGTTGTTTTTAGGAGGTGACCTTGGAGGAGAATCAAACTGATAAGGGGCAGGGGGTCTTTGAAACATGGGAGTAAAACTTTCAAAATGGATATCCCCTAAAGGCCTTGTTTCTTGGAAAACCTTATCAACTTTTAAAAAGAATGGGGAAGAATGAGAAGTAAAAAATTTGAAATTCAAATGAAGGCCCCTCTCTAGATGGAGAATTCAATTCCACAAAGAGACTACCTGATTCAGAATCACTTGAACAGAAATATTCAATGATAGGCCGATCACGTTCATCAATGGAGATCTCCTTTCTTGACTGTTGATCTCCAACAACTCTCCAAGCCTTTCTTCGTTCTAATTTTTTTTCCCTATCTCTGGAAATAATGTCCTAGCATGATCCCTAGCAAAGAAAGATCTTCTTCCTTCCAGCTTTGCAAATATTAGTACAAATCTCACTTGAAAGAGGTTAAGACACTAGTATTTATCAGAAATTAGATCAACTAGGAGTCACCACTAAGGATTTCCACCTTAGTTGTTAAAATGCACTAAAATATGATCTGTCAAATGTCTGTCAACACTAGAAACTAGAAATGGAAAGACCTGACTTTTCCTTACCCAAATTTATCAATGAAAGCTAATGCAATAGGTGTAGAAACTGAAAGAATTCACACACACTTGTAACTTTGAATACCTCTTACAGGCCTGAACACAAGATGATGTTTGAAACAATGTATTAGCACTTAGAGCATACAAGAAGTGCTTACCAGGGTCTGAATATGAAATATAATCATTTTACTCCCCGAAAACGGCACTAGAAATGGTGTTGGTACCCAAATTGATTCTCCCTTAGAAGTTGAGAAGTATCACAAGTTTGGCAGGAAGCTTAGAGACAAGCAGAGCATGTAGTGTTTCATTTTGTAGCTGGGATGAAATGCAACTTGCTCTCTATCACTCAAAACATGGAGAAATGGATAGCACCTTCAAGAGGATTTGACCTATCCTCACTTCTTTATGGTTTTTCCTTTCAACCAGGGTGAGAAGACCCTTTTGTAGCCTATTACTTGTTTAGGAGATGGAGATATTCTTCCTTGTGAAGTTATTCAGAAGACCTTGAAGAAAATATGATCAATACAACAAAACCTAACTCTCACGAGTTGTCACTCTAGATAATGGAGATATTTCCTAGGCAAGGTTCAGGCTACTAAAGACAATGAAAACTTGATTACTTCTACATGTTTTGGTGATGGAAATTATGCATCTGTACACACACAAGACAATCAGGGGTAGTATGGGTAAGATTGGTTGTTTTTAAATGAATTTTTTGGTGGGAGGTGAGGTGAAATGACTTGATTTACCATATCTTCAAGGAATATTACAAAAATGGAGAGCTTAAACAAAAGAATGACTTCAGGGTAGCTAAGATGTTCCTTTAACTAGAATATGTGCTTTAATGGAGGCCCAGATTAGCACATTTTCACACAAACTTCAAGAATCCAAAATGAAGGCTGAAATTGAAAACTTAACTATACATTATCAATCTTTATTTCATCATGCCAAAGATACCCTCAAAGGATAAAAAACAATCTTATAGTCATGCTAAGAGTCACAGTGATTTTAAATTTGTTTATTTCACTATCAAATGAAAGCTCTTCTCATAAATGAAAATGCAAATGCCACCAAACTATCACAAGGATAAGATCTTGTGTGATTCACAAGAATTTCAATGTAAGATTGCAAAGGGAACAAAAGAAACTACTTGCAAACATTCATAAATGAAGCAAACATGAATTTTTTTGAAAATAACACAGATTAACTCAAGTTTGATTAAATTTATCAGCAGGGGAAAGTTTCAAGAACAATCTCAAAGCTTTTCAATAGCTGTACACTTGCAACCACCTTGACATGATCAAATTTTACACAAAACAGATAAACAGGTTTCTCAAGATGGTTCCTCATAAAGATGGACTCTATCAAGATTTTCTCTTAGAAAATCAGTCCTGGCCTCTAACACTCCAACCATTTGCATGACAGATTCATGCAATTTATATCATTTTTTACAACAGATTTTTTCCCCAAAAAGTAGAAACATTTAATGTACCAGTGCTTGCCATGATCTCGATCGTGATTCTGAGAATCAGATTTGCAAAAGTTGTTAGGTGCTCAGGGAGGAAAATTTCTTCAAATATCTCAGCATTCAATTCTTTCACCTGGTAAATCACTTTTCCTTTTATGCATCAAATACTTCCGCCCCTAATCTATGAAATTTGGTTATTTGCGTGCCAAGGAAGGAAAAACTAGAAAATCAGATGGAGGCCAATAGTCAGATCACATCTTAATGGTAGAAGACATTTTCAGATTTTTTCCCACCAAACCAAGATATCAACAGGTCTCTTACGTGCCAAGGAAAGAAATATCAGGTCAAATTTGATAGTCAGATTACATCTTAAATGGTGAAAGATGTTTTGAGATCTTCCCCACCAAACTAGGATATCACATTAATGTTCCTTTTCATTTGGCATGTAGGAGACTCCAAGAGATGAAAAAAAAAGAAAAATTCGCATCCCTAGGAGCTTTGGAGCAGAAATGGTGGAAAATCAGATATAGATACATAGTTGCCATCGATTTCCCTTTTGAATTTGGACCATCCACATGGGAGATCTGAGTTAAGATGGGCATGGGGGGTTCCTTTTTTCCTTTTAAACCTTTTGGAAAAATGCAGAATTTCTAGATTTTCTCTGCCCCTCCTCCTTTAAAAAATGGTCTTGACACGTGTCCCGATGTGGGTCCTAGATGAACCGCGGCTAAATTATGCTATTTTGCCTATTTTTGGAAAAAAGGAAAAATTTCCAAATTTTCCCCGAGAGTCCACCTCCCCACCTTTTAACTTTTCAAATTGCCATGCATTTCAATGGTGCATCTTGAGATGGTCCCCCAAAAGTAGAGAACCCAAACAAGCACGGGCTCAACACGTGTCTCATTTTGACAAGAGTCTGTTAAAAGTTTAAGATTTCAGTGGAAGGTGTCATGTGTCCAAGGTCCGATACAGTCTTCTTTGGTTGTTGCAAAATCCAAACAAAAAGGGAGAGTGAGCGGAAGCCTCCAAGTGTCCTCCTGTCTCTTCTTCAAAATAAAACTCAAGGGCCAGTCCCCGAACATGTGTGGTCCCTCCACATGTCCTTATGGTGCTACTTCGAGATGGTCCCCAAGAGTAGAGATCCTGAATGAGCGTGGGCTCACCACATGTCCCAAGCCTTAGAAAAATTCTTCTAAAAAGTTTAAGTCCCCAGTGGAGCCGAGGGGAACTTCCACCTGTCCCTCTGTCACATTTGTTAAGGTGGGACCCTGAGACAAATCTTTAAATGAGCGTCAGCCCACCACGTGTCCATGGCCTGCCCAAACTATATCAGCTACATGAAATTTTTCTGAGTCCGACAAAGTAGCAAAATCTTGTACGTGCCCCCCTGGTGCAACTCCAAGGCAAAACCAAAAAGTGAACTTTCAAATGAGAGCCTTTCCTCCACGTGGACAAATTTTGAGTCAAGGTGAGCCATAGAATTTTTAGAGTTCCGTGCCAAGCCACATCCAACCAAAAAGGGCCACGCATTGATGCAGATATGAAAATTTGCAGGGAAAACTCACTCGTTAAACCATAAAATGCAAGAAGATAAAAATTTGAGCCTAGAGATGAAATTTTCTTCGAGGACAGAGAATTTGGAAATGTTACAAGGCTCAAGCACACTCCTCGGATATACATCCATTCATTTTTCTTCAGGTATTTGGGACAAAGATGACAACAACAACAACTTTCGACTTTGGAAAACGGAAAGAACAGGGAAGCCCGAGTTTTATACCCAATTTACAGACCTTTTTAGATTAACAAAGAAATGAGGAATCAACCATGGATCCATAAGTGATTCTTGGCCCAGGAAAAGATTGATTACAACACAAAAAGGAAGACAAATCTTTCAAGCACTGACATGAGGAGACACAAACGTGATAGAGGCTACAAACTGAGGGATTTTATTGGCGAACGGGGTGAGACTAATCTGAGCACCAACAACCCCTCCTTGGAACATGTTGTTATTGATTATTTATCTAATTATTTCTAACTATTGTTTCAAGATGGTCTGGCACCTCCTTGAAATATGGTGCCATAGATTATTAAGTTGATTCTTTCTTACTAGATTTACATGGAAATATATAACTCCCTTCGAGAGGAATTTAAGAACAATATCCATAGAATCATGTGCTAATATCACTGCATTAAAGTAGAATATACATCATTGTCATTAAATCATTAAGTAATATAATAAGAAATCACTATATTTATCTTTAATAAAAATATTGGCTAATTTAATTATAAAAATTATTTAAATATGCGCAATATTTTGTTAATCTGGTGACTCATGGTCTTACATAGTAGACCAATCCCTCAAAAGAAAGGTATGAATACCTATTAAAAAATATCAAAATGGTCAATTGGATATTTTAGAAGTTCTCATGTTTGTTGGCCATGTACAATAACAAGAATTGAAAAAACATGAAACCCTTGTCTTAATATAAAAATAAGAACATGATGGTATAAAAATTACTCACACCCTTATTAAATTAAAGGATAATTAAGCTAATATTTTGAACTTTGAGATAAACAAAATGACAATATAAGTTTCTTAGAGAAACATGTTGTTATAATGTAATAAGACATATACTCTACTAATAACAAGTTAAAAAACATGCTACAAAGAGCTAAGTGCAAGAATTTTTCTATATTAAAAACAATAAATTATTCCACACACTAGAAAAACTTCGTTCAGTGAAACCTTCATTGACATGTCTACAACTTCATCACTTGAAATTTGAGAACATTTCCATGCTATAATAGAATCCACTAGCCTTCTCAGTAATCGTACTCACCCCTAGAAAGTGTCTTCTGGATATTATACTACCACAACAATATTGCCATCATACATCCTTCCATTTAGTGAATCTTTTTCCTTCACAAAACCATCAGTATTATAATGTTCCACACATACCTACCAAATATTAAATTTTAGGATGATGATGGTAAAAAACTAGGGTATATCAAGTTTTATTTTTAAATAAATGATTATCAAAAATATTGGTGCAAAGAAATAAATAAATATAACATAATGACTTTTCTAATGATTTAACAAATATTGAATTTGTAAAACCCTAATTATAGATTCACATGTTATATATAAATTCTAAATCACATATTAGACACAAGTAATAAGGTAATGAAATATTTAAATGTTATAGCATTTATGACTACAATCCTATGAATCTATAATAATTATAGATATATGAATATTTAATAACTTTTAATAATAACATCATGTCTATATGATTTTTTCTCTTATGAAAAAACTTTTTTTTGGAAAATTCTATTGCTTAATTTTGTCACAAAAATATGTGTAGTGTCCTCCCGATTATGTCTCAAATTTGTCAATATTGTCCTCATCCATGCAACTTGACATGTTTTTCCTATTACTGCTACATACTTTTCTTATGATGAAGATAATGTGACTATGGGATTCTTATTTTAAATTTTATATATCTTCAAAAAATCGTCATTATACTTTACTTGTGAAATAAAAAACTCCAAATTTTGATTGTTGAAATTCAATGCCCAACAAATAGTACAAATGAGACCTATATATGTCATCTTAAATTATTTGTTCATGTATTATTTTAATGAATCTATAGATAGATTTCCAGTAATGATTAAATCATCTACATATAAATAAACAATAAAATTTTACTTTGTTCATTTATCTTGATGTACAATGTTGGCTCACTACTACTCCTACTGAAACCATTGTGAATCAAATAAGAATCGATCCTAATATACAATGCTCTAATTTAACAACCTTTCCTTCATGACCTTTAATCTCATAACATTCTTTCTAATTCACATAAGCTTCCTCTTTAAGGAATTCATTAAATAATGCTAATTTCACATTCATCTTATATATAGATGATCTATTTTGATCTGTAATTACTAAAATTATTCTAACCATGTCCAAATGTGTTACTAGTGAAAACGTTATGTTTTAATCTACTACATATTATTTTTTAAAACCTCTTTTTTTTATGTTTTTGTACTTTACCATCAACATTGTACTTGGTATTATAGACCCAATTCACTCTTATCACCTCCTTTAATTTTGGAAGATCTACCAATTCCAATCTCTGATTATTTTCTATGGCATCTATCTCATCACTGATGGCTTGAGACCAAACTTCATTTTTCATAGCCTCTTAAAAGTATATTGGATCTGTAGCTGAGAAAACAATGCAAAAATTTTAAAAGAGTTAGTTGTGTCAACATCATAAATCTCAAAAAGACACCCTATGTTTCGCTACAAGAGAATATATGATGGTGAAACTATTTTGTACCTAACGGTTTCTTCTATTGTTCTTGGTGGCATCTCTTGCATGGTTGAAGATGACTTAAAAATTGGAGACCTCCTAGTTTTATATGGAAATGTAGCTTATGCTACAACTTGAGATGCATGTTTAAGATTAGAAGATACAATACCTTATTGTTATATATTTTTATTCACCATACCATCAAGAGGATTAGTTTCTTCTATGTTGATTGTTCTATCAATACCTCCATCCCATGCCTCATTTATGAAAAACTATACATATTTGCTAATTATGACTTTTCAAGTGATTAAATTAAATAACTTGTAAGATTTTGTATTCTCTGAATATCTAAGAAATATAAAAATTTCTCCTTTTTTATATAACTTCTTCCTTATCTCATCATACACAACATGTGCATATTTCACATGAATAAAAATTATAAAAGAACAAACATTGTATTTCCTATGAGTCCAAGTCCATTGAGGAACCATGTTTCAATTTTTTTTGTTGGATTTACAAGACTTGAATGGATGAGGTTCAAGTGTAAGGGAAGAAAATTTTATTTGTCCTAAAAGAGACATGGATGGACGAGATCCAATTCAACAGGTATGTGACTAGATAATTTTTTAATGATATTCAAAAACCTATGTGATGTTAATGGATTTTTTCAATGCAAGGAATATGTTGGAATACATATTCACTAATAAATTTGTGAATGATTTCCAACATAGGTGGAATAGAAAATTTAGATGATTTACATTTTAAAATTTTCTCTACATCAATACATCCTTCATCCGTGAATGGGATGATGATGGGAGTGAAGGATTGATCCATATATATGCATCTAAGGCATCTTGTCAGTTGTAGATAAAAAAATATTCAATGTTTCTCCTTTTAGGAATTGGATTAATTTTTTTGATGATACCCCTAGGAATATGTACCTTGTGGCACACACCCATATGGATGTATTTACACACAGGTATCATTGTTGACTATTTAATAACGTTATGTAAAACATAAGAATGCTCAGAATTGGATAACTTTTGTGAAAAATTATTAAATTTAAGATTGATTTTTTGAGGTATTATGGACATCAAAGGTTGCATTGTTTCAAGTGTCCAAAATTTTTGTTGTTGTGTCTCTAAAATAATATTAGGGATGTCGGTTGTAGGATCTAGCATTGAAAGGGTTGAATCAATCTTAACAGTTGATGATGATTGACCATTTTCTTTATATTTTGCATTATTATCATGTGTTAGAAAGCAATATTATATCATTTTCAAGTTCTCATTTGACATTTAAATAGAGTTGTCAGAAATAATTTCAATTTTTGATTGAAATAACGAAAGAGGATCCAAAGATGAGATTGATTGGGGTTGGTTTATAGATCTTATACCCTTGTCATCTTGATCTCATTGATTTTTATCATGTAAAGAATTTAGCACAATGTTCAACTCTTCATTACATGTTGGTGTAGTTGGCATGTTTTTAATTTTGATAAATTCATTTTTTATTTCTATTTCATTGACTCCATCATCAATTGAATCTTATACATAATGACTTGATTTTTTGAATAATGATCAGTAGCATGCCTGGTAATGCAATGCTATTTACAATATAATGAACCTTTATACTACGAAGTTTTTAGTTCTCCTTTTTGAAAGGGTTTTATTAGTGGATAGGTTACCATTTTATCTTCTTCTATGTGATGGAGGATGATAGAGATACTTTCTCCAATGTGTGAATTGTCTTTTTTCCACTACACATGGAGTTGTTTGTTTCCCATGAAAGATGATTACGTGATTTTTGTGATTAATACTATTGATGTGTGATTGAGGGTTCGAAGGAAATTTGATAAAGTATTTATAATAAAATATATTTCAAGCATAGTTTATTTTTCGATTAATTCTTAAAATTTGTTTAGAAAATACTTTTTCCTTTGGAAAGAGAGTTCCAAACTATGATTTTTTATGAAAATTTCTATAAACCTTTTCTCAGGTATTGACTAAAGAAATTAATTTATGATTCCTTTCCAGAAGTGAAGGAAATTGGTAAAATTTTTCATTAATCCTTTTCTTTGTATTGTAAATTTCTATTATGGTGATATTTATTGACATGTCATCAAGTTTTCTAGAAAATTTTCACCTAATGAATTGTGTGCAGTCATCATTGTTTAGTGAAACCAGTGTTTCATTTCATCAACATTAAAAATATTTGGATCGAATTGATGCATACTATTATTGTTTATATGATTTGACATTTTTTTAATAGTCTATTTGGCCTAATTTAATGAATTTTTTTCCTATATTTAGATAAAGTGAATAAGTGAATAAGTTAGTGAAATAGTATGTTCCTTTATGAATAATTATAGAGTTTCAATCATGGGTAAAGGGAATGTTAAAATTTTAAGTAAGCAGGGGGAGAAAAATATTCCAAATATATACTATGTTCAAGGCTAAAAATTTTATGGTGAGAATTAGGAAATTTCTATAGTATGAATAGATATTTTTTTCAAAAACAAGGAATATGTAATTTTGGAAAAATTTCCAAGACGTTAGATAATAGCCAAATCTTAAATGAACAACAATAGAATGTAAGACAATAGCCAAAATTTAAATGAATAACAATAGAATATTTCCTTTGAAGTTGGAACCAAATTTGAGGGTAGAATTTTCTTAAGATCCCTCATCACCAATAGCATAAGTAAGTAAATAAAAATATAAGTAACAATGAAATGATTGAACCATTTCAAGTTATACCTTTAATAGTTCCACATGCATTCCCAAAAGATATCACTCAAGAACTATCACCTCAAGTGCAATTTTTTATAAAAAATTTATAAAACAATTCTTCTCGATATTTCACTGAAGTAGTACCGCATGCAACAGTTTTATAGGATATAATGGAAGAAAATGGCTATATCATTTTTAGTTTAGGCGCTTAGATTATGGAGGTCTGAATAGATAGCAAAAGATAAGCATGGTCAAAATCATATCACACATAGAAAAGCACAAAAAAATTGTGAAAGGTTTATATTGGGAAAATAAAATAGAAAATATTTCCTAGTGGTGAATTATATTAGGGAGAGAGCACCATTATATATTGTTTACTATGGTTTCTATGGAAAAATGCACTCAACTTCCTATATTATATAGCGAACAAATTTTCTAGCATTCTTCGATAATTACAAGAGGAATACATGTGTATACTTTCTAAACCTCAAATTTGATATTTAATGGAGTGTATCACCCATTTAAAGTCCACGTTGAGAAGAAAAGTAAGAACTATATAAAATTTATCATAACAGAGAGAGTTGGAAAGTAGATTTCTAATTATTTGTTAAATATTTCTTTATTCCACACTATTTCTAATTATTTGTTAAATGTTTCCTTATGATCACCCATTTAAAGCCCGCTATTGAGAAGAAAAGTAAAAAAAATATAAAATTTATCATAACAGAGAGAGTTGGTAAGTATATTTCTAATTATTTGTTAATTATTTCCTTGGAATTTGGCATTAGAGAGTGAATATTTGTGTGTTATACACGTCAAGATAACAACTTAGAATGAAGTATGAATAGAATAATCATGGAATAGGTTGGGAGCATCTTAAAGGCCATGTATTTAGTAAATGATTATTTATAAGAAGTTGTAGAAATTTTACTCTATATGTAATGAATAGATTTATAAACAAGAATGTTAAGAATATTATTTGATAGGATGTATAGAATGGAAAAAAGAAAAATTTGGCTCATATGAGATAATTTCAATGTGTGGCTTATGCACATGTCCCTAATGAATTTAGAATAAAAGCTGATGATAAGGGATGAAAGTGTATATGTATAGAATATTATGAGGAAACAAATACATACAAATATACTTGAAAAAGTGTTTATTTTAGTTATTTTATAGTTTGTTAAAATTTAGTAAAATGATGCATTTAGGGGATATTTGGGCAAATATTAGGAAGTAGATCATTAGGTGACATTAGATTTATGGAAATCTCAATGTATAAGAGATTCATATGTCATTATTTCATAATTAAATGCCAATATCGTAACAAATTGAATGAACTATCCCTTAGATTAGGAACTATAAAATACATGAAGGTAGTGTGGTTTATATAAATCACCTTTTTACTATTCCCATATGTCAAACATTATATGGGATATCTGGTGAAATGGGAGCCTGTAATAATATGATAACATCGAGAGATAAAGGGGTCTATTTGAAAACCTACTCCTAATGATATCACTACATTGTTAAATTAGTATCTTGTAAGGAAAACATGATAAAGAAAATAATGAAACATTCCTATAAAGGTGAACCAAGTTGATTGTCATATGAATGTAAATACGTTCTTACCTTTGAAAATATGTTTATGATCAATAATAATAATGGCCTCTACATAAGCATGAACTAATACATCATTCACTATGTATTCCTTTATGAGTAATATTATTCTTACTATTTATCTCTATATAACACAATACATATATCTAGTACTAGAAATGTATTTAGGATATATTGTAAACAGTTAACTAGTTGCATCCATTTCATAGATTTTGTTATTGAAAAATTAAATAATTAACGTATTCCATCTTTATATTCTTGATTTTGGTTACCTTATATAATTCTATTGCATAATACTATCTTTCATTATATATAATTGAATTTTCATGTTTCATATTTTATTTTCTATCTTCTATATATTTTTTACCTTTGTACAAATATAAGGTTTGTGGTTGTTTATGTCCATCAATTAAAAAAGAGTATTGTAGGATGGGAATACTATCACTGAACACACAATATTTCTAATATCATTCCGCGAAATTTTCTTCACTATTTCAATTAAATATGTTATGTCATAAATACCATATCATGAAACAAATAAAAATATTTATGTCATTTCTAAAATATTATTTTTAATTATTTTAAATGAAAATTATGGGTGATGAAGAACATATGAGTAAATAATAACAATGTTAGTGTCATCACTACTAATTTGTTATTCTTTAAGGAATGTATAAATAGTTTTGGTAACATTCTTTAGGCCACGAATTCTATCGGAACAAGAGTGGTAAACATATTGTTTTAGGAGAGAAAAAATAGTTTACACAGTTGGAACAAGAGTGGTAAATATATTGTGCACGTATCACATGTGCATAAAAAATAGGAGAATAAAATGTTCATACAGCTGGACATGACGTTTGAATGGATCTCCTCATACTCTTTAATATACTTATTCTTCTGCATACAACAACAATACAATGCCAGGTGCAAGTTTCCATTAGACCCATAGACAAATGAGATGCTTCAAGAAGGGATGAAAATCTAAATGGATTAATTTGCATAGATGGAATAATGATACAATCACATGAGGAATATAACGTCCACAAAATGATGTCCTAGGAACACATTAAAACTTACACTTATACATAAGGTTGCGGTAATTTTCTGAAAACATACTAGGAACAAAAATAATTACTTTGCACACCAAGCTATTCAAATAGCCCCATTCACCCATCTACACATACCTTTAAATTTATTTAAAACACCCATAATATAAAAGTTCATTTCTACCTAAAACTTGATGGGTAGATCCTCAACCCTTGGATCAATTCAATTCTTCTTAAATCCTTTTCTTTAACCTAGTCTCCTCATTTGGTCTATTTTATTTTGTTTAATTTGCAGATTAGAGAAATGGAAGCCATGGGAGCAAGAAAGGAAGAACTATAGAGGAATTTACAAAATCAAGCTTAGTTTAGTCTAGGTTATAGATTTATCATTGTAATTTCTTTCATTCGAAGATTGATGGTGTTCCCACTCCAAATCTAGTGTTGTGATTTAGTAAATTCCATTCTGAGTTCTCTATTAATGGGCCCAAACCCTACCTCCATTAATATGTATGAGGTTGAGCACTTCGAATTATCATTTTGAGGATTTACTTGATTTGAACAATGAAATTTACCTTCATTTTCTTGTTGGAGGTTTCCTCTTTAATTTTTCCAAGCTTAAATTTTAGGTAGACCAAGTTAAAATTTACACATGAATGGATTTGCATTTTCCGCCATTATTGACAGAACTACCACGTAGGTTGGCGGTCCTAGGACCGCCGCCCTACCTAGGCGATGATTCACAAACCATTGCTTCACCTGAGTGGTAGTTCTTACACCTCCACCTTTCTTGAGTGGAAATTACGAGACCCTCCATCTACACAAGGCAATGTTCCTATTCGTTAGAAACAATACCTTCAAATATAAGATTGTTCAAAAAACAAAATTCACTAGATTTTTTTAAAATTCATCCTGAACTTAAATTTATGTGCCTGAAGTTCCCAGTTGAAGGGTTCAATCCATGTATTCATTCCATAGTAAAATTACTCATTTTAAAGCATTTCCTATTTCAATAGTAACAACAACCACAAGATCATTGTCATTTTGTTCAAAAAAATAATTTTTGTAAGTCCAAAAGTAGAAATGAAATTAAATCTACTTTTATGTTTTTTTTTCCTTACTACAAAATGCATTATTTCAACATAATAATTTGCTTAAAATTTATTGTATCTTTCCATTTCCACTACAACCGTTTGTTGAAATAACCACTAACAACTTTGTTCCACATTCAAGGTTTCCAAGAATGCACTATTAGTATTTTACAACTTCTATGTTATTTCTTTAAGTTTTTCAATACTATAACTTCAACAATGACAAGAAACATTATTTTCCTTGAGCATTGCTCATTTCTTTTAATGCAAAGAACTTATTTTCTCACAATACAAATTATAATTAAACCTTTCAATATGATTTCCATTTTGATTCATTTCCTTACATACTACAATTTGATGAAAAAGGAAATTATACAATTCCTCAATGAGCATCCTTCAAAATAATAATACATTTTCGTAAATGAAACTTACAATGCAATTTTTTTTATTTTTTTTACAAATACAACACTACAAGTCTTCCACCTCAAGTGGGAATAATAAGAAGGTTTTCTCACAAGGAAGGATTTATTTTTGGACATCAACAAATGATCCAAGTTTCACATCACCAACAAGAGTTCCACCATGTCTTCACTTGATCAACAAGAAAAGAGGGCAGAGGCAACACTCTCCATCCAACCAATAATCTAATGAAGAGGAGAAGCTATCCTCCTCATTGGCCCACGATCCCCAACCACAATGTAATAAAAGATGGGTCCAACTCATGGAAACAATATAAGCTTCCACATCACAATACAAAGATTTCACAACCATAAAAAAACACAATCAACACAAAATACAATCACAAGAATAAAACTAAAAAATTATACAAGTGTTCAAAATGCAAATCCAATTGAGCAAGGATCTATGGGGAGATCACTTATGCCTCCCAATAGGAATTATGTGGCCACATTAAAACCATACAATATGCATCTCAAAACCCCTACACAACTCTTATGCCTCCCTCAAGACCCTTTTATGCTTCCCACATTCTCTTATGTCTCCCTACTATCTCTTATGTGTCCCTCATAAAAGCTAAGTAAGAAAATGCAAGCATTTTATTGTCCAAATTTGGGCACCCAACCTAAATCCCTAAAAAACATGAAATTCTCTTATTCCTCCCTACATATAATATCCCCATATCCCTCTCCTACACCACACTTAGGAAATCTACCGAAGAACCCAACAAACATACAAAAACACTGAATAACATACACATATACACAAATAAAAGAAAACATTTAAACAAGAGTGTAGTTGCTACCTTTCCATGGTAGAGCTTAATCCAAGAGTCACACAACAAGATCCTTTAAGCCCACTCCAACAAAAACAATCACCAAAATAAATCCACAAGCACTCCCAAAATTCTCCAACTCCAAAATATAAGTGCACAGAAAGGAAACTAAGTAACCTTGAAACTAACAAAAGAACAAGCATAAATAGAAAAGGGAGAGAGGAGGGTTAGGTGGCTCTATGTAGGATGCCACATCAATTATTCTCAACTCCCCCTGACAAGTCTGACCTCGACCCCAATGCACAATAAATTGGTGGTTGATAGGAATGAAAAACCTCTTCCACATAGAAAGAAAACCCGTACCCCCTAAGGAAAAACATTAAAACCCATGAAAGGAAAGTGAAATAAAAGCCACTTTTGTCTTACAAAACACATAATGGGGTTTATTTTTGACCCACAAATCCATAGGTAGGGTTGGCATAGGAATTTAAGAGGTATGAGAAAAGATTAACTTGTCCCACAAGCCTTCAAAATTGGACCTTAAGGCCAAATCAGAATTTCCAAGATGAGCTAGAGTGTACAACACTAAAAATCACAAGCACTCAACTTAAAACACATAACCCAAAGATCCATCTAATATAATAAATCAATTATTTTGTCCCATCCATAATTAGTTTACTAATATGATTAATTTACTAATCTAGACACAATCTAAATAATTAATAAAAGGAAAATACATCACTATAAATTCACATAGCAAAGTTAAATAAAGAAAATATAAAAGAATAACACACAAACCCCATTGGTCACAATTGGATATAGTCTTCCCCATGGGAAACCCCCTAACAATAATTCAAACACACATAAAAACATAACACAATTTGTCATGGTTACCATTATTAAATCCATCTAGCTTTTCAATGTGGTTGGTCTCTAATCCCTCGTTGATTGTTGTGATATGTTTACCTACAAAACACATAATACATCCTTTGGCCTTGTGGCCACATAAAAAATATCCAAGATAAAATATACAAATATAAATCCACAATTATCTACATGTGAATTAAATCATCATCTAGGAAAGTAATATTATTATTTTCAATTTCTAACAATATCTCAGTTTTACATTTCATCAAGATCAATAGGATCACAACATTAGTTCAACTGTTAAGTTCTACTCATTACAATGAAGATATCGAATGTCAGAAATATGTACTATGTCAACCACACATCATCATCCATATAATCTCTCTCTAAGAATCAACACACATCATACTATGAGTTAGAATCCAATAATAGTCCCAGTATCTCGATCGTCTAATCATCATGCTAAGTTAAAACGATACAATAATACCCATGTATAACCAATTATAATTGAAAACAAAAGTAATAAGTGTCAAAGGGAGGTTGGAACTAGATCCCCATCCCCTTAGACTCAATATCCTCCTTGAAGTCACTGGAATAGGTGTGGAAAATAAATTCGTAGTAATGTAACATCCTCTCATGTAGCATTAGTCTCATCATATATGTCCCACTGGACTCGAACCTGGTCAATATCTCTGCCTCAAAGGGCCAATGTCCTACGTACTAAAATACAAACGGGCTCCACCATCACCTACCCCTGATCTTGTTTCTTCAATGTGATCCAATATATTACATGAGAAGGATCAGCAATGTATCTCCTAAGTACATAAACGTGAAACACATTGTGGATGTAAGACAAGCTAGGTGGAAACGCTACACGATAGGCCAAAGCGATCGATATGCTCCAAGATCTTGAAGGGACCCCACAAATTTAGGAGCAAGCTTAGAGCCTTTTCCATAATAGATGGGGCTCTTATGTGGTCTGACACAAAGAAACACCTTCGTACCCACCTCAAAACTATGATCTGTCTTATGCAGATCTACATACTTCTTCTGTCCAGTCATACACCTCCTGCAATCTCTAACTGGTCATAAAAACCTATCCGCTTCATATCCTGCAATACATTTTTTCCAAGATAACCCTATCCTCACAACCATTCCCAACTAAGAGGTGTCTTGCACTCTCTTCCATAAAGTTCCTAGAAAGGAGCCATGCCTATCGAAATATGAAAACTATTATTGTAATCAAACTCTACCAGATACAAGTATTCCTCCCACCTCGACTGATGGTCCATGACATACATCCTAAGCATGTCCTCTAAGATCATATTCACCTACTCAGTCCTGTCCATTTATCTCAGCGTAATAGGTTGTGATAAAATTGATCTTTCTCCTGAGAACATACTACATGGTAGTCCAAAAGTAGGAAGTGTATAAAGGATCAGAAGTTGTAAATGATCTTCTACAGAATTCACATGCAATATGACAATCTCATCAAGATATATCCATGCCACTGTACTAGCTATATAGGTGGTCTTTACCAAAGAAAAAATGAGCCACTTTCATCAATTTATCCACCATGACCATGATGGCATCGTGGTGGTATCTCGACATCAGTAACCCAACTATAAAGTCCATGGAAATGATGTCACATTTCCACTCTAGTATGGCACGAGGGAAGAGAAGGCCATCTGAATGCTGATGCTCGAACTTAACGTTATGATACTCTAAAGAAAGCTACTAGAACTGATCCATGCCTCTCTGAAGTCCCCTCCAATGGTATAATTATCTCAAGGTGGCATGCATCTTCTTCACCCCGGGATGGGTTGAATAAGATGCACAATGAGCCTCTTTCAAAATGTCCTATCTCAAGATTTCATCTCTATGAATATATGTCTAAAATCTGTACCTAAGACGGCCACCCGTGTCTAATGAAAATCCATCTAATATCCTCTCAAGGGGTCTTTAAGACTCAATCTCTACTCTATCTACCAGGTAGAAATTTTCACGAGGAAGTTGCTATAAAATCCTACTCCACAAATATGTACCAGCTAAAGTAGCCATAACCACATGTCTCCATCTACTATGGGAATCTGAAATAATGTTCTCCTTCCCCTTCACATGTTGTATCTCCATGTTGTACTTAGAAAGAAATTCCATCCAATGCTGCAGATGAGTGTTGATATTTGGCTACGTGAAGAGGTGGCAAAGGCTCAAGTGATCAGTCCTGATTGTAAATCTCTAATGAGAAGGAATTGAGCTCATCCTGAGTAGGATAATTGAGATCATAATATTTGAGTTTTTAATACTCAAATGCAACTACTTTGCCCTCCTAGATCTACACACCTCCAAGTCCTGCCAAAGAGGCATCTTTGAAAATGAATATTTCACCCTGAGGGTCTAGTACTGCAAGAGTAGGCACTGTCGTGAGTCATTCCTTCATTGTCTTGAAGGCCTACTCAAATCTATCTGACCATACAAACTTCTTCCCTTTCTGCTAAAGGTGAGTGATGGTGTACACAACCTGATAAAATTCTTGTATAAATCTCCTGTAGTATCCTGCCAAACCCATGAAGCTACACACTTCGGTCACACTAGTGGGTATTAACCAATCCATAATAGCTAGAATCTTGGAAGGATCGAATACGATACTTGTTAGTATAGAATCACAACACCCCCTGAATGGCCTGGTTATGAGATGGGGCATTCAATGTGATTGCACAACATTGGACCATATCTCAAGTTGTGGGACTTGCGAACTTGATATGGAACTCCAGAGAAGGCTAGTTCATGGTTCCTAATCTACCTTCCACAAGATACTCCAATGTAGGAAGAATCTAACTAATCCTAATCTAACCTTCTAAGGAGACATGGAGAGAGAGAGAGAGAGGGAAGAGAGCCTACACTAAGTGGTGATACACTAGAAAAGGAAGTGGATGATCATAGACCCAAACTACCTGAAGTGGAGAGAGTTGAGAAGAGGAGAGGTGAGCAGAGGACAGGGTGGATAAGATGCACCACGGACCAGAGATAGATTTCACACAGAATACCACTTCAAAACCCTTTAAGCACAACTCCCAGAACTTGCAATAAACATCAAAATATGCATAGTATACCCTACAATGATGAGAGGTAACAAGAGAAAACAAAATAAGCAAGGATGGATTGAAGCATCACGAAACATATTTTATTTCTCCAAGTTACAGAGTACATCATCAGTGGCCAAAGGGTAAGGAAATTCCGTTACAGAGCCATGAGAAAGGATTAGACTCCATGTTCTACCCTAAGGAATAAAGAGAGAGGGGGTGTGTAGGAGAGAAATAATGACCAACAACTTTGAATATCCCCCTCCTTTACAATATATAGAAAAATGAGAGAGAAAGAGAGAGGGAAAATCCATCTCTGTTCTAACCATCCCTGTAATGCATTGAATTCCATCTACTGAAAGAGAGAAGGAGAAGGGGGAAAATATGAATCCTACTTCAACCACTTTAAGATATGTATTAAATTCCACCTGCCACAATGAAAAATCTCGCTGCAACACCCATGCCTCTATCGCTGTCCCTTACTGGAAAAGAAAGAGGCCCATTCTTCATCATGGCGAAAGGTGAGAGACTTGACAACCCCAAAAATTAGCAAGCCAAAAAATTAATGGAGGCAGGTGAGAATATGATGCTAAGATATTTCTAAAATGTCCTCTTCCACCCAAATCTGAGTTTCCAATCGAAATATATGGTTGTCTGAAGATCAGGGTCATGGGTGTGTAATATTTAAAACATTCTGTCCATAAAGGGTACACTTGGTAGCCTCACGCATCTTGGAGATTTAGACACTTTCTTTCGCTCTTGAAATCACGATGGACTGACACATGGCGGATTCCATGGGCTCCATATTTTCCTTTATATTCTGCCTGCATTACTCTTATTGGCGAAGATGTTGCACTCCGACCTAGGACACATGGAGGATTCACACTCATTTGGAAACTGCCCCCATATTTTGCTTTAAAAGTTGTGTGGATGAGACTTGTGGAGGCTCCATAGGATTTTAGAATTTTCAATGGCTGACCTTAACTGTTCGGACCCTAGGACATGTGGCAACTTGGCACTTGTTTGGGAACTACCTTTTGGTCTGTGCCTTTGAAATTGTGCTAGTGAGACACATGGAGGACTAGCTCATGATTGGGGGACCACCTTTGGATATGCCTCTTCAAAGTGTGCTGAAGAGACACGTGGCTTCTTCCGCTAGCCTATTCTATTCTTTGTTTTTTTGCTAAGTCCTTTTTTCTTGGCGGGGCCATGAGTCTTACCTTAGACATCTAGAGGCCTAGTGCACATTTAGGAACCAGCTCTAAATTTCACTTTTGAAATTGCATCATGCTGACACTTGGCTTCTTCCACTGGCATGTCTCTACTTAGAATTTTTATGACCGCTTCTTCCTTTTCAATCTCTATACAGATGGAAAGCCTGCACTCATTTGAGGGTTACCTCCAGATTTTTCCTTTTGAAATTGCATTGATGAGGCATGTGTAGGATTTCCCTTACCTTTTTTACTTATATGATTTAAGCCTGCTCCCTTTTCGAGCCTAGGACACATGGAAATCTTGTGCTCATTTGAGTGTCTGCTTCGGGTCACGCCTTTGAATTTGTTCTGATACGACATGTGGTATCATCCATTGGTTCTCTATACTTAGTTGTTTTGGGCCCGCTCTGTCCCCTTTTTGACTCTGTTGGACCCTTGACACATGGAGAGTTTGTGTTCATTTTGAAACTCACTCCATATTTTACCTTTGAAGTTATGTCAAGTTTCTGTGTGGCCCCTTCCATCGGTCTCTACCTCATTTTGACTTTTCAACTATTGACTTTGCCTCTTTTTGGACCTTAGAGCACATGGCATCCTTGCGCTTGTTTGGGGAATCTGTTTTGGATTCTATCCTTGTAGTTGTGTAATTGAGACATATGGAAACTTCCACTATTATGTGAATTTTCAAATGCCTGATGAGACCTTGCGGGCTCGCTGGCCTGCACTTGAAAACTGTGCCATTTGTAAAAAGTGAAAAAGTTTTGAAGTGCCCCACAAACCCGTCGGCCCACTTTTAGACTTGGAAAAACTTTCCTCCTCATCCCCGCAGACCCACTTTTGGCAAAAAATCATCCTCAGGCCTGCCATTCCACATTTTCCAATTTTTGGGGAAGAAGACATCTTTGGGCCCGCCGGCCCGCTTTTTCCACTTTTACAAAAAGTAATCCTTCTCGGGCCCAGAGGCCCAATTTTATACTTGTTTCTTTTTTTTAAAAGGGAAAAAAATCCAAAATATCTCCCACTGGCCAGCCAGCTCACAATTTCCATTGGCAAAAATTCTTCCCTTGTCCCGTCAGCCCACATTTGGCAAAAAATCCCTCTAAGGCCTGCCGGCTCATAACTTAAAAAATACGATGACTTAGAAGGACTTATTTATATCTCTAGAAAGGGGAAGAAAATTCCTATCTATTGGAAATAATTTCAAGGGGAATTAAGTGATTAAAATATGCAAAAAAGTATGTTGAAGCACAAAATGGGAAAATGGTGTTAGTTGACCCGAAATAAGTGTAAGCTTATTTTGATCAACAATTTCGTGACTCATGGGGATCACCTACCTGCTAGGTGAAAATATAAGTTTCCTTGAATCATCTATTAGGCATGGAGTCTACCTGGTAAACACAAATCTGATCTGAACTTTTAATATTTGATCCTTGAGCCACTTGGAACACTACTGGAACTAGAGCTAACCCTCAATTCACCTGATTATTCGCACTCTCATTTTTTCAATAAAATCATTGACATTAGATCTCTGAGAGTATAAATTTTTATTTACATGGGTTTTTTACCTACTCTAGAAATGGACTATGGGAATACTGAACCACATAGTGAGACAACCTTGAAGCAATGAAACAACATGACACACTATGTAGAAGACTTGAAATCATACATTCTCCAAGTGGAACATGCAGAGTGTGTAAAAGCACTTCTTCTACTAAAACAAAAAGTTAAACATACTCCTACACTAACTAGAGAGAAAAGGGGCTCAAAAAAAATCCTACAACTAGCAGGGAGAAGTAGCTTCCCTTTCTCAAAAGGGGCAGCCATGTAAATGATTTAAAACTAAATATGACTACTTGTATGAGTGAAAAACCAATTATAAGTCCTGGTCTTCAATCCAAAATCATCAAGGTGTCCAAATGGAAACAAGAAAAATTCCTCAATTAGTTGCTCTTTATTTGGGTTGAAGAGGCATTGTAGCTGATCCTAGGTATTTTGGAGCTCATCCACATGCTCTGAAATGAGCATGACTTATGGCAACTCTCTTGGCTCTAATGAAGCCAGGTACCTGATAGGGCACAATTTGATCATTTGAATATGCCCCTTGCTCTAAATTTCAACTCCAAGAATGGAGTCTTCCTATGGACCTTCTTGGATGGATGGTGTGAGAAAGATGATGACATCCTCTTACCTTTTCCCTTCCTTTTCCTATGAAGAACATAGAAGACTTATATCTTCCAACCTTGGTTCCAGAGGGATGCATTGTGAGACATAGGATGTAGTACTTGAATTATCTCCTTCATGGCAGTAGGCTCACATGCTTGGAAGGTGGATGATGGAGGAGAAAATGATGTGATATCCTCATGATCCTCTCCATCAAAACAATCTTCCAAGTCTGATAGGAAGTCTGCCTTCCTTGTTGTCCTGTTGCTTGTGCTCTACCTCCTACATGGTGTCCTCCTCATTTGCAACTAGCTCACCATGGTTCCTCTCATCCTCAAACATGAACTTTGAAAGATAAAAATCTTTTTCAATTTTATATCTTGAAGGGGATGAATTAGGAGGAAGAACTGTAGGTTCGTTTGTGGCCTACTATGCACTTGGAGCCTCTAAAACTATATGGTCCTCCTCCAACATGGGAACATCAATCAAATCAGTCCCTTGAAATGAAAGAAAAAAATATTCAATGATTCTTTCTCCATCTAAGTGGTTTCAACTTTCATATGATCTCTCCCATATGATCCTCTTCAATGGGACTTGGATCTAGTTGTTATTCCTCCTTCACTGGTTGTGCAGCTTGGTTTAGATCAGCATCCTCTTTAGACAAAGTGTCCATAAACAAACTACTAATTTTCTTGTTCTTGTTCTTGTTCTTGTTCTTGTTCTTCTACTGATGCAAACCCAGCCTCAGCCACCACTAGCTCTTTAACCTTGATCTCCTCAGTTGGCTTAACAATAAAGGGGATATTTGTAAACCCAAATTTAGTAGCCTAAATATTCATATTTTCTATCATTTCTTCCTTGTTGGGTTCCTCTTCTTGTTAATTTCCTTGACTGGATTCTTGATTCTCTTCCCAACATGGACTTGGGAAAGAAAGAGGAGTGGCAAGGTTGTGGTTCAACCACTTTTGATATTGTTTTTGGTGGAGAGGGGAGTGGAACTTCTTTTTTATTTAGAGGGGATGACTACTTGGAAGGGAAAAGGGTAGAAGAATTGAGATGAGATGGGAGGTTAGGAGATGGAGAACATAAATCAACACTTGCGGCAGAAACTAAGTGCACTTGACTCTTAACACTGCTAAAATGATAAAGCTTGAGAAAGAAAAAATGAAGGACAAAGGAGCCAGTGACTAACTTACCCATTGAAAAGGTTGTCTTGTGTCTAATTCATAAGCCTCAATATCCTCAATGCAATGTGCAAGTTGAGGCATCATTTCAGTCATGAAGTCAACCTTCTCTTGATGGTTGTAATGTCTTGGAAAAGGACCTCCCCATGGATAGGGTGCCCTACAACAAATCCTAAATGCCTTCATCTATGTTGTAACCCTGTATTGCACCATGCTAGCCTTTATCCCATGAATCTTCTCCAACAGGTCAACATTTTTCATGTAGATTTCACCATTATATGCATCCCCTTGTTCTTCATAAGATCCATATCCAAACTGGATTATGACACTGCTTATATGGGTAAGCATAATGGTTCTAAATTTGATCAAAATTCTGATCTGGAGGATTTTGGAAATACAATTGAGGCAGACAACATTATTGTTGCAAGTGTAAGTTTCATGAGGGGAATGAAGTCGTGATTTCACAACTTCATGGAATTGGAGAAAATGAAAGATATGGAAAGACAATGGAAGAAAAATGGATGGGAAGAAATGGATTGAAAAGTTCTACAACTGAGAGGATGGGTTATTGACCAGATGGAGTCACAGATGTGCTTTGTATGTGCCTCAAAAGGCTGAATCCTAATAGGAACACATCAACCTATCCCACCGGGCATGCCAAAAATATTAGTGGTCGCATGGTGGCTTATGATTTTCTATTGATAATGAGATACCTTTGAAAGATGAGAAAGTATAACCTCAATGTCCCACAGGGCATGCCAAAACTGTTAGTGCAGAATCATATCACCCCCGAATGGCCTGGTTGTGAGATGGGGCATTCGGTGTGATTGCACAACATTGGACCATCTCTCAAGCTGTGGGACTTGTGGACTTGAGATGGACCTCCAGAGAAGGTTGGTTCCTGATTCCTAATCTCCCTACCACAAGCTACTCCAGTGCAGGAAGAATCTAACTAATCCTAATCTAACCTTCCAAGGAGACAGGGTGAGAGAGGGAGAGAGAGGGAAAGAGAGCCTACACTAAGCGGTGATACACCAGAAAAGGAAGTGGCTGATCACAAACCCAAACCACCTGAAGTGGAGAGAGGTGAGGAAAGGAGAGGGTGGAAAAGATGCACCACACACTAGAGATAGATTTCACATGGAACACCACTTCAAAACCCATTAAGCACAGCTCCCAGAACCTGTAATAAACATTAGAATATGCATAGTATACCCTGCAATGAGGAGAGGTAAGAAGAGACAACAAAATAAGCAAGGATGGATAGAAGCATCACGAAAAATATTTTATTACTTCAAAATTTACATGGTACATCATCATTGGGAAAGGGGAAAGGAAATACCATTACAGAGTCATGAGAGATGCTTAGACTCCATGTTCTACCCTAAGGAAGAAAGATAGAGGGGGGCAAGAGATTAAAAATGAAAACAAATTTTAATATGCCCCTCCTTTATAATATATAGAATAATGAGAGAGAAAGAGAGAGGGAAAATACAACTATCTTCCAACCACCCATGCAATTCATTGAATTTTGCCTACTGAAAGAAAGATGGAGAATGTGGAAAAATCTAAATCTTGCTTCAACCACCTTAAGATATGCATTGAACTCAACCTGGCACAATAAAGAGTATCGCTGCAACACCCATGCCTCCATCGTTGTCCCTTATTGGACAAGAAAGAATCCCATTCTTCATCATGGTGGTAAGTGAGAGACTTGATAGAACCCAAAATTAGTGGGCCAAAACATTAATGGAGGCAGATGAGAAGTCAACTGCTAAGATCTTTCTAAAATGTCCTTCCCTTCCCAAATCTGAGTTTCCAGTTGAAAGATATGGTTGTTTGAAGATCGAGGGTCGTGGGCACGCAATATTTAGAAGAGTCTGTATTTACTAGGTCCACATGGGAGCCTCCACATCTTAGAGATTTGGCCCCTTACTTTCACTCTTGAAATCACGTCAGACTGACATGTGGCAGCTTCTGCAGGATCCATGGATTCCTTTATATTCTACCTAAATTCCTTCTATGTTTGCGAAGATGCATTTCCCGACTCAGGACACATGGAGGCTTTGCACTCATTCGGATAACCACCCCCATATTATACTTTAGAATTTACATGGATGATACACGTGTAGGCTCTGTACGCTTTTGTATGTTTCAACGGACAGACCTTACCTCTTCAGAATTTGCGACATGTGGCGGGTTGGTGGTCATTTGGGAACAACCTTTTGAGTTACATGCCTTTAAAATTTTGCTAGTGAGACACGTGGAGGGATGGCACATGTTTGGGTGGACCATCTCTAGATTCAGCATCTTGAAAGTGCATTGAAGAGACATATGGTTCCTTCCAATTTCCTGTTCTATTCTTTATTTTTGGACTAATTCCTTGTTGCTGTGGCAGGGCCATGAGTCTAACCTTGGACACATGGAGCCCTAGCATAAATTTTGGAACCTGATCCAAATTTCACTTCTGAAATTGCATCGTTCTGACACTTGGCTCCATCCACTAGAATATCTTTGTTTAGAATTTTTATGACCACTTATATCTTTTAAGGCTCTGTACATGTGTCAAGTTTGCACTCATTTAAGGGTTACATCCATATTTATCTTTTTGAAATTGACACTAATGAGGCATGTGGAGGCTTTCGCTTAACTTTTGTACTTAGGCTATTTTATCCTTCTCCCTTTTTGGTCCTTGGGACACGTCGAAGGATTGCATTCATTTGAGTCTCCACTTCAGGTCATGCCTTTGAATTTCCATTTATACGACATGTGACATCATCCATCGGCTCTCTAAACTTAGTTAGTCTTTGGGCTTATTGTTTCCCCTTTTTGACTCTGTTGAACCCTTGACACATGGAGAGTTGGTGCTCAATTTTAAACTCACTCTATGACTTTACCTTTGAAGTTGCGTTGAGTTGACACATGGCCCTTTCTATTAGTCTCTGCCCCATTTTGAATTTTCAACTATCGAACTTTACGCCTTTTAGTATCTTGGGGCACATGGCAGCCTAGCGGTTTTTTAAGGGACCCATTTTGGATTCTATCCTTAGAGTTACACCACAGAGACATGTGGAAGTTTCCATCCAGTCTCCGACATTTTCAAATGGTTGATGAGAGACCGTCAGGCTCACGGACCCACACTTGAAAACTGCGCCGTTTACAAAAAGTGGAAAAAGTTTCAAAGTCCCCTATAGATTCATTAGCCCACTTTCAAAAAACTCTCTCATGCTGTGATGTTCATCAAGGGATGGTCCAATAGAATCATCCTTAGATCTATCCCTAATCATAACAATCATATACTCTAGTAACCTCATCATGCACACAACTTTTAAGTTCCATATAACAGATGGTGCAAATGTAAACATGCCTCCTAACTCCTACTATCACTGACTCAACTGCTAGATCATCTGTACATGAAATTGTCTTATGGTAACAATCCAGTCTAGCTTTGTGTGCAGACAACAAGTCCATTCCCAAGATGACTCCATATGAGCCCAATAGAAGGATACATAGATCTGAGGTAGTGCTGAAGTGTCCCAAATCCACTACACACTCCTTAACTAAGGATTCTACAAAAAAATTGGCTCCAAAAGTCATTTCACCATCATAAATAAGACCTTTCCTAACTACCACTAGCCTACAACGGTCTACTGAGGATGGTGCAATAAATGAATCAGATGAACTAGAATCAAACAATATAGAGGTGGGAATAGTACCAATGTTACCTACAGTCTCTATCACGGTACTCTAGTGCTTATCTTGGAAGTTCTCAACCTCTGCATAGATCTAATGGCTACGTCCCATATTTCCAACCATAGGCTCTAAAATTTGTGCCTTACCCTTATTACTATGGTTTTATGGGTAATCTCTCTAATGATTTCTAATAATACGACAACCATAATAGCTTGTATGGTCCTCTCTAGTTAGATGTAGCTCTAACTAGTATTTTATAGGTATGCGTTATTCATCCTGATCATCTGGTTGTGAACTTCTAAGGTCTCTACTGATGAGCTCCTATTAACTGAGCTCTCGGTGCACCCTATGTCCTAATGGGACCCCTAGGAGGAGGCGCCATACTTCTGTCCCCTCTGAACTTCGAATATTTGAGAAGTTCTAAATGGTGGAAAAGTTTATCTGATGTTGTTGATGCTGACATGACTGTTGTGGTGGCTTGAATGATGATTGTGTATAACCATGTCCACCTCAACAATGAGGAGTTGACCCCCTTGACCTGCTATCCTACATCTGTTGGATTTAGCTCCGCACTATATCCCTAGCTTGTTGTGCCTTCCCTCGTGTCTCCTCTGCAATATAGGCCTTCTCCATGGCTTCTACTAAGGTCTGTGGGAAGTGAATGTGCACTGCAGTACCCATATCAAAATTTAGGCCTCTTACAAACCTATGAATCCAGACCTTCTTATCCTGCATATAGTCGACATACTGGAATGGGTCAAGAAATTAACTCTCATACTAAGCTACAGTCATAGATGCCTGACGGAGGTTGTGGAACTCTTCTATCCTCTATTGAATAAACCTCCTGGATAAATACTTGTTCCTGAACCACTCTTTAAAGAGCTCCCAGGTAATTTTCTCTGAGTCAACATAGAGCTTCTTCTCCTCGATCCTCCACTAGACACATGTTTCATTGCTTAGAAGATGGATCAAAACATGAGATTTTGTGTTACTAGTACAAGGGCAGAGCTGAAGCATCCGCTCAAGCTCACCAACCAGGCCTCTACCTAAGAAAACACCTGTATCTCCAAAATAGTGAGACGGACATAGCTTCAAGATCTCCCTGATATGGTCTACAGATGATGCATGATGACCCATAGGTCTCTCTGCATGGCTCTCTTTGTACCTAGGTCTCTGATATCTATCCCTAATTCTTGAAATCTTGTCTCCATGTCACCTCTAAGGTGACACTTCCCTAGCCAACCCCATGCAGGAGTTCTCTACCCTATGTTCCTTGTTGTGTTACGGAGATGCATGAGCCTCCATTGATGGTGAACTATCCTATCTATCAAGTCTTCCTCCTAAGGAACCTCCGCATATAACAACATTGACATCCTGAAGCGTCTATAAAATCTGAGGTAGAATGGCTGCTACCGCTTGATCTAGAGGTGGGAACTATAGATCTACGTGTAATAACCCCTCGTCTAGTTGATGCCTCCTACATAGGCCAAGGTGAGAGTTAGTTCATCATTCTTGGTTTAGTTTCAGTTTTCTAATTTTACTATATTATACAATTATCAGACAATGTTGTTTTCTAGTTTTTTTTTGTAAATTACACCAGGTTAAAAGTTCATGTCTCATGTTTCCAAGTGTGCCCAAGGGTCAAATTTTTGAACCCATGGCTCTGATACCAAGCCTAACCTACACAAAATGATGTCCTAGGAACACATTAAAACTTACACTTATCCAGAAGGTTGCGGAATTTTTTAAATTTTTTTGTTATAAGGTTGCAAGGGTGTCAACCCTTAGTGTACATTAAATTAATTTTCACCAATAATCTCTACTTTACAAGGGATGGACCATGTCTGAGTTAAATGATTAAATATTCTTAATTTATTTCTAAGGTAAATTAATGTAAGTCAACTAGGAAGGTGCCATAATTTAATTTATTTGGTTAAATGTTTTTCTCCTCCTTAAAATTGCATTCGAACCCAAAATGACTAACCTTATACTAGTTACTTTAGTTCCATTATCTTAATAGCTTTAACATCCATTTCATTAATTTTTTGAAACATACTAGGAACTAAAATAATTACTTTGCACACCAAGGTATTTAAATGGTCCCATTCACCCATTTACACATACCTTTAAATTTATTTAAAACACCCATAATATAAAAATTCATTTCTACCTAAAAATTGTATGGTTAATCCTCAACCCTTGGATCAATTCAATTGTGGCCACTAGATCCCAGGATTCCAAACTAAGCTTAAATATACTTATGAATTCTTATTAAATCCTTTTCTTTACCCTAGTCTCCTCATTTGATCTTTTTTTTTTTGTTTAATTTGCAGGTTGGAGAAATGGAAGCCATGGGAGAAAGTAAGGAAAAACTATGGAGGAATTTACAAAATCAACCTTAGTTTAGTCTAGGTTGTAAATTTATCATTGTAATTTCTTTCATTCAAATATTGAAGGGGTTTCCACTCCAAATCTGGTGTTGTGATTTAATAATTTCCATTTTGAGTTCTCTATTTGGGAAAATACCCTACCTCCATTAATATGTATGAGGTTGAGCACTTTTAATTATCCATTTGAGGATTTACTTGCTTTGAACAATGAAATTTACATTCATTTTCATGCTGGAGGTTTCCTCTTTAATTTTTTCAAGCTTCAATTTTAGTTAGACAAAGTTATAATTTTCACAGGTGCGGATTTGCATTTTTCCGCCGTTAGTGATAGAACCACTACCCAAATCATGTAAATAGTCTTGGCATTGGTTTCCTACCTAGATGATGATTCACGAACCACTGCTGCTTGCTCCTGAGCGGAAGTTTTGAGACCACTACCTTGCTTGAGTGGTTGTTACGAGACCTCCACTCTGCACAAGGTGGTGGTCTTGTTCCTTAGAAACAAAACATTCAAGTCCAAGTTTTTTCAAAAAAAAAATCAATTAGATTGTTTTAAAATTCCCCCTGAACATAAATTTATGTGCCTAAAGTTTCCAGTTAAAGGATTCAATCCATCTATTCATTCCATAGTAAAATTACTCATTTTAAAGTATTTCCTATTTCAATAGTAACAAAAACAACTACAAGATCATTTTCATTTTGTTCAACAATTTTTATTTATTTTTAAGTCCAAAAGTAGAAATGAAACAAAATCTACTTCTAATGTTGTTGTTGTTTCCTTACTACAAAATGCATTATTTCAACATAATAATTTGGTTAAAATTTATTGTAACTTTACATTTCCACTACAACAATTTGTTCAAATAACCACTAACAACTTTGTTCCACATTGAAGGTTTCCAAGCATGCACTATCAGTATTTTACAACTTTAATGTTCTTTCTTTCCTCTTTACAATACTATAACTTCAACAATGATAATGAAATTTCTTTTCCTTGAGAACAACTCATTTCTTTTAATTTAAAGAACTTAATTTCTCACAATACAAATTATTACTAAACCTTTAAACATGATTTTAATTTTCATTCATTTCTTTACATACTACAATAATTGAGGAGAAAGGAAATTATACAAATCCTCAACGATCTTCCTTCAAAATACAATCACAAGAAGAAAACTAACAAAATATAAAAGGCTTGAGAATGAAAAGCCAATGGAGCAAGGATGTATGGGGAGATCACTTATGCCTCCCAATGGGAATCAAGCGCCCACCTTAAAACCCTCCAATATGCATCTCAAAACCCCTACAAAACACTTATGTCTCCCTCAAGATCCTATTATGCCTCCCACATTTTCTTATTCCTCCCTACTATCTTTTATGTCTCTCTCAGAAAAACGAAGTAAGAAAATGCAAGCATTTTCTTGTCCAAGGTGGGGCACCTAACCCATCTCCCTCTAAAAAATTAAATAAACTTTTATGCCTCCCTATATATAAGATATCCATATCCCTCTCCTACACCACACTTAGAAAATCTACCCAAGAACCCAACTAGCATTCCAAAATACTCAATAACATACACATATACACAAATGAAAGAACACATTTAAACAAGAGTGTAGCTCCTACCTTTCCATGGTAGAGCTTGATCCAAGAGTCACACACCAAGCTTCTTCATGCCCACTCCAACACCAACAAGATCCAAAATAAATCCACAAGCACTCCCAAAATTCTCCAACTCCAAAATACAAGTTCACACAAATGAAATGAAGTAACCCCCAAACAAAAAAAAGAACAAGCATAAATAGAAAAAGGAGAGAGGAGGGTGAGGTGGATCCATGTAGGATGCCACATCACTTAATCTCATCTCAACCAAAACATTCAAAACTCAACTCCAATGCATAATAAACCTCTTCCACACATAATCCAAACCCACACCCCCTAAGGACAAACTTTAAAACCCATTTAATTAAAGTGAAATAAATGCCACTTTTTTCTTAAAAAACATGTAATGGATTTTATTGTTGACCCCCAATCCATAGGTAAGGTTGGTATAGGAATTTAAGAGGCGTGGGACAAGTTTAACTTGTCCCACAAGCCTAGAAAATTGGCCCTTAAGGCCAAATCCGAATTTCCAAGATGAGGTAGAGTGTACAACACTTAAGATCACAAGCACTCAACTTACAACACATAACTCGAAGAGCCATCTAATGTAATAAATGAAATATTTTGTCCCATCCATAATTATTTTAGTAACATGATTAATTTACCAATTTAGACACAATTTAAATAATTAATAAAAGAAAATACATCACTATAAAATTACACACCAAAATTAAATAAACGAAATGTAAAAGAATAACACACAAGCCCCCTTGGTCAGAATTGGAGATAATCTCCCTATGGGAAACCCCCTAAAAATAATTCAAATACACACTACAACATAACACAAGTTGTCATGGTGACCATTGTTGAATCCATCTAGCATTCCAATGTAGTTGGTCTCCAATCACCCGTTGATTATTGTGATATGTTTACTTGCAAAACACATAATACCTCCTTCAACATCATGGCTGCATCAAAACATCCAAGAAAAAATATATAAATATAAATCCACAATCATCTACATGTGAATTAAATCATCATCTAGGCAAGTAACATTATTATTTTCAATTTCTATCAACTTCTTAATTCTACATTTCATCAATACCAATAGGATAACAAGATAAGTTCAACTGTTAAGGTCTACTTTGTATGACGAAAATATCAAATGTCATAAATACATACTATGTCAACCACACATCATCATCCATATAAAATGTCTCTAAGAATCCACACACATCATACTATGAATAAAATTCTAGCAATAGTCCCAATATTTAGATCGTCTAATCATCATGCTAAGTCAAAAAGATACAATAATATCCATGCATAATCAACTGTAATAAAAAAGAAAAGTAATAGGTGTTGAAGGGGAGTGGATGTTGGTATCCAAATTTATTCTCCCTTGGAAACAGAGCAGCATCAAATATTTAGCAAGACACTAAGAGACAAACATATCATATTATGAGTTGTTTTATAACCGGGGAGGAGATTTGTCTGACTATTTATCACTTGGGCATAAGACAAATGGATAACATATTCATTAAGGATTTGATCTATCCTCATTTCTTTAGGTTGTGCCTTTCGAAGAAGGTGAGTGGACCCATTTTGTAACCTTTTTCGGTTAAGGAGAATGAAGATATCCTTCTTTGCACAAATTTGAAAGGGGACCCTAAGAAAATATGATCAATGCACCACAATTTAACTCTCATGAGTTTTCACTTCTAAAGAATGCTGATATTTCCTAAATAGGGTTAAATGTAACTAGAGACATCATGGAATGCTAATTACTTATGCATATTTTAGCAGTAGAATTTATACATTTATGGACAGACAGGGAAAATAGGGGTAGTTCAGGATGGATTCATTGTTTTTGAATAATTTTGTTGGGAGATTAAGCAAGATAAAATTAATTATGCTAGATATTTGAGAACCTTCCCAATAATTGGGATACCAAATGACATAAAGCTTCAGAATAGCTGAAATATTCCTTCAACCAGAAGGTGTGCATCAATGGAGGCCCAAATTTGCACGGTTTCACACAATCTCCAAGAATTTAAAATGAAGGATCAAGATAAAGACTCAATTAAACATTAAGACCATTGGTTCCTCACATCTAAGATACACTCAAAGGACTACAAACATTATGTATCAACAAATGATACTGAAGTTATTTTAAATTGTTTATCTCATTACAGGATAAAGGTTTTTCTTGAAATCAAATTGTGAATGCCACTAAACTATCATAGGGATGAGATCCTATATGATTTTGAGGGAATTTAACACAAGATTGCGATAGGAATAAAAAAAATACTCGCAGACATTCTGAAATAAAGCAAACACAAATTGGTCCAAGATTGACACAAGTTAATTTGATATTGATTAGATTCATTAGTAGGGGAAAGTTTCATTGAACAGTCTAAGAGCTTGTCAATGGTTGTAAACTTGCAACCAACTTGACATGATTGAAATCTAAAACACAGGAAATTAACAGGTTTCTCAGATTGGTCTCTTAGGAAGATGGGCTCTCTCAAATTTTCTCTTAAGAATTCAACCCCAGGCCATTTGCAAGAGTATTCTCATTGCAATTTTACATTTCACTTGTTCACTCATCCCAAAATTTCCCCCCAAAGAGAAGAATAATCGAGGAACCTTTTCTTGTTACCAATTCACCTCAGAAAGCAACGTTTAACAAATTCATACCCGAAATCGCTAGGTGGGAAAATTATGAACTGATCATGTTTCTCAGACCCTCGATTAATGACTAGTATATCATGCCACAAATTTTTAAAAGTTATTTTAATAATTATTATTATGTCATGTGAGAAATCCTCGTTTTAATAATTTTTCAGTGCCCTTGTATAGCTGCATCTGATAGGAAATCCTTTTCACCCTCGAGGCAACACCTTTTTCATCCTTTTCCCATTCTTTCCTTTATAACTCTGCTCTGCATCCAGATTCCCTAGTAATTCACATTTTTGCAAGTGCCTAAGAAATTCCAACTTCAAAATATCACCGTTTACAATCCTTGGACTCACAAATTAAGTTCTAAATCCATTCAACGGTACTCTGTAGACAAAAACGGAAAGGAATTTCATCAAAAAATGATGAAAAATAATTCAGATTCACATTTACAGGAGTCTCAGAGAAAAAATGGAAGAAAAACATATGCAATGTACAACAATTGTTGATTCTACCCCTTCTCGCTTTAGATTAGAGCTTTCCACATATTTCTTTAGCACAACTACAAAGGTGAGGTATAGAGGCAAGTTTTCAAACAAGTGTGGTCCTTCCACATGTCCCGGGCATAAGAAAAATGCCTTTTGGCCTTCTAAAAGTCTCAGTATAAAGGGATTCAAGGAAGCCTCCACGTGTCTCCTTCGCGTACATTTTGTATGGTGCCCAAAAGTGGAGACCCAAAACAAGCATGGTCTCAACACGTGTCTTAGTCCGGTAGAGTTTGTTGAAAAATTTTAAGGACCAGTGGAAGGCACCATGTGTCTAGGGTCCGCGATAGTTTTCCTTGGCCGTTGAAACTTCCCAGCGAGGGAAGAGTGAGATGAAACTTCCAAGTGTCCCTTCAGTGCTTCTTCAAAAGTAAAGTATAGGGTAAGGTCCCCAAATAGGCACTAGCCCTCCACATTTCCCAGGCCTTTAGAAAGTTTCTTAAAAAGTTTAAGCATATTAAGTAGCCAGCAGAAACCTCCACGTGTCTCCTTGGTGCAACTGCTAAGCTAGGACCCAGAGGTAGAACCTTAAACGAGCAATGGCCCTCCATGTGTCCATGTTCTGACAAAGTTTCACTGGCCGCATGAAAAAAAATGTCTAGGTCTTGGCAAGGCAGTGAGAACCTCCACACGTCTCCTTGGTGGAAATCAAAGGTCAAACCAAGAGGTGACTTTTCAGATGAGCACAAGCCTTCCACGTGGAAAAGACATGAGTTGAAGCGTGCATTTAGAATTTCAAAGTTCCCCACCAAGCTGCATCTAACTAGAAAGGGCCACATTTCCATAGATGCTGAGATATAAATTTGATAGGAAAACCACACCCATCAAACCGTAAAATGCACGAAAATCACCATTTTCTTCAGAAAATGGATCTGTTTTTAAGTATAGAGAATTCAAAAATTATATAAGGCCCAAATGTGATCCACCTAGATGCATCCAATCATAAAGGACCACGTTTCCACAAATATTGGGACAAAAATTGACAGGAAAAACAAAAAATGACTGTTGAAAAATAGAAGGAAGGGAAAAAATGAAAAATTACGCCCAAGTTACAAATTCTTTCACATGGACATAGGAACAAAAAACAAATTCTAGATTTAAATGATCCTTGACCAAAGGAAGGGACTGATCATGGAAACCAAATGAAGGACAAAAATTTCATGCATCAATATGGAGAGATAGAGAATATGAAAGATCCCACAAACCGAAGAACTTCAAGGACAAACGGGGCGAGATCAAATTGAGCACCAATAGTGGGAACTACAAGGAAAACCATATCTCTTGAACTGGTGTACCTGAAATATTATCTCATCATAATATTACAGTCTCCCATCCACATCTACATAAATTTCTACCAATGCACCTGAATTTTCCAATTACTGCTAAGGTTTCAATGTTGACTCGTTTCAACGGGATTATGACCTGCATAGTTTTCTTTAGCACAACTGATGAATCCTGTCACACAAAACCCCCTAATATTTGTAATATTTTGATAAAACTAGCCACCCAAACCCTGCCACATGCCTTCATCATTTTTTATTATTAATTTTATTTTGTTTTGAGCAGGGTAGTATAGATACTTTCTCCAATATGTGTGAATTGTCTTTTTTCCACTACACATGGAGTTGTTTGTTTACTAGGAAGGATGATTACATGATTTTTTTGATCATTTCTATTGTTGTGTGATTGAGTGTTCAAAGGAAATTTGATAAAGTATTTCTAATAAAATATATTCCAAGCATAGTTCCTTTTTCGATTAATCGTTCAATGTTTTTTAGAAAATAATTTTTCCTTGGGAAAGACAGTTCCAAAACAATTTTTTTTAATCAAAATGTCTATAAATTTATTTATCAGGTATTGACCAAAGAAATTAAGTTATGATTCCTCTCTAGAAGTAAAGGATGTTGGTAAAAGTCTCATTGATCCTTTCCTTTATATTCTAAATTTCTATCACGGTGATATTTATTGACATATCTTCAAATTTTCTAGAAGATTTTCACCTGATTAATTATGTGTAGTCATCGTTGTTTAATGTAACCAGTGTTTGATTTCATCAACATTAAAAAAATGTTTGGATCGAATTGATGCATATTATAATTGTTTATTTGATTTAACATTTGTTTTATAGTCTATTTGGACTAATTTTATGAATTATTTTCATATATTTGGATAAAGTGAATAATTGAATAAGTTAGTGAAATGGTATGTTCCTTTAGGAATAATAATAGAGTTTCACTCATGGGTAAAGGGAATGTCAAAATTTTAACTAAGCAGGTGGAGAAAAATATTCCAAATATATACTATGTTCAAGGATAATTTGTTTTGGTGAGAATCAGGAAATTTTTATAGTATGAATTGATATGTTCTTTCAAAAATAAGGAATATGTAATTTTGGAACTATTTCCAAGAAATTAGATAATAGCGAAAGCTTAAATGAACAAAAATAAAATGTAAGATACTAGCGAAAATTTAAATGAATAATAAAATAATATTACCTTCAAAGTTGGAACCAAATTTGAGGGTCGAGATTTCTTAACACCCCCCATCATCAATACCATAAGTATGTAAATTAAAAAAAATAAAAAACCAAATGATTGAACCATTTCAAGTTACACCTTTAATAGTTCCACATGCATTCCCAAAAGATATCACTCAAGAACTACCACCTCAAGTGCAATTTTTTATAGATTTTTATAAAACAATTCTACTCGATATTTCACTAAAGTAATACTGAATGTAACCTCTTTATAGGATATAATGGATGAAAATGGCTATATAATTTTTAGTTTAGGCGCCTACATTATCGAGGTTTGAATAGATTGCAAAAGATAAGCATGGTCAAAATCATATCAATTATAGAAAAGCACAAAAAGTATTAGAAAGGTTTATATTGGGAAAATAAAATAGAAAATATTTCCTAGTGGAAAGTTCTATTAGGGAGAGAGCACCATTATATATTGTTTACTGTGGTTTCTGTGGAAAAATGCACTCACCTTCCAATATTGTATAGTCAACATATTTTCTAGCATTCTTTGATAATTACAGGAGGAATACATGTGTATACTTTAGAAACCTCAAATTTGATATTTAATGGAGTGTATCACCCATTTAAAGCCCACATTGAGAAGAAAAGTAAGTACTATGTAAAATTTATCATAACAGAGAGATTTGGCACGCATATTTCTAATTATTTTTTAAATATTTCCTTATTCCACAATATTTCAAATTATTTGTTAAATATTTACTTATTTCCTCATGATCACCCATTTAAAGCCTGCATTGAGAATAAAAGTAAGAACTACATAAAATTTATCATAACATATATAGTTGGTAAGTATATTTCTAATTATTTGTTAAATATTTCCTTGGAAATTTGTATTAGAGAGAGATTATATTTATATTATACACCTCAACCTAATAATTTTAAATGAATTATGATAGAATCATCATGGAATAGTTTGGGAGCATCTTAAAGGCCATGTATTTAGAAAATGATTATTTGATAAGAAGTTGTCAAACTTGTACTCTATATAATGAATAGGTTTATAAACAAGAATGTTAAGAATATGATTCGATAGGATAGTATAGAATGGAAAAAATAACAATGTGGCTCATATGAGATAATTTCAATGAATGGCTTATGCACATGTTCCTAATGAATTTAGAATAAAATATGATGATAAGGGATGAAGGTGTATATGTATAGAATATTATGAGGAAACAAATACATACAAATATACTTGAAAAAAGTGTTTATTTTATTTAGTTATTTTGTAGTTTATTAAAATTTGAGAAACTGATGCATTTAGTGGATATTTGGGAAAATGGTAGGTAGTAGAGCATTATGTGACATTATATTTATGCAAATCTCAATGTATAAGAGATTCATATGTCATTAGTTCATAATCAAATGCCCATATCATAGCAAAATTGAATGAACTATCTTGTAGATTAGGAACTATAAAATACATCAAGGTAATGTGGTTTATATAAATCACCTCTTTACTATGACAATACATCAAACATTATATGGGATATCTGGCCAAATGTATGACTATAATTATATGATAACATCTAGAGATAAAGGGTCTATTTCAAACCCTACTCCTAATGATATCACTACATTATTAAATTAGTATCTTCTAAGGAATACATGATAATGAAATTAATGAGACTTTCCTGTAAAGGTGAATTAGGCCGAGTGTCACATGAATGTAAAGAAATTATTACCATGCAAAATATGGTTATGATCAACAAGAATAATAGCTTGTATATAAGCAAAAACTAATACATCATTCACTATGTATTATTTTATGTGTAATATTATTATTGAGACAATAAAATAAGAAAAGATGGACAAAATGAATCAAAAAATAAATTTTATTGCTCCAAGAGTTTACAAAATACATCAATAGTTGACAAGAGGCAAGAAGATGCGATTACAAAGCTGAGAGAGGAGGCTTATACTCTACATTCTACCCTAAGGAAGAAAAGAGAGGGGGAGCAGGAGAGAAAAGATGACCAACACTTTTGAAATATGCCCCTCCTTTACTATATATAGAAGAAAGAGAGAAGGAGAGAGGGAAGAGTTCAAATCCTACTTCAACCACCCCAAGATATGCATTGAATTCACCTACTCCTACCACCCCAGAAGTATTGAAATTTACTTGCAACAATGATGGGTTCCTTGACAGATTCCATGCCTTCACGTGTTGTTCCTTGCTGGGTAAGAAGGCGGTCTATCCTTCATTATGGCGGTAGGTGGGAGACTTGAAAGCCTCAAAATGGTGGATTGAAACATGATGGTGGTGGGTGAGATGTCGGACGATGAGAGCTTTCCAAAATGTCCCTTCTCGCCCGAATCCAAGATTCCAGTTGAAAGATATGTCCGTCTGAAGGTGCTTTGGGTTTGGGGTCTATCCCTATAAGAGCTACATGGAATCCCACACATTATTAAGATTTTTCTACCTCCTTTTACTCCTGAAGTGGCGCTGAACTGACACGTGGCATCATCTGTGGGCCTGCTCCATTTACTTCATGTTCTGCGTAAGTCCCTTATGTTTGATGAAGGATTTATGTCTGACCCGGGACACATGGAAGCTTCCCACCCATTTAGAGACCCTGTCTGGACCTAATCTTCGGAGGTGTGCAAATAGGACACGTCTAGGCTTCCGCTGCCTTGAGACTTTTCAACTTCCAACGCTATCTCCTTTTCAGACTTGGGACATGTGCAAGCTTCATGGTCATTAAGGGACTGTCCCTTGGGTATCACTTTTGAAATTGCGCTGATGAGGCACATGGAGGCTTCTTCCGACCCTCCTATACTTATCCAATTAAACGGCCGACTCTGTCCATTTTTTCAAACCTTGGACAAGTGGAGGGCTAGCGCTAGTTCAGTGTCTTTCCTTGGGCCATGCCTTTGAAATTACACTGATGAGGCACGTGGCACCTTCCACAGCTCTTCTCTACCTTCCTCGTGTTCTGCCTAAGTCCCTTATGTTTGATGAAGGCTTTATGTCTGACCCGGGACATGTGGAGGATTCCCACCCATTTAGAGACACCGTTTGGACCGGACCTTCAGAGGTGCACCGATTGGACACGTGGAGGCTTCCGCTTCCCTGAGACTTTTCAACTTCTGACTGTGTCCTTTTCGGACCTAGGACAAGTGGACGCTTCATGCTCATTTAGGGATTTTCCCTTGGGTCTCATTCCTGAAGTTTCACCGATGAGGCATGTGGAGGCTTCCTCCAACCCTCTTATACTTACTCGATTAAACGGCTGGCTCTGTCCCTTTTCCGCCCATTTAGGAGAAACTCGTCGCACCTTAGACATGTGGAAGCTCCACAAACATTTGGAGACCCTATTTCTCTTGCACCTTTTGGAATTGTGATGAGCTGACACGTGGCGCCTTCCCCGACTCTGCTATATTTTTCCCCTAGTCGACTCGTATGTGATGTCTGAAATCTTCAAGCCCCTTTCCCCTCTTTCTTTCTTCTTGAGCCTTTGGACTCTTTTAACGTCATTGGTCTCACTCGCTGACCTTGCTTGGACTACATTGTTGAATTTGGAATGTGGGCTCGGCTGACTGAACCAACCCTTCCAATTTTCTTCTGTGTGGGGTCGTGTTTGATCAATTTTTTTGGGGGGGGCAAAATTGGGATAACAATTATTTCATAATCAAATGCTAATATCGTTGCAAAATTGAATGAACTATCCCATAGATTAGGAACTATAAAATACATGAAGGTAGTGTGGTTTATATAAATCACCTCTTTATTATGCCCATACATCAAACATTATATGGGATATCTGGCCAAAGGTGAGACTATAATTATATGATAACATCTAGAGATAAAGAGTCTATTTGAAAACCTACTCCTAATGATATCACTACATTATTAAAATAGTATCTTCTAAGGAAAACATAATATGGAAATTAATGAGACTTTTCTGTAAACGTGAATCAGGGTGAGTGTCATATGAATGTAAAGATGTTCTTACCATTAAAAATATGGTTATGATCAACTAGAATAAGTTCTTGTACATTAGCATGATCTAACTAATTCTTCACTATTTCAAAGGAATATGTTAGATCATGAATACCATATCATGAAACACGTAAAAAGAGTTATGTCATTTCTAAAATATTATTTTAAATTATTTAAATGAAAATTATAAGTGATGAAGAACACATGAGTAAACAATAACAATGTTAGTGTCATCACTAATAATTTGTTATTCTTTTAAGGAATGCATAAATAGTTTTGGTAACATTCTTTAGGCCAAGAAGTCTATTGGAACAAGAGCGGTAAACATATTGTTTTAGGACAGAAAGACACTTAGAGAAGGGAATGCCCTTTTTAATATTTTATGATTCTTGATCAAATAAGGTTTTTTATTATATAGAAAATATAGATAAAACTTACAGAGCCCGCACGCGCCGGCAAACTATAGCGCAGCCAGATTGGAATAATAACATAGAATATAATAGAATTACTAATCGAGAAGAAAATATGGATAACAAGGTGAAACAGATGTATTTTAGAGATGGAATTGCGAGAAGAAAATATGGATAGAACATAGAGAGCCGACAGTAGGCGCGGATTATTTAGTAGTTTGTTGAAGTCTAGGAAAGTGATGCATTACATGTATTTGGCTACGTAGGTAATGTTGATGTAGTTCATGCCCTTGTAGAGGCCATCGTTCTTGGAGGTGACAACCGTCTCTCCCGTGGTGAGAAGATCAACCTGCTCATACGAGAATTTGACATCGCACTTGGCCAGGGTGGCTTGTAGATCAACCTGAACGGTTTTACCAGGGTCAACGGTCACATGGTAGTTGGCCCCAACGCTCTTCTCTGTCTCTTCCGTTCCTCCCCACTCCGTGACGGTGGTAATCTCGGAGGAGATGGTGATGCTGGTGCTGGCCACCTCGGGGACCCCGGCGGTGAAGGTGGCGGAGATGCCGGTGGTGAAAGACACAGAGTTGTTCCATGATCGGCTCTTCTTGTCGGTGTAGGTGAAAGGCAGCTCCATGGTGGCTGGGTTGGTGGTGTTGTTGGTGGCAGTGTTGGTGCCGAGAATGAGTGCCTGCCCTTGGGAGATGTCAGCACTGTCCACGTCGTACACGACGGAGCGCACGTGGCGGTTGAGAACAGGCTCCTCCACGACCAACTGAGCAGTGCTTTCCAGCGTCCATGTGCAGGCATTGAGGCAGTTATTTTTTTTGTCGGCGGTGAGCCTTTTGCAAAACGCATTGTTGCCCAGGCATCGCAGTCCCACCGTTTTGAGATCCACCTGCACCGGAAGAAAGAGCAAGTCCTTGTTTGAGGTGTCGAACCCCTCGGCGGGGGTGTCTGCCCAAATCCAGCCGGGACTGAGCCTCCACAAATTATTATGGTATAAGGACTTGATCCTCACAATTCCCTCACCGTGTCCCTCTTCGTTGCTCACGGGCACCACTTGGAATCTCACGCGCTCGCTGGCGACGTCAGTTACGAAGAACTGCTGATACGGGTTCCCTCTTACCCATGTCGACCCCAGATAAGTTCCGTTGTCTCCTTTAAACACAACGTACTCGGGAAGGGTTGCAATAATGGCCATGATACCGAATAATTTAATGGTTTTTCCAAGCCCCTTACTTACTTTTTAACGCGAGCATGCCTATATATTTATAGCCGAAAAACCACAGACGTCCCCAACAAATAAAAATAAAAATCCAATCACAGAAAAGCACACGAATTGTGCTTGTCATGGAGTAATATTGGCCGTTGATCACAAAAGATCTGTTGCAGCCATAGATGTCCTGCCAGTGTGAATTGTAATGTGTTTCCATGTGAGGACCAAACACTGAGAGGAATGCAAGGCTAGAAATAACCAGCACAGAAAACGTGGATGTACAAAAAAACGTGGATGTAGAAAACGTGGATGTACAGAAAACGTGGATGTACGAAAATCATCCGAGGAATTTAATGCAGTAGATGGAATTTAATGTAGTTGATGGAATTTAATGCAGCAGAAAACCTGAGAGTAGACGACCTTAAAAATATGTAGTAAGAGGTGATGCTAGGAAAAAATTACAAAATTCTTGATCAAGATTCACATTAAAAGACCAAATATGGAAAAGGAATTAGAAAAGTTTCAAGATTTACATTGTCAGAGAAAACGTGAACTGAACAATTACCCAAAAAAAAAATTTCACTTGTCGGATCTGCCACCTTGTTCTGTGCGGTAAACAAAGAACAAATGAAGGGATGACGGAAAAAAAAAATCGACCAATGACAGGAAAGCACAGATTGTGCTTATCAAGGAAGAATAATATCGCACGTTGATAACAAAGGATCTGTTGCTGGCCGTAGATGGCAAGCCAACGTGAATTGTATTGTGTCTTCCATGCCAGGACATAGTGGATGGAATTTAAATTTATCCAACCATGGAACCGAAAAAACAAATTTCACTTGTCGGATCTGCCACCTTGTTCTGTGTGATAAACAAAGAATTTGGCATGTGCGTGAATTGCTTAACAACTCGTTTATTGTTACCACTTCTTCACTCGCTCGCCAATGGCTTCATAGCATGTTTTTGCGTAGGCTGTAAAATCTTTGCTGCAAAACAAGTTACACAAATTACAAATAAATTAACTAAATAACATTCTAAACGAATATTCAAAAATGACAATGCTTACACAATTTTGTCACTTAGAAAACCTCCGTAATCATGTTTGTGGAAGATGCCAATGATAAATGGTCACAAATTAAATGGCTGGATACCAGAAATTTCAGCTTTGTAAGTTTAGATCCATTAAATATGTACATCATCAGCTTTGTAAGTTTAGAGTGGTTGTCTTATTAAATCTCATGATGGGCTATTCTAATTCTGCCAAGAATGAAATAAACTGTGTTTGACAATGTTTAAGCCAGGCTTTGAAATATAGGGCTTATGTCTAACGAAGGTCACTTGGTTGGCATTAGTTGTGCATACATAATTTTTATATTAGTTTTTACTATACTCCATTCATTATAAATATATTTATTATCTTCTCTCTAAATTTATTACTAACTAATGATAAATAATATTAATTCAGTTGAAGCAATTTTTTGGGTCAAAACATTCTGTAGAAAAGACTGGATTCTAAACTTTGCCTTATAATCAAGATATCTACATTTTTATATTGTATTCTCAAAGCAACAAAAAAAACTTGGAAGACACAATCAACAAGATGTCAAAGGTAAGGTTGAAACAATCTTACGACAGTCAAATAGATGTAAAATTTAATATTGTAATTAAGTGTTTATTTGCAAACATCACAACTCCCTACTACCACCCCTGCCACCATTGTCTATTACTTATCAACATAATCATCACTACATAACAAAATGTGTATTTGTAACTTTACCCAAAATGGCCCAAGATCCAAGATAATATCAATTCCTAATAGAATTTTAAATATCACTTCCTTATATAGACTTTAAAATCCATCTATGTGGACACAAATGAAAATCATAGTAGACACAAATATAAGTTGTATTGTAAATTATCTTCTCGCGTCTATAATATTTTCATAAGGTCACAAGAAATGCAGCTTTTTGACTGTAGGTGTGATGGATGCATGTTGCACTATAAGCTTATTAGCTACAAAAAGTATTATTTTACAATTGTAATTTTTAAAATTATATTTTGATTTTTCCAAACCATAGTAATATATTATTATTATTATATAAACAAAAATTCTGTTTTGAATTGAAGTGTGTATTTATATTAGGAAATATAAAAATATTAGAATTTATTTTATCATTGATGTGAATAAAATATACTATATCAAAGACAGGGGATTTGTGTGTGTGTGTGTGTGTGTTTGTGTGTGTGTGTGTGTGTGTGTGTGTGTGTGTGTGTGTGTGTGTGTGAGAGAGAGAGAGAGAGAGAGAGAGAGAGAGAGAGAGAGAGATACAAGTTCAATAGAGGGTAAAATATTGATTGCTCACTTAAGAGCTAGATTACGTGATTTAAGGTCTGACATTGATGGGAGGACACATATAAGGAATGAGAATTGCTATTAGAGTTAGATGAAGATGAAAGGGTGCAATAAAAAAGTGTGTTTCTTATAGTGACATTTTTATCAACTACAAAGAAAACTTGAGAGTAGACAACCTAAGAAATATGTAGTAAGAGGTGATGCTAGGAAAAATTACAAAATTCTTGATCAAGATTCACATTAAAAGATCAAATATGGAAAAGGAACTAGAATTTTTTCAAGATTTACAAGAAAACCCTTTCAAACAATGAAATACATCTATGTTTCAACTATTCAGGACCATAAATTACTTGAGCTCACACACATTAAAATCTTGCGTTCATCTTAATAATACATACTATTATAATTTTATATAAATAATGGATAACATGGAGTCACAATATAGAAGATAGATAAAGGTTATAAATTATTACTTTTTTGTTGAAAAAATTGAATGTTACGGTATAAACAAGAATATTATACATTTTGAAAGCCTTAAATTAGTCTTAGAAGTTAAATTTTAGGCATCATTGAATCCTTGATTTTATTTACATTAACGAAAATTGATAAAATGAAGTGGAAATAAAAGTTCATCATACGGTGTAAAGTGAAAAATCTAGTTCATCAAACAATAGAAAATGTAAAGCTATTGTTGGAGTCAAATATCACACACAAATGTAAAGATGGATATCTTTCCCTGTTCTTGTGGTTTCTTCATAGTTGTATTTGCAAACCCTTTAGATAGGGATCTTTTTTTTAGGAAATTTTGGGATTTTGAATCCCACTTGCCTTTAATGAAATCGTGGTTTCCTTTGTTTAACTTGGTTTTTGATACTTTCCAAGTTAAACTGATATGGATTCATCTTCAATACTTTCCTCTTCAATTTTGGTGAGAGCATTGCTTAACTACTATTGGAAACACCTTATGGAAATGTTTAGCCATTGATCTAAAAAACGATGATTTGGAGCACAAAACATTTGCTCGAATATTGGTTTATATGGATACTTCTGTTAATATCCTTACCACTATTGGTCTGTGTTTAGGAGATAGAATATTACTCAGAAGACACACAAAGGATGCACGCATGGAAAAAAGGCACATTTGAAGGCATGGAAGAATAGGAAAACAAGCACGCACCAGAACACTTTATATTGGGGACTTATCTGTTTTACGGGTCCATGATATTTTTGGAGATATCGTGCGAAACACACAAAGACATGAAGACTTGCAGCTCAGGTAATGGTATTTTGGAAACAATCATCAGTTGAGCATCATGTATAGGTTAGGCTAATAATAGGAGTCCTAGTCATGGTTAACTATAAGAATTCTGTTATTAGAGCGCTTGTATGGTTTTTCATCATTTTGTAAAGATGCATGGCTATTACTAGCATGTAACCTATTTTGAGAGAGTGCATGCGCAGTGAATGGAAATTCCCTGCCCATATAAATACGAATTTATTTGTACATGTTTCATATACATGTAACTACGCATTATTATAGAGTTGTGCTGCTGATTTTACTACGTGTATGACTCATGGAGATACCTGTGTAATGTAAGAAGCTTCTGTATTTAACAATATTTGATACAATGGAATATATTAGTGAGATAATGGTATTGAACATGACTGAATCTCATTCTTGCATGTTAAATCTTATTCTAGTCATATTTTAGTTCATGTTCTATATATTCTAAGATATATATCTAGTTTATGCACTGTGGATTGTTTACTATTATGGATCTGAATATACATATGCATCATAATGCTAACATTCTAAATAAGCAAATTTAAATATGGATCTGGTTCCTTTGCATGCTTTGGGTGAGCGCTCAGCTAAGGCTGAGTGATGTGTCAATGTGCTTGGGTTATTTATAGTAAATTCTAGGTTGCATCATTGGTTCCATTTCCAGGACCTCTTTCTTAGCTATTTTTAGGACGTTGTAGATGAAAACGTACTGGATGACCTTAGTAACTATTGAGGAGTGGATAATAGATATGGAAGAAGAGTATACTAAGAGATTCAACATTGGATCTGAGTTTGACGCGTGCACATGGGTTGAGCAGAGTCTATATGACTGCTTATATTAAAGCTTCTTTGATATTTTTTCCATATAACTATATAAGTGGTTGGTTGTTTATGCATCTAAAAGGAACTGGAGGTTTCATACACTTGTTTGAACGAAAGAAGAATTTTAGGCCCTTTATGAAGTTGCTCTTATTTGAACGTGCATTGTGGATACTTGGTTCTATGGTGTTCTGAATAGCTATATTTTGGAGTACTCAATTTCCACTCACTCTTGTCTAGAGATAGCTGAGTTTTAATTTTTATGTTACCTCAGGGGACCATATCTATACGAAATTCCTCTAGCGATCAAGATCTTGATGGTAACGCTGAATTTGGAAGAAAATTTGATGGCTAACTAAACCCCACCACATGCGGGAGTAAGAGCAGATGTGGAATGCCCTCAAAACAACGCACTTGAGAACCAAGAACAATCTAGGTTTTGCTACGAAATATTATGGAATACTTTTTTTAAAGTGTTACAACCAAAGTCTCAAAGACAACTACATTCAACTAATAACTTTTCCCATTAAAACAATTACTAATTCCACATTATATAGCAAAAGTGTAATAAATCCATACCTAGCTCAATTCTCTTTCGAGATTAAGTTTATCACTAATTATATTGACATTATAGATAAATATTCCTTGATTAAAATTTTAGGGTTAGAGGTATTTAATTCCGCAAGATCCAAGATAAGAGCAAGCTTTAATTACAGGGGGAAAATACACAATTAAAATTATCAGACTAAAATTTTACTTACCCACTCCCAGAACTCAGTTAAGGATTCAACCTGATTTTCCCCCTAATTAAGGAAATTAAAACTTTTTGCAAACATTCCCATTATATAGAAAATTTCCTCACCTTTCTGGTGATATAAATAAGTCCTCCTAACTCCTTATAAAAACCAAGTTATGGGCCGACGGGCATGGGGTGAAAAGTTTCCCCAAAGGCGGGCCTGTGGGCCTGGGGAAGAAACTTTTCCCAAGCGCGGGCCTGCGAGCCACAGGAAGAAAATTTTCCCGAGTGTAGTCTTGTGGGCCGCGGGAAGAAAATTTTCCCGAGCGCGGGCCTACGGGACGCGGGAAGAAGATAAGATTTTGAACTTTTTCTTGCCAAAAAATGTTAAGGGATCAAAACGATTCGCACCTCCGCCATCACCCAAGGCGACATGTGTCAAGCCTGGATTTGTTGTGGGGAAAATGAACTGGTGGGGAAACTCAGCAATTAAAGACCTTAAGACAAAAAGGTTAAAGGGTTAAAAAAATGCTCTACTTCCCGCCAACGCCAATGGTGCCGCATGTTAGCGAACCATTGGTCACGGGATAGCGGATCAGCCGAGAGAAACAGGAAAATTTTCCAAAAAAAATCTCTTTAAAAAAAAAGGTTAAGGTTCTAAGTGTATCCGCCCCTCTGTCGACATCGCGTGAAGCCACGTGGTAGCACTTGATTGGCTGCGGGCCAGCGGGGACACTGAGAAAACTAGGAAAATTTTCCAAATTTTAATTTCACAATAGGTAAGGTTGAAATGGATTCCGTGCCTCCAACAGAGCCTTGTTAAGCCAAGTGGTTGCACCTGATTGGTTGTGGGCCAGCGGGGATGCAGGGACAACTTAGAAATGTTTCCCAATTTTTTTTTTAACTTAACTTATTTTGACCAATCAAAAGTTTTATGGGTCAGGGGAAAGGCAGGGAACTCCGTGCCTTAAAAAATTTTGGGAAAAAAGCACAAAAGAAAGTATTTAGCCCACGGGTCCACCCAAGAATATTTGACAGTTAGATTTTTGAGGCCAAAATGAAGTAAAACTTCATAAGGCCATAACTTTCGAATAGGAGCTCCAATTTTGGAAAACGAGGACTGTTTGGAAAGATATCAAAGCCCTCTTTGTACAGGAAACTCAGGATTTGAATTTTGACAAATTTTGTGGGGTTAATTTTACATAAAAGAACTACAGGCTTTTAAAATGCAACAGGTAAAATTAAACTTATAAATTTTTGTTCAATTCAACCTCCTTCCTTTCTCATCATGCCAAGAAAACATGGAGGAGTGCTCTTGGAGGTTTGAAGGGTAAATTTGCAAGGTTACAATGTTAGATCTAATTGCAAATCAATTTTCCACATTTTATATAGCAAAATGTCTGCAATTTGCCTTTGCCTGATTTTTGCAAAGTTTTGAAATATTTTCCTAAGTGACATTGTCTATTTGAATTTTTGTAGGTCATATTATGTTCAATTTGTTGTTTCAATGGTTATTTCTTTGTTGCAGTGTCGATCTATTAATTTTTGATAAAATTTGCAGAGTTTCAAGTGAAACCAAAATGGAAGGGAAAACAAAATTAACTCAATGGATCTTATTTCACTTGCATTGCTGAAAAACATATGGGTTCATTCCATGCTAGTTTCAAATAGATTTTTTTCTTTGAATCAAGTGATAGAAACAAGAATGCAACTTCTATTCCACTCAAATTATACCTTTCAACAAAACAAAGTAATACATTTTCTTCACACATGTTTCCTCTTTTCATTTACCCTTCTATAACAACATTTAAATTCATTCCCTACTGATTTAAAGTATTTATCTTCATTCAATCAAAAGTAGAATAAGAATGTAGTTTCAATTACTTTTCAAACACGTACTCTTCGAAACACAGAGGATGAAATAATTCTAAATACATTTTCCAACCCCTTGGCTGGGGTGTCTGCACAAATGTAGTTGGGACTGCACCTCCACAAATTAATATAGTACAAGGAATTTATCCGCACAAATCCCTCCCCATGTCCCTCGGTAATGATCACAGGCACCACTTGGAATCTCATGAGCTCCTTGGCAAATTCAGTTACGAAGAACTGTTGATATGGGTACCCTTGCACCCATGTTGACCCCAGATAATTTCTGTTGTCTCCTTTAAACACAACATACTTGGGAAGCGTTGCAATAATGGCCATGATACTGAATAAATTAATGGTTTTTCGAAGCCCCTTACTTACTTTTTAACGTGAACATGACTATATATTTATAGCCGAAAAACCACAGACGTCCCCAACAAATAAAAATAAAAATTCAATCATAGAAAAGCACACGAATTGTGCTTGTCATGGATTAATATTGGTCGTTGATCACAAAAGATTTGTTACAGCCATAGATGTCCTGCCAGTGTGAATTATAATTTTTTTCCATCAGAGGAATGCAAGGATAGAAATAACCAACACAGAAAATGTGGATGTACAAAAATCATTCGATTATTGAACAGTTCCCTAAAAAAAAATTCACTCATCTAAAGGGGATAGGAAGCTCATCCCATTTTCAATGCAGTGTTTTGATACCAAAATTTAACCTCCTTCAAAGGCCAAGAAACATCATGGATTTGATAGGACACTTAAAGGCAGATAGATAATCATTTATGTTTTTTTGTAGCTGGGGAAGAAATCTATCTAAATTTTTAACACTCATGTTTGTAAAGGAGTGGGTAGCACCTTAAAAGGATGTGATTTGATCCTAACTATTTTAGGTTGTTCCTTTCAACCAAGGTAAGAGAACCTATTTTTTAACCTCTGTTTATTGAAGGAAAATGATGAATCCTTCTTTTGCATAGATTTCATAGAGAAGACCTTGGGAAAATATGATCAACACACCAGATCTGACTCTCAAGAGTTGTCACTTCCAAATCATGGAGATATTTTCACAACAAGGCAAAGGTTAATAAAGACATTTGGTACCCTGATTGCTTCTGCATGTTTTGGTAACAGAGATTATGCATTTTTTTGCACACAGGACAAATAGGGGTAGTACAGGTAGGATTGGTTGTTTTTTATTGAATTTTTTGGTGGGAGATGGGGCAGGGTGAACTTGATTCTCCAGATCCTTGAGAAATATTACAAAACGGAGGGTTAAACCAACAAAATGCCACAGAATAGCTAAATATCTCTTTAACCAGAATATGTGCTTCAATGGAGGCCCAGATCAAAACTCTTTCACACAATATTAGAGATTATATCACGAAGGCTCGAGTTAGAAAATCCAACAAAGGATCAATATCTAAGACAAATCATGCCTAAGGTACATCCAGAGGCTTATAAATAATCTCTGTTAATAGATGAAAGAAAAGTGATTTTAAATCATTTATTCCTATCCCAAATGAAAGCTATTCTGAGACATGAAATTGCAGATGCCACTCAACTTTTACAATGATTGAGGCCTATGTGATTGGATTAGATTTGATACAAGATTGCAACAGAAATAAGAAAAACAACTTGCATACATTCAGAAATAAACCCAACACATTTTGCTCAAGACAACACAAAAAAAATTGAATTTGACTAAGCCTATTAGCAGGGGAAAGTTTCTAGAACAGTCTTAGAGATTGTCAATGGATGTACACTTGCAACCACCTTGACACAATAAAACTTAATAAAAAAAGGGATAACCTAGTTTCTCATGGCTTCTCAAAAATGATGAGCTCTGTCAAGATTTCTATTAGAAAACTCAGTCCCGGCCCCTAACACTCCAACCTCCAACCTTTGCATGAAAAATTTGTGCCACTTATAATATTTACAAAAGAGCCCCTTCTCCCCAAAAGAAAAAAAAAATTAATGCACCAGTGGTCGCCATGATTTAGATCGTGATTCTTAGAATCAAATCTACAAAAGTCGCCAGGTGCTCGAGGGGGAAGATCTCATCAAATATCTCCCGCATTCAACCCCTTCCTCTGGTAGATCACTCTTTCTTCAATTTTTCAACCACTTCCACCCCTAATCAGTCAAATCTAGCTCATTATGTGCTTGGGAGAAGAAAAAAGGAAAATCTGATCGAACACGAAAGTTAGACCATTTTAATGGCGAAAGATGTCTCCTAGATCTTCCCTCCAAACTAAGATATCAACATTAACTCCTCTCTCTGCTTGGCATGTAGGAAATACCAAGAAATCATAGAGACTTGCACTTCTAGGCATGTTTCATTAAAATGGGGGGAAAAGTAGATTCAAATTCTCAGATGAGATTGATCTTTTCTTTGAATTTGGGCCGTCCATGTGGAAGATTCCAAATTTAAAAACAGACTCACGGGATTCCTTTGAATTTTTACAACTTTTTGGAAAAATGGAAAAAAAAATCTATTTTTTCTCCGCACCTCCTCCTTTGAGAAACGAGCCTAACACGTGTCCAAATTTCGTTCGAGCGTAACCGTGGCCAAATTCTACCATTTTACTCTCTTTTTGGAAAGGGAAAATTTTCTAAGTTTTCCCCATAGGAAATGAGCCTGACACGTGTCCAAATGTGGTTCAAGCAGAACCACGCTTCCCCTTTTACTTTTCATTCTTTTCTCCCAAAAGTAAATTTTTCTAAATTTCCACCGAGAGTCTACACCTCTTGCATTGAGTGGGGTAAAACATTAACTATTTCCCTCATCAGGCTTATGGGCCATTCTGAGATTTTAATCCTTAATAGGCAAAAAATCCAAGTTGCCTTTAATGGTTTGCCTCCTCGCCTCTTTGAATTTTCAAATTGCCAGGTGTCACCATGGCGCACCTTGAAATGGTCCCAAAACTTGTATACCTCGAATGAGCATGGGATCACCATGTGTCTTGTTCCGATATAGTTTTCCTAAATTCTTGAAGCTTAGTGGAAGGCGCCACGTGTTATGCTCAGAGGTAGTCTCCTTTGGCCATTGAAAATTCCAAGAAAAATGCAAAGTGAACAGAGGCCTCCACATGTCATCTGGTGCTTCTTTAAAATGAAACTCAAGGGCCGATCCTCAAACATGTGTGGTTCCTGCATGTGTCTCCATGGCGCAACTTCAAGAAGGTGCCCAAAGAGGAGACTCTAAATGAGCGTGAGCTTTCCACGTGTCCTGTTCCGCCAAATAGTATCAACTGCATAAAAATTTTTCTAAGTCTTAGAAAAGTAGCGAAGACCTCCACGTGTCCTCCCGGCGCTACTCTAAGGCTAAACCAAAAAGTAGACCTTCAAATGAGTTCCATTCCTCCACGTGGATGGACTTTAAGTTGAGGTGATCCATAGAAAATTTTAAGTACCTAGCTAAGACGCGTCCAACCAAAAGGCGTCATGTCCCATGCCGATGCAAGGATGTAAATTTGACAGTGAGAAACACCCGTAAAACCATAAAATATAGAAAAATGATCATTCGAGCCAAGAAATGAAAATTTCTCCAGGGACAGAGAATTTAGAAATGTTACAAGGCTCAAATATGATCATCAGAGACACATCCATTCATTTTCTTCAATTATTTAGGGTAGAAATGACAAGGAAGATATAATCCTGACCTTGGAGAATGGAAAACATTGTAGAACCCAAGCTTTTAGATGAATAGAGAACGAGAGACCCAAATTGTATACCTTTTTCCAGTGGAACAAAGAAAAAAGGAGAAAACCATGGACCCATAAGTGATTTATGACCAAGGAACAAATTAAAAATGGCAACAAAGATTAACCAGGCACAACATGGGGAAAAATAAAGTGATAGAGGCCACAAATCAATAGATTTTCAAAGGAAAATTGGGGCGATACTATTTTGAGCACCAACAATGGCTCTGACTCAGGAATGGGCAATCCCTATGAGTGGCACAAGAAAAAAGGTAGACCAAGTGCCAAGAATAACCATTGGGCAACGAAGTCATCTCATAGAGAAAAGAAATAAAGCCACCTCAAAAACAAACAGAGAAACCAACAAAAATAGGACATCGAGGACCAGAGAGAGCAAAAACACAAAAAATAGGGAACATACAAAAAAGTATAAACTATACAGATGATATTTCCTTGATTAAGAGAAAACAATCAAGGAAAAAACTCAAGTGTCTTCCATCCTGGATATGACCATGCCAAGAGGTTCTTATATGTTTTCATCAACTGGAAATATACCTTTTTTTCTTCTCTATTCAGTTTGTAAACCATCCATTTTATCTGAAGCTCCCCCATTTTGTTTGAGTCAAATTCCTTAACATTTTTAAGGATGAATCATAGACCAAATTCCCAAAAAAAATAGCATACTTAGGAGCTCTGTTTTCAACACTTTCATACTCCCTAAAATCCACAAAACTTACAAAGCTGTTAAGATCAGCATTTGCTTGCAAAAATTCATAAGATGCATTGCTTGGCTCCTCAATCAAGTACAACCATCTTATTCTCTCCATATAATTTCACCAAGTTTCCTTCAATGGGGATAGTGGCATAAGACATGTCCATTTTCACACTACCACCAACACTTGCTGCCCACTTTCTTGACAACAACATCCCCCACTTGGTAGTGTAGTAAACAATCACCACATCAAGTTCTAATTTCCTTCTAGGATAAGATGCAAGTTACACAACCAGATATTTGACACATCCCACCACTGACACCTCTCTTGAATCCATGGCAGTGAACTTCCCATATGTTTTTGTTACTTTGATACCTAGCTCATTCACGACCTCAAGAGGCATTACATTATATGAAGCTTCAGAATCAAACATACAGTTATGTAATAGCTTGTCCTTGACGACCAGGGTAGTGAAGAATGGATCCACATTTATCTGGGATTTAACCAAAGAAGTTCCTAAATAAACCCCTTGTGGTTCCCCTAGCTCTTCCACCATTTGTGGCTTTTCCAACACTGCAACAGTAAGGGGAATTCCAACCTTGTTTACATTTCTGTCCCGTGTGATCTCTTCCTCTTTAAATCCTAAGTATTCAAAATCCATCTTCTTGTGCTCAAGGATCCTAAGCAGCTCAACAAATGGGACAGGAATTTTGATTTGACTCAAAAATTGAGAAATGTCATATGGAACGAATTTGGGTAAAGCAGCACTAGGGGAAACATTGACAAATTCATCATATGGAATGGGATTTTTTTCAGCTTAGGCATGGGGAGGAACGCAGGTTTTTCTTCGGGAAACAAGCTCTTTGTCAGATGTATTTTTATTTGTGGTTTCTTTGGTAAGTAATGGAAATTTTGACCTAGCTCAAGTGGTCCCTTAGTAGCTTTACTTCTGATATTTTTCTCCTTTCTTTGGGAAACTACAACATTCATTAATAGTTTCCTATCTTCTTTTGAAGGAACTCCTCCTTCATACTTTTCAATCATTAATTCCCTCAAGTAGTCAAAATCATTAGTGGGAAATTCAAAATCTTGTACAGTGTCTACTTATAAATTATGAGAGGGAGGAAGAAGAGGTACCCAGTGATTGCAATCCCGAAAAAATAGGAGTTCTAGCACTTATTACCTCAGTTGAAGTTGCTTCCCTTGGAGAACTTGTAGGAATCTCCAGCATGCAGGCATCATCATCATTATCATCACTAGTTTCTTCCTCTTCTTGCTGATCTTCTTCACAAGGATCATGAGGCAAGAAACATTTGTCACGCTAATCAATGACATCTGTCTCTTCCACCACAACAACTCTAGCAGCCAAAGGATCAAGCACCATTCTATTATCCCTATCTTGGGACTGTCTATTTCCAAATCCCATAGGTCCCTTACCTATGTCATCATATCTTTGGTGATTTGTGAATCTGTCTTGGCCTTGCTATTTATGTTGACCTTGTGAGCTCTACCAAATTCCCTTCTCATCCCGGGCTACTTTGTAAGAAATTTCTTTGATAACCCCTGCCAAAGTCTTCACAACTTCTTCCAAATTTGTAGCCTTACTTCTATGAGGATTTTTTAGGTTAACCAGCTTTACACCCTCACTCTTTGGAGGCTTTCCAATTGCCTTGATGTTATTTACAATTTGCAAAGCCATGGAAGGCCTACCTCAAATTTGTGGGGTTTTTGTCTCTTAAGTAATATGCAGCCTTTTTATCAAATGCATCAGTATATTTGATCAAACATGACTCATCACAAGGCCTTATCCTAATAGGCAATCTCCTCAAGGTCTTATTAAACCTTGTGTTGAAATCATGTACTGACTCATTAAGATTCTTTTTGATATTTTCAAATTATGTCAAAAGAAACCTAGGGTCAGTCCTATCACCATATTGCAATCTAAATGCATTGCTCATCTTAGTCCAAGAATCAATAGAGTTCACTGGAAATGCTTTATACCAGTCACTAGCATCCTCTTCCAAGGTATGGATAAATAGCTTGATATATACATCTTCATTTTCAATCTCAAAATCTTCCATCATGTTGATAAAAAACTCTAGATACTAATCACCAATAATAACATTGTTTCCCTGAAACTTTGGCATTCTGTTCCTTACATCTTGAGGCACTACATTTGGATACCCAACCATTCCCACAAATTTTATAGGTCCAAAAGTGTTTACAACAAAAGGGGGTCTAGGTGGGGGTAAGGCCATGTTCCATTGAGGAGGTGACCCTAGAGGGGTGAAAAATTGATGAGGGGAAGATGGTCCTTAGAACACAAGAGCATAATTTTCAAAATGGATATCCCCCAAAGGACTTGTCTATTGGAAATATCTAGCAACTTCAGAAAAGATAGGTGTAGAATGTGAAGCAAACCTTTCAAAATCAAATGAAGGTCCCTATCGAATTTGAGAGTTCAATTCCACAAAGAGGCTACCTGATTCAGAGTCACTTGAATGGTAGTCTTCAATGATAGGTTGATCACTCTCATCAATGAAGATCCCTCTTCTTGTCTGCTAATCACCAACAGCTCTCCAGGATTTTCTTCCTTCTAACTTTGATTTTCTTCCTTCCAGCTTTGTAAATATTAGTAACAAATATGATTCTAACAGAGTTTTAAGACACTGGTACTCATTAAGAATCAGATCAATAGGGAGTCGCCACTAAGGATTTCCATCTTAGTTGTACAGATGCACTAAATATGATCTATCAAATGTTTTTTAATGCTAGAAACTAGAAATGGAAAGATTCTGACCTTTCTTTACCTATATTTATCAAATGAAAGCTATTGTACTAGGTGAGAAGACTGAAAGAACTACACATAGCACTTGGAGCATATAAGAAGTGTTTTACCAGGTTCTTGATTTTGAACTAAGATTCCTCGGTAATGGCACTAGAAGCGTGTTGGTTCCCGAATTTAACCTCCTTTAAAGGCCGAGAAACATCATGGATTTGACATGACACTCAGAGGCAGATAGATAATCATTTATGTCATTTTGTAGGCAGGGAAGTAATCTATCTGACTTGTTAACACTCAGGTTTTGAAAAGAGTGGGTAGCACCTTAAAAGGATGTGATCTGATCCTAACTATTTTAGGTTGTGCCTTTCAACCAAGGTAAGAGAACCTATTTTGTAACCTCTTTTTATTGAAGGATAATGATGAATCCTTCTTTTGCATAGATTTTATAGAGAATACCTTGGTAAAATATGATCAAAACACCAGATCTGACCCTCACAAGTTGTCACTTCTAGATCATGGAGATATTTTCACAACAAGGCAAAGTTTACTAAATACATTTGGGACCTTGATTGCTTCTACATGTTTTGGAAATAAAGATTATGCATTTACGTGTACACAGGGAAAACAAGGGTAGTACAGGTAGGATTGGTATTTTTTGAATGAATTTTTTGGTGGGAGGTGGGGCAAAGTGAACTTGATTCACCAGATCCTTTAGAAATCTTACAAAATAGAGGGTTAAACAACCAGAATGCCACATTATAGCTAAAATGTCTCTTTAACCAGAAGATGTGCTTCAATTGAGGCCTAGATCAACACTCTTTCACACAATATTTGAGATTCTATCACTAAGTATCGAGATAGAAAATCCAACAAAGCATCAAGATCTAAGACAAATATAGTCTAAGGTAAATCCAGAGGCTTACAGAAAATATCTGTCAAAAGATGAAAGAAAAGTAGTTTTAAATAATTTATTCCAATCCCAAATGAAATCTCTTTTGAGAGATGAAATTACAGATGCAACTAAACTATCACAAGGATTGAGGTCGGTGTGATTGTATCAGATTTGATACAAGATTGCAATAGAAACAAGAAAAACTACTTGCATACATTCAGAAATAAAACCAACACATTTTTCTCAAGACAACACAGAAAAACTCAAATTTAATTATGCCTATTAGTAGGGGAAAGTTTCTAGAATAGTCTTAGAGATTGTCAATGGTTGTACACTTGCAACCACCTTGACAAAATAAAACGTAATACAAAAAGAGATAACCTAGTTTCTCAAATGGCTTCTCAAAAATGATGAGCTTTGTCAAGCTTTCTATTAGATAAATCAATCTTGACCCATAACACTCCAACCTCCAACCTATGACATTTGCATGAGAAATTTGTGCCATTTATAACATTTACAACAAAGCCTCTTCTCCCTAAAAGATAAAAACTTTTAATGCACAAGTGCTCGCCATGATTTAGATCATGATTCTCTGAATCAGATCTGTAAAATTCACCAGGTGCTCGAGGGGGTAGATCTCATCAAACATCTCTCGCATTCAACTCCTTCCTCTGGTAGATCACTCTTTCTTCAATTTTCCAACCACTTCCACCCCTAATTTGTCAAATCTAGCTGATTGTGTACTTGGGAGAAGAAAAATGGAAAATCCGATCGAACATGAAAGTCAGACCATTTTAATGGCAAAATATGCCTCCCAGATCTTCCCACCAAACTCAAATATCAACATTAACTCCCCTCTCTTCTTGGCATGTAGGAAATACCAAGAAATCATGGATACTCACACTTCTAGGTGTGTTTCAGTAAAATGGAGGGAAAATCAGATTCAGAATCTCAATTACCGTTGATCTTTTCTTTGAATTTGGGTCATTCACGTGGAAGATTAAAACTTTAAAAAAAGAACCCAGGGCTTCCTTTGACTTTTTACAATTTTTCAGAAAAATGGAAAAAAATTCCATTTTGCTCCACACCTCTGCCCTCGGTAAATGAGTCTGACATGTTTCCAAATGTGGTTTGAGTGGAACCGAGCTTCCCCTTTTTACTTCTGACTCTTTTCTCCCAAAAGGAAAATTTTCTATATTTCCCCTAATAGTCCGCACCTCCGCCGTTGACCGTGGTCAAACATTGACTATTTCCCTCATCAGGATTACGAGCCATTATGATATTTTAATCCTTAAGAGGCATAAAATCCAGGTTACCTCTGATGGTCCGCCTCCCCACATGTTTGACTTTTCAAACTACCATGTGTCACCATGGTGCATCTTGAGATGGTCTAAAAATCTATATACCTCGAAAGAGCGCGGGCTCGCTACGTGTCATGTTCTAGAAATGTATTCCTCAATGTTTGAAGCTACGCAGAAGGTACCATGTGTTATGCTCTGAGGCAGTCTCCTTTGGCCGTTGAAAATTCCAAGTGAAATGCAAAGTGAACGGAGGCCTCCATGTGTCATCCTGGCACTTCTTTAAAATGAAACTCAAGGGCCGGTCCCCAAACACGCATGGTTCCTCCACATATCTCCATGGTGCAAATTCAAGAAGGTGCCCAAAGTGGAGACCGTGAATTAGAGCAAGCTTTCCATGTGTCTTTTTCCACCAAACTATATCAACTGCATAAAAATGTGTCTAAGTCTTGGAAAAGCAGCGGAGACCTCCACGTGTCCTCCCGACGCTACTCCAAGGCCAAACCAAAAAGTATACCTTCAAATGAGCATCGTTCCTCCACATGGACACACTTTAAGTTGAGGCGATCCATAGAAATTTTTAAGTACCCAGCTGAGCCGCATCCAACCAATAGGTGCCAATTCCCTTGTCGATGTAAGGATGTAAATTTGACTAGGAGAAATGTTCGTCAAACCGTAAAATATAGAAAAATGATCATTCGAGCCCGGAAATGAAAATTTCTCCAAGGAAAGAGAATTTGGAAATGTTACAAGGATCAAATATGTTCATTAGAGACACATCCATTCATTTTCTTCAAGTATTTAGGGTAGAAACGACAAGGAAGACATAATCAAGACCGTGGAGAACGTCAAACATGGGATAACCCAAGTTTTTAGATATATAGAGAACGGGAGACCCCAATTGTAGACCTTTTCTAGAGGAACAAAGAAATAAGGAGCAATCCATGGACCCATAAGTGATTTATGACCCAGGAAAAAATTAAAAATGGAAACAAAGATTAATCAGGCACAACACAAGGAAAAAGAAAGTGAAAAAGGCCACAAATTGATATATTTTTAAAGGAAAATTGGGGAAAGACTATTTTGAACACCAACACAGCGGATGGAATTTAAATTTTCATAGAAAACATGAATTGAACAGTTACCGAAAAAAAAAATTTCACTTGTTGGATCTACCACCTTGTTTTGTGTGGTAAACAAAGAATATGGTGTAGTGCCCACTTCCCTTTGACACCCTTTTGATACTAATTATGATATTGCTGATAATATTATGGACATGATTATGGAATTTTTTATAGTATTATGTTAGATGTTAGATCATGGATTATTGTTGAATTGATTCAGTTATGATTCATGATGATTATTAGGGACATTTTATATGTTGATGATGATATACTGTTGGGCGTGCTCAGTAAAGCCCCAACCGAACTGATATTTTCATGTTTCCAACCTCTCACCATGCAAGATTTTACACAATGTTATATTCAAAGTGTTGAATTTTAATGTAGCTCGTCGTGGCATCTGCTCGCCACAAAGATAGCCATACAGCTCACTAACCAACTCGGCCAAATTGGGTAGAGCCAAAATCATCTAATGAACAACCTCTACCCATAGTAGTTATAAGTAAAAAGTCCTATCACATGATAGATAAGAAATCGAATTAAAAAAATACTAAATTTTTTAGCTCACACAGTAGCTCGATGGCCAACTCACTGATGAGCTCGCTCTGTCCAATGTTGGTGATTTTGGAATGCAAGAGTTGACCCATGGCGCACTCAGTAAAGCCCCAACTGAACCAATATTTTCATGTTTCCAACCTCTCACCTCGCAAGATTTTGCACAACATTATATAAGAAACATTGAATTTTAATGTAGCTCACCATGGATATTTCCTGCCGCAAAGATAGCCATATGGCTCACCGACCGACTTGCCAACATCAGGTACAACCAAAAACATCCAATGAATAACCTCTACCCATAGTAGTTATAAGTAAAAATTCCTGTCACACGACGGATAAGGAATCGAATGAAAAAAACATTCATTTTTTTAAGTTCGTAGAGTAGCTCGATGACCAGCTCACCGACGAGCTCACTACGTCCAATGTTGGTGATTTTGGAATGCAAGAGTTGAGCCATGACACACTCAGTAAAGCCCCAACTGAACCGATATGTTCATGTTTCCAACCTCTCACCTTGCAATATTTTACACAACGTTATATTTAAAACGTTGAATTTTAATGTAGCTCGCCATGGATATTTCTCGCCGTAAAGATAGCCATACGGCTCACTAACTGACTCGCCAACATTGGGTACAACCAAAAACATCCAACGAACAACCTCTACCCATAGTAGTTATAAGTAAAAAGGCCCGTCACACGTCGAATAAGGAATCGAATGAAAAATACATTCATTTTTTAGCTCGCAGAGTAGCTCAACGTCTAGCTCGCCGACGAGCTCACTATGTCTAATGTTGGTGATTTTGGAATGTAAGAGTTGAGCCATGGTGCGCTCAGTAAATCCCCAACTGAACTGATATTTTCATGTCTCCAACCTCTCACTTTGCAAGATTTTGCACAACATTGAATTTTAATGTAGCTCACCGTGGATATTTCTTTCTGCAAAGATAGCCATATGGCTCACTGACCGAATCGCCAACATTGGGTACAAATTTTTTCATGGGTTGTTGAAAGAGACCACAAATTGATAGATTTTCGAAGGAAAATTGGGGCAAGACTATTTTGAGCAACAACACAGTGGATGGAATTTAAATTTTCATAGAAAACGTGAATTGAACAGTTACCAAAAAAATAAATTTCACTTGTCGGATCTGCCACCTTGTTCTGTGTGGTAAACAAATAATATGGCGTAGTGCCCACTTCGCTTTGACACACATTTGATACTAATCATGATACTGCTGATTATATTATCGACATGATTATGGAATTTATTATAGTATTATGTTACATGTGAGATCATGTATTATTGTTGACTTGATTCAGTTATGATGCATAATGATTATTAGGGACATTTTATATGTTGATGATGATATACTATTTGACATGGTTATATTATGGATGTTGTTCGGACATGTGATATTTAGATATTAGTAGACCTAGAAATGGAAATTACTGGATGATGACACAATTGTTGATAAAACTGTAAATGATATTATTAGATTGCTTTGATGATTGTTGTGATTCATATATCTAGATTATTTTGGAATTATATTTATATTATTTTGGATGTTCTAATATGGCCACGATGCCAAACAAGGTATTTGTGTTTTTCAGGTTAAAATATCACAACAAACATTGGGGGATTAGAGAGCAACCACATTGGAATTCTAGACGAATTCAACAAGGTCACCATAACAACTAGTATTTGTTTGTGTGTGTTTGTGCTTGTTTGTCTGTGTTAGGGATTCCCATGGGGGGGATCACCTTTAAAATGTTACCAAGGGTTTATGTGTATTTATTTATTGGTTCCTTTGTTTATGTTTGCATGTGTTTATTTTGTTGTGCATTGACCCTTTCATTATTCATCTAATGGTGTTTAATATTGTGAGTAATCATGTTGTTAAGTTAATTAATTAATATATGCCATAAGAAAGTAATTAATAGAGTTGTTGGCCATGAATTAAAGTGTTGTAAGTGATGGGTAAGTTAAATTATGAGTGCAAAACACTCCACCTTCTTGGAAATTCGAATTTTTCCTTGGAGGCTGAGTTTGGAGGCTTGTGGGACAATTTAAACTTGTCCCATACCTCTTAAATTTATTTACCAACCATATCTACAGTTGGAGAGTTGAATTTAGACTTTCATTATGCATTTTACGAATACAAATTGTAGGTTCTAATTACACATTTCTTACATGGTTTAATTTCAGTTATTTGGGGTGTGGGTTGGATTTGAGTATGTAAGTAAACTGTCATATTATTCTCCCACCTATTTATTATGCATTGGAGAATGAAGTTGAATTTTTGGGTTGGGATTGAGGATGTGTGATGTGACATCCTACATGGACCCACCTCATCCTCTTCCCTTTCTTCTTATATAAAATTTGAATTCCTTTCCTTGTTTAGGGGTTGCTTCATTTTGGAGACTTCATTCTTGGGATAATTTCTTGTTGTTTTGGGAGCTCTTGCTTTGAAGAAGTTTTTGGAATATTGTTGCATGCTTGTGCTTGGTAGTTTTGGATTGCTTGCATTGGGATAAAGCTTTCTTTTTTGGACCTTAGAACAACTCCATCATGGAGAGGTAGGATCTTGGCTCTTGAAATGATTTTATTTTGTTTATCAAATTGTTATCGTTGTGAATGTTTTGGCATGTTTGTGGGTTGTGGGGTAGATGGCCTAGGAATGGTTTAGGAGATGACTATGGGGTTTATTTTGTGGGAGGCACAAGTGTGTTTTACGGAGGTATAAGGGCGGAGGGAGTTTGGATTTGGGTTCCACCTTACAAAGAAATAGTTTGCATTTCTTTACTTGTTGTGGGGTGCCATAAGAGGTTCGGGAGGCATAGGGAAATGTGAGGAATATGGGGTACTTGGGGGAGGAATAAGGAATGTCAGGGTTTTGATATATGCTATTTTGGTCATTTGTAATTCAGGTGGTGATACCCATTTCCCCTTTTGGGAGGAATAAGAAGCATCCCCCATAGTTTCTTGCTCCTTTGGCTTGCTTGATGAAGCCTCAGTAATGTTTGTCATGCTTTAATTTAATTATAAACTAAATTCTACTTTGGAATGTGTTTTTATTGTGAAAATGTTGCTTGTATGTTTGTGGAACCCTATAGTTGCCATGCGTTGGATCACGTTTTTTATTGTATTATGGTTTGGGCGTGGGGGCCAATGAAGAAGGATGGCTTCTCCTCTTCATTGGATGTCTTGGCTAGGTAGAGAGAATTTCCTTTCCCCTACTCTTGTTGTGATAACAATTTTGAAGAATGAGAAACATGCATGTTGTTGTTCTGGAGCTGAGAAAAGATAGTTTAACAGTCCTTTGGGAAATGAATTCTTATTGTAACCTTTCCCACTTGAAGTGGATGAACTTGTATATGTTTTGTAATGGAAAGATGTTGTATTGGTTATGAAAGTGTAAATTGAAATGTGAAAGAAACATACTTTGTTATGTTCTTTTGAAAGCAAGAAATTGTGTCCTGTATGATGAAATTGAGGAATGAAAGAAGGGAGTTGTAAAGTTGTCTTTTGGAATCAATAAAGGATTGCATAACCTTCCTAAAATTGCATCATTGTACTGAATTTAACCATCTATATGTGAGTTGTAATCTCAGTTTGAAAGAAAGAAATGCGTATGAAGGAAATGTAACACTCTGTTTTGTGAAGTGCGTGATTTGAAAAGAATAAAAGATGCATTATTGTATTTATCAGTTGATTGAAGGAATGAAACCTATTTGAAACTATCATGAAATGAATTCATTTGTAAGGCAAGAAAAATAAGAACCATTGAGTTAATTTTGTCGTTTCCATTTCTACTTCACATTAAACTCTTCAACTTTTACCAGAAATGAACAAACTGAACCTACAATCAAGAAATAACAATGAAACATTAAAATTGAAAATTCTAGGTTATAAGTGAATGCAATTGTACAAAAGCACTTAAGGAAAGATCCTTCAAACCTTGCAAAAAATTGGCTCAAACCTCTTACAGTAGTTTTGCTGTCAAGAGATGTAAATTTTCAAATTACAAATCAATCAGACAAATTAAATCTTTAAATCCTTCTTAAATCCATCTAAGAAAAATTCTCCATGTCTATTTGACATGTTGAGAGATGAAGAAGATCAAATTGAACAAATCTTATAAGTTAAAATTTACCAGTTTGCACTGTAAAATCCTGCAGATATTTTTCTTTAAATTTACTCCCTAAACTTTATCAAAATAAAAATTTAATTATTCATGAGTAAAGAGGATGTTGAGAGCTTTCTAGAAAGTCCTTGTTTTCCCAAAAGCAAGCTCTCTATCAAAAGTTATGCCCTTCTCATGTTTTTCTTCATTTGGCATCAAAAATAATTTTAACTGTCAAAAAAATTTGGAAAAAATTACCTTGGCAAAACCGTGGGCCTGAATTTTAACTTAGAGCTTCAGAAAAAAATTTGGAAAATTTTCCTAATTTTTCCCTTTGCCCCACCGGCCCATAGGCAATCAAAGGTTGCCACGTGGTACCACAAGGCATTGGTGGAGGGGAAGATCCCTTTTTAACTTAGTGCTTCGGAAAAATTTTGAGAAAATTTTCCCAATTTTCCCCACCGGCCCATAGCCAATCAGGAGCTCCCACCCGGCATCATGAGGCATCAGCAGAGGAGTGGGTTCCTTTCTATTTTTTACGCTTTCAAAAAATTTTGGGAAATTTTACTACATTTTCCCTACCGCCCCGCCATCCTTCACCCAATCAAGAGATGTCACATAGCATCATGAGGCGTCAGTGGACGCATAGGTGAATTTTACCATTTTTTTCCCTTCAGGGCGTTAAACCTCTTTTATCCCCACCACCCCACTTTCCCCATGTTGGCTTAGGAGGCACCACGTGTCCCTTGCGGGCTTGCAGACTCGTGGGAGCACGGGTTCAAAGGTGGATTTTCAATCCATGAGGGAAATTTCAAAAAATATTTCTCCCCACGGCCCGCTGACCTGCTCCTGAGGTAAATTTTCTCCCTAGGGCCCGCAGGCTTGATTTTGGGGGAAATTTTCACCCTAAGGTCCGCCGGCCCATAACTTGATAAATATGAGGAGTTAGGAGGACTTCTTTATATCACTAGAAAGGTGAGAAAATTTCCTATGCAATGGGAGTGATTTAGGAAAATTTTGAATGCATTAATTTTGAGGAAAAATCTAGTTGAATATTTAAAGTCTGTTAGAGAGTGGGTATGGTGAGGAATTACTCTCTGAACTGAATTGAACTTTCTAACCCTAAATTTTGGGACCTTGTGACCTCTAATAATTGTTAATAAAAGAAAAATATATTCTACTAGATTAGAATTGAGCTAGAACTCATTAGTGATAATTGTTGTCTTGTAACTTGGTTGTAGACTCTTTTAAACAAAAAAAAAATCCATAAATTTCCTAACTAATCCTAGGTTGTTCTTGGGTCTCAAGTGGGTTGTTTTTATTGGGAATTAAAATTGGTATCAGAGCAGTGGTTCAAAATATTAGGCCATTGGGAACACTAGAAAACTTGAGACATGAACCTTAATCCTAGCACACTTTTATATGTAGACAACAACTTAGTTTAGAAATTACATATCTTCACCAATGAGAGCTCCACCATGTCTTCTCTTGATCAACAACAAAAATGGGCGAGAGGAAACACTCTCCACCAAACCAATAATCCAATGAGGAGAAGAATCTATCCTCCTCATTAGCACCCGAACCCCAACCACAATGCAATAAAAGATGGGTCCAACTCATGACAATAATACAAGCTTCCACATCACAATACAAAGATTTCACAACCATAAAAAAAACACAATCAACACAAAATACAATCACAAGAAGCAAAGTAACAAAATATAAAAGGCTTCAGAATGCAAAGCCAGTAGAGCAAGGATCTATGGGGAGATCACTTATGCCTCCCAATGGGAATCAGGTGCCCACCTTAAAACCCTCCAATATACATCTCAAAACCCCTACAAAACTCTTATGTCTCCCTCAAGATCCTATTATGCCTCCCACATTCTATAATGCCTCCCTACTATCTCTTATGTCTCCCTCATAACAACCAAGTAAGAAAATGCAAGAATTTTATTGTCCAAGGTGGGGCACCTAACCCAACTCCCTCCAAAAAATTAAATAAAATCTTATGCCTCCCTATATATAAGATCGCCATAACCCTCTCCTACACCACACTTAGAAAATATACCCAAGAACCCAACTAGCATACCAAAATACTCAATAACATACACATATACACAAATAAAAGAACACAATTAAACAAGAGTGTAGCTCCTACCTTTCCATGGTAGACCTTGATCCAAGAGTCACATACCAAGCTTCTTCAAGCCCACTCCAACACCAACAAGATCCAAAATACATCCACAAGCACTCCCAAAATTTTCCAACTCTGAAATACAAGTTCACACAAATTAAATGAAGTAACCCCCAAACAAAAAAAGAACAAGCTTAAATAGAAAAGAGAGAGAGGAGGGTGAGGTGGATCCATGTAGGATGCCACATCACTTAATCTCATCTCAACCACAAAATTCAAAACTCAACTCCAATGCATAATAAATTTGTGGTTGAGAGGAATGACAAACCTCTTCCACACACAATGCAAACCCACACCCCCTAAGGAAAAACTTTAAAACCCATTTAATTAAAGTGAAATAAATGCCACTTTTTTTCTTAAAAAACACATAATGGATTTTATTGTTGACCCCCCCAATCCATAGGTAAGGTTGGTATAGGAATTTAAGAGGCACGGGACAAGTTTAACTTGTCCGAAAAGCCTCCAAAATTGGCCCGTAAGGCCAAATCCGAATTTCCAAGATGAGGTAGAGTGTACAACACTCAATATCACAAGCACTCAACTTACAACACATAACCCGAAGATCCATCTAATCTAATAAATGAATTCTTTTGTCCCATCCATAATTATTTTAGTAACATGATTAATTTACTAATCTAGATGCAATTTAAATAATTAATAAAAGGAAAATACATCACTATAAAATCACATACCAAAATTAAATAAAGGAAATGTAAAAGAATAACACACAAGCCCCCTTGGTCAGAATTGGAAATAATCCCGCTATGGTAAACCCCCTAAAAATAATTCAAATACACACTACAACATAACACAAGTTGTCATGGTGACCATTGTTGAATCCATCTAACATTCCAATGTGGTTGGTCTCCAATCAGTCGTTGATTGTTGTGATATGTTTACTTGCAAAACACATAATACCTCCTTCGGCCTCATGGCCACATCAAAACGTCCAAGGTAAAATATAAAAATATAAATCCACAATCATCTACATGTGAATTAAATCATCATCTAGGAAAGTAACATTATTATTTTCAATTTCTATCAACTTCTCAATTCTACATTTCATCAATACCAATAGGATCAAAATATTAGTTTAACTATTAAGGTCTACTCAATATGAAAAAAATATCAAATGTCAGAAATATATACTATGTCAACCACACATCATCATCCATATAAAATGTCTCTAAGAATCCACACACATCATACTATGAATCAAAATCCAACAATAGTCCCAATATTTCTATTGTCTAATCATCATGCTAAGTCAAAAAGATACAATAATATTCATGCATAACCAACTGTAATCGAAAAGAAAAGTAATAGGTGTTGAAGGGAAGTGGGTTTTGGTATCAAAATTTATCCTCCCTTGGAAACAGAGTAGCATCAAAGATTTAGTAGGACACTGAGAGACAGACATATCATATTATGAGTTGTTTTATAACTAGGGAGGAGATTTGTCTAACTCTTTGTCACTTGCACATCAGAGAAATGGATAACATATTCATTAAGGATTTGATCTATCCTCACTGCTTTAGGCTGTGCCTTTCGAACAGGGTGAGAGGACCCATTTTGTAACCTTTTTCGGTGAAGGAGAATGAAGATATCCTTCTTTGGACAAATTTGAAAGGGGACCCTGAGATAATATGATCAATGCACCAAAATTTAACTCTCATGAGTTGTCACTTCTAAACAATGGTGATATTTCCTAAATAGGGTTAAATTTTACTCGAGACATCATGGAATGTTGATTACTTCTATATATTTTAGCAGTAGAATTTATACCTTTTTGGACAGACAGGGAAAACAGGGGTAGTTCAGGATGGATTCATTGTTTTTGAATAATTTTGGTGGGCGATTAAGCAGGATAAAATTGATTATGCTAGATCTTTGAGAACCTTCCCAACAATTTGAATACTAAATGACAGAAAGCTTTAGAATAGCTGAAATATTCCTTCAACCAGAAGGTGTGCATCAATGGAGGCCCAAATTTGCACAGTTTCACACAATCTCCAAGAATTTAACATAAAGGATCAAGATAATGACTCAATTAAACATTAAGACCCTTGGTTCCTAACGCCTAAGATACACTCAAAGGATTACAAACATTATGTATCAAAAAATGATAGTAAAGTTATTTTAATTTTTTATCTCATTACAGGATGAAGGCTCTTCTTGAAATGAAATTGTAAATGCCACTAAACTGTCATAGGGATGAGATCCTATATGATTTTGAGGGACTTTAACACAATATTGCAATAGAAATAAGAAAAAATACTTCCTGACATTCTGAAATCAAGAAAACACAAATTCATCCAAGATTGACACAAGTTAATTTGAAATTGATTAGATTCATCAGTAGGGGAAAGTTTCGTTGAACAGTCTCAAAGCTTGTCAATGGTTGTACACTTGCGACCAACTTGACTTGATTAAAATCTAAAACACAAGAAATTAACAGGTTTCTTAGATTGGTCTCTTAGGAAGATAGGCTCTCTCAAGTTTTCACTTAAGAATTCAACCCCCAAACATTTGCAAGAGTATTCTCATTGCATTTATACATTTCACTTGTTCACTCATCCCAAAATTTCTCCCCAAAAATAAGAATATTCGAGGAACCTTTACTTGTTACCAATTCACCTCAGAAAGTGATGTTTAACAAATTCATACCCAAAATCTGCCATGTGGACAAATTATGAACTGATCATGTTTCTCAGACCCTCAATTAATGACTAGGATATCATGCCACAAATTTTTAAAAGTTCTTTTAATCATTCTTATTATGTCATGCGAGAAATCCCCATTTTAATCATTTTCTAGTGGCCCTGTATAGCTGCATCTGACAGGAAATCCTTTTCACCCTCGAGGAAACACATTTTTCATCCTTTTCCCATTCTTTCCTCTGTAACTCTACTCTACATCTAGATTCCCTGGTAATTCACATTTTTACAAGTGCCTAAGAAATTCCAACTTCAAAATATCACCCTTTACAATCCTTGGACTCACAAATTATGTTCTAAATCCATTCAATGGCACTCTGTAGACAAAAACGGAAAGGAATTTCATCAAAAAATGATGAAAAATAATTCATATTTGCATCTCTAGGAGTCTTGGAGAAAAAATGGAAGAAAAACATATGCAATGTACATCAACCATTGATTTTTCCCCTTCTCACTTTAGATTAGAGTCTTCCACGTGTTTCCTTGGCACAACTGCAAAGGTGAGGTATAGAGGCAAGTTTCCAAACAAGTGCGGTCCTTCCACGTGCCCTACGACCAAGAAAAATGCCTTTTGGCCTTCTAAAAGTCTCAATATAAAAGGAGTTAGTGGAATCCTCCACGTGTCTCCTTAGCACACCTTTTGTATGGTGCCCAAAAGTGGAGACCCCAAACAAGTGCGGTCTCACCATGTGTCTCAGTGTGGTAGAGTTTTTTGAAAAATTTTAAGGACCAGCGGAAGGCACCATGTGTCTAGGGTCCGAGACAGTTTTCCTTGGCCATTGAAAATTCCAAGCAAGGGAAAAGTGAGAGGAAACTTCCAAGTGTCCCTTCGGTGCTTCTTCAAAATTCAAGTACAAGGGTAGGTCCCCAAATAAGTGCGGGCCCTCCACGTGTCCCAGGCCTTTAGAAAGTTTCTTAAAACGTTTAAGTATATTAAGTAGCTGGCAGAAGCCTCCACGTGTCTCCTTGGCGCAACTGCTAAGGTAGGACCCAGAGGTGGATCCTCAAATGAGCGTTGGCCCTCCACGTGTCCATGGTCTGACAAAGTTGCACTAGCCAGATGAAAAAAAATGTCTAAATCTTGGCAAGGCAGCAAAATCCTCCACACGTCTCCCTGGCACAACTCCAAAGGTTAAACCAAGAGGTGACTTTTTAGATGAGCACAAACCCTCCACATGGACAAGACATGAGTTGAAGCAGGGATTTAGAGTTTCAAAGTGCCCCACCGAGCCGCATCCAACAAGAAAGGGCCACGTTTCCATAGATGTTGAGATATAAATTTGACAGGGAAAACACACTCGTCAAACTGTAAAATGCACGAAAATCACCATTTGCTCCCGGAAATGAATCTATTTTTAAGTACAGAGAATTTAGAAATTATATAAGGCCCAAATTTTATCCACCAAGCTGCATCCAATCAGAAAGGACTGCGTTTCCACATATATTGGGACAAAAATTGACAAGCTAAACAAAACATGACTATGGAAAAATAGAAGGAAGGGGAAAAACCCAAATTTACGCCCAAGTTACAAATTCTTTCACATGGACATAGGAACAAAAAACAAATTCTAGATTTAAAATGATCCTCGACTAAAGGAAGGGAATAATCATGGAAACCAAATCATGCATCAATATGTGGAGATAGAGAATGCGACAGGTCCCACAAACCGAAGAACTTCAAGGACAAATGGGGCGAGATAAAATTGAGCACCAACAGTGAGAACTACAAGGAAAACCATATCTCTTGAACTAGCGTACCCAAAATATTATCTCATCATAATCTTACAATATCCCATCCACATCTACATAAATTTCTACCAATGTACCTGAATTTTCTAATTACTGCTAAGTTTTCAATGTTGACTGGTTTCAACGGGATCATCACCTACACAGTTCTCCTTAGCACAACTGATGAAGCCTGTCACACACAACCCCCTAATATTTGCAGTATTCTGATAAAAATAGCCACCCAAACCCTTCCACATGCCTTCATCATTTTTTATTATTTATGTTTTTTTTTTTGAGGAGGGCAGAATAGATACTTTCTCCAATATGTGTGAATTGTCTGTTTTCGACTACACATGGAGTTGTTTGTTTACTAGGAAGGATGATTACATGATTTTTTTGATCATTTCTATTGTTGTGTGATTGAGTCTTCGAAGGAAAGTTGATAAAGTATTTGTAATAAAATATATTTCAAGCATAGTTCCTTTTTCGATTAATTCTTCAAAAAAAAATTGAAAATAATTTTTCCTTGGGAAAGATAGTTCCAAAATAAGGTTTTTTATCAAAATGTCTATAAATTTATTTTTTGGGTATTGACCAAAGAAATTAATTTACGATTCCTCTCCAGAAGTAAATGAAGTTGGTAAAAGTCTCCTTGATCCTTTTCTTTATATTCTAAATTTCTATCACGGTGATATTTATTGACATATCTTCAATTTTTCTAGAAAATTTTCACCTGATGAATTGTGTGTAGTCATCGTTGTTTAGTGTAACCAGTGTTTGATTTCATCAACATTAAAAAATTGTTTGGATCAAATTGATGCATATTATAATTGTTTATTTGATTTGACATTTGTTTTATAGTCTATTTCGACTAATTTAATGAATTATTTTCATATATTTCGAAAAAGTGAATAAGTGAATAAGTTAGTGAAATGGTATGTTCCTTTAGGAATAATAATAGAGTTTAACTCATGGGTAAAGGGAATGTTAAAATTTTAACTAAGCAGGTGGAGAAAAATATTCCAAATACATACTATGTTCAAGGATAAATTTTTTTGGTGAGAATCAGGAAATTTTTATAGGATGAATAGATATTTGCTTTCAAAAATAAGGAATATGTAATTTTGGAACTATTTCCAAGAAATTAGATAATAGCCAAAGCTTAAATGAACAAAAAATAAATGTAAGATACTAGCGAAAATTTAAATGAATAACAAAAGAATGTTGCCTTGGAAGTTGGAACCAAATTTGAGGGTCGAGTTTTCTTAACACCCCCCATCATCAATATCATAAGTAAGTAAATTAAAAAAAAAAGAAAAAACCAAACGATTGAACCATTTCAAGTTATACCTTTAATATTTCCACATGCATTCCGAAAAGATATCACTCAAGAACTACCACCTCAAGTGCAATTTTTTATAGATTTTTATAAAACAATTCTACTCGATATTTTACTAAAGTAATACTGAATGCAACCTCTTTATAGGATATAATGGATGACAATGGCTATATCATTTGTAGTTTAGGCGCCTACATTATGGAGGTTTGAATAGATTGCAAAAGATAAGCATGGTCAAAATCATATCAATCATAGAAAAGCACAAAAAGTATGTGAAAGGTTTATATTGGGAAAATAAAATAGAAAATATTTCCTAGTGGAAATTTCTATTAGGGAGAGAGCACCATTATATATTGTTTACTGTGGTTTATGTGGAAAAATGCACTCACCTTCCAATACCGTATAGTCAACATATTTTCTAGCATTCTTTGATAATTACAAGAGGAATACATGTGTATACTTTCTAAACCTAAAATTTTATATTTAATGGACAGTATCACCCATTTAAAGCCCACATTGAGAAGTAAAGTAAGTACTATATAAAATTTATCATAACAGAGAGAGTTGGCATGCATATTTCTAATTATTTTTTAAATATTTCTTTATTTCCTCATGATCACCCATTTAAAGCCTGCATTGAGAATAAAAGTAAGAACTATATAAAATTTATCATAACAGAGAGAGTTGGTAAGTATATTTCTAATTATTTGTTAAATATTTCCTTGGAAATTTGTATTAGAGAGAGATTATTTTTGTATTATACACCTCAACCTAATAATTTTAAATGAACTATGAAGAGAATCATCATGGAATAGTTTGGGAGCATCTTAAAGGCCATGTATTTAGAAAATGATTATTTATAAGAAGTTCTCAAACTTGTACTTTATATAATGAATAGGTTTATAAACAACAATGTTAAGAATATGATTTGATAGGAAGTATAGAATGGAAAAAAGAACAATGTGGCTCATATGAGATAATTTCAATGAATGGCTTATGCACATGTTCCTAATGAATTTAGAATAAAATATGATGATAAGGGATGAAGGAGTATATGTATAGAATATTATGAGGAAACAAATACATACAAATATACTTGAAAAAGTGTTTATTTTATTAGTTATTTTGTAGTTTATTAAAGTTTGAGAAACCGATGCATTTAGTGGATATTTGGGAAAATGGTAGGCAGCAAAGCATTAGGTGAGATTATATTTATGGAAATATCAATGTATAAAAGATTCATATGTCATTAGTTCATAATCAAATGCCCATATCGTTGCAAAATTGAATGAACTATCACGTAGATTAGGAACTATTAAATACATCAAGGTATTGTGGTTTATATAAATCACCTCTTTAGTATGCCAATACGTCAAACATTATATGGGATATATGTCCAAATGTATGACTATAATTATATGATAACATCTAGAGAGAAAGTCTATTTGAAACCCTACTCCTAATGATATCACTACATTATTAAATTAGTATCTTCTAAGGAAAACATGATAACGAAATTAATGAGACTTTCCTGTAAAGGTGAATTACGCCAAGTGTCATATGAATGTAAAGACATTATTACCATGCAAAATATGGTTATGATAAAAAGGAATAATAGCTTGTACATAAGCATGAACTAATACATCATTCACTATGTATTATTTTATGTGTAATATTATTATTGAGACAATAAAATAAGGAAAGATGGATAAAATGCATCAAAAAATAAATTTTATTGCTACAAGAGTTTACACAATACATCAACAGTCGACAAGAGGCAAGAAGATGCCATTACAAATCCGAGAGAGGAGGCTTAGACTCTACATTCTACCCTAAGGAAGAAAAGAGGGGGGTAGGAGAGAAAATATGACCAACCTTTTGAAATATGCCCCTCCTTTACTATATATAGAAGAAAGAGAGAAGGAGAGAGGGAAGAGTTCAAATACTACTTCAACCACTCGAAGATATGTATTGAATTCACTTACTCCAACCACCCCAGAAGTATTGAAATTCACCTGCAACAATGATGGGTTCCATGACAGAGTCCATGCCTTCACGTATTGTTCCTTGCTAGGTAAGAAGGAGGTCTATCCTTCATTATAGCGGTAGGTGGGAGACTTGAAAGCCTCAAAATGATGGATTGAAACATGATGGTGGTGGGTGAGAAGCTGGTGACGAGAGCTTTCCAAAACGTCCCTCTCGCCCAAATCTGAGATTGCAGTCGAAAGATATGTCTATTCAAAAGCACTTTGGGTTTGGGGTCTATCCCTGTAAGATCTACGTGGAACCCCATGCATTATTAAGATTTTTCTTCCTCCTTTTACTCCTGAAGTGGCACTAAACTAACACATGGTGTCGTCTGTGGGCCTGCTCCATTTCCTTCGTGTTCTGCCTAAGTCCCTTATGTTTGACGAAGGATTTATGTCTGACCTGAGACACATGGAGGCTTCCCGCCCATTTGGAGACCCTATTTGGACTTGACCTTTGGAGGTGCACCGATAGGACACGTGGAGGCTTCCGCTACCCTGAGACTTTTTAACTTCTGACGCTATCTCCTTTTCAAACTTGGGACATGTGGAAGCTTCATGCTCTTTAAGGGACTTTCCCTTGGGTATCACTTTTGAAATTGTGCCGATGAGGCATGTGGAGGCTTCCGCCGACCCTCCTATACTTATCCAATTAAACGGCCAACTCTGTCCATTTTTTCAGACCTTGGATAAGTGGAAGGCTAGCACTAGTTCAGTGTCTTTCCTTGTGCCACACCTTTGAATTTCACTAGTGAGGCACATGGCACCTTCCACAACTGTTCTCTACCTTCCTTGTGTTCTGCCTAAGTCCCTTCTGTTTGATGAAGGCTTTATGTCTGACCCGGGACACCTGGAGGATTCTCACCCATTTGGAGACACTGTTTGCACCTAACCTTCGTAGGTGCACCGATTGGACACGTGGAGGATTCCGCTTCCCTGAGACTTTTCAACTACCAACTGTCTACTTTTTGGACCTGGGACACGTGGAAGCTTCATGCTCATTTGGAGACTTTCCCTTGGGTCTTATTCCTGAAGTTGCACTGATGAGGCACGTGGAGGCTTCCTTCGACCCTCTTATACTTACTCGATTAAACGGCTGGCTCTGTCCCTTTTCCGCCCATTTAGGAGCAGCTCGTCACACTTTAGACATGTGGAAGCTCCACGAACATTTTGAGACCCTATTCCTCTTGCACCTTTTGGAATTACGCCGAGTTGACACGTGGCACCTTCCGCGACTCTGCTTTGTTTTTCCCCGAGTCGACTCGTATTCGAAGTCTAAAATCTTCAAGCCCCTTTCCCCTATTTCTTTCTTGTTGAACCTCTGGACTCTTTTAACATTGTTGGTCTCCCTCGCTGACCTTGCTTGGACTACATTGTTGACTATTTTGGTTACCTTATCTAATTCTATTGCATAATATTATTTTCCATTAGATATAATTGAATTTTCAAATTTCATATTTTATTTTATATCTTCTATATATTTTTACCTTTGTTGTCACAATTCCATTTCTAAAGATAAGGTTCAACGTTGTTTATGTCGTTGAAGGTGGCGGAGATGCTGGTGGTGAAAGACACAGAGTTGTTCTGTGATAGGCTCTTCTTGTTGATGTAGGTGAAAGGACAAATGGGACGAGATCAAATTGAGCACCAACAGTGGGAACTATAAGGAAAATGATATCTCTTGAACTGGCATACCCAAAATATTATCTCATCATAATCTTAAAGTCTCCCATCCACATCTACATAAATTTCTACCAATGCACTTGAATTTTCCAATTACTACTAAGTTTTCAATGTTGACTAGTTTTAATGGGATCATGACCTGCACAGTTCTCCTTAGCACAACTAATGAAGCCTGTCACACACAACCCCCTAATATTTGTAGTATTCTGGTAAAACTAACCACCAAAACCTTGCCACACACCTTCATCATTTTTTATTATTAATTTTATTTTGGTTTGAGCAGGGCAGTATAGATAATTTCTCCAATATGTGTGAATTATTTTTTTTCCACTACACATGGAGTTGTTTGTTTAATAGAAAGGATGATTACATGAATTTTTTTATGATTTCTATTGTTGTGTGATTGAGTGTTCGAAGGAAATTTGAAAAAGTATTTGTAATAAAATATATTTCAAGGATAGTTCCTTTTTCGATTAATTCTTCAAAAAAATTTAGAAAATAATTTTTCCTTGGGAAAGATAGTTCCAAAATAAGATTTTTTATCAAAATGTCTATAAATTTATTTTTTGGGGTATTGACCAAAGAAATTAATTTACGATTCCTCTCCAAAAGTAAAGGAAGTTGGTAAAAGTCTCGTTGATCCTTTTCTTTATATTCTAAGTTTCTATCACGGTGATATTTATTGACATATCTTCAATTTTTCTAGAAAATTTTCCCCTGATGAATTGTGTGTAGTCATTGTTCTTTAGTGTAACCAGTGTTTGATTTCATCAACATTACAAAATTGTTTGGATCGAATTGATGCATATTATAATTTTTTATTTAATTTGACATTTGTTTTATAGTCTATTTCGACTAATTTAATGAATTATTTTCATATATTTGGATAAAGTGAATAAGTGAATAAGTTAGTGAAATGGTATGTTCCTTTAGGAATAATAATAGGGTTTGACTCATGGGTAAACGGAATGTTAAAATTTTAACTAAGCAAGTGGAGAAAAATATTCCAAATATATACTATGTTCAAGGATGAATTTTTTTTGGTGAGAATTAGGAAATTTTTATAGTATGAATAAATATTTGCTTTCAAAAAATAAGGAATATGTAATTTTGGAACTATTTCCAAGAAATTAGATAATAGCCAAAGCTTAAATGAACAAAAAAAAAATGTAAAATACCAGCGAAAATTTAAATGAATAACAAAAGAATATTGCCTTTGAAGTTGGAAGTATAGAATGGAAAAAAAAAACAATGTGGCTCATATGAGATAATTTCAATGAATGGCTTATGCACATGTTCCTAATGAATTTAGAATAAAATATGATGATAAGGGATGAAGGTGTATATGTATAGAATATTATGAGGAACCAAATACATACAAATATACTTGAAAAAATGTTTATTTTATTTAGTTATTTCATAGTTTATTAAAGTTTGAGAAACCGATGCATTTAGTGGATATTTGGGCAAATGGTAGGTAGTAGAGCATTAGGTGAGATTATATTTATGGAAATATCAATGTATAAGAGATTAATATTTCATTAGTTCATAATCAAATGCCCATATCATTGCAAAATTGAATGAACTATCCCATAGATTAGGAACTATAAAATACATCAAGGTATTGTGGTTTATATAAATCACCTCTTTACTATGCCAATACGTCAAACATTATATGGGATATTTGTCCGAATGTATGACTATAATTATATGATAACATCTAGAGATAAAGGGTCTATTTGAAACCCTACTCCTAATGATATCACTACATTATTAAATTAGTATCTTCTAAGGAAAACATGATAACGAAATTAATAAGACTTTCCTGTAAAGGTGAATTAGGCCAAGTGCCATATGAATGTAAAGACATTATTACCATGTAAAATATGGTTATGATCAACAAGAATAATAGCTTGTACATAAGCATGAACTACTACATCATTCACTATGTATTATTTTATGTGTAATATTATTATTGAGACAATAAAATAAGGAAAGATGGACAAAATGCATCAAAAAATATATTTTATTGCTCCAAGAGTTTACACAATACATCAACAGTCAACAAGAGGCAAGAAGATGCCATTACAAAGCCGAGAGAGGAGGCTTAGACTCTAAATTCTACCGTAAGGAAGAAAAGAGAGGGGGGAAGGAGAGAAAAGATGACCAAACTTTTGAAATATGCCCCTCCTTTACTATATATAGAAGAAAGAGAGAAGGAGAGAGGGAAGATTTCAAATCCTACTTTAACCACCCCAAGATATGCATTGAATTCACGTACTCCAACCACCCCAAAAGTATTGAAATTCACTTGCAACAATGATGGGTTCCCTGACAGAGTCCATGCCTTCACATGTTCTTCCTTGCTTGGTAAGAAGGATATTTGTCCTTCATTATGGCGGTAGGTGGGAGAATTGAAAGCCTCAAAATGGTGGATTGAAACATGATGGTGTTGGGTGAGAAGACGGTGATGAGAGCATTCCAAAATGTCCCTTCTCGCCCAAATCCAATATTCCAGTCGAAAGATATGTCCGTCCGAAGGCGGTTTGGGTTTGGGGTATATCCCTATAAGATCTACATGGAACCCCATGCATTATTAATATTTTGCTACCTCCTTTTACTCCTAAAGTGGTGTTGAACTGACACGTGGCATCGTCTGTGGGCCTGCTCCATTTCCTTCGTATTCTGCCTAAGACCCTTCTATTTGACGAAGGCTTTATGTCTGACATGGGACACATGGATGCTTCCCACCCATTTAGAGACCTTATTTGGACCTGATCTTCGGAGGTGTGCCGATAGGACACGTGGAGGCTTCCGCTGCCCTGAGACTTTTCAACTTCCGACACTATTTCCTTTTTAGACTTGGGACATGTGGAAGCTTCATGCTCAGTAAGGGACTATCCCTTGGGTATCACTTTTGAAATTGCACCGATGAGGCACGTGGAGGCTTCCGCCAACCCTCCTATACTTAGCCAATTAATCGGCCGACTCTGTCCATCTTTTCAGACCTTGGACAAGTGGAGGGCTAGTGCTAGTTTAATGTCTTTCCTTTTTCCGCTCCTTTGAAATTACGCCGATGAGGCGCGTGGTACCTTCCACGGCTCTTCTCTACCTTCCTCGTGTTCTGCTTAAGTCCCTTCTGTTTGATGAAGGCTTTATGTCTGACCCGGGACACGTAGAGGATTCCTCCCCATTTGGAGACACCATCTGGACCTGACCTTCGGAGGTGCACCGATTGGACATGTGGAGGCTTCCGCTTCCCTAAGACTTTTCAACTACCAACTGTCTCCTTTTTGGACCTAGGACACGTGGAAGCTTCACGCTCATTTAGGGACTTTCCCTTGGGTCTCATTCCTGAAGTTTCACTGATGAGGCACGTGGAGGCTTCCTCCGACCCTCTTATACTTACTCAATTAAACAACCGGCTCTGTCCCTTTTCCACCCATTTAGGAGCAACTCGTCGCACCTTAGACCTGTGGAAGCTCCACAAACATTTGGAGACCCTGTTTCTCTTGCACCTTTTGGAATTGAGCTGAGCTGACATGTGGCGCCTTCCACGACTTTTCTCTGTTTTTCCCTGAGTCGACTCGTATGCGATGTCTGAAATCTTTAGGCCCCTTTCCCTTCTTTCTTTTTTGTTGAGCCTTTGGACTCTTTTAACATCATTGGTCTCACTCACTGACCTTGCTTGGACTACATTGTTTAATTTGGAATGTGGGCTCGGATGACTAAACCAGTCCTTCCGATTTTCTTCTATGTGGGGTCGTGTTTGATCAATTTTTTTTTTTTTGGGGGGGGGGGGGGGGAAATTGGGATAACAATTATTTCATAATCAAATGCCAATATCGTTGCAAAATTGAATGAAGCTATCCCATAGATTAGGCACTATAAAATACATGAAGGTAGTGTGGATTTATATAAATCACCTCTTTATTATGCCCATACGTCAAACATTATATGGGATATCTGGCCAAAGGTGAGACTATAATTATATGATAACATCTAGAGATAAAGAGTCTATTTGAAAACCTACTCCTAATGATATCACTACATTATTAAATTAGTATCTTCTAAGGAAAACATAATAAGGAAATTAATGAGACTTTTCTGTAAAGGTGAATCAGGCTGAGTGTCATATGTAATGTAAAGATGTTCTTACCATTCAAAATATGGTTATGATCAACAAGAATAAGTGCTTGTACATTAGCATGAACTAATACATTCATTCACTATGTATCAAAGTGTAATATGTTATTGAGGAACATGAATACCATATCATGAAACACATAAAAAGAGTTATGTCATTTATAAAATATTATTTTGCCCAATTATTTTAAATGAAAATTATAAGTGATGAAGAACACATGAAGTAAACAATAACAAAGTTAGAGTCATCACTATAATTTGTTATTCTTTAGGCATAATAAGAAGTCTATTGGAACAAGAGCGGTAAACATAGGACAAGTGGCACCTTCCGCGAATCTGCTTTGTTTTTCTAATAGAGTCGACTCGTATTCGAAGTCTAATATCTTCAAGCCTACTTTCCCCTATTTCACATATCCTTGATGATGCCTCTGGACTCTTTTAACATCGTTGGTCTCCCTCGCTGACCTTGCTTGGACTACATCTGTTGTTTTATTTTGGTTACCTTATCTAAATCTATTGCATAATACTATTTTCCATTAGATATAATTGAATTTTCATATTTCATAATTTATTTTATATCATCTATATATTTTTACCTTTGTTGTCACAATTCCATTTCTAAAGATAAGGTTCAAAGTTGTTTATGTCCGATCAATTGAAAAATAACAGGTGGATGGGAGATGCTAGTGGTGAAACACACAGAGTATTTCCGTAAATAGGCTCATTCCAATAAAATTCTTCACTATTTCAAAGGAATATGGGACGAGATCAAATTGAATACCATATCAGTGGAATAGCATAAGTGAAACATTGTATGGGATATTTGGGCAACTGGTGATACCTATAATTATATGATAACATCTAGAGATAAAGGGTCTCCCATCCACATTACATAAATTTCTACCTAATGATATCACTGACATTTTAAAATAGTCTCTTCTAAGTTTCTAACAATAATACCCAAATTAATGAGACTTTTCTGTAAAGGTGAATCAGGCTGAGTGTCATATGAATGTAAAGATGTTCTTACCATTCAAAATATGGTTATGATCAACAAGAATAAGTGCTTGTACATTAGCATGATCTAACTAATTCTTCACTAATTCAAAAGAATATGTTAGATCATGAATACCATATCATGAAACATATAAAAAGAGTTATGTCATTTCTAAAATATTATTTAAAATATATTTTAAATGAAAATTAGAAGTGATGAAGAACACATGAGTAAACAATAACAATGTTAGTGTCATCACTACTAATTTGTTATTCTTTAAGGAATGCGTAAATAGTTTTGGTAACATTCTTTAGGCCAAGAAGTCTATTGGAACAAGAGCGGTAAACATATTGTTTTAGGACAGAAAAACACTTACAGAAGGGAATGCCCTTTTTCATATTTTATGATTCTTGATCAAATAAGGTTTTTTATTATATAGAAAATATGGATAAAACTTACAGAGCCGCACGCGCCGGCACACTATAGCGCAGCCAGATTGGAATAATAACATAGAATATAATGGAATTAATAATCGAGAAGAAAATATGGATAAGAAGGTGAAACAGATGTATTTTAGAGATGGAACTGCGAGAAGAAAATATGGATAGAACATAGAGAGCCGACAGTAGGCGCGGATTATTTAGTAGTTTATTGAAGTCTAGGAAAGTGATGCATTAGACATATTTGGCTACGTAGCGAATGTTGATGTAGTTCATGCCCTTGTAGAGGCCATCGGTCTTGGGTGTGACAACCGTCTCTCCCGTGGTGAGAAGATCAACCTGCTCGTAGGAGAATTTGACATCGCACTTGGCCAGGGTGGCTTGTAGATCAACCTGGACGGTTTTACCAGGGTCAACGGTCACATGGTAGTTGGCCCCAACGCTCTTCTCTGTCTCTTCCGTTCCTCCCCACTCCGTGACGGTGGTAATCTCGGAGGAGATGGTGATGCTGGTGCTGGCCACCTCGGGGACCCCGGCGGTGAAGGTGGCGGAGATGCCGGTGGTGAAAGACACAGAGTTGTTCCATGATCGACTCTTCTTGTCGGTGTAGGTGAAAGGCAGCTCCACGGTGGCTGGGTTGGTGGTGTTATTGGTGGCAGTGTTGGTGCCGAGAATGAGTGCCTGCCCTTGGGAGATGTCAGCACTGTCCACGTCGTACACGACTGAGCGCACGCGGCGGTTGAGAACAGGCTCCTCCACGACGAACCGAGCGGTGCTTTCCAGCGTCCGGTGTGCCGGCATTGAGGCAGTTGGTTTTACCCTCGGTGGTGAGGCTTTTGCAAAACGCATCGTTGCCCAGGCAACGCAGCCCCACCGTTTTGAGATCCACCTGAACAGGAAGAAAGAGCAAGTCCTTGTTTGAGGTGTCCAACCCCTCTGGCTGGGGTGTCCGCCCAAATCCAGTTGGGACTGCGCCTCCAGAAATTATTATGGTACAAGGACTTTATCCGCACAAGTCCCTGCCCGTGTCCCTCTTCATTGCTCACAGGCACCACCTGGAATCTTACGCGCTCGCTGGCGACGTCAGTTACGAAGAACTGCTGATACGGGTGGTCTCCTTGACCACATGTCGACCCCAAATAATTTCCGTTGTCTCCTTTAAACACAACGTACTCGGGAAGCGTTACAATAATGGCCATGATACCGAATAAATTAATGGTTTTTCTAAGCCCCTTACTTACTGTTTAACGCAAGCATGCCTCTATATTTATAGCCGAAAAAACCACAGACGTCTCCCCAATCACAGAAAAGCATAAAAATTGTTGCCATTGTCACTGAGAGTAATATTGGACCGTTGATGTACAGAAAATCTGTTGGAGCCATAGATGTAGACAGTGTGAATTGTAACGTGGACATGTGACGGTGGAAACACTGTAGACGAATGCAAGGCTAGATGTGGACCAGCACAAAAAACGTGGATGTACAAAAATCATGGATCAGTGAACCGTTCCCGAAAAAACAAATTTCACTCATAGTAGAAGGAAGCTCATCCCATTTTTTAATTGAACAGAGAAAACGTGAATTGAACAGTTACCGAAAAAACAAATTTCACTTGTCGGATCTGCCAAACGTGCGGTAAATTTAGAATATGCCATGTGCGAGAATTTCTTAAAACTCGTTTATTGTTAACTTTTCACTCGCTCGCCAAAGGCTTCATAGCATGTTTTTGCGTAGGCTGTAAAATCTTTGCTGCAAAACAAGTTACAATAAATTACAAATAAATTAACTAAATAACATTCTAAACGAATATTCAAAATATGACAATGCTTACACAATTTTGTCACTTAGAAAACCTCCGCCTAATCATGTCTGTGGAAGATGCCAATGATAAATGGTCACAAATTAAATGGTTGTATACCAGAAATTTCAGCTTTGTAAGTTTAGATCCATTAAATATGTACGTCATCAGCTTTGTAAGTTTAGAGTGGTTGTCCTATCAAATCTTTTGATGGGCTATTCTAATTCTGCCAAGAATGAAATAAACTGTGTTTGACAAAGTTTAGGCCAGGGCTTTGAAATATAGGGCTCATGTCCAACGAACGTCACTTGGTTGGCATTAGTTGTGCATACATAATTTTTATATTAGTTTTTATTATACTCCATTCATTATAAATATATTTATTATCTTCTCTCTAAATTTATTACTAACTAATGATAAATAATATTAATTCAGTTAAAGCAAAAGCAATTTTTTGGGTCAAAAAATTCTGGAGAAAAAACTGGATTCCAAACTCTGCCTTATGATCAAGATATCTACATTTTTGTATTGAATTCTCAAAGCAACAAAAAAAACTTGGAAGCCACAATCAACAAGATGTCAAATGTAAGGTTGAAACAATCTTACGATGGTCAAATAGATGTAAAATTTAATATTGTAATTAAGTGTTTATTTGCAGAACATCACAACTCCCTACTACCACCCCTGCCACCATTGTCTATTACTTATCGACATAATCATCACCACATAACAAAATGTGTATTTGTAACTTTACCCAAAATGGCCCAATATCTAAGATAATATCAATTCCTAATAGAATTTTAAATATCACTTTGTTATATAGACTTCCATCTGTATGGAGAGACATTTGGTCTTATTTATAATCAATTTACGTTTCTTTTCTACATTATTCATAATCAAAAGCACAACGAATAATTAAGTTATGTAGCTATCCCTGAAAACAAATCACCTGAACTAATGCTTTATCAACCTTATGAAGACCACAAATAGTTTATCTAACTTTGAAAATATAGTAGACATAATATGTTTATTGTAAATTATCTCTCATGTCTATAATATTTTCATAAGGTCACGAGAAATGCAACTTTTTGACTGTAGGCATGATGGATGCATGCTGCACTATAAGCTTATTAGCTACAAAAAGTATTATTTTACAATTGTAATTTTTAAAAGTATATTTTGATTTTTCAAACTGTAGTAATATATTATTATTATTATTATATAAACAAAAATTCTGTTTTGAATTGAAGTGTGTATTTATATTAGGAAATATAAAAATATTAGAATTTATTTTATCATTGATGTGAATAAAATATACTATATCAAAGACAGGGGATTTGAATGTGTGTGTGTGTGTGTGTGTGTGTGTGTGTGAGAGAGAGAGAGAGAGAGAGAGAGAGAGATACAAGTTCAATAGAGACTAAAATATTGATTGCTCACTTAAGGGCTAGATTACGTGATTTAAGGTCTGACATTGATGGGAGGACACATATAAGGAATGAGAATTGCTATTAGAGTTAGACGAAGATGAAAGGGTGCAATAATAAAGTGTGTTTCTTATAGTGACATTTTTATCAACTACAAAGAAAACTTGAGAGTAGACAACCTAAAAAATATGTAGTAAGAGGTGATGCTAGGAAAAAATTACAAAATTCTTGATCAAGATTCACATTAAAAGATCAAATATGGAAAAGGAATTAGAAAATTTTCAAGATTTACAAGAAAACCCTTTCAAACAATGAAATACATCTATGTTTCAACTATTGAGGACCATAAATTACTTGAGCTCACACACATTAAAATCTTGCGTTCATCTTAATAATACATACTATTATAATTTTATATAAATAATGGATGACATGGAGTCACAATATAGAAGATAGATAAAGGTTATAAATTATTACTTTTTTGTTGAAAAAATTGAATGTTACGGTATAAACAAGAGTATTATACATTTTGAAATCCTTAAATTAGTCTTAGAAGTTAAATTTTAGACATCATTGAGTCCTTGATTCTATTTACATTAACAAAAATTGATAAAATGAAGTGGAAATAAAAGTTCATCATACGGTGTAAAGTGAAAAATCTAGTTCATCAAACAATAGAAAATGTAAAGCTATTGTTGGAGTCAAATATCACACACAAATGTAAAGATGGATATCTTTCCCTAGTTCTCGTGGTTTTTTCATAGTTGTATTTGCAAACCCTTTAGATAGGGATCTTTTTTTTGGGAAATTTTGGGATTTTGAATCCCACTTGCCTTTAATGAAATTGTGGTTTCCTTTGTTTAACTTGGTTTTTGATACTTTCCAAGTTAAACTGATATGGATTCATCTTCAATACTTTCCTCTTCAATTTTGGTGAGAGCATTGCTTAACTACTATTGGAAACACCTTAGGGAAATGTTTAGCCATTGATCTAAAAAATGATGATTTGGAGCACAAAACATTTGCTCGAATATTGGTTGATATGGATACTTCTGTTGATATCCTTGCCACTATTGGTCTGTGTTGAGGAGATAGAATATTACTCAGAAGACACACAAAGGATGCACACACGGAAAAAAGGCACATTTGAAGGCATGGAAGAATAGGAAAACAAGCACGCACCAGAACACTTTGAATTGGGGACTTATCTGTTTTATGGGTCCATGATATTTTTGGAGATAGTCGTGCGAAACACACAAAGACAGGAAGATTTGCAGCTCACGCAATGGTATTTTGGAAACAATCATCAGTTGAGCATCATGTATAGGTTAGGCTAATAACAGGAGTTCTTGTCATGGTTAACTATAAGAAGTCTGTTATTAGAGCGCTTGCATGGTTTTTCATCCTTTTGTAAAGGTGCATGGCTATTACTAGCATGTGACCTATTTTGAGAGAGTGCATGCGCAGTGAATGGAAATTCCCTGCCCCTATAAATATGAATTTATTTGTACAGGTTTCATATATATGTAACTACAAATTATTATAGAGTTCTGCTGCTGATTTTACTACGTGTATGACTCATGGAGATACCTATGTAATGTAAGAAGCTTCTGTATTTAACAATATTTGATACAATGGAATATATTAGTGAGATAATGGTATTGAACATGAGTGAATCTCATTCTTGCATGTTAAATCTTATTCTAGTCATATTTTAGTTCATGTTCTATATATTCTAAGATATATATCTAGTTTATGCACTGTGGATTGTTTACTATTATGGATCTGAATATACATATGCATCATAATGCTAACATTCTAAATAAGCAACTTTAAAGAGGGATCTGGTTCCTTTGCATGCTTTGGGTGAGCGCTCAGCTAAGGCTGAGTGATGTGCCAATGTGCTTGGGTTATTTATAGTAAATTCTAGGCTGCATCATTGGTTCCATTTCTGGGACCTCTTTCTCAGCTATTTTCAGGATGTTGTAGATGAAAACGTACCAGATGACCTTAGTAAGTATTGAGGAGTGGATAATAGATATGGAAGAAGAGTATGCTAAGAGATTCAACATTGGATCTGAGTTTGACGCATGCACATGGGTTGAGCAGAGTCTATATGACTGCTTATATGAAAGCTTCTTTGATATTTTTCCCATAGAACTATATAAGTGGTTGGTTGCTTATGCATCTAAAAGGAACTGGAGGTTTCGTACACTTGTTTGAACGAAAGAAGAATTTCAGGCCCTTTATGAAGTTGCTCTTATTTGAACGTGCGTTGTGGATACTTGGTTCTGTGGTGTTCTGAATAGCTATATTTTGGAGTACTCAATTTCCACTCACTCTTGTCTAGAGATAGCTGAGTTTTAATTTTTATGTTACCTCAGGGGACCATATCTATACGAAATTCCTCTAGCGATCAAGATCTTGATGGTAACCCTGAATTTGGAAGAAAATTTGATGGCTAACTAAACCCCACCACATGCGGGAGCAAGAGCAAGTGTGTAATGCCCTCAAAACAACCCACTTGAGAACCAAGAACAACCTAGGTTTAGTTAGGAAAAATTATGGAATAATTTTTTTTAAAGTGTTACAACCAAAGTCTCAAAGACAATTACATTCAACTAATAAATTTTCCCATTAAAACAATTACTAATTCCACATTATATAGCAAAAGTGTAATAAATCCATACCTAGCTCAATTCTCTTTCGGGATTAATTTTATCACTAATTATATTGACATTATAGATAAATATTCCTTGATTAAAATTTTAGGGTTAGAGGTATTTAATTCCAGCAAGATCCAAGATAAGAGCAAGCTTTAATTTCAGGGGGAAAATACATAATTAAAATTATCAGAGTAAAATTTTACTTACCCACTCCCAGAACTCAGTTAAGGATTCAACCTGATTTTCCCCCTAATTAAGGAAATTAAAACTTTTTGAAAACATTCCCATTATATAGGAAATTTCCTCACCTTTCCGGTGATATAAGGAAGTCCTCCTAACTCCCTATAAAAACCAAGTTATGGGCCGACGGGCCTTGGGGTGAAAATTTTCCCCAAAGGCGGGCTTGTGGGCCTGGGGAAGAAACTTTTCCCAAGCGCTGGCCTACGAGCCATGGGAAGAAAATTTTTCTCGAGTGCAGTCTTGTGGGCCGCGGGAAGAAAATTTTCCCGAGCGTAGGCCTACGGGACGCGGGAAGAAGTTAAGATTTTGAACTTTTTCTTGCCGAAAAAATGTTAAGGGATCAAAACGATCCGCACCTCCGCCATCACCCAAGGCGACATGTGTCAAGCATGGATTTTTTGCGGGGAAAATGAACTGGTGGGGAAACTCAGCAATTAAAGACTTTAAGACAAAAAGGTTAAAGGGTTAAAAAAATGCTCTGCTTCTCGCCAATGCCAATGGTGCCGCATGTTAGCCAACCATTGGCCGGGATAGCAGATCAGCTGAGAGAAATAGGAAAAGTTTCCAAAAAAAATCTCTTTAAAAAAAAATGTTAAGGTTCTAAGTGGATCCACCCCTCTACCGACACTGCGTGAAGCCACGTGATAGCACTTGATTGGCTGCGGGCCGGCGGGGACGCGGAGGAAAATAGGAAAATTTTCCAAATTTTAATTTCACAATAGCTAAGGTTGAAATGGATTCCATGCCTCCGATAGAGCCTTGTTAAGCCAAGTGGTTACACCTGATTGGTTTGTGGGCCAGCGGGGATGCAGGGACAACTTAGAAATGTTTCCCAATTTTTTTTTTAACTTAACTTATTTTGACCAATCAGAAGGTTTGCGGTCAGGGGAGTGGTAGGGAACTCTGTGCCTTAAGCGCTTTTGGGAAAAAAGCACAAAAGAAAGTATTTAGCCCACGGGTCCACCCAAGAATATTTGACAGTTAGATTTTTGAAGCCAAAATGAAGTAAAACTTCATAAGGCCATAACTTTCGACTAGGAGCTCTTGTTTTGGCAAACAAGGACTTTTTGGAAAGATCTCAAAGTCCACTTTGCACTGGAAGCTCAGGATTTGAATTTTGATAAATTTTGTGGGGTTAATTTTACATAAAAGAACTATAAGCTTTTAAAATGCAACAGGTAAAATTAAACTTATAAAATTTTGTTCAATTCAACCTCCTTCCTTTCTCAGCATGCCAAGCAAACATGGAGGAGTGCTCTTGGAGGTTTGAAGGGTAAATTTGCAAGGTTACAATGTTAGATCTAATTGCAAATCAATTTTCCACATTTTATATAGCAAAATGTTTGCAATTTGCCTTTGCCCGATTTTTGCAAAGTTTTGAAAGATTTTCCTAAGTGACATTGTCTATTTGAATTTTTTTAGGTCATATTATGTTCAATTTGTTGTTTCAATGGTTATTTCTTTGTTGTAGTGTCGATCTATTAATTTCTGATAAAATTTGTAGAGTTTCAAGTGAAACCAAAATGGAAGGGAAAACAAAATTAACTCAATGGATCTTATTTCACTTGCCTTGCTAAAAAACATATGGGTTCATTCCATGCTAGTTTCAAATAGATTTTTTTCTTTGAATTAAGTGATAGAAACAAGAATGCAACTTCTATTCCACTCAAATTATACCTTTCAACAAAACAGAGTAATACATTTTCTTCACACGTGTTTCCTCTTTTCATTTACCCTTCTATAACAACATTTAAATTCATTCCTTGCTGATTTAAAGTATTTATCTTCCTTCAATCAAAAGTAGAACAAGAATGCAGTTTCAATTTCTTTTCAAACACATACTCTTCGAAACACAGAGGATGAAATAATTCTAAATACATTTTCCAACCCCTTGGCTGGGGTGTCTGCCCAAATCCAGTTGGGACTGCGCCTCCACAGATTATTATAGTACAAGGACTTTATCCACACAAATCCCTCCCTGTGTCCCTCGGTAATGATCACAGGCACCACTTGGAATCTCACACGCTCATTGGCGAAGTCAGTTATGAAGAACTATTGATATGGGTACCCTTGCACCCATGTTGACCCCAGATAATTTTTGTTGTCTCCTTTAAACACAACATACTTGGGAAGCGTTGCAATAATGGCCATGATACTGAATAAATTAATGGTTTTTCTAAGCCCCTTACTTACTTTTTAATGTGAACATGCCTATATATTTATATCCGAAAAACCACATGTCCTAGATCCCCAACAAATAAAAATAAAAATTCAATCATAGAAAAGCACACGAATTGTTCTTGTCATGGAGTAATATTGGCCGTTGATCACAAAAGATTTGTTGTAGCCATAGATGTCCTGCCAGTGTGAATTGTAATTTTTTTCCATGAGAGGAATGCAAGGATAGAAATAACCAACACAGAAAATGTGGATGTACAAAAATCATCCGATCATTGAACAGTTCCCTAAAAAAACAAATTTCACTCATCCAAAGGGGATAGGAAGCTCATCCCATTTTTAATGCAGCATTTTGGTACCAAAATTTAACCTCCTTGAAAGGCCGAGAAACATCATGGATTTGATAGGACACTCAAAGGCAGATAGATAATCATTTATGTTGTTTTGTAGCTGGGGAAGCAATCTATCTAACTTTTTAACACTCAGGTTTGTAAAGGAGTGGGTAGCACCTTAAAAGGATGTGATTTGATCCTAACTATTTTAGGTTGTTCCTTTCAACCAAGGTAAGAGAACCTATTTTTTAACCTCTGTTTATTGAAGGACAATGATGAATCCTTCTTTTGCATAGATTTTATAGAGAAGACCTTGGGAAAATATGATCAACACACCAGATCTGACTCTCAAGAGTTGTCACTTCCAGATCATGGAGATATTTTCACAACAAGGCAAAGGTTACTAAAGACATTTGGTACCCTGATTGCTTCTGCATGTTTTGGTAACAGAGATTATGCATTTGTGTGCACACAGGACAAACAGGGGTAGTACAGGTAGGATTGGTTGTTTTTGAATGAATTTTTTGGTGGGAGGTGGGGCAGGGTGAACTTGATTCTCTAGATCCTTGAGAAATCTTACAAAACAGAGGGTTAAACCAAAAAATGCCACAAAATAGCTAAAATATCTCTTTAACCAGAATATGTGCTTCAATGGAGGCCCAGATCAACACTCTTTCACACAATCTTTGAGATTATATCATGAAGGCTCGAGTTAGAAAATCCAACAAAGCATCAATATCTAAGACAAATCATGCCTAAGGTACACCCAGAGGCTTACAAATAATCTCTATCAATAGATGAAAGAAAAGTGATTTTAAATCATTTATTCCTATCCCAAATGAAAGCTCTTCTGAGACATGAAATTGCAGATGCCACTAAACTATCACAATTATTGAGGCCTGTGTGATTGGATCAGATTTGATACAAGATTGCAACAGAAACAAGAAAAACTACTTGCATACATTCAGAAATAAAACCAACACATTTTTCTCAAGACAACACAAAAAAACTTGAATTTGATTAAGCCTATTAGTAGGGGAAAGTTTCTAGAACATTCTCAGAGATTGTCAATGGTTGTACACTTACAACCACCTTGACACAATAAAACTTAATACAAAAAGAGATAACCTAGTTTCTCAAATGGCTTCTCAAAAATGATGAGCTCTGTTAAGCTTTCTATTAGAAAAATTAGTCCCGACCCCTAACACTCTAACCTCCAACCTTTGCATGAAAAATTTGTGCCACTTATAACATTTACAAAAGATCCCCTTCTCCCCAAAAGACAAAAAACTTTTAATGCACCAGTGCTCGCCATGATTTAGATCATGATTCTCAGAATCAGATCTACAAAAGTCGCCAAGTGCTCGAGGGGGCAGATCTCATTGAATATCTCCCGCATTTAACCCCTTCCTCTGGTAGATCACTCTTTCTTCAATTTTCCAACCACTTCCACCCCTAATCTGTCAAATCTGGCTCATTGTGTGCTTGGGAGAAGAAAAAAGGAAAATCTGATCGAACACGAAAGTCAGACCATTTTAATGGTGAAAGATGTCTCCTAGATCTTCCCACCAAACTAAGATATCAACATTAACTCCCCTCTCTACTTGGCATGTAGGAAATACCAAGAAATCATAGAGACTCGCACTTCCAGGCATGTTTCAGTAAAATGGGGGGAAAATCAGATTCAGACTCTCAGATGTCGTTGATCTTTTCTTTGAATTTGGGCCATCCATGTGGAAGATTCAAACTTTAAAAACAGACCCAGGGGCTTCCTTTGACTTTTTACAACTTTTTGGAAAAATGGAAAAAAAATCTATTTTGCTCCATAACCTCCACCTTTGAGAAATGAGCCTGACACATGTGTCCAAATGTGGTTCGAGTGGAACCGCAGCCAAATTCTACCATTTTACTCTCTTTTTGGAAAAGGGAAAATTTTCCAAGTTTTCCCCACAGCTCCTCCCTCAAGAAATGAGCCTGACACGTGTCCAAATGTGGTTCAAGCAGAACCATGCTTCCCCTTTTACTTTTGACTCTTTTCTCCTGAAAAGGAAATTTTTCTAAATTTCCCCGAGAGTCCACACCTTCCAGTGTTGACTGGGGTAAAACATTGACTATTTCCCTCATCGGGCTTATGGGCCATTTTGAGATTTTAATCCTTAAGAGGAAAAAAATCCAAGTTTCCTTTGATGGTCCGCCTCCCCACCTCTTTGAATTTTCAAACTGCCAAGTGTCACCATGGCGCACCTTGAGATGGTCCCAAAACTTGTATACCTCGAACGAGCGTGGGCTCGCCATGTGTCCTGTTCTGAAAAAGTTTTCCTGAATGCTTGAAGCTCAGTGGAAGGCACCATGTATCATGCTCTGAGGAAGTCTCCTTTGGCCATTGAAAAGTCCAAGAAAAATGCAAAGTGAGCAGAGGCCTCCACATGTCATCCTGGTGCTTCTTTAAAATGAAACTCAAGGGCCGGTCCCCAAACATGTGTGGTTCCTCCACGTGTCTCCATGTGCAACTTCAAGAAGGTGCCCAAAGTGGAGACCCTAAATGAGCGTGAGCTTGCCACGTGTCCTGTTCCACCAAACTAGTATCAACTGCATAAAATTTTTTCTAAGTCCTGGAAAAGCAGCGGAGACCTCCACATGTCCTCCCAGCGCTACTCCAAGGCCAAACCAAAAAGTAGACCTTCAAATGAGCGTCCATTCCTCCACGTGGATGCACTTTAAGTTGAGGTGATCCATAGAAATTTTTAAGTACCAAGCTAAGCCACATCCAACCAAAAGGTGCCATGTCCCATGTTGATGCAAGGATGTAAATTTGACCAGTGAGAAATGCCCTGTCAAACCATAAAATATAGAAAAATGATCATTCGAGCCAAGAAATGAAAATTTCTCCAAGGAAAGAGAATTTAGAAATGTTACAAGGCTCAAATATGTTCATCAGAGACACATCCATTCATTTTCTTCAAGTATTTAGGGCAGAAATGACAAGGAAGAAAGAATCCCGACCATGGAGAACGGAAAACATTGGAGAACCCAAGTTTTTAGATGAATAGAGAATGGGAGACCCAAATTGTAGACCTTTTCTAGTGGAACAAAGAAAAAAGGAGAAAACCATGGACCCATAAGTGATTTATGACCTAGGAACAAATTAAAAATGGCAACAAAGATTAACAACATGGGGAAAAAGAAAGTGATAGAGGCCACAAATCAATAGATTTTCAAAGGAAAATTAGGGCGAGACTATTTCGAGCACCAACAATGGCTCTCTTGGGGCTTGGGGATGGGAGTGCCACAAGAAAAAAGGTAGACCAAGTGCCAAGAATAACCATTGGGCAATGAAGTCATCTCACAGAGCAGAGAAATAAAGCCACCTCAAAAACAAACAGAGAAACCAACAAAAATAGGTCACCGAGGACCAGAACAAGCAAAAACACAAAAAATAGGGAACATACAACAAAGTATACACTGTACAGATGATATTTCCTTGATTCAGAGAAAACAATCAAGGAAAAAACTCAAGTGTCTTCCATCCTGGATATGACCATGCCAAGAGGTTCGTATATGTTTTCATCAACTGGAAATATACCTCTTTTTCTTCTTTGTTCAGTTTGTAAACCATCCATTTTATCTGAAGCTCCCCCATTGTGTTTAAGTCAAATTCCTTAACATTTTTAAGGCTGAATCATAGACCAAATTCCCAAAAAAAATAGCATACTTAGGAGCTCTATTTTCAACACTTTCATACTCCCTGAAATCCACAAAACTCACAAAGCTGTTAAGATCAACATCTGCTTGCAAAAATTCATAAGATGCATTGCTTGGGTCTTCAATCAAGTACAACATCTTATTCTCTCCATATAATTTCACCAAGTTTCCTTCAATGGGGATAGTGGCATAAGATATGGCCATTTGCACACTACCACCAACACTTGCTACCCACTTTCTTGACAACAACATCCCCCACTTGGCAGGGCAGTCAACAATCACCACATCAAGTTTTAAGTTCCTTCCAGGATAAGATGCAAGTTGCACAACTAGATATTTGAAACATCCCACCACTGACACCTCTCTTGAGTCCATGGTAGTGAACTTCCCATATGTTGTTGTTACTTTGATACCTAGCTCATTCATGACCTCAAGAGGCATTACATTACATGAAGCTTCAGAATCAAACATACAGTTATGTAACAGCTTGTCCTTGACAACCAGGGTAGTGAAGAATGGATCCACATTCATCTGGGATTTAACAAAGAAGTTCCTAAATAAACCCCTAGTGGTTCCCCTAGCTCTTCCACCACTTGTGGCTTTTCCAACACTGCAACAGTAAGGGGAATCCCAACCTTGTTTACATCTCTGTCCGTGTGATCTCTTCCTCTTTGAATCCTAAGTATTCAAAATCCCTCTTCTTGTGCTCAGGGATCCTAAGCAGCTCAACAAATGGGACAGGAATTTTGATTTGACTCAAAACTTGGGCAATGTCATATGGAACAAATTTGGGTAAAGTAGCACTAGGAGAAACATTGGCAAATTCATCATATGGAATGGGATTCTTTTTAGCTTAGGCATTAGGAGGAACACAGGTTTTTCTTGGGGAAACAAGCTCTCTATCAGATGTATTTTTATTTGGGGTTTCTTTGGTAAGTAATGGAAATTTTGACCTGGCTCAAGTGGTCCCTTAGCAGCTTTACTTCTGATATTGTGCTCCTTTTTTTGGGCAACTACAACATTCATTAATAGCTACCTATCTTCTTTTGAAGGAACTCCTCCATCATACTTTTCAATCATTAATTCCCTCAAGTATTCAAAATCATTAGTGGGAAATTCAAAATCTTGTACAGTGTCTACTTCTAAATTATGAGAGGGAGGAAGAAGAGGTACCCGGTGATTGCAATCCCAAAAAAAAATAGCAGTTCTAGCACTTATTACCTCAGTTGAAGTTGCTTCCCTTGGAGAACTTGTAGGAATCTCCATCATGCAGGCATCATCATCATTATCATCACTAGCTTCTTCCTCTTCTTGCTGATCTTCTTCACAAGGAGCATGAGGCATGAAACATTTGTCACACTAATCAATGACATTTGTCTCTTCCACCACAACAACTCTGGCAGCCAAAGGATCAGGTACCATTCTATTATCCCTATCTTGGGACTGTCTATTTCCAAATCCCATAGGTCCCTTACCTGTGTCATCAGATCTTTGGTGATTTGTGAATTTTTCTTGGCCTTGCTGCTTATGTTGACCTTGTGAGCTCTTCCAAATTCCCTTCTCATCCCGGGCTACTTTGTAAGAAATTTCTTTGATAACCCCTGCCAAAGTCTTCACAACTTCTTCCAAATCTGTAGCCTTACTTCTATGAGATTTTTTAGGTTAACCAGCTTTACACCCTCCCTCTTTGGAGGCTTTCCAATTGCCTTGATGTTATTTACAATTTGCAAAGCCATGTCGAAGGCCTGCCTCAAATTTGTGGGGTTTTTGTCTCTTAAGTAATATGTAGCCTTTTTATCAAATGCATCAGTATATTTGATCAAACATGACTCATCACAAGGCCTTATCCTAATAGGCAATCTCCTCAAGGTCTTATTAAACCTTGTGTTGAAATCATGTACTGACTCATTAAGATTCTTTTTGATATTTTCAAATTCTATTCAAAAGAAACCTAGGGTCAGTCCTATCACCATATTGCAATCTAAATGCATTTCTCATCTCAGTCCAAGAATCAATAGAGTTAGCTGGAAATGCTTTATACTAGTCCCTAGCATCCTCTTCCAAGGTATGGATAAACAGCTTGATATATACATCTTCATGTTCAATCTCAAAATCTTCCATCATGTTGATAAAAAACTTTAGATACTGATCACCAGGTAATAGCATTGTTTCCCTGAAACTTTGGCATTCTGTTCCTTACATCTTGAGGCACTACATTTGGATACCCAACCATTCCCACAAATTTTATAGGTCCAAAAGTGTTTACAACAAAAGGGGGGTCTAGGTGGGGGTAAGGCCATGTTCCTTTGAGGAGGTGACCCTGGAGGGGTGAAAAATTGATGAGGGGCAGATGGTCCTTGGAACACAAGAGTATAATTTTCAAAATGGATATCCCCCAAAGGACTTGTCTCTTGGAAATCTCTATCAACTTCAGAAAAGATAGGTGTAGAATGTGAAGCAAACCTTTCAAAATCAAATGAAGGTCCCTCTCCAATTTGAGAGTTCAATTCCACAAAGAGGCTACCTAATTCAGAGTCACTTGAATGGCAGTCTTCAATGATAGGTCGATCACTCTCATCAATGGAGATCCCTCTTCTTGTCTGCTGATCACCAACAGCTCTCCAGGATTTTCTTCCTTCTAACTTTGCTTTTCCTAGCTCTAGAAACAATGTCCTAGCAGGATCCCTAGCAAAGAAAGATATTCTTCCTTCCAGCTTTGTAAATATTAGTAACAAATATGATTCTGATAGATTTTTAAGACACTGGTACTCATTAAGAATCAGATCAACAGGGAGTCGCCACTAAGGATTTCCATCTTAGTTGTGCAGATGCACTAAATATGATCTGTCAAATGTTTGTCAATGCTAGAAACTAGAAATGGAAAGATTCTGACCTTTCTTTACCTAGATTTATCAAATGAAAGCTAGTGCACTAGGTGAGAAGACTGAAAGAACTGCACACAACACTTGGAGCATACAAGAAGTGTTTTACCAGGTTCTTGATTTTGAACTGAGATTCCTCAGTAGTGGCACCAGAAGCATGTTGGTTCCCGAATTTAACCTCCTTCAAAGGCCGAGCAACATCATGGATTTGACAGGACACTCAGAGGTAGATAGATAATCATTTATGTCATTTTGTAGCCGAGGGAAGCAATCTATCTGACTTGTTAACACTCAGGTTTTGAAAGGAGTGGGTAGCACCTTAAAAGGATGTGATCTGATCCTAACTATTTTAGGTTGTGCCTTTCAACCAAGGTAAGAGAACCTATTTTGTAACCTCTGTTTATTGAAGGATAATGATGAATCCTTCTTTTGCATAGATTTTATAGAGAATACCTTGGGAAAATATGATCAAAACACTAGATCTGACCCTCACAAGTTGTCACTTCCAGATCATGGAGATATTTTCACAACAAGGAAAAGGTTACTAAAGACATTTGGGACCTTGATTGCTTCTGCATGTTTTGGTAACAAAGATTATGCATTTGTGTGTACACAGGGACAAACATGGGTAGTACAGGTAGGATTGGTTGTTTTTGAATGAATTTTTTGGTGGGAGGTGGGGCAGGGTGAACTTGATTCACCAGATCCTTTAGAAATCTTACAAAATAGAGGGTTAAACAACCAGAATGCCACATAATAGCTAAAATGTCTCTTTAACCAGAATATGTGCTTCAATGGAGGCCCAGATCAACACTCTTTCACACAATATTTGAGATTCTATCATGAAGTCTCAAGTTAGAAAATCCAACAAAGCATCAAGATCTAAGACAAATCAGTCTAAGGTACATCTAGAGGCTTACAGAAAATCTCTGTCAAAAGATGAAAGAAAAGTGATTTTAAATCATTTATTCCAATCCCAAATGAAAGCTCTTTTGAGAGATGAAATTACAGATGCCACTAAACTATCACAAGGATTGAGGCCGGTGTGATTGGATCATATTTGATACAAGATTACAACAGAAACAAGAAAAATTGCTTGCATACATTCAAAAATAAAACCAACACATTTTTCTCAAGACAACACAAAAAAACTCGAATTTGATTATGCCTATTAGCAGGGGAAAGTTTCTAGAACAGTCTTAGAGATTGTCAATGGTTTGTACACTTGCAACCACCTTGACACAATAAAACTTAATACAAAAAGAGATAACCTAGTTTCTCAAATGGCTTCTCAAAAATGATGAGCTTTGTCAAGATTTCTATTAGAAAAATCAGTCCCGAACCCTAACACTCCAACCTCCAACCTCTGACATTTGCATGAAAAATTTGTGCCATTTATAACATTTACAACAGAGCCCCTTCTCCCCAAAAGAGAAAACCTTTTAATGCACAGTGCTCGCCAAGATTTAGATTGTGATTCTCAGAATCAGATCTGGTAAAATTCACTAGGTGCTCGAGGGGACAGATCTCATCGAATATCTCTCGCATTAAACTCCTTCCTCTGGTAGATCACTCTTTCTTCAATTTTCCAACCACTTCCGCCCCTAATCTATCAAATCTAGTTGATTGTGTACTTGGGAGAAGAAAAATGGAAAATTCGATCGAACATGAAAGTCAGACCATTTTAATGGTGAAAGATGTCTCCCAGATCTTCCCACAAAACTTAGATATCAACATTAACTCCCCTCTCTACTTGGCATGTAGGAAATACCAAGAAATCATGGAGACTCACACTTCTAGGTGTGTTTCAGTAAAATGGGGGGAAAATCAGATTCAGACTCTCAGCTGCCGTTGATCTTTTCTTTGAATTTGGGTCGTTCACGTGGAAGATTAAAACTTTAAAAACAAGACCCCGGGGCTTCCTTTGAATTTTTACAATTTTTTGGAAAAATGGAAAAAAAATTCCATTTTACTCCACACCTCTGCCCTCAAGAAATGAGTCTGACACGTGTCCAAATGTGGTTCGAGTGGAACTGTGCTTCCCCTTTTACTTTTGACTCTTTTCTCCCAAAAGGAAATTTTTCTAAATTTCCCCTGAGAGTCCGCACCTCCGCCATTGACCATGGTAAAACATTGACTATTTCCCTCATCAGGATTGTGGGCCATTCTGATATTTTAATCCTTAAGAGGCATAAAATCCAAGTTGCCTCCGATGGTCCACCTCCCCACCTCTTTGACTTTTCAAACTACCATGTGTCACCATGGTGCACCTTGAGATGGTCCCAAAAATTATATACCTCAAACGAGCGTGGGCTCACCACGTGTCCTGTTCTGGAAATGTTTTCCTCAATGTTTGAAGCTCAGTGGAAGGTGCCATGTGTCATGCTCTGAGGTAGTCTCCTTTGGCCATTAAAAATTCCAAGCAAAATGCAAAGTGAACGGAGGCCTCCACGTGTCATCCTGGTGCTTCTTTAAAATGAAACTCAAGGGCTGGTCCCCAAACATGCATGGTTCCTCCACGTGTCTCCATGGGGCACAACTTCAAGAAGGTGCCCAAAGTGGAGACCCTAAATTAGAGTGAGCTTACCACGTGTCCTTTTCCACCAAACTGTATCAACTGCATAAAAATGTGTCTAAGTCTTGGAAAAGCAGTAGAGACCTCCACATGTCCTCCCGGTGCTACTCCAAGGCCAAACCAAAAAGTATACCTTCAAATGAGCATCGTTCCTCCACATGGACACACTTTAAGTTGAGGCAATCCATAGAAATTTTGAAGTACCCTAGCTGAGCCGCATCCAACCAAAAGGTGCCAATTCCCCTGTCGATGCAAGGATGTAAATTTGATTGGGAGAAATGCCCGTCAAACCGTAAAATACAGAAAAATGATCATTCAAGCCTGGAAATGAAAATTTCTCCAAGGACAAAGAATTTAGAAATGTTACAAGGCTCAAATATGTTCATTAGAGACACATCCATTCATTTTCTTCAAGTATTTAGGGCAGAAATGACAAGGAAGAAATAGAATCCAGACCATGGAGAACGTCAAACATGGGAGAACCCAAGTTTTTAGATGAATAGAGAATGAGAGACCCCAATTGCAGACCTTTTCTAGAGGAACAAAGAAACAAGGAGCAAACCATGGACCCATAAGTGATTTATGACCCAGGAAAAAAATAAAAATGGCAACAAAGATTAACCAGGCACAACACGAGGAAAAAGAAAGTGACAGAGGCCAAAAATTGATAGATTTTCAAAGGAAAATTGGGGCGGAGACTATTTTGAGCACCAACATAGTGGATGGAATTTAAATTGTCATAGAAAATGTGAATTGAACAGTTACCGAAAAAACAAATTTCACTTGTCGGATCTACCACCTTGTTCTGTGTGGTAAACAAAGAATATGGTGTAGTGCCCACTTCCCTTTGACACCCTTTTGATACTAATCATGATACTACTGATTATATTATGGACATGATTATGGACTTTATTATAGTATTATGTTAGATGTTAGATCATGGATTATTGTTGACTTGATTCAGTTATGATGCATGATGATTATTAGGGACATTTTATATGTTGATGATGATATACTATTGGGTGCACTCAGTAAAGCCCCAACCGAACTGATATTTTCATGTTTCCAACCTCTCACCTCGCAAGATTTTGCACAATGTTATATTCAAAATGTTGAATTTTAATATAGCTCGTGTGGTGACTACTCACTGTAAAGATAGCCATATGGCTCACTAACCGACTCGCCAACATTGGGTACAACCAAAATCATCTGACGAACAACCTCTACCCATAGTAGTTATAAGTAAAAAGTCCTATCACATGACAGATAAGGAATCGAATGAAAAAAACATTGATTTTTTTTAGCTCGTAGAGTAGCTCGATGGCCAGCTTCACCAATGAGCTCGCTATGTCCAATGTTGGTGATTTTGGAATGCAAGAGTTGAGCCATGGCATGCTCAGTAAAGCCCCAACTGAACCAATATTTTCATGTTTCCAACCTCTCACCTCACAAGATTTTACACAACATTATATTAGAAACTTTGAATTTTAATGTAGCTCACCGTGGATATTTTCTCGCCGCAAAGATAGCCATTGGCTCACTGACTGACTCGCCAACATTGGGTACAACCAAAAACATCCAACGAACAACCTCTACCCATAGTAGTTATAAGTAAAAAGGCCTGTCACACGACGGATAAGGAATCGAATGAAAAATACATTCATTTTTTTTTTTACGGCTAGCTCGCGAGAGTATTTTGGAACAAGAGTTGAGCCATGGCATGCTCAGTAAATCCCCAACAGAACCGATATGTTCTCGCTACATCACAACATTTTGCACAACGTTAATGTTGAATTTTAATTTCACCGCAGAATGCAAGAGTTGACCGACTTGCCCATGGGTCCAACGCAACTACCCATATTATTTATAAGTAAAGCCTGTCAACCGAATAAGGAATCAAATGATATTTTTATGTTTCCAACCTAGCTCACCTGAGCTTGCTATGTCCAATGTTTGTGATTTTGGAATGCAACATTATATTCAGAAATGTTGAATTTTAATGTTTCCAAGCTCACGCCGCGGATATTTCTCACCGCAAAGATAGCCATACGGCTCACTGACCGACTCGCCAACATTGGGTACAAATTTTTTCGTGGCTTGCTGACAGAGGCCAAAAATTGATAGATTTTCAAAGGAAAATTGGGGCGAGACTATTTTGAGCACCAACACAGTGGATGGAATTTAAATTTTCATAGAAAACATGAATTGAATAGTTACTGAAAAAACAAATTTCACTTGTCGGATCTGCCACCTTGTTCTGTGTGGTAAACAAAGAATATGGTGTAGTGCCCACTTCCCTTTGACACCCTTTTGATACTAATCATGATACTGCTGATTATATTATGGACATGATTATGGAATTTATTATAGTATTATGTTAGATGTTAGATCATGGATTATTGTTGACTTGATTCAGTTATGATGCATGATGATTATTAGGGACATTTTATATGTTGATGATGATATACTGTTTGACATGGTTATATTATGGATGTTTTTCAGACATGTGATATTTGGATATTGTGAGTAGACCTAGAAATGGAAATTATTGGATGATGATACAATTGTTGATAAAACTATAAATGATATTATTAGATTGCTTTGATGATTGTTGTGATTCATATATCTAGATGATTTTGGAATTATATTTATATTATTTTGGATGTTCTAATATGGCCATGAGGCCGAACAAGGTATTTGTGTTTTTCAGGTTAAAATATCACAACAAACATCAGGGGATTGGAGAGAAACCACATTGGAATTCTAGATGAATTCAACAAGGTCACCATAGACAACTAGTATTTGTTTTGTGTGTTTGTTTGTTTGTGTGTGTTAGGGATTCCCATGGGGGGGATCACCTTTAAAATGTTACCAAGGGTTATGTGTATTTATTTATTGGTTCCTTGGTTTATGTTTGCATGTGTTTATTTTGTGGTGCATTGACCCTTTCATTATTCATCTAATGGTGTGTAATATTGTGAGTAATCATGTTGTTAAGTTAATTAATTAATATATGTCATAAGAAAGTAATTAATAGAGTTGTTGGCCATGAATTAAAGTGTTGTAAGTGATGTGTAAGTTAAATTTTGAGTGTGAAACACTCCACCTTCTTGGAAATTCGAATTTTTCCTTGGAGGCTGAGTTTGGAGGCTTGTGGGACAAGTTAAACTTGTCCCATACCTCTTAAATTTATTTACCAACCATACCTACAGTTGGAGAGTTGAATTTAGACTTTCATTATGCATTTTAGGAATACAAATTGTAGGTTTTAATTACACTTTTCTTACATGGTTTAATTTCAGTTCTTTGGGGTGTGGGTTGGATTTGAGTATGTAAGTAAACTGTCATATTATTCACCCACCTATTTATTATGCATTGGAGAATGAAGTTGAATTTTGGGGTTGGGGTTGAGGATGTGTGATGTGACATCCTACATGGACCCACCTCATCCTCTTCCCTTTCCTCTTCTATAAAATTTGAATTCCTTTCCTTGTTTAGGGGTTGCTTCATTTTGGAGACTTCATTCTTGGGAGAATTCCTTGTTGTTTTGGGAGCTCTTGCTTTGAAGAAGTTTTTGGAAGATTGTTGCATGCTTGTGCTTGGTAGTTTTGGATTTCTTGCATTGGGATAAAGCTTTCTATTTTGGAACTTGGAACAACTCCATCATGGAGAGGTAGGAGCTTGGCTCTTGAAATGATTTTCTTTTGTTTATCAAATTGTTACTGTTGTGAATGTTTTGGCATGTTTGTGGGCTGTGGGGTAGATGGCCTAGGAATGGTGTAGGAGATGACTATGGGGTTTATTTTGTGGGAGGCACAAGTGTGTTTTAGGGAGGTATAAGGGTGGAGGGAGTTTGGATTTGGGTTCCACCTTACAAAGAAATAGCTTGCATTTCTTTACTTGTTATGGGGTGCCATAAGAGGTTGGGGAGGCATAAGGAAATGTGAGGAATAAGGGGTACTTGGGGGAGGCATAAGGAATGTCATGGTTTTGATATATGATATTTTGGTCATTTGTAATTCAGGTGGTGATACCCATTTCCCCTTTTGGGAGGAATAAGAAGCATCCCCCATAGTTTCTTGCTCCTTTGGCTTGCTTGATGAAGCCTCAGTAATGTTTGTCATGCTTTAATTTAATTGTAAACTACATTCTACTTTGGACTGTGTTTTTATTGTGAAAATGTTGCTTGTGTGTTTGTGGAACCCTATTGTTGCCATGCAGTTGGATCACATCTTTTATTGCATTATGGTTTGGGCATGGGGGCCAATGAAGAAGGATGGCTTCTCCTCTTCATTGGATGTCTTGGTTGGGTAGAGAGAATTTCCTTTCCCCTACTCTTGTTGTGATAACAATTTTGAAGAATGAGAAATATGCATGTTGTTGTTCTAGAGCTGAGAAAAGATAGTTTAACAGTCCCTTGTGAAATGAAATCTTATTGTAACCTTTCCCACTTGAAGTGGATGAACTTGTATATGTTTTGTAATGGAAAGATGTTGTATTGGTTATGAAAGTGTAAATTGAAATGTGAAAGAGACATACTCTGTTATGTTCTTTTGAAAGCAAGAAATTGTGTCCTGTATGATGAAATTGAGGAATGAAAGAAGGAAGTTGTAAAGTTGTCTTTTGGAATCAATAAAGGATTGCATAACCTTCCTCAAATTGCATCATTGTATTGAATTTAATCATCTAAATGTGAGTTGTAATTTCAGTTTGAAAGAAAGAAATGCGTATGAAGGAAATGTAACACTCTATTTTGTGAAGTGCATGATTTGAAAAGAATAAAAGTTGCATTCTTGTCTTTATCAGTTGATTGAAGGAATGAAACCTATTTGAAACTATCATGAAATGAATTCATTTGTAAGGCAAGTAAAATAAGAACCATTGAGTTAATTTTGTCATTTCCATTTCTGCTTCACGTTAAACTCTTCAACTTTTACCAGAAATGAACAGACCGAACCTGTAATCAAGAAATAACAATGAAACATTAAAATTGAACATTCTAGGTTATAAGTGAATGCAATTGGACAAAAGCACTTAAGGAAAGATCCTTCAAACCTTGCAAAAAATGGGCTCAACCCTCTTACAGTCAGTTTTTCTGTCAAGAGATGTAAATTTTCAAATTGTAAATCAATCAAGACAAATTAAATCTTTAAATCCTTCTTAAATCCATCTAAGAACAATTCTCCATGTCTATTTGACATGTTGAGAGATGAAGAAGATCAAATTGAACAAATCTTATAAGTTAAAATTTACCAGTTTGCACTGTAAAAGCCTGCAGATATTTTTCTTTAAATTGACTCCCTAAACTTTATCAAAATAAAAATTTAATGATTCATTGAGTAAAGAGGACGTTGAGATCTTTCCAGAAAGTCCTTGTTTTCCCAAAACTAAGCTCTCTATCAAAAGTTATGGCCTTCTGATGTTTTTCTTCATTTGGCATCAAAAATAATTTTAACTGTCAAAAAATTTGGGAAAAATTTCCTTGGTGGACCCGCGGGCCCAAATTTTCCCTTAGAGCTTCGAAAAATTTTTTGGGAAAATTTTCCTAATTTTTCCCTCTACCCCACCGGCCCGCAGCCAATCAAAGGTTGCCATGTGGTACCACGAGGCGTTGGTCCGGAGGGGCGGATCCCTTTTTAACTTAGCGCTTCAGAAAATTTTTGGGAAAATTTTCCTAATTTTCCCCCCCACCATTGCCCGTAGCCAATCAGGAGCTTCCACCTGCATCATGAGGCATCGGTAGAGGAGTGGGTTCCTTTCTACCTTTTACGCTTTCAGAAAATTTTGGGAAATTTTTCTACATTTTCCCCGCCGCCCTGCCGGCCTTCACCCAATCAGGAGCTGTCACATGGCATCATGAGGCATTGGTGGAGGTGCATGGGTGAATTTTACCCTTTTTTCCCTTTGGGGTGTTAAACCTCTTTTATCCCCACCACCCCGCTTTCCCCATGTTGGCTTAGGAGGTGCCACGTGTCCCTTGCGGGCTTGCAGACTCGCGGGAGCACGGGTGCAAAGGTGGATTTTCGCCCCATGTGGGAAATTTCCAAAATGTCTCCCATGGCCCCACCGACCTGAATCCTCCTCCAGGAAATATTTCTCCCCGACGGCCCACAGACCTGCCCCTAGGGTAAATTTTCTCCCTAGGGCCCGCAGGCTTGATTTTGGGGAAACTTTTCACCCCAAGGTCCGCCGGCCCATAACTTGATAAATATGAGGAGTTAGGAGGACTTCTTTATATCACTGGAAAGGTGAGAAAATTTCCTATCCAATGGGAGTGATTTAGGGAAATTTTGAATGCATTAATTTTGAGGAAAATCTAGTTGAATCTTTAAAGTCTGTTAGAGAGTGGGTATGGTGAGGAATTACTCTCTGAACCTAATTGAACTTTCTAACCCTAAATTTTGGGACCTTGTGACCTCTAATAATTGTTAATAAAATAAAATTATATTCTACTAGATTAGAATTGAGTTGGAACTCATTAGTGACAACTGTTGTCTTGTAACTTGGTTGTAGACTCTTTTAAACAAAAAAAAAATTCCATAATTTTCCTAACTAATCCTAGGTTGTTCTTGGGTCTCAAGTGGGTTGTTTTTAGTGGGAATTACACTTGGTATCAGAGTAGTGGTTCAAAATATTGGGCCATTGGGAACACTAGAAAACTTGAGACATGAACCTTAAACCTAGCACACTTTTATATCTAGAAAACAACTTAGTTTAGAAATTACATATTTTAGTAAACATGGAAAGTGAATAAAACTTAGAAAGATAAGCTAACTCTCACCTTGGTCTATGCAGGAGGCATTGACAGGATGAGGGGTATTTTCACATAGACCTAGACTTACCACCACCAGATCATGTTGTAGCAGCCATCCTACCACAGATTTTGCAGACTCTTTAGGATGTTAATGCTACTCTACGTGGAGGATCAGTAGGAGGACATGCAACCAGACATGATAGAGTCACTTCCATTGAGGGTCATGTATCTCCTTGACCCAGTGAGGAGCATGGAGGAGAGAACTTCAATGCAAAGTCAGCCAGAGTAGGGTCACCATAGAGGGGACAGGGTGACCGAGTTTCAGGACATAGATAGAGGTCTCAGAGCCCTAGGCTTAGGGATGAGCATACAGAGAGGCCTAGAGGCTGTCAGATCACAAGCTGCAGATCACATAAGGGAGATCCTGAAGCTTCGGCCATCACATTATTCTAGAGTGACACAGGTGGATTTTAGGTAGAGGCCTGGTTAGTGAGCTTGAGCGGGTGCTTCAAGCTCTGTCCTTGTTCTAGCAACACGAAATCTCATGTTGCGATCGATCTACTGAGGGATGGAGCTGGTGTTTGGTGGCGGATAGAGGAGCAGAAGCTCCATGTTGATTCTGAGATAGTTACCTAGGAGATCTTTAAGGAGTGTTTAAGGAGTAGATACTTGTCACGAATTTTCATACAACAATGGATAGATGAGTTCCATGACCTCTGACAGGCATCTCTTATAGTGGCTCATTATGAGAGTAGATTTCTTGATCTACTCCAGTATGTTGATTACATGTAGGATGAGTAGGTGCAGATCCACAGGTTCATCTGGGGCCTGAATCTAGACATTGGAGGTGCAGTGCAGATCCATTGTCCACAGACATTAGCTGAGGTAGTCGAGAAGGCCTATATAGCAGAGGTGACTCAGGGAAAGACCCAACAGGCTAGAGACCGAGTCTGGAGCCACATACAGTAGATGCAGGATAGTAGATCGAGGCTAGGTCAGTACCTCTTCCTCGTGGTGGAAAGGGTTCAGCATAGTCATTTTTTAGACCATAGCAGCAACAGCACAGTCTCACCCACCTTATAGACCTCCACAGAGGTTTGATGCATAGAGAGGTTGGAGTATGGGGTCTCCCCCTAGGGATCCCATCAGGACATAGGGTGCCTAGAGAGCTCACTCAATAGGAGCTCACTAGTAGAGACCTCAGCAGACCATAGCTAGATCATGGGGATCCACACCACAGATCTCTAAAGTACTGACCGGACCTGCTACATAGGGGAGAGGATTAGGCAGTTGTTTTGGTTGTGGTGTTACTAGACATTTTTGGAGAGACTGCCCACAATAACCCTAATAATAAGGGTAAGACACAGATCTCAGAGCCTACTATTGGTGATATGGGGCACAGTCATAGGATGTATGCAACAGTTAAGAATTACCAGGTAGAGCATCAAGAGCACAGTTATTGAGACTACGGGTAGCATTGGTGGCATTCCTACCTCCATTTTGTTTGATTCTGGTTCTTCTGATTCTTTCATTTCACCATCTCTAGTAGAGTGATGCAGGCCTGTGGCTAGTTAGGCAGGGTCTTAGTTGGGATGTTGAGATGGCTTGAGGAGCCAAGATCTCTATAGACTCCTTAGTCAAGGAGTGTGTAGTGGATTTGGGACCTTTCACCACTACCTCGGATCTCCGTATCCTTCCTTTGGGCTCATATGGATTCATCTTGGGTATGGATTGGTTGTCTGCACACATGGCCAGGGTGGATTGTTACCACAATGATTATATCTTGTGTAGATGATTTGGGAGTTGAGTCGGTAATTTCAAGGGTTAGGAGACCCGTTTCTATTCACACCATCTCTGCTATGCAGCTTAAGCGGTGTGTGTGATGGGGTTGTCAGATGTATACTATTACAGTCAGTGACAGATCAGAGGATGGGTCTAGTGGACCATCGCTAGATGATCATCCCATTTTGAGAGAGTTTGTAGATGTCTTTCTAGGGAACCTACCTGGGTTACTACCCCCACATGAGATTGATTTTCATATAGATCTGGTTCCGGGAGAAGATCCTATCTCATGAGCACCTTATCAGATGACCACCCAGAGCTCTGCAAGCTCAAGTTGCAGCTGGAGGGCACCTGTGATTTTTGTGAAGAAGAAGGATGGATCCTTGTGGTTGTGTATTGATTACCACCAGCTGAATAAGGTAATGATCAAGAATCATTATCCCCTTCCACGCATTGATGATTTATTTGATCAGATGAAGGGAGCCACAACTTTCTCTAAGATAGACCTTAAGTTAGGCAACCATCAGCTGAGGATCTCAGAGGCAGACATTCATAAGACCACCTTCCATACGAGATATGGCCACTATGAGTTCACAGTGGTTGCCTTTTGGTTTGACTAATACCCCTGTAGTATTTATGAGTTTGATGAATGGGGTATTTAGGACCTTCTTATATCACTTCGTGCTCATCTTCCTTGATGACATTTTGATTTACTCACAAACACATGAGGAGCATGAGGGGCACCTTCGCCAGGTTCTTCAGTGTCTTCATGAGTAGCAGCTTTACGGGAACCTGGAGAAGTGTGCATTCATTCAGATGGAGGTGTAGTATTTGGGTCATATAATTTCTGGGGAAGGTATCACCATTGATCCTTCCAAAATTAGAGCTATTATGGATTGGCCAACACCCACTACTATGACTGAGGTGCACAGCTTCATGGGATTAGCAAGTTACTACAGGAGATTTGTTCAGGACTTCTCTCAGATTGTGCACACCCCTTCACTTCCATTTAGAGGAAAGGGAAGAATTTTGTTTGGTCAGATAGGTGCAAGCAGGCCTTCAGTACACTGAAGGAATGTCTCACTACAACACCTATTCTTGCAGTACTGGATCCACAGGGTGAGTTTTTCATTTGCACGGATGCTTCTTTAGCAGGGCTTGGAGGTGTGTTGATGCAGGAGGGTAGAGTAGTGACTTTTGAGTCTTACAAACTCAAAGATTAAGAGCTTAGTTATCCAACTCATGATCTTGAGCTTGTGGAAATTGTGCATGCTTTGGTTTGATGGAGGCACTTTCTGCTTGGTCAGAGATTCACACTCAGGACAGATCACCTGAGTCTTCGCCACCTCTTCACGCAGCCCAATCTCTACACTCTTCAGTGGCAGTTGGATGGAGTTACTTTGTGAGTATGATATGGAGATCGAGCATGTGGTGGTAGACACTCTCAATAGACAAAGACAAGTGGCTATGGCCACCTCAGTGAGCACAAATTTGTAGAGTAGAATTCTTTAGTAGCTTCCTCTTGACAACTTCTACATTGCAGTTCGAGTAGAGATCGAGTCTCAGAAACCCCTCGAGGGGAATTTTGATAGTTTCTCACTAGAGGAAGATGGCCTTCTCAGGCACAGAGGTCAGATTTATGTTCCTAGAGATGGAGGCTTGAGGTAGGACATATTGACAGAAGCACATCATGCACCCTATTCAGGCCCACCCTGGGGTGAAGAAGATGCATTCTACTTTGAGACAGTTGTATCACTAGAGAGGACTTTGTAGAGACATGGCCCAGTTCGTGTCACGATGTTTAGAGTGCCAGAAATTAAAGTTCAAGCATCAACATCCAGCTGGAATTTTCTTTCCTCATGTTATATTGGAGTGGAAATGGGACACCATTTCCATGGAATTCATTGTTGGGCTACCGATGTCGAGATATCACCATGATGCCATCATGGTCACGTTGATAAATTGATAAAAGTGGCTCAACTTTTCTTCAGTGAAGACCACTTATATAGCTAGTGCAGTGGCATGGGTATATCTTGATATGATATTGTTAGGTTACATGGGATTCCATTGGAAGATCATTAATGACCGCGATCCTTTGTATGCTTCCCATTTTTGGACTACCATGTAGTATGCCCTCGAGACAAAGATCAATTTTAGTAGAGCATACCACCCTGAGGCTGATGGCCAGACCAAGCTGGTGAATCAAGATCTTGGAGGACATGCTTAGGATGTATGTTATGGACCAGTAGTCCAAATGGGAGGAGTACCTGTACTTGGTGGAGTTTTCCTACAATAATATTTTTCAGAGTTCTATAGGCATTGCTCCTTTTCAGGATTTGTATGGTAGAGAGTGCAAGACACCTCTTAAGTGGGACAGGTTAGAGGACAGGGTTTCTCTTGGACCAAGCTTTGTTGCAAGACATGGAGCAGCAGGTGGTTTTGATCAGACAGAGATTGTAGGAGGCACAGGATAGGTAGAAGAAGTATGTAGATTAGCATAGGACCGACCATAGTTTTGATGTGGGCATGAAGGTGTTCCTTCATGTTAGGCCACATAAGAGACCTATCCATTATGGAAAAGGTTCTAAGTTAGCTCCTAGATTCGTGGGTCATTTTGAGATCTTAGAGTGTATCGGCCCTTTGGCCTACCGTCTAGCTTTGCCACCTATCTTGTCTCGCGTACATGATGTGTTTCATGTTTTAGTTCTTAGGAGATATGTTGTAGATCCTTCTCATGTGCTAGATTGGACATCATTACAGGTGTAGGATCAGGGGCAGTAGATGGTGGAGCCTGTTTTCATCCTAGATCGTAGGACCTTGGGCCTTCGAGGTAGAGAGTTTAATCAAGTCTGGGTGCAGTGGGACAGATATGTTGAGACTGCAGCTACATGGGAGGATGCTACTTTGCTATGAGTTCAGTTTCCACATTTGTTCCAGTGACTTCCAGGAGGAAGTGGACTCTAAGGGGAGGGTTATGTAGTGCCCTCTTCCCTTTGACACCTTTTTGATACTAATCATGATATTTGCTGATTATATTATGGACATGATTATGGAATTATTATAGAGTATGATGTTAGATGTTAGATCATGGATTATTGTTGACTTGATTCAGTTATGATGCATGATGATTATTAGGGACATTTTATATGTTGATGATGATATGTTGTTTGACATGGTTATATTATGGATGTTGTTCAGACATGTGATATTTGGATATTGTGAGTAGACCTAGAAATGGAAATTATTGGATGATGATATAGTTGTTGATAAAACTGTAAATGATACTGTTAGATTTCTTTGATGATTTTTGTGATTTATATATCTAGATTATTTTGGAATTATATTTATATTATTTTGGATGTTCTAATATGGCCATGAGGATGAAGGAGGTATTTTTGTTTTATAGGTTAAAATATCACAACAAACATCAGGGGATTGGAGACCAACCACATTGGAATTCTAGATGAATTCAACAAGGTCACCATGGCAACTAGTATTTGTTTGTGTGTGTTTGTGTGTGTTAGGGATTCCCATGGGGGGATCACCTTTAAAATGTGACCAAGGGGTTATGTGTATTTATTTATTGGTTCCCTTGGTTTATGTTTGCATTTATTTATTTTGTGGTGCATTGACCCTTTCATTATTCATTAAATGGTGTGTAATATTGTGAGTAATCATGTTGTTAAGTTAATTAATTAATATATGTCATAAAAAAGTAATTAATAGAGTTGTTGGCCTTGAATTAAAGTGTTGTAAGAGATGTGGAAGTGATGTGTAAGTTAAATTTTGAGTGTGAAACACTCAACCTTCTTGGTAATTTGAATTTGTCCTTGGAGGATGAGTTTGGAGGCTTGTGGGACAAGTTAAACCTCTCCACACCTCTTAAATTTATTTTACCAACCATACCTACGGTTGGAGAGGTTGAATTTAGACTTTTATTATGAATTTTGGGAAGACAAATTGTAGGTTTTAATTTCACTTCTCTTACATGGTTTAATTTCAATCCTTTGGTGTGTGGTTGGATTTGAGTATGTAAGTAAACTGTCATATTATTCACCCACCTATTTATTATGCATTGGAGAATGAAGTTTACTTTTGGGGTTAGGGTTGAGGATGTGTGATGTGACATCCTACATGGACCCACCTCATCCTCTTCCCTTCCCTCTTCTATAAAATTCAAATTCCTTGCCTTGTTTTGGGGTTGCTTCATTTTTGAGACTTCATTCTTTGGTTAATTCCTCGTTGTGGTTGGGAGCTCTTGATTTGAAGAAGTTTGTTGGAAGATTGTTGCATGCTTGTGCTTGGTAGTTTTGGATTACTTGCATTGGAGATAAATCTTGTTGTTTTGGAACTTGGAACAACTCCATCATGGAGAGGTAGAAGCTTGGATCTTGAAATGCTTCTCTTTTGTTTATGAAATTGTTATTGTTGTGAATGTTTTGGCATGTTTCTACATTTTGAGGTAGATGGCCTAGGAATGGTGTAGCAGAAGGACTACGGGGTTTACTTTATAGGAGGAAAAAGTGTTTTTTAGGGAGGCAAAAGGGTGGAGGGAGTTGGGATTTTGGTTCCACCTTAAAAAGAAATAGACTTGAATTTCTTTACTCATTATGGGGTGCTGTAAGAGGTTGGGGAGGCATAACGTAATGTGAGGAATAAGGGGTACTTGGGGGAGGCATAAGGAATGTCAGTGTTGTGACATACTATATTTTGGTGGTTTCTAATTCAGGAGGTGATACCCATTTCCTCTTTTGGGAGGCATAAGAAGCATCCCCCATTATTTCTTGCTCCTTTGGCTTGCTTGATGAAGCCTCAATAATGTTTGTCATGCTTTAATGTAGTTGTAAACTTCATTATGTTGTGGACTATTTGTGTATTGTGAAAATGTTGCTTTTTCTGTTTATGGAAGCCTATTGTTGCCACATGTTGGATCATTTATTTTATTGCATTATCATTGGGGCTCAAGGGCCAATGAAGAAGGATGGAATCTCCTCTTCATTGGATGTCTTGGTTGGATGGAATCTTCCTTTCTCCTACTCCTGTTGTGATCACAATTTGGAAGAATGAGAAATATGCATGTTGTTGTTCTAGAGCTGAGAAAAGACAGTTTGATAGTCTCTTGTGAAATGAAATCTTATTGTAACCTTTCCCACATGAAGTGGATGAACTTGTATATGTTTTGTAATGGAAATATGTTGTATTGGTTATGAAAGTGTAAATTGAAATGTGAAGGAGACATTATCTGTTATGTTCTTTTGAAAGCAAGAAATTGTGTCCTGTATTATGAAATTGAAGAATAAAAGAAGGAATCTGTAAAGTTGTCTTTTGGAATCAATAAAGGATTGTATAACCTTCCTCAAATGGAATCAATGTATTGAATTTAATCATATAAATGTGAGTTGTAATCTTTGTTTGAAAAAAATAAATGCGCATGAAGGAAATGTAACACTATGTTTTGTGAAGTGCATGATTTGAAAAGAATAAAAGTAGCATGCTTGTCTTTATCATTTGATTGAAGGAATGAAACCTATTTGAAACTATCATGAAATGAATTAATTTGTAAGGTAAGTAAAATAATAACCATTTAGTTAATTTATTTGTTTTCATTTCTGCTTCACATTAAACTCTACAACTTTTACTAGAAACAAATAGAACGAACCTGCAATCTTGTGAACTCGTCCCTTGCGGACTTGTGAATTCGCGGGAGCGCGGGTACAAAGGTCAATTTTCACCCCACGTAGGAAATTTCCAAAATGTATCCCATGGCCCCACAAACCCAACTCCTCCTCCGGGAAATATTTCTCCTCACGTCCCGCAGACCCGCCCCTGGGGCAAATTTTCTCCCTGGGGCCCACAGGCGCGTTCTTGGGGAAACTTTTCACCCCAAGGTCCATCGGCCCATAACTTGATAAATATGAGGAGTTAAGAGGACTTATTTATATAAATGGAAAGGTGAGGAAATTTCCTATCCAATGGGAGTGATTTAGGAAAATTTTGAAAATGTTAGTTTTGAGAAAAATCAAGTTGAATCTTTAAATCCTATTAGAGAGTGGGTATGGTGAGGAATTACCCTCTGAACCTAATTGAACTTTCTAACCCTATATTTTGGGACCTTTTGATATCTAATAATTGTTAATAAAAGAAAATTATATTATACTCGATTAGAATTGAGCTGGAACTTGTTAGTGATAACTATTGTCTTATAACCTGGTTGTAGACTCTTTAAAACAAAAAAAAAATATTCCATAATTTTCCTAACTAATCCTAGGTTGTTCTTGAGTCTCAAGTGGGTTGTTTTTAGTGGGCATTACACTTGGTATCAGAGCAGTGGTTCAAAATCTTGGGCCATTGAGCACACTAGAAAACTTGAGACAAGAACCTTAAACCTAGCACACTTTTAAATCTAGAAAACAACTTAGTTTAGAAATTACATATTTTAGCAAATACAGAAACTAAATAAAACTTAGAAAGATAAACTAACTCTCACCTTGGTCTATGGAGGAGGCGCAGACGGGATGAGGGGTATTTTCACATAGACCTAGAATTACCACCACCAGATCATGTTGTAGCAGGCATCCTACCAAACAGATTTTACAAACTCTTCAGGATGTTAATGCCGCTCTACGTGGAGGATCTAGTAGGAAGACATGCAGGCAGACATGATAGAGCCACTTCCATTGAGGGTTATGTTTCTCCTTCACCTAGCGAGGAGCATGTAGGAGAGAAATTCCATGCAAGATTCATCCAGAGTAGAGTCACCACAGAGGGGATAGGGTGACCGAGTTTCAGGACATAGAGAGAGGTCTCGGAGCCCTAGGCTTAGGGATGAGCATACAAAGATGGCCTAGAGGCTGTCAGACCACATTTAAAAATCACATTAGGGAGATCATGAAGCTTTAGCCATCAAATTATTCTGGTGACACAAGTGGATTTCTAGGCATGGGCCTAGTTAGTGAGCTTGAGCAGGTGCTGCAAGCTCTGTCCTTGATTCTAACAACACAAAATCTCGTGTTACAATCCATCTAATGAGGAACGGAGCTGGTTGTCTGGTGGTGGACAGAGGAGCAAAAGTTCCATGTTGATTCTGAGATAGTTACCTGGGAGCTCTTTAAGGAGTGTTTCAAGAGAAGATACTTGTCACGGAGGTTCATACAACACTAGATATATGAGTTCTATGACCTTTGACAGGACATCTCTTACACTGGATGAGTATGAGAGAAGATTTTTTGATCTACTCCAATATGTTGGGAAAATTTTCTACATTTTCCCCTGCCACCCCCATTGGCCTGCATAGCCAATCATGAGCTACCACATGGCATTGTAAGGCATCATCAAAGGCGTGGGTGAATTTTACTCTTTTTTTTCCCTTCAGAGGAGTTAAACCTCTTTTATCCCCGCCACCCCACTTTCCTCGTGTTGGCTTAGGATGTGCATCATATGTCCCTTGCGAACTAGCAGGACTCGCGGGAGCATGGGTACAAAGGTGGCTTTTTGTCGCACAGCGAGGAAAATTCCAAAATGTCTCTCATAGCCCCATTAACCAGAATCCTCCTCCAGGAAATATTTCTCCCCAGCGGCCCGTAGATCCACCCCTGGGGAAAATTTTATCCCTGGGGCCCATAGGCCCACTCTTCAGGAAAATTTTCACCCCAAGGTCTACCGGCCCATAACTTGATAAATATGAGGAGTTACGGAGGAATTATGTATATCACTGGAAAGGTGAGGAAATTTCTTATCCAATGGGAGTGATTTAGAGAAATTTTGAACGTGTTAATTTTGAGATAAATCAAGTTGAATCTTTAAATCATGTTAGAGAGTGGGTATGGTGAGGAATTACCCTCTGAGCCTAATTGAACTTTCTAATTCTAAATTTTGGGACCTTGTGACCTCTAATAATTGTTCAACAAAAGAAAAGTATGTTCTAGTGGATTAGAATTGAGTTGGAAGCTTGTTAGTGACAACTGTTGTCTTGTAACCTAGTTGTAGACTCTTTTAAACAACAAAATATATATTCCATAATTTTCCTAACTAATCCTATGTTGTTCTTGGGTCTCAAGTGGGTTGTTTTTAACAGGACATTACATATGGCATGTGCGTGAATTGCTTGATAACTCATTTATTGTTACCCACTTCTTCACTCACTCACCAAAGGATTCATAGCAATGTATTTTTGCATAGGCTGTAAAATCTTTGCTATCAAAACAAGTTACATAAATTACAAATAAATTAACTAAATAATATTATAAGTGAGTATTCAAAAGTTACAAAGCTTACATACTTTTATCACTTAGAAAACCTCCATAAGCATGTCTTTGGAAGATGCCAATGATAAATGGTCACAAATTAAATGGTTGTCTACCAGAAATTTCAGCTTTGTAAGTGTAGATCCATAAAATATGTACATCATCATATTTGTAAGTTTAGAGTGGTTGTCCTATTAACTCTAATGATGGTCTATTCTAATTCTTATAAGAATGAAATAAACTATGTTTGACAAAGTTTAGGCCGGGTTTTGAAATATAGGGCTTATGTCTAAGGAAGGTCACTTGGTTGGCATTAGTTGTGAATACATAATTTTTGTATTAGTTTTTATTATACTCCATTGATTATAAATACATTTATTATCTCCTCTCTAAATTTATTACTAACTAATGATAAATAATATTAATTCAGTTGAAGCAAATTTTTGGCTCAAAAAATTATGTAGAAAAAACTGGATTCTAAACTCTTCCTTGTAATCAAGATATCTACATTTTTATATTGTATTCTCAAAGCCAAAAAATAAACTTGGAAGACACAATCAACAAGATGTCGAAGGTAAGGTTGAAACAATCTTACGATGGTCAAATAGATGTAAAATTTAATATTGTAATTAAGTGTTTATTTGCAAACATCACAACTCCCTACTACCACCCTTGCCACCATTGTCTATTACTTATCGACATAATCATCACTACATAACAAAATGTGTATTTGTAACTTTACCCAAAATGGCCCAAGATCCAAGATAATATCAATTCCTAATAGAATTTTAAATATCACTTCCTTATATAGACTTTAAAATCCATCTGTATGGACTTTCATATAACATGTACACTAGAAACATTTGGTCTTATTTATAATCAATTTACATTTCTTTTCTACATTATTCCCATAATCAAAAGCACAATGAGTAATTAAGTTATGTAGCTATCCTTGAAAACTAATCACCTTATACTAATTACTTTACTCAACCTTCGAAGGACCAACAAATAGTTTCAATCTGCTTTACTTCAAATGAAAATCATAGTAGACACAAATATAAGTTGTATTGTAAATTATCTTCTCACGTCTATAATATTTTCATAAGGTCACAAGAAATGTAACTTTTTGACTGTAGGCATGATGGATGCATGCTGCACTATAAGCTTATTAGCTACAAAAAGTATTATTTTACAATTGTAATTTTTAAAAGTATATTTTGATTTTGCAAACCGTAGTAATATATTATTATTATTATTATTATATAAACAAAAATTCTGTTTTGAATTGAAGTGTGTATTTGTATTAGGAAATATAAAAATATTAGAATTTATTTTATCATTGATGCGAATAAAATATACTATATCAAAGATAGGGGATTTGAATATGTGTGTGTGTGTGTGTGTGTGTGTGTGTGTGTGTGTGTGTGAGAGAGAGAGAGAGAGAGAGAGAGAGAGAGTGTGTGAGAGAGAGAGAGAGTGCGAGAGAGAGAGAGAGATGTGTGTGTGGTGTGTGTGTGTGTGAGAGAGAGAGAGAGAGAGAAAGAGAGAGAGATACAAGTTCAATAGAGGCTAAAATATTGATTGCTCACTTAAGGGATAGATTACGTGATTTAAGGTCTTACATTGATGGGAGGACACATATAAGGAATGAGAATTGCTATTAGAGTTAGATGAAGATGAAAGGGTGCAATAATAAAGTGTGTTTCTGATAGTGACATTTTTATCAACTACAAATAAAACTTGAGAGTAGACGACCTAAAAAATATGTAGTAAGAGGTGATGCTAGGAAAAAATTACAAAATTCTTGATCAAGATTCACATTAAAAGATCGAATATGGAAAAGGAATTAGAAAATTTTCAAGATTTACAAGAAAACCCTTTCAAACAATGAAATACATCTATGTTTCAACTATTGAGGACCATAAATTACTTGAGCTCACACACATTAAAATCTTGCGTTCATATTTATAATACATACTATTATAATTTTATATAATTAATGGATGACATGGAGTCACAATATAGAAGATAGATAAAGGTTATAAATTATTAACTTTTTGTTGAAAAAATTGAATGTTACGGTATAAACAAGAATATTATACATTTTGAAAGCCTTAAATTAGTCTACTAGAAGTTAAATTTTAGACATCATTGAATCCTTGATTCTATTTACATTAACAAAAATTGATAAAATGAAGTGGAAATAAAAGTTCATCATATGATGTAAAGTGAAGAATCTAGTTCATCAAACAATAGAAAATGTAAAGCTATTGTTGGAGTCAAATATCACACACAAATGTAAAGATGCATATCTTTCCCAGTTCTCATGGTTTTTTTATAGTTGTATTTGTAAACCCTTCAGATAGAGATCTTTTTTTGGGGAAATTTTGGGATTTTGAATCCCACTTGCCTTTAATGAAATCGTGGTTTCCTTTGTTTAACTTGGTTTTTGATACTTTCAAAGTTAAACTGGTATGGATTCATCTTCAATACTTTCCTCTTCAATTTTTGTGAGAGAATTGCTTAACTACTATTGGAAACACCTTAGGGAAATGTTTAGACGTTGATCTAAAAAATGATGATTTCGAGCACAAAACATTTGCTTGAATATTGGTTGATATGGATACTTCTGTTGATATCCCTACCACTATTGGTTTGTCTTGAGGATATAGAATATTACTCAGAAGACACAAAAAGGATGCGTGCATAGAAAAAAGGCACATTTGAAGGCATGGAAGAATAGAAAAACAAGCGCGCACCAGAACACTTTGAATTGGGGACTTATCCATTTTATGGGTCCATGATATTTTTGGAGATAGCGTGCGAAACACACAAAGACAGGAAGACTTATAGCTCATGCAATGGTATTTTGGGAACAATCATTAGTTGAGCATCATGTATAGGTTAGACTAATAACATGAGTTCTAGTCATGGTTAACTATAAGATGTTTGTTATTAGAAGCGCTTGCATGGTTTTTCATCCTTTTGTAAAGGTGCATGGCTATTACTAGCATGTAACCTATTTTGAGAGAGTGCATGCGCAGTGAATGGAAATTCCCTGCCCATATAAATATGAATTTATTTGTACGGGTTTCATATATATGTAACTATGAATTATTATAGAGTTGTGCTGCTGATTTTACTAAGCGTATGACTCATGGAATACCTATGTAATGTAAGAAGCTTCTGTATTTAACTATATTTGATACAATGGAATATATTAGCAAGATAATGGTATTGAACATGAGTGAATCTCATTCTTGCATGTTAAATATTATTCTAGTCATATTTTAGTTCATGTTCTATATATTCTAAGATATATATGTAGTTTATGCACTATGGATTGTTTACTATTATGGATCAAAATATACATATGCATCATAATGACTAACATTATAAATAAGAAACTTTAAAGAGGGATCTGGTTCCTTTGCGTGCTTTGGGTGAGCACTCAAGCTAAGGCTGAGTGATGTACCAATGTGCTTGGGTTATTTATAGTAAATTCTAGGCTACATCATTGGTTCCATTTCCAGGACCTCTTTCTCAACTATTTTCAGGATGTTGTAGATGAAAACGTAGCTAGGTTGACCTTAGTAAGTATTGAGGAGTGGATAATAGATATGGAAGAAGAGTATTCTAAGAGATTCAACATTGGATCTTGAGTTTGATGCATGCGCATGGGTTGAGCAGAGTCTATATGACTGCTTATATGAAAGCTTCTTTGATATTTTCTCCCATAGAACTATATAAGTGGCTGGTTGCTTATGCATCTAAAAGGAACTGGAGGTTTGTACACTTGTTTGAATGAAAGAAGAATTTCAGGCCCTTTATGAAGCTGTTGTTATTTAAAATGCATGTTGTGGATATTTTGTTCTGTGGTGTTCTGAATAGCTATATTTTGGAGTACTCAATTTCCACTCACTCTTGTCTAGAGATAGCTGAGTTTTAATTTTTATGTTACCTCAGGGGACCATGTCTTTACAAAATTCCTCTAGCGATAAGATCTTGATGGTAACCCTGAATTTGGAAGAAATTTGATGGCTAACTAAACCCCACCACATGCGGGGGAAAGAGCAGGTGTGTAATGCCCTCAAAACAACCAACTTAAGAACCAAGAACAACCTAGGTTTAGTTAGGAAAAATTATGGAATAATTTTTTTTTAAAGTGTTATAACCAAAGTCTCAAAGACAATTACATTCAACTAATAAATTTTCCGATTAAAACAATTACTAATTCCACATTATATAGCAAAAGTGTAATAAATCCATACCTAGCTCAATTCTCTTTCGGGATTAATTTTATCACTAATTATATTGATATTATAGATAAATATTCCTTGATTAAAATTTTAGGGTTAGGGGACCAAAAGAGGAATTAAGCTATCTAAAGGTATTTAATTCCGCAAGATCCAAGATAAGAGAAAGCTTTAATTACAGGGGGAAAATACATAATTAAAATTATTAGTGTAAAATTTTACTTACCCACTCCCAGAACTCAGTTAAGGATTCAACCTAATTTTCCCCCTAATTAAGGCAATTAAAACTTTTTGAAAACATTTCCATTATATAGGAAATTTCCTCACCTTTCTGGTGATATAAGGAAGTCCTCCTAACTCCCTATAAAAACCAAGTTATGGGCCGACAGGCCTTGAGGTGAAATTTTCCCCAAAAGGCATAGGGAAGAAACTTTTGAGCGTGGGCCTGTGAGCCATGGGAAGAAAATTTTCCCAAGCGTAGTCTTGTGGGCCGTAGGAAAGAAAATTATCTTCCCGAGCGGGACATGGGCGGGAAGAAGTTAAGATTTTGAACTTTTTCTTGCCGAAAAGCGTTAAGGGATCAAAATGATCCGCGCCTCCGCCATCACCCAAGGCGACACGTGTCAAGCCCAGATTTGTTGCGGGGAAAACAAATTGGTGGGGAAACTCAGCAATTAAAGACTTTAAGACAAAAAGGTTAAAGGGTTAAAAAAATGCTTTGCTTCTCGCCAACGCCAATGGTGTCACATGTCAGCCAACCATTGGACATGGGATAGTGGATCGACCCAGAGAAATAGGAAAAGTTTTTCTCTTTAACAAAAAAAAAAAATGTTAAGGTTCTAAGTGGATCCGCCCCTCCATCGACGCCTCGTGAAGCCATGTGGCAGCACTTGATTGGCTGCGGGCCGGTGGGGACGCAGAGAAAACTAGGAAAAATTTCCAAATTTTAATTTCGCAAGAGCCAAGGTTAAAATGGATTTCGAGCCTCCGAACAGAGCCTTGTTAAGCCAAGTGGTAGCACCTGATTGGCTGCGGGCCAACGGGGATGCAGGGACAACTTAGAAATGTTTCCCAATTTTTTTTTTTTTAACTTAACTTATTTTGACCAATCAGAAGGTTTGCAGGTCAGCGGAGCAGCAGGGAACTCCGTGCCTTAAGCGCTTTTGGGAAAAAAGTCACAAAAGAAAGTATTTAGCCCACGGGTCCACCCAAGAATATTTGACAGTTAGATTTTTGAAGCCAAAATGAAGTAAAACTTCATAAGGCCATAACTTTCGAATAGGAGCTCTGATTTTGGCAAACGAGGACTTTTTGGAAAGATCTCAAAGTCCTCTTTGCATAGGAAGCTCAAGATTTGAATTTTGATAAATTTTTTGGGGTTAATTTTACATAAAAGAACTATAGTCTTTTAAAATGCAACAGGTAAAATTAAACTTATAAAATTTTGTTCAATTCGACCTCCTTCCTTTCTCAGCATGCCAAGAAAACATGGAGGAGTGCTCTTGGAGGTTTGAAGGGTAAATTTGCAAGGTTACAATGTTAGATCTAATTGCAAATCAATTTTCCACATTTTATATAGAAAAATGTCTGCAATTTACCTTTGCCCGATTTTTGCAAAGTTTTGAAAGATTTTCCTAAGTGACATTGTCTATTTGAATTTTTTTAGGTCATATTATGTTCAATTTGTTGTTTCAATGGTTATTTCTTTGTTGCAGTGTCGATCTATTCATTTCTGATAAAAGTTGCAGAGTTTCAAGTGAAACCAAAATGGAAGGGAAAACAAAATTAACTCAATGGATCTTATTTCACTTGCCTTGCTGAAAAACATATGGGTTCATTCCATGCTAGTTTCAAATAGATTTTTTTCTTCGAATTAAGTGATAGAAAAAATAATGCAACTTCTATTCCACTCAAATTATACCTTTCAATAAAACAGAGTAATACATTTTCTTCACACGTGTTTCCTCTTTTCATTTACCCTTCTATAACAACATTTAAATTCATTCCTTGCTGATTTAAAGTATTTATCTTCCTTCAATCAAAAGTAGAATAAGAATGCAGTTTCAATTACTTTTCAAACACGTACTCTTCTAAACACAGAGGATGAAATAATTCTAAATACATTTTCCAACCCCTTGGCTGGGGTGTCTGCCCAAATGCAGTTGGGACTGTGCCTCCATAGATTATTATAGTATAAGGAATTTATCTGCACAAATCCCTCCCCTATGTCCCTCTGCAATGATCATAGGCACCACTTGAAATCTCACGCGCTCACTGGTAACGTCAGCTATGAATAACTACTTGATACGGGTACCCTTGTACCCATGTTGACCCAAGATAATTTATGTTTTCTCCATTAAACACAACATACTCAGAAAGCGTTGTAATAATGGCCATGATACCGAATAAATTAATGGTTTCTCCAAGCCCCTTACTTACTTTTTAATGTGAGCATGCCTATATATTTATAGCCAAAAAACCACAGACATGACACCCCCCCCCCCCCCCAACAAAAAAAAATTAAAATCTAATCATAGAAAAGCAAGCGAATTGTTCTTGTCATGGAGTAATATTGGCTGTTGATCACAAAAGATCTGTTGCAGCCATAGATGTCCTACCAGTGTGAGTTGTAATTTTTTCCATGAGAGGAATGCAAGGATAGAAATAACTAACATAGAAAACGTGGATGTAGAAAAATCATCGATCATTGAACAGTTCCCTAAAAAACAAATTTCACTCATCCAAAGGGGATAGGAAGCTCATCCCATTTTTAATGCAATTTTGGTACCAAAATTTAACCTCCTTCAAAGGCTGAGCAACATCATGGATTTGACAAGACACTCAAAGGTAGATAGATAGGAAGCAATTATCTAACTTTTTAACACTCAGGTTTGTGAAATGCAGTGTTTTGGTACCAGAAAACTATGTTGACAACCTGACCAAGCACTTCGAAATTTTTAAGATGTCTATAAATACCAAGGTGCAGGGATCAACCTGATTTTGTAAATTTTTATAGTATTTTTTAACTATTTCTAGGATTTTAAAATATTTTGGCCACAAAGTGGGTACACACTTGTATTTTCAACCTTAAAAGGATGTGATCTGATCCTAACTATTTTAGGTTGTGCCTTTCAACCAAGGTAAGAGAACCTATTTTTTAACCTTTGTTTAAAGGACAATGATGAATCCTTCTTTTGTATAGATTTTATAGAGAAGACCTTGGGAAAATATTATCAACACACCAGATCTGACTCTCAAGAGTTGTCACTTCCAGATCATGGAGATATTTTCACAACAAGGAAAAGGTTACTAAATACATTTGGTACCCTGATTGCTTCTGCATGTTTTGGTAACAGAGATTATGCATTTGTGTGCACACAGGACAAACAGGGGTAGTACAGGTAGGATTGGTTGTTTTTGAATGAATTTTTTGGTGGGAGGTGGGGCAGGGTGAACTTGATTCTCCAGATCCTTGAGAAATCTTACAAAATGGAGGGTTAAACCAACAGAATGCCACAGAATAGCTAAAATATCTCTTTAACCAGAATATGTGCTTCAATGGAGGCCCAGATCAACACTCTTTCACACAATCTTTGAGATTATATCACGAAGGCTCAAGTTAGAAAATCCAACAAAGCATCAATATCTAAGCCAAATCATGCCTAAGGTACACCCAGAGGCTTATAGATAATCTCTGTCAACAGATGAAAGAAAAGTGATTTTAAATCATTTATTCCTATCCCAAATGAAAGATCTTCTGAGACATGAAATTGCAGATGCCACTAAACTATCACAATGATTGAGGCCTGTGTGATTGGATCAGATTTGATACAAGATTGCAACAGAAACAAGAAAAACTACTTGCATACATTCAGAAATAAAACCAACACATTTTGCTCAAGACAACACAAAAAAACTCAAATTTGATTAAGCCTATTAGTAGGGGAAAGTTTCTAGAACAGTCTCAGAGATTGTCAATGGTTGTACACTTGCAACCACCTTGACACAATAAAACTTAATACAAAAAGAGATAACCTAGTTTCTCAAATGGCTTCTCAAAAATGATGAGCTCTATCAAGCTTTCTATTAGAAAAATCAGTCCCGACCCCTAACACTCCAACCTCCAACCTTTGCATGAAAACATTTGTGCCACTTATAACATTTACAAAAGATCCCCTTCTCCCCAAAAGACAAAAACTTTTAATGCACCAGTGCTCGCCATGATTTAGATCGTGATTCTCAGAATCAAATCTACAAAAGTCATCAGGTGCTCAAGGGGGAAGATCTCATTGAATATCTCCCGCATTCAACCCCTTCCTCTGGTAGATCACTCTTTCTTCAATTTTCCAACCACTTCCACCCCTAATCTATCAAATCTGGCTCATTGCATGCTTGAGGAGAAGAAAAAAGGAAAATCTGATTGAACACGAAAGTCAGACCATTTTAATGGTGAAAGATGTCTCCCAGATCTTCCCACCAAACTAAGATATCAACATTAACTCCCCTCTCTACTTGCCATGTAGGAAATACCAAGAAATCATAGAGACTCACACTTCCAGGCATGTTTCATTAAAATGGGGGGAAAATCAGATTCAGACTCTCAGATGTCATTGATCTTTTCTTTGAATTTGGGCCATCCATGTGGAAGATTCAAACTTTAAAAATAGAACCAGGGGATTCCTTTGAATTTTTACAACTTTTTGGAAAAATGGAAAAAAAATCTATTTTGCTCCACACCTCTGCCTTCGAGAAACGAGCCTGACACGTGTCCAAATGTGGTTCGAGTGGAACCGCGGCCAAATTCTACCATTTTACTCTCTTTTTGGAAAAGGGAAAATTTTCCAAATTTTCCCCACAACTCCTCCCTTAGGAAATGAGCCTGACACGTGTCTAAATGTGGTTCAAGTGGAACCACGCTTCCCCTTTTACTTTTGACTCTTTTCTCCCAAAAGGAAAATTTTCTAAATTTCCCCCGAGAGTCCGCACCTCTGGCATTGACTGGGGTAAAACATTGACTATTTCCCTCATTGGGCTTATGGGCCATTCTGAGATTTTAATCCTTAATAGGTAAAAAATCCAAGTTGCCTTTAATGGTCACCTCCCCACCTCTTTGACTTTTCAAACTACCAGGTGTCACCATGGCACACCTTGAGATGGTCCTAAAACTTGTATACCTCGAATGAGCATGGGCTCACCACGTGTCCTATTTCTGACAAAGTTTTCCTGAAATGCTTGAAGCTCAGCAGAAGGCACCACATGTCATGCTCTGAGGCAGTCTCCTTTGGCCATTGAAAAGTCCAAGAAAAATGCAAAGTGAGCAGAGGCCTCCACATGTCATCTGGTGCTTCTTTAAAATGAAACTCAAGGGCCTGGTCCCTAAACATGCGTGGTTCCTCCATGTGTCTCCATGGCGCAACTTCAAGAAGGTGCCAAAGCGGAGACCCTAAATGAGCACAAGCTTGCCACGTGTCCTGTTCTGCCAAACTGTATCAATTGCATAAAAAAATTTCTAAGTCCTGGAAAAGTAGCGGAGACCTCCACGTGTCCTCCTGGTGCTACTCCAAGGCCAAACCAAAAAGTAGACCTTCAAATGAGTATCATTCCTCCACGTGGACGCACTTTAAGTTGAGGTGATCCATAGAAATTTTTAAGTACCCAGCTAAGCCTAGTCTAACCAAAAGGTTCCACGTCCCATGTTGATGGAAGGATGTAAATTTGACTGGGAGAAATGCCTAGTCAAACCATAAAATATAGAAAAATGATCATTCGAGCCTAGAAATGAAAATTTCTCCAAGGAAAGAGAATTTAGAAATGTTACAAGGCTCAAATATGTTCATCAGAGACACATCCATTCATTTTCTTCAAGTATTTAGGGTAGAAATAGACAACAGGAAGACAGATTCCTGACCATGGAGAATGGAAAACATGGGAGAACCTGAGTTTTTAGATGAATAGAGAATGGGAGACCCAAATTACAAACCTTTTCCAGAGGAACCAAAAAAAAAGGAGAAAACCATGGACCCATAAGTGATTTATGACCCAAGAACAAATTAAAAATGGCAAAAAATATTAACCAGGCACACCATGGGGAAAAAGAAAGTGATAGAGGCCACAAATCGATAGATTTTCAAAGGCAAATTGGGGTGAGACTATTTTGAGCACCAACAACGGTTCTAACTCGGGGATGGGCACTCCCTGCGAGTGCCACAAGAACAAAGGTAGACCAAGTGCCAAGAATAACCATTGGGCAATGAAGTCATCTCGCAGAGCAGAGAAATAAAGCCACCTCAAAAACAAATAGAGAAACCAACAAAAACATGTCACTGAGGACCAGAACAAGCAAAAACACAAAAAATAGGGAACATACAAAAAATTATACACTGTACAGATGATATTTCCTTGATTCAGAGAAAACAATCAAGGAAAAAAATCAAGTGTCTACCATCCTAGATATGACCGTGCCAAGAGGTTCGTATATGTTTTCATCAACTGGAAATATACCTCTTTTTCTTCTCTGTTAAGTTTGTAAACCATCCATTTTATCTGAAGCTCCCCCATTGTGTTTAAGTCAAATTCTTTAACATTTTAAAGGCTGAATCATAGACCAAATTCCTACAAAAAATAGCATACTTAGGAGCTTTGTTTTCAACACTTTCATACTCCCTGAAATCCACAAAACTCATAAAGCTGTTAAGATCAACATCTGCTTGCAAAAATTCATAAGATGCATTGCTTGGGTCTTCAATCAAGTACAACATATTATTCTCTCCATATAATTTCACCAAGTTGCCTTAAATGGGGATAGTGGCATAAGACATGTCCATTTGCACACTACCACCAACACTTGTTGCCCACTTTCTTGACAACAACATCCCCCACTTGGCAGGGCAGTCAACAATCACCGCATCAAGTTTTAAGTTCCTTCCAGGATAAGATGCAAGTTGCACAACAAGATATTTGACACATCCCACCACTGACACCTCTCTTGAGTCCATGGTAGTGCACTTCCCATATGTTGTTGTTACTTTGATACCTAGCTCATTCATGACCTCAAGAGGCATTACATTACATGAAGCTTCAGAATCAAACATACAGTTATGTAATAGCTTGTCCTTGAAAACTAGGGTAGTGAAGAATGGATCCAAATTCAGCTAGGATTTAACCAAAGAAGTTCCTAAATAAACCCATGGTGGTTCCCCTAGCTCTTCAACCACTTGTGGCTTTTCCAACACTGCAGCAGTACTGGGAATCCCAACCTTGTTTACATCTCTGTCCTATGTGATCTCTTCCTCTTTGAATCCTAAGTATTCAAAATCCCTCTTTTTGTGCTCAGGGATCCTAAGCAGCTCAACAAATGGGACAAGAATTTTGATTTGACTCAAAACTTGGGCAATGTCATATGGAACAAATTTTTGTAAAGTAGCACTAGGATAAACATTGGAAAATTCATCATATGGAATGGGATTCTTTTTCAGATTAGGCATGGGGAGGAACACATGTTTTTCTTGGGGAAACAAGCTCTCTGTCAGATGTATTTTTATTTGGGGTTTCTTTGGTAAGTAATGGAAATTTTGACCTGGCTTGTGGCCCCTTAGCAGCTTTACTTCTGATATTGTTCTCCTTTTTTTGGGCAACTACAACATTCATTAATAGCTACCTATCTTCTTCTGAAGGAACTCCTCCGTCATACTTTTCAATCATTAATTCCCTCAAGTATTCAAAATCATATAGTGGGACATTAAAAATCTTGTACAGTGTCTACTTCTAAAGTATGAGAGGGAGGAAGAAGAGGTACCCGGTGATTGCAATCTTGAAAAACAAATGCAATTCTAGCATTTATTACCTCAGTTGAATTTTCTTCCATTGGAGAACTTGCAGGAATCTCAATCATGTAGGCATCATCATCATTATCATCACTAGCTTCTTCCTCTTCTTGTTGATCTTCTTCACAAGGAGCATGAGGCAAGAAACATTTGTCCACACTAATCAATGACATCTATCTCTTCCACCACAGCAACTCTGGCAGCCAAAGGATCAGGTACCATTCTATTATCCCTAGCTTGGGACTGTCTATTTCCAAATACCACAAGGTCCCTTGCCTCTGTCATCAGATCTTTGGTGATTTGTGAATCTGTCTTGGCCTTGCTGCTTATGTTGACCTTGTGAGTTCTGTCCAATTCCCTTCTCATCCTAGGCTGCTTTGTAAGAAATTTCTTTGACAACCCCTGCCAAAGTCTTCACAACTTCTTCCAAATCTGTAGCCTTGCTTCTATGAGGATTTTTTAGGTTAACCAGCGTTACACCCTCCCTCTTTGGAGGCTTTCCAATTGTCCTTGATGTTATTTTCAATTTGCAAAGCTTGTGTCGAAGGCCTGCCTCAAATTTTTGGGGTTTTTGTCTCTTAAGTAATATACAACCTTTTTATCAAATGCATCAGTATATTTGATCAAACATGACTCATCACAAGGCCTTATCCTAATAGGAAATCTCCTCAAGGTCTTATTAAACCCTATGTTGAAATCATGTACTAACTCATTAAGATTCTTTTTGATATTTTCAAATTCTATCAAAAGAAACCTAGGGTCAGTCCTATCACCATATTGCAATCTAAATGTCATTTCTCATCTCAGTCTAATAATCAATAGAGTTAGTTAGAAATGCTTTATACCAGTCCCTAACATCCTCTTCCAAGGTATGGATAAACAACTTGATATATACATCTTCATGTTCAATCTCAAAATATTCCATCACGTTGATAAAAAACTTTAGATACTGATCACCAGTAATAACATTGTTTCCCTGAAACTTTAGGCATTCTGTTCCTTACATCTTGAGGCACTACATTTGGATACCCAACCATTCCCACAAATTTTATAGGTCCAAAAGTGTTTACAACAAAAGGGGGTCTAGGTGGGGGTAAGGCCATGTTCCTTTGAGGAGGTGACCTTGGAGGGGTGACAAATTGATGAGGGGAAGATGGTCCTTGGAACACAAGAGTATAATTTTAAAAATGGATATCCCCCAAAGGAATTGTCTCTTTGAAATCTCTATCAACTTCAGAAAAGACAGGTGCAAAATGTGAAGCAAACCTTTCAAAATCAAATGAAGGTCCCTCTCTAATTTGAGAGTTCAATTCCACAAAGAGGCTACCAGATTCAGAGTCACTTGAATGGCAGTTTTCAATGATAGGTCAATCACTCTCATCAATAGAGATCCCTCTTCTTGTCTACTTATCACCAACAGCTCTCCACGATTTTCTTCCTTCTGACTTTGCCTTTCCTAGCTCTGGAAAAATTGTCATAGCAAGATCCCTAGCAAAGAAATATATTCTTCCTTCTAGCTTTGTAAATATTAGTAACAAATATGATTCTGACAGAGTTTTAAGACATTGGTACTCATTAAGAATCAAATCAACAGGGAGTCACCACTAAGTATTTCCATCTTAGTTGTGTAGATGCACTAAATATGATCTGTCAAATGTTTGTCAATGCTAGAAACTAGAAATGGAAAGATTTTGACCTTTCTTTACCCATATTTATCAAATGAAAGCTAGGGCACTATGTGAGAAGACTGTAACAACTACAAAGCACTTGGAGCATACAAGAAGTGTTTTACTAGGTTCTTGATTTTGAACTGAGATTCCTCAGCAGTGGCACTAGAAGTGTGTTAGTACTCAAATTTAACCTCCTTCAAAGGCTAGGTAAAATCATGGATTTGAAAGGAAACTCAGAGGTAGATAGATAATAATTTATATCATTTTGTAGCTAGGGAAGCAATCTATCTAACTTGTTAACACTCGGGTTTTGAAAGGAGTTGGTAGGACCTTAAAAGGATGTGATCTGATCCTAACTATTTTAGGTTGTTCCTTTCAACCAAGGTAAGACAACCTATTTTTTAACCTCTGTTTATTGAAAGACAATGGTGAATCCTTCCTTTGCATAGATTTTATAGAGAATAGATTGGGAAAATATGATCAACACACCAGATCTGGCCCTCACGAGTTGTTACTTCCAGATCATGGAGATATTCTCACAACAAGTCAAAGGTTACTAAATACATTTGGGACCTTGATTGCTTCTGCATGTTTTGGTAACAAATATTATGCATTTGTGTGTACATTGGACAAATAGGGGTAGTACATGTAGGATTGGTTGTTTTTGAATGATATTTTTGGTGGGAGGTGGGGCAGGGTGAACTTGATTCCCTAGATCCTTTATAAATCTTACAAAATATGGCGTTAAACAACTAGAATGCTAGAAAATAGCTAAAATGTCTCTTTAACCAGAATATGTGCTTCAATGGAGGCCCAAATCAGCACTCTTTCACACAATGTTTGAGATTCTATCACGAAGTCTCGAGTTAGAAAATCCAGCAAAGCATCAAGATCTAAGAAAAATCATGCCTAAGGTACATCCAGAGGCTTACATACAATATCTATTAACAGATGAAAGAAAATCGATTTTAAATCGTTTATTCCAATCCCAAGTGGAAGCTCTTTTGAGAGATTAAATTAAAGATGCCACTAAACTATCACAAGGATTGAGGCCGGTGTGATTGGATCAAATTTGATACAATATTGCAATAGAAACAAGAAAAACTTCTTGCATACATTAAGAAATAAAACCAACACATTTTGCTCAAGACAACACAGAAAAACTCGAATTTGATTATGCCTATTAGCAGGGGAAAGTTTCTAGAACAATCTTAGAGATTTTCAATGGTTGTACACTTGCAACCACCTTGACACAATAAAACTTAATACAAAAAGAGATAACCTAGTTTCTCAAATGGCTTATCAAAAACGATGAGCTCTGTCAAGCTTTCTATTAGAAAAATCAGTCCCAACCCCTAACACTCCAACCTCTAACCTATGACATTTGCATGAAAATTTTGTGCCATTTATAACATTACAACAAAACCCCTTCTCCCCAAAATACAAAAAATTTTAATGCACTAGTGCTCGCCATTATTTAGATTGTGATTCTTTGAATTAGATCTGTAAAATTCACCAGGTGCTCGAGGGGGCAGATCTCCTCAAATATCTCTCGCATTCAAATCCTTCCTCTAGTAGATCACTCTTTCTTCAATTTTCCAACCACTTCCACCCCTAATATGTCAAATCTAGCTGATTGTTTACTTGGGAGAAGAAAAACGGAAAATCGGATTGAACATGAAAGTCAGACCATTTTAATGGTGAAAGATGCCTCCCAGATCTTCCCATCAAACTCAGATATCAACATTAACTCCCCTCTTTGCTTGGTATGTAGTAAATACCAAAAAATCATGGAGACTTGCACTTCTAGGTGTGTTTTAGTAATATGGGGGGAAAATCAGATTCAGACTCTCAGTTGTCATTGATCTTTTCTTTGAATTTGGGTTGTTCACGTGGAAGATTAAATCTTTAAAAACAAACCCGTGGGCTTCCTTTGACTTTTTACAATTTTTTGGAAAAATGGAAAAAAATTCCATTTTTCTCCACATCTCTGCCCTCAGGAAACAAGTCTGACATGTGTCCAAATGTGGTTAGAGCAGAACCACACTTCCCCTTTTACTTTTGACTCTTTTCTCCCAAAAGGAAATTTTTCTAAATTTTCCCTGAGATTTTACACCTTTGCCATTGATCGTGGTAAAACATTGACTATTTCCCTCATTGGGATTGTGGGCCATTCTAATATTTTAATACTTGATAGGCATAAAATACAAGTTTCTTTCGATGGTCCACCTCCCTACCTCTTTGAATTTTCAAACTGCCATGTGTCACCATGGCGCACCTTGAGATGGTCCCAAAAATTATATACCTCGAATGAGTGTGGGCTCGCCATGTGTCTTGTTTCAGAAATGTTTTCCTCAATGTTTGAAACTCAGTGGAAGGCATCATGTTGCATGCTCCGAGGTAGTCTCCTTTGGCCATTGAAAATTCCAAGCAAAATGCAAAGTGAATGGAGGCCTCCATTTTTCATCCTGGAACTTCTTTAAAATGAAACTCAAGGGCTGGTCCCCAAACATGCACGGTTCCTCCACATGTCTCCATGGCACAACTTCAAGCAGGTGCCCAAAGTGGAGACCCTGAATTAGAGTGAGCTTGACACGTGTCCTTTTCCACCAAACTGTATCAACTACATAAAAAAGTGTCTAAGTCCTGGAAAAGTAGTGGAGACCTCCATGTGTCCTCTCGGCGCTACTCCAAGGCAAAACCAAAAAGTATACCATCAAATGAGCATCTTTTCTCCACATGGAAACACTTTAAGTTGAGGTGATCCATAGAAATTTTGAAGTACCCAGCTAAGCCGCATCCAACCAAAAGGTGTCAATTCCCCTTCCGATGCAAGGATGTAAATTTGACTGGGAGAAATACTCATTAAATCGTAAAATATAGAAAAACAATCATTTGAGCCTAGAAATGAAAATTTCTCCAAGGACAGAGAATTTAGAAATGTTACAAGGCTCAAATATGTTCATTAGAGACACATCCATTCATTTTATTCAAGTATTTAGGGAAGAAACGACAAGGAAGACAAAATCCAGACCATGGAGAACATCAAACATGGGAGAACCTGAGTTTTTAGATAAATAGATAATGAGAGACCCCAATTGCAGACCTTTTCTAGAAGAACAAAGAAACAAGCAGCAAACCATGAACCCATAAGTGATTTATGACCCATGAAAAAGTTAAAACTGGCAAAAAATATTAACCAGGCACAACACAAGGAAAAAGAAAGTGACAGAGGCCAAAAATTAATAGATTTTCAAAGGAAAATTGGGGCAAGACTATTTTGAGCACCAACATAGTGGATGGAATTTAAATTGTCATAGAAAACGTGAATTGAACAGTTACCAAAAAACCAAATTACACTTGTTGGATTTGCCACCTTGTTGTTTACGGTAAACGTAAAATATGGTGTAGTGCTCGCTTCCCTTTGATACCCTTTTGATACTAATCATGATACTACTGATTATATTATGGACATGATCATGGACTTTATTATAGTATTATGTTAGATGTTAGATCATGGATTATTGTTCACTTGATTCAGTTATGATTCATGATGATTATTAGGGACATTTTATATGTTGATGATGATATATTGTTGGGCACGCTTAGTAAAGCCCCAACCTAACCGATATTTTCATGTTTACAACCTCTCACCTCACAAAATTTTTCACAACGTTATATTCAAAATGTTTAATTTTAATGTAGCTCGCTACAGTGACTGCTCACCGCAAAGATAGCCATACAACTCACTAACTGACTCGCCAAAATTGGGTACAACCAAAGTCATCTGATGAACAACCTCTACCCATAGTAGTTATAAGTAAAAAGGCCTCTCACATGACAGATAAGGAATCAAATGAAAAAAACATTGATTTTGTTTAGCTCGTAGAGTAGCTCGACGGCCAGCTCGCCGACGAGCTCGCTACGTCCAATGTTGGAAATTTTGGAATGCAAGAGTTGAGCCATGACGCGCTTAGTAAAGCCCCTACTAAACCGATATTTTCATGTTTCCAACCTCTCACCTCGCAAAATTTCACACAACATTATATTTGAAACATTGAATTTTAATGTAGCTCGCCACGGATATTTCTCGTGGCAAAGATAACCATACAGCTCACTGACCAACTCCCCAACATTGGTACAACCAAAAACATCCAACAAACAACCTCTAACCATAGTAGTTATAACTAAAAAGGCCTGTCACATGACGGATAAGGAGTCGGATGAAAAATACATTCATTTTTTTTAGCTCGCAGAGTAACTCAATGGCCATCTCGCCGACGAGCTCGCTATGTCCAATATTGGCGATTTTGGAATGCAAGAGTTGATCCATGGTACACTCAGTAAATCCCAAACCGAACTGATATTTTCATGTTTCCGACCTCTCACCTCACAATATTTTTCACAGCATTATATTAGAAATGTTGAATTTTAATGTAGCTCGCCGCGGATATTTCTCGCTGCAACGATAGCCATACGAGTAACTGACCGACTCACCAACATTGGGTACAAATTTTTTTGTGGCTTGCTGACAGAGGCCAAAAATTGATAGATTTTCAAAGGAAAATAGGGGCAAGACTATTTTTAGCACCAACACAACGGATGGAATTTCAATTGTAATAGAACTTGTGAATTGAACAATTACCGAAAAAACAAATTTCACTTGTCGGATCTGCTACCTCGTTCTGTGTGGTAAACAAAGAATATGATGTAGTGCCCACTTCTCTTTGACACCCTTTTGATACTAATCATGATACTTCTGATTATATTATGGACATGATTATATACTTTTTTATAGTGTTATGTTAGATGTTAGATCATGAATTATTGTTGACTTGATTCAGTTATGATGCATGATGATTATTAGTGACATTTTATATGTTGATGATGGTATAATGTTTGACATGGTTATATTATGGATGTTTTTTGGACATGTGATATTTGGATATTGTGACTAGACCTAGAAATGAAAATTATTGGATGATGATACAATTGTTGATAAAACTGTAAATGATATTATTAGATTGCTTTGATGATTGTTGTGATTCATATATCTAGATGATTTTAGAATTATATTTATATTATTTTGGATGTTCTAATATGGCCATGAGGCTGAACGAGGTATTTTTGTTTTGTAGGTTAAAATATCACAACAAACATCGGGGGATTGGAGAGAAAACACATTGGAATTCTAGATGAATTCAACAAGGTCACCATAGCAACTAGTATTTGTTTGTGCATCTTTGTGTGTGTTAGGGATTCCCATGGGGGGGTCACCTTTAAAATGTTACCAAGGGGTTATGTGTATTTATTTATTGGTTCCTTGGTTTATGTTTGCATGTGTTTATTTTTTGGTGCATTGACCCTTTCATTATTCATCTAATGGTGTGTAATATTGTGAGTAATCATGTTGTTAAGTTAATTAATTAATATATGTCATGAGAAAGTAATTAATAGAGTTTTTGGCCATGAACTAAAGTGTTGTAAGTGATGTGTAAGTTAAATTTTTAGTGTGAAACACTCCACCTTCTTGGAAATTCGAATTTGTCCTTGGAGGCTTGTGGGACAAGTTAAACTTGTCCCATACCTCTTAAATTTATTTACCAACCATACCTACAGTCGGAGAGTTGAATTTAGAATTTCATTATGCATTTTAGGAAGACAAATTGTAGGTTTTAATTGCACTTTTCTTACATGGTTTAATTTCAGTTCTTTGGGGTGTGGGTTGGATTTGAGTATGTAAGTAAACTGTCATATTATTCACCCACCTATTTATTATGCATTGGAGAATGAAGTTGACTTTTTGGGTTGGGGTTGAGGATGTGTGATGTGACATCCTACATGGACCAACCTCATCCTCTTCCCTTTCATCTTCTAGAAAATTCGAATTCCTTTCCTTGTTTAGGGGTTGCTTCATTTTGGAGACATCATTCTTGGGTGAATTCCTTGTTGTTTTGGGATCTCTTGCTTTGAAGAATTTTTTGGAAGATTGGTGCATGCTTGTGCTTGGTAGTTTTTGATTGCTTTCTTTGGGATAAAGCTTTCTACTTTGGAACTTGGAACAACTCCATCATGGATAGGTAGGATCTTGGCTCTTGAAATGCTTTTCTTTTGTTTATCAAATTGTTACTTTTGTGAATGTTTTGGCATGTTTGTGGGTTGTGGGGTAGATAGCGTAGGAATGGTGTAGTAGATGCCTATGGGGTTTATTTTCTGGGAGGAACAAGTGTTTTAGGGACGTATAAGGGTGGAGGGAGATTAGATTTGGGTTCCACCTTACAAATAAATAGCTTGCAGTTATTTACTCGGTATGGGGTGCCATAAGAGGTTGGGGAGGCATAAGGAAATGTGAGGAATAAGGGGTACTTGGGGGAGGCATAAGGAATGTCAGGGTTTTGATATATGATATTTTGGTCATTTGTAATTTAGCTGGTGATACCCATTTCCCCTTTTGGGAGGAATAAGAAGCATCCCCCATAGTTTCTTGCTCCTTTGGCTTGCTTGATGAAGCGTCAATAATATTTTTCATGCTTTAATTTAATTGTAAACTACATTCTACTTTGGACTATGTTTTTATTGTGAAAATTTTTCTTGTGTGTTTATGGAACCCTGTTGTTGCCATGCGTTTGATCACATCTTTTATTGCATTATGGTTTGGGTGCAGGGGCTAATGAAGGAGGATGGATTCTCCTCTTCATTGGATGTCTTTCTTGGGTAGAGAGTGTTTCCTTTCCCCTACTCTTGTTGTGATAACAATTTTGAAGAATGAGAAATATGCATGTTGTTGTTCTGGAGCTAAGAAAAGATAGTTTAATAGTCCCTTGTGAAATGAAATATTATTGTAACCTTTCCCACTTGAAGTGGATGAACTTTTATATGTTTTTTAATGGCAAGATGTTGTATTGGTAATGAAAGTGTAAATTGAAATGTGAAATAGACATACTCTGTTCTATTCTTTTGAAAGAAAGAAATTGTGTCCTGTATGATGAAATTGAGGAATGAAAGAAGGAAGTTGTAAAATTGTCTTTTGGAATCAATAAAGGATTGCATAACCTTCCTCAAATTACATCATTGTATTGAATTTAATCATCTAAGTGTGAGTTGTAATCTTTGTTTGAAAAAAAGAAATGCGCATGAAGGAAATGTAACACTCTGTTTTGTGAAGTGCATGATTTGAAAAGAATAAATGTTGCATTCTTTTCTTTATCAGTTGATTGAAGGAATGAAACCTATTTGAACCTATCATGAAATGAATTCATTTTTAAGGCAATTAAAATGAGAACCATTGAGTTAATTTTGTCATTTCCATTTTTGCTTCATGTTAAACTCTTCAACTTTTACTTGAAACGAACAGACCAAACTTGTAATCAAGAAATAACAATGAAACATTAAAATTGAACATTCTAGGTTATAAGTGAATGCAATTGGACAAAATCACTTAAGGAAAGATCCTTCAAACCTTGCAAAAAATAGGCTCAACCCTCTTACAGTCATTTTGCTGTCAAGAGATGTAAATTTTCAAATTGCAAATCAATCAGACAAATTAAATCTTTAAATCCTTCTTAAATCCATCTAAGAACACTTCTCCATGTCTATTTAACATGTTAAGAGATGAAGAAGATCAAATTGAACAAATCTTATAAGTTAAAATTTACCAGTTTGCACTGTAAAAGCCTTCAGATATTTTTCTTTAAATTGACTCCCTAAACTTTATCAAAATAAAAATATAATGATTCTTAAGTAAAGAGGACGTTGAGATCTTTCGAGAAAGTCCTTCTTTTCCCAAAACTGAGCTCTCTATCAAAAGTTATGGCCTTCTGATGTTTTTCTTCATTTGGCATCAAAAATAATTTCAACTGTCAAAAAAAAATTGGGAAATTTTCCTAATTTTTCCTTCCGCCCCACCGGCCCATAGCTAATCAGAGGTTGCCACGTGGTACCACGAGGCGTTGGTGGAGGGGCGGATCCCTTTTTAACTTAGAGCTTCAGAGAATTTTTGGGAAAAGTTTCCTAAGTTTCCCCGCCACACCACTGGCTTGTAGCAAATAAGAAGCTTCCACACCACATCATGAGGCATCGGTAGAGGAGCAGGTTCCTTTCTACCTTTTGCGCTTTCAAAAAGTTTTGGGAATTTTTTCTACATTTTACCTGATGCCCCACCGGTCTTCATCTAATCAGGAGCTATCACATGGTATCACGAGGCATCGGTGGAGGCACGGGTGAATTTTACCCTTTCTTCCCTTCGGGGTGTTAAACCTCTTGTATCCCCGCCGCCCTGCTTTCCCCACGTTGGCTTATGAGGTGCCATGTGTCCCTTATGGACTTGCAGACTCGTGGGAGTGCGGGTGCAAAGGAAGCTTTTCACCCCATGTGGGAAATTTCCAAAATGTCTCCTGCGGCCCCCACCAACCTGAATCCTCCTCTGGGAAATATTTCTCCCTACGGCCTGCAAACCCGGCCCTGGGGTAAATTTTCTCCCAGAGGACCGCAGGCTTGATTTTGGGGAAAATTTTCACGCCAAGGTCCACCGGCCCATAACTTGATAAATATGAGGAGTTAGGAGGACTTATTTATATCATTGGAAATGTGAGAAAATTTACTATCCAATGGGAGTGATTTAGAGAAATTTTGAATGCATTAATTTTGAGGAAAATCTAGTTGAATCTTTAAATTCTTTTAGTTGAATGAAGTTAACTTTTGGGGTTAAGGTTGAGGATGTGTGATGTGACATCCTACATGGACCCACCTCATCCTCTTCCCTTCCCTCTTCTATTAAATTTGAATTTCTTGCCTTGTTTTGGGGTTGCTTCATTATTGGAGACTTGATTCTTGGGCGAATTTCTTGTTGTATTGGGAGCTCTTGCTTTGAAGAAGTTTTTGGAAGATTGTTGCATGCTTGTGCTTGGCTGATTTAAATTGACTCGCATTGGGATAAATATTGTTATTTTGGAACTTAGAAAAACTCCATCATGGAGAGGTAAGAGCTTGGCTCTTGAAATACTCTCTCTTTTATGAATGTAAATTGTTAATGTTGTGAATGTTTTGATATGCTTGTGGGTTGTTGGGTAGATGGCCTAGGAATGGTATAGGAGAAGACTGTGGGGTTTATTTTGTGGGAGGCACAAGTGTGTTTTAGGGAGGTATAAGGGTGGAGGGAGTTGGGATTTGGGTTCCACCTTACAAAGAAATATCTTGCATTTCTTTACTCATTATGGGGTGCCATAAGAGGTTGGGGAGGCATAAGGAAATGTGAGGAATGAAGAAGTACTTGAGGGAGGCATAAGGAATGTCGGGGCTTTGATATACTATATTTTGGCGGTTTGTAATTCAGGTGGTAATACCCATTTCCTCTTTTGGGAGGCATAAGAAGCATCCCCCATAGTTTCTTGCTCCTTTGGCTTGCTTGATGAAGCCTTAGTATTGTTTGTCATGTTTTAATGTAGTTGTAAACTACATTATGTTTTGGACTGTGTTTTTATTGTGAAAATGTTGCTTGTGTGTTTGTGGAAGCCTTGTTGTTGCCATGCAGTTGGATCACATCTTTTATTGCATTTGTGGTTGGGGCTCGGGGGCTAATGAATAAGGATGGCTTCTCCTTTTCATTGGATGTCTTGGTTGGGTGGAGAGCGTTGCCTTTCCCCTACTCTTATTGTGATCACAATTTGGAAGAATGAGAAATCTACATGTTGTTGTTCTAGAGCTGAGATAAGACAGTTTGACAGTCCCTTGTGAAATAAAATCTTACTATAACCTTTCCCACTTGAAGTGGATGAACTTGTATATGTTTTGTAATGGAAAGATGTTGTAGTGGTTATGGAAGTGTAAATTGGAATGTGAAATGATACATATTTTGTATGTTGTATTTTGAAATCAAATGGAAAGGGAGTTTTAAGAATTTCATTTGAATTAATGGAAGTGGTTTTGTTCCATATGATATAATTCCATTGGAAATTTGTGTTTAGCATGCACTATGAAATCCCTGTTTGGAAATATAATTACCTCTTAAATGTATTATTCTGCCCTGTATATAATATATGATTTTGGAAAGAATAAAAGAAGGAAGTTGTAAATTTGTCTTTTGGAATAAATGAAGGATTGCATAACCTTCCTCAAATTGCATCATTGTCTTGAATTTAATTATCTAGATGTGAGTTGTAATCTTTGTTTGAAAGGAAGAAATGTGTATAAAGGAAGTGTAATACTTTGTCCTTGTGAAGTGCATGATGTGAAAATTGGAAATCAAAGTATGTATTCTTAGTTTTTGAATAAGTTGAATTGAATCAACTGAAATGTAATTGAGATTAGAATTGGAACGTATTATAATACTTGGAAGGCAAGTAAAATGGCAAATAAACCCTTGAGTAAAATTTGATCGTTTCCATTAAATCTGCTATTACGTCAAACTGGCAATTACTTTAACCCAGAAATGCACAGACCAAACCTGCAATCAATGAAATAGAAATCAAACATTAAACAATTAACATTGAATTAGTTTTCCCTAAACAAATCCAATTAGACAAAAATCAATTAAAGGAAAAATCTTTCAAAACTTGGCAAAAACCGAGGTTCAAAGCTCTTCACAGTCGTTTTGCTACCAAGAGATTGTAAAATTTCAAATTGTAATTCAATCAGGCAAATAGAATCTACCTCAAAAAATCCTATCCTAAATCCACCTAAGAACAATTATCCATGTCTACTTGACATGTTGAGAGAGGAAGAAGATCAAATTGAACAAATCTCACAAGTTAAAATTTACCAATTTGCACTGTAAAAGCCTACAGATCGTTATATTGAAATTGACTCCCTTAAAATTTATCAAAATCAAAAATTAATGATTTGTTAAGTAAAGAGGACATCGAGATATCTTTCCATAAAGTCCTTATTTTCCCAAAATTGAGCTCTCTATCAAAATTTATGGCCTTCTGAACGTTTTTCTTTACTTGGCGTCAAAAATAATTTTAACTATCAAAAAAAATTGGGGAAAAACTTTCCTTGGCGGACCTGTGGGCCCGAATTTTTCCCTTAGAGCTTCGGAAAAAATTTGTGGGAAACTTTTCTTAAATTTTCGCCACTGGCCTGTAGCTAATCAAAGGCCACCACATGGCACCATGAGGTGTTAGCAGAGGGGTAGATCCCTTTTTAACTTAGCGCTTCCAGAAAAATTTGAGAAATTTTTTCTACTTTTGCATCAGCGGAGAAGTGGGTTCCTTTTTGCCTTTTGCACTTTCAAAAAATTTTGGGAAAATTTTCTAAAAGTTTCCCTACCGCCCCCGCTCCCCTACAACCAACCATAGAGATGCCACATGGCATCGCGAGGTGTCGGTGGAGGCGCAGGTGTTCCTTTTTGCCTTTTTCACTTTCAATAGGCGTTGGGAAAATTTTCTATATTATCCTTACCACCCCACCGTTTTCCCCACGTGGCAATTAGGAGGCTGCCACGTGTCCATTGCGAGATGTCAGTGAAGGAGCACGGGCGTAAAGTTACCCTTTTCACCCCACATGGGAAATTGCCAATGATTTTCTCCCCACGTCACCCCGTTTTCCCCACGTTGGCTTTGGAGGTAAGCCACGTGTCCCTTGCAGACTTGCGAACTCACGGGAGTGCAAGTGCAAAGATGGCTTTCTCACCCCATGTGGGAAATTTTTCTCCCCACAGCCCGCAGACCCGCCCATCGGGTAAATTTTCCTCCCTGCGGCCTGCCAACTCCGCCTCATGGGGAAATATTTCCTCCCTGCGGCCCGTACCGACCCACGCCCTTGGGGAAAAAATTCTCTCCCTGGGGCCCGCAGACCCGCTCTTGGGGAAAATTTTCACCCCAAAGCCCGTCAGCCCATAACTTGGATAAATATGAGGAGTTAGGAGGACTTCTTTATATCAATGGAAAGGTGAGGAAATTTCCTATCCAATGGGAATGATTTAGGGAAATTTTGAATGCATTAATTCTTAAGAAAAATCAGGTTGAATCTTTAAATCCTATTAGAGAGTGGGTATGGTGAGGAATTACCCGTTGAACCTAATTGAACTTTCTAACCCTAAATTTTGGGACCTTGTGACCTATCTAATAATTGGTTAATAAGAGAAAAATATTTTCTATTGTGGATTAGAATTGTTCTGGAACTTGTTAGTGACAACTTTTGACTTGTAACTTGGTTGTAGACTCTCTTAAACAAAAATAAAATTATTCCATAATTTTCCTAACTATTCCTAGGTTGTTCCTGGGTCTCAAGTGGGAATGTTTTAACGGGCATTACAGTTGGTATTAGAGCATTGCTTCAAATATTTTGGGCCATTGGGAACACTAGATAAAATCGAGACCCATGAACCTTAGAACCTAGTACACTTTTCCTTCCTTGAAAACATCTTAGTTTTAGTATTACATCATTGAAATGCAAAGTCTAGTAGTTCACATAGAATTATACTTGGACAGTGTGAACTAACTCATCATCTTAGGGTATGTTTGGGAGGCTACAGTCCATGATCGGGGGGTCTTTTCACGATTTGTATGTTAGACTTTTTACCACCAAATCATGGCCTATAGAATCGGCGTACCTAAGGGCATAGATTTTCTTAGACTGTCACCAGGATGTTAATGCCACTCCTACGTTTTGGATCAGTAGGAGGACATGCAACATTAGTCACATTGATAGAGTCAATTTCATTGGGGGTCTATCTATCTCCTTGTTACCTATCGAGGAGCATCCTCTTTTCAGATAATCTCCGTACAGACCCTTGTAGAGTAGAGTCTACCGTCAGATTCGATATGGTTGATCCATATATAGCATTTAGTTGTGTAGTTGACTAAGGAGAACCCTAATCGCATTAGTCATGAGCATATATAAAGGCCTAGAGGAATTCATATCCACAGCTGTCAGATCACATTAGGTAGATCATATGAGCTTTAGCCATCACATTATTCTGGTGACACGGGTTCATTACTCATGTAGTTGGGTATTATTATTAAGCTTGAACAATTGTTTGTCAAGCTCTATAACCTTTTTCATATGATCATGATTTTTCAGTGTTAGACTAGATATAATTTTGAAGGTCATGTGCGTGAATGAATTTGAATGGCGAATAGAGGTGCAAAAAATGCATGTCTGATTATGAGATCATGCTTACCTGGATCTCTTCATGGAACGTTTCAGAAGAAAATACTTTTCAGGCTATGGGAGTTCATTCTTATGCAACCACAATAGGAGTATTCATCTTTCGTGATTCCTCTGGGTGGGTCCTAGTTTAATTTCCCTTGGATATTTAGTCCTTTGTTTCTTTACTCTTGTTAGTCTTTCCCTTTGTGTATTATTCCCTTATGAGTCAATGCTTTTATATCTTTATAATGTTCACTAATCACATTTATTGTTTTTTTGGGCGGGAAAAATATATCATTATTTATGGGTTGTAATGGTGTGTATTTCATCCCACGGTTTTCTATTTCTTTGTAGCCTCTTAAGTGTATTGCATCTTTTACTGGCTTCTTATATTGTCTTGCAACGTTTGCTTTCTTTCACAACTATTTTCTTTTTTCTTCGCATTCTTGGCTCTTTTCCTGTTTTAACGTGGGATTTCCGATGTTTCGTGGCTTTTTATTTTCCACAACTCATTTTTTGTTGCGTGGGTATGCTTTCCTCTATGTATTTTTCTTCTTTACATAGGTATCCCCTCCCTTTGTGACTTTTTTCTTTATTATATGGATATCCTTCCCTCCGTAGATTTTTTATTTATTTTACGAGTCTCCTTCCCTCCATGTTTTTTTTCCCTTGTTGCTTGGGTATCCTTCCCTCCATAGCCTTCTTATTTATCATTTATTGTGGCTTCTTTTCTAATTTACTTGTTATTTTTGTTAGAGTAAGGATTCCCTTATGGGGTTTCCATCCTACACCTCGTCCTATCCGTTGAATTTATGGTTTTAAGATAGGTCATATTTTTTTTCTCCTTTATTCTAAGTTATGATATTTCTTTATCCATGCTCCAAGTTCAAGAGCCTTCATTCCTACATTTCACCATCACATACGTATCAAATCCAATCAAAAATCAATTATTCCACAATTTTCTTAACTAATCATAGGTTGTTCTTGGGTCTCAAGTGGGTTGTTTTTAGCGGGCATTACATATGGCATGTGCATGAATTTTCTTGATAACTCATTTATTGTTACCCACTTCTTCACTCCGTCGCCAAAGGCTTCATAGCCTGTTTTTGCATAGGCTGTAAAATCTTTACTGCAAAACAAGTTACATAAATTACAAATAAATTAACTAAATAATATTCTAAACGGATATTCAAAAATCACAATGCTTACATAATTTTTTCACTTATAAAACCTCCGTAAACATGTATGTGGAAGATGCCAATTATAAATGGTCACAAATTAAATGGTTGTATATCGGAAATTTCAGCTTTGTAAGTGTAGATCCATTAAATATGTACATCATCATATTTATAAGTTTAGAGTGGTTGTCCTATTAAATCTTATGATGGTCTATTCTAATTATTCTAAGAATGAAATAAACTATGTTTAACAAATTTTAGGCCGGGCTTTGAAATATAGGGCTTATGTCTAACGAAGGTCACTTGGTTGGCATTAGTTGTGCATACATAATTTTTATATTAGTTTTTATTATACTCCATTGATTATAAATACATTTATTATCTTATCTCTAAATTTATTACTAACTAATGATAAATAATATTAATTCAGTTGAAGAAATTTTTTGGCTCAAAAAATTATGTAGAAAAAATTGGATTCTAAACTCCGCCTTATAATCAAGATATCTACATTTTTATATTGTATTCTCAAAGAAACAAACTAAACTTAGAAGACACAATCAAGAATATTTTGAATGTAAGCTTGAAACAATCTTATGATGGTCAAATCGATGTAAAATTTAATATTGTAATTAAGTGTTTATTTGCAAACATCATAACTCCCTACTCACCACCCCTGCCACCATTGTCTATTACTTATCGACATAATCATCAGCACATAACAAAATGTGTAGTTGTAACTTTACCCAAAATGGCCCAGGACTCCAAGATAATATCAATTCCCAATAGAATTTTAAATATCACTTCCTTATATAGACTTTAAAATCCATCTTTATGGACTTTCATATAACATGTACACTAGAAACATTTGGTCTTATTTATAATCAATTTAGGTTTCTTGTCTACATTATTCCCATAGTCAAAAGCACAATGAGTAATTAAGTTATGTAGCTATCCCTGAAAACTAATCACCTTATACTAATTGCTTTACTCAACCTTCGAAGGACTAACAAGTAGTTTTATTTCTAATTTACTTCAAACAAAAATCATAGTAGACACAATATATAAGTTGTATTTTAAATTATCTTCTCACGTCTATAATATTTTCATAAGGTCACAAGAAATGCAACTTTTTGACTATAGGCATGATGGATGCACGATGCACTATAGGCTTATTAGCTACAAAAATTATTATTTTACAATTGTAATTTTTAAAAGTATATTTTGATTTTTCAAACCTTAGTAATATATTATTATTATTATATAAACAAAAATTTTGTTTTGAATTGAAGTGTGTATTTATATTAGGAAATATAAAAATATTAGAATTTATTTTATCATTGATGTGAATAAAATATACTATATCAAAGACAGGGGATTTGAGTGTGTGTGTGTGTGTGTGTGTGTGTGTGTGTGTGTGTGTGTGAGAGAGAGAGAGAGAGAGAGAGAGAGAGAGAGAGAGAGAGAGATACAAGTTCAATAGAGGGTAAAATATTGATTGCTCACTTAAGGGCTAGATTACGTGATTTAAGGTCTTACATTGATGGGAGGATACATATAAGGAATGAGAATTGCTATTAGAGTTAGATGAAGATGAAAGGGTGCAATAATAAAGTGTGTTTCTTATAGTGACATTTTTATCAACTACAAAGAAAACTTGAGAGTAGACAACTAAAAAAATATGTAGTAAAAGGTGATGCTAGGAAAAAATTACAAAATTCTTGATCAAGATTCACATTAAAAGATCAAATATGGAAAAGGAATTAGAATATTTTCAAGATTTACAACAAAACCCCTTTCAAACAATGAAATACATCTATTTTTCAACTATTGAGAACCATAAATTACTTGAGCTCACACACATTAAAATCTTGCGTTCATCTTAATAATACAATACTATTATAGTTTTATATAAATAATGGATAACATGGAGTCACAATACAAAAGATAGATAAAGGTTATAAATTATTACTTTTTTGTTGAAAAAAATGAATGTTAAGGTATAAAAAAGAGTATTATACATTTTGAAAGCCTTAAATTAGTCTTAGAAGTTAAATTTTAGACATCATTTAATCCTTGATTCTATTTACATTAACGAAAATTGGTAAAATGAAGTGAAAATAAAAGTTCATCATACGGTATAAAGTGAAAAATATAGTTCATAAAAGAATAGAAAATGTAAATATGTTGTTGGAGTCAAATATCACACACAAATGTAAAGATGGATATCTTTCCCAGTTCTCCTAGTTTTTTCATAGTTGTATTTGCAAACCCTTCAGATAGGGATCTTTTTTTTGGGAAATTTTGGGAGATTGAATTCCACTTACCTTTAATGAAACCGTGGTTTCCTTTGTTTAACTTGGTTTTCGATACTTTCCAAGTTAAACTAGTATGGATTCATCTTCAATAATTTCCTCTTCAATTTTGGTGAGAGCGTTGCTTAACTACTAATGGAAACACCTTAGGGAAATGTTTAGTCATTGATCTAAAAAATGATGATTTCGAGCACAAAATTTTTTCTCAAATATTGGTTGATATGGATACTTCTGTTGATATCCCTGCCACTATTGGTCTGTGTTGAGGAGATAGAATATTACTCAAAAGACACACAACAGATGCACACATGGAAAAAAGGAACATTTAAAGGCATGGAAGAATAGGAAAAACAACCGCGCACCAGAACACTTTTAATTGGGGACTCATGCGTTTTATGGGTCCATGATATTTTTTGAGATAGCATGTAAAACACAAAAAGACAAGAAGACTTGTAGCTCACGCAATGGTATTTTTGGAACAATCATCAGTTGAGCATCATGTATAGGTTAGGCTAATAACAGGAGTTCTAGTCATGGTTAACTATAAGAAGTCTGTTATTAGAGCACTTGCATGGTTTTTCATCCTTTTGTAAAGGTGTATGGCTATTACTAGCATGTGACCTATTTTGAGAGAGTGCATGTGTAGTGAATGGAAATTATAGAGTTGTGCTACGAATTATTATAGAGTTGTGTTGCTGATTTTACTACGTGTATGACTCATGGAGATACCTATGTAATGTAAGAAGCTTCTGTATTTAACAGTATTTGATATAATAGAATATATTAGTGAGATAATGGTATTGAACATGAGTGAATCTCATTCTTGCATGTTAAATCTTATTCTAGTCATATTTTAGTTCATGTTCTATATATTCTAAGATATATATCCAGTTTATGCACTGTGCATTGTTTACTATTATGGATCTGAATATACATATGCATCATAATGCTAACATTCTGAATAAGAAACTTTAAAGAGGGATATGGTTCCTTTGAGTGATTTGGGGTGAGCGATTAGGTAAGGCTAAGTGATGTGCCAATGTGCTTGGGTTATTTATAGTAAATTCTAGGCTGCATCATTGGTTCCATTTCTGGGACCTCTTTCTCAGCTATTTTCAGGATGTTGTAGATGAAAACATATTGGCTGACCTTATTAAGTATTGAGGAGTGGATAATAGATATGGAATAAGAGTATGCTAAGAGATTCAACATTGGATCTGAGTTTGATGCATGCACATGGGTTGAGCAGAGTCTATATGACTGCTTATATCAAAGCTTCTTTGATATTTTTCCCATAGAACTATATAAGTGGCTGGTTGCTTATGCATCTAAAAGGAACTGGAGGTTTTGTACACTTGTTTGAATGAAAGAAGAATTTCAAGCCCGTTATGAAGTTGCTCTTATTTGAACGTACGTTGTCGATACTTGGTTATGTGGTGTTTTGAATAGCTATATTTTGGAGTACTCAATTTCCACTCACTCTTGTCTAGAGATAGCTGAGTTTTAATTTTTTATGTTACCTCAGGGGACCATATATGTACAAAAATTCCTGTAACAATCAAGATCTTGATGGTAATGCTGAATTTGGAAGAAAATTTGATGGCTAACTAAACCCCCCCCACATGTGGGAGCAATAACATGTGTGTAATGCCCTCAAAAACAACCCACTTGAGAACCAAGAACAACCTAGGTTTAGTTAGGAAAAAATTATGGAATAATTTTTTTTTAAAGTGTTACAACCAAAGTCTCAAAGACAATTACATTCAACTAATAACTTTTCCCATTAAAACAATTACTAATTCCACATTATATAGCAAAAGTGTAATAAATCCATACCTAGCTCAATTCTCTTTTGGGATTAATTTTATCACTAATTATATTGACATTATAGATAAATATTCCTTGATTAAAATTTTAGTGTTAGAGGTATTTAATTATGCAAGATCCAAGATAAGAGCAAGCTTTAATTATAGGGGGAAAATACATAATTAAAATTATCAGAGTAAAATTTTACTTACCCACTCCCAGAACGCAGTTAAGGATTCAACCTGATTTTCCCCCTAATTAAGGCAATTAATACTTTTTGAAAACATTCCCATCATATAGGAAATTTCCTCACATTTTAGGAGATATAAGGAAGTCCTCCTAACTCCCTATAACAACCAAGTTATGGGCCGACGGGGCCTTGGGGTGAAAATATTCCGCAAAGGTGGCCCTGTGGGCCTGGGGAAGAAACCTTTCCCGAGCGCGGGCCTGTGAGCCACGGGAAGAAAATTTTCTCGAGCGTAGTCTTGTGGGCTGCGGGAAGAAAATATTCCCGAGCACGGGCCTACGAGATGGGGGAAGAATTTAAGATTTTGAACTTTTTCTTGCCAAAAAGCATAAAGGGATCTTATTTCACTTGCCTTGCTGAAAAACATATGGGTTCATTCCATGCTAGTTTCAAATCATTTTTTTTCTTTGAATTAAGTGATAGAAACAAGAATGCAACTTCTATTCCAATCAAATTATACCTTTCAACAAAATAGAGTAATACATTTTCTTCACACGTGTTTCCTCTTTTTATTTACCCTTCTATAACAACATTTAAATTCATTCCCATCCTGATTTAAAGTATTTATCTTCCTTTAATCAAAAGTAGAATAAGAATGCAGTTTCAATTACTTTTCAAACATGTAACCTTCAAAACATAGAGGATGAAATAATTCTAAATACATTTTCCAACCCCTTGGCTAGGGTGTCTTCCCAAATCCAGTTGGGATGCACCTCCATAGATTATTATAGTACAAGGACTTCATCCGCACAAATCCCTCCCCATGTCCCTCTGTAATGATCATAGGAACCACTTGGAATCTCACGTCACTCACTGGAGATGTCAATTACGAAGAACTACTGATACGGGTACCCTTACACCCATGTTTACCCAAGATAATTATTTTCATTTCTTTTAAAACACAACATAATCGAGAAGCGTTGCAGTAATGGCCATGATACCAAATAAATTAATGGTTTTTCCAAGCCCCTTACTTTTTAACGTGATCATGCCTATATATTTATAGCTGAAAAACCACAGACATCCCCAAAAAATAAAAAAAAAATCCAATCACAGAAAAGCACACAAATTGTGCTTTACATGGAGTAATATTGGCCGTTGATCACAAAAGATCTATTGCAGCCATAGATGTCCTGCCAGTGTGAATTGTATTTTTTTTCCATGAGAGGAATGCAAGGATAGAAATAAACCAACACAGAAAATGTGGATGTACAAAAATCATCTAATCATTGAACAGTTCCCTAAAAAACAAATTTCACTCTTACAAAGGGGATAGGAAGCTCATCCTATTTTTAATGCAGGCCTTTTGGTACCAAAAGTTAACCTCCTTCGAAGGCCGAGAAACATCATGGATTTGATAGGACACTCAAAGGTAGATATATAATCATTTATGTTGTTTTGTAGCTAGGGAAGCAATTTATCTAACTTTTTAACACTCAGGTTTGTAAAGGAGTGGGGTAGCACCTTAAAAGGATGTGATTTGATCCAAACTATTTTAGGTTGTGCCTTTCAACCAAGGTAAGAGAACTTATTTTTTAACCTATGTTTATTGAAGGAAAATGATGAATCCTTCTTTTGCATAGATTTTATAGAGAAGGCCTTGGGAAAATATGATCAACACACCAGATATGACTCTCAATAATTGTCACATCCAGATCATGGAGATATTTTCACAACAAGGCAAAGGTTACTAAAGGCATTTGGTAAATTGATTGATTCTGCATGTTTTAGTAATAGAGATTATGCATTTTTGTGCACACAGGATAAACATGGGTAGTACAGGTAGGATTGGTTGTTTTTGAATGAATTTTTTGGTGGGAGGTGGGGCAAGGTGAACTTGATTCTCCAAATCCTTGAGAAATCTTACAAAACGGAGGGTTAAATCAATAGAATGCTACAGAATAGCTAAAATATCTCTTTAACCAAAATATGTGCTTCAATGGAGGCCCAGATCAACACTCTTTCATAAAATCTTTGAGATTATAACACGAAGGCTCGAGTTAGAAAATCCAACAAAGCATCAATATCTAAGACAAATCATGCCTAAGGTACACCCAGAGGGCTTACAGATAATCTCTGTCAACAAATGAAAGAAAATTATTTTTAAACCATTTTTTTCCTATCCCAAATGAAATCTCTTCTGAGAGACGAAATTGCAGATGCCACTAAACTATCACAATGATTGAGGCCTATGTGATTGGATCAGATTTGATACAAGATTGCAACAAAAACAAGAAAAACTACTTGCATACATTCTAAAATAAAACCAACACATTTTGCTCAAGACAACACAAAAAAAACTTGAATTTGATTAAGCCTATTAGTAGGGGAAAGTTTCTAGAACAATCTCTAGAGATTATCAATGGTTGTACACTTGCAACCACCTTGACACAATAAAACTTAATACAAAAAGAGATAACCTAGTTTCTCAAATGGCTTCTCAAAAATGATGAGCTCTGTCAAGATTTCTATTAGAAAAGTCAGTCCTGACCCCTAACACTCCAACCTCCAACCTTTGCATGAAAAATTTGTGCCACTTATAACATTTACAACAGAGCCCCTTCTCCCTAAAAGAAAAAAACTTTTAATGCACCAGTGCTCGACCATGATTTAGATCGTGATTCTCATAATCAGATCTATAAAAGTTGCCAGGTGCTTGAGGGGAAGATCTCATCGAATATCTCCTGCATTCAACCCCTTCCTCTGGTAGATCACTCTTTCTTCAATTTTCCAACCACTTCCACCCCTAATCTATCAAATCTAGCTCATTGCATGCTTGGGAGAAGAAAAAAGGAAAATCTGATTGAACACGAAAGTCAGACCATTTTAATGGTGAAATGATGTCTCCCAGATCTTCCCACCAAACTAAGATATACAACATTAACTCCCCTCTCTACTTGGTGTGTAGGAAATACCAAGAAATCATAGAGACTTGTACTTCCAGGCATGTTTCAGTAAAATGGGGGGAAAATCAGATTTAGACTCTCAGATGTTCATTGATCTTTTCTTTGAATTTGGGCCATCCATGTGGAAGATTCAAACTTTAAAAATAGACCCAAGGGATTCCTTTGAATTTTTACAACTTTTTGGAAAAATGGAAAAAAAATCTATTTTCCTCCACACCTCCACCTTCGAGAAACGAGCCTGACATGTGTCCAAATGTGGTTCGAGCGGAACCGCGGCCAAATTCTGCCATTTTACTCTCTTTTTGGAAAAGGGAAAATTTTCCAAGTTTTCCCCATAGCTCCTCCCTTAGGAAATGAGCCTGACACGTGTCCAAATGTGGTTCAAGTGGAACCACGCTTCCCCTTTTACTTTTGACTCTTTTCTCCCAAAAGGAAATTTTTCTAAATTTCCCTCGAGAGTCTGCACCTCTGGCATTGACTGGGGTAAAACATTGACTATTTCCCTCATCAGAGCTTCCAGGTGCCATTATGAGATTTTAATCCTTAAGAGGTAAAAAAATCCAAGTTGCCTTTGATGGTCCACCTCCCCACCTCTTTGAATTTTCAAACTGCCAGGTGTCACCATGGCCCACCTTGAGATGGTCCCAAAACTTGTATACCTCAAATGAGTGTGGGCTCGCCACGTGTCCTATTCCGAAAAAGTTTTCTTGAATGCTTGAAGCTCAGTGGAAGGTGCCATGTGTCATGCTCTGAGGCAGTCTCCTTTGGCCATTGAAAATTCCAAGAAAAATGCAAAGTGAGCAGAGGCCTCCACATGTCATCCTGGTGCTTCTTTAAAATGAAACTCAAGGGCCAGTCCCTAAACATGCGTGGTTCCTCCACGTGTCTCCATGGCACAACTTCAAGAAGGTGCCCAAATTGGAGACCCTAAATGAGCGCAAGCTAGCCATGTGTCATGTTCCACCAAACTGTATCAACTACATAAAAAATTGTCTAAGTCCTAGAAAAGCAGCAGAGACCTCCACGTGTCCTCCCGACACTACTCCAAGGCCAAACCAAAAAGTAGACCTTCAAATGAGTGTCGTTCCTCCACATGGACACACTTTAAGTTGAGGTGATCCATAGAAATTTTTAAGTACCCAGCTAAGCCACGTCCAACCAAAAGGTGCCATGTCCCATGTCGATGCAAGGATGTAAATTTGACCAGGCGAGAAATGCCCGTCAAACCATAAAATATAGAAAAATGATCATTCGAGCCCAGAAATGAAAATTTCTCCAAGGAAAGAGAATTTAGAAATGTTACAAAGGCTCAAAAATGTTCATCAGAGACACATCCATTCATTTTCTTCAAGTATTTAGGGCAGAAATGACAAGGAAGATAGATTCTCGACCATGGAGAATGGAAAACATGGGAGAACCTGAGTTTTTAGATGAATAGAGAATGAGAGACCCAAATTGTAGACCTTTTCCATAGGAACAAAGAAAAAAGGAGAAAACCATGGACCCATAAGTGATTTATGACCCAGGAACAAATTAAAAATGGCAACAAAGATTAACCAGGCACAACAAGGGGAAAAAGAAAGTGATAGAGGCCACAAATCAATAGATTTTCAAAGTCAAATTGGGGCGAGACTATTTTGACCACCAACAATGGCTCCGACTCAGGGATGGTCACTCCTTATGAGTGCCACAAGAACAAAGGTAGACCAAGTGCCAAGAATAACCATTGGGCAACGAAGTCATCTCGCAGAGTAGAGAAATAAAGCCACCTAAAAACAAATAGAGAAACCAACAAAAATAGGTCACCGAGGACCAGAACAAGAAAAAACACAAAAAAACAGGGAACATACAACAAAGTATACACTATACAGATGATATTTCCTTGATTCAGAGAAAACAATCAAGGAAAAAAATCAAGTGTCTTCCATCCTGGATATGACCATGCCAAGAGGTTCGTATATGTTTTCATCAACTTGAAATATACCTCTTTTTCTTCTCTGTTCAAGTTTGTAAACCATCCATTTTATCTGAAGCTCCCCCATTGTGTTTAAGTCAAATTCTTTAACATTTTAAAGGCTGAATCATAGACCAAATTCCCAAAAAAAATAGCATACTTAGGAGCTCTGTTTTCAACACTTTCATACTCCCTGAAATCCACAAAACTCATAAAGCTGTTAAGATCAGCATCTACTTGCAAAAATTCATAAGATGCATTGCTTGGGTCTTCAATCAAGTACAACATCTTATTCTCTCCATATAATTTCACCAAGTTGCCTTCAATGGGGATAGTGGCATAAGACATGGCCATTTTCACACTACCACCAACACTTGCTGCCCACTTTTTTGACAACAACATCCCCCACTTGGCAGGGCAGTCAACAATCACCACATCAAGTTTTAAGTTCCTTCCAGGATAAGATGCAAGTTACACAACCAGATATTTGACACATCCCACCACCGACACCTCTCTTGAGTCCATGGAAGTGCACTTCCCATATGTTGTTGTTACTTTGATACCTAGCTCATTCATGACCTCAAGAGGCATTACATTACATGAAGCTTCAAAATCAAACATACAGTTATGTAACAGCTTGTCCTTGACAACCAGGGTAGTGAAGAATGGATCCACATTCAGCTAGGATTTAACCAAATAAGTTCCTAAATAAACCCCTGGTGGTTCCCCTAGCTCTTCAACCACTTGTGGCTTTTCCAACACTGCAACAGTAAGGGGAATCCCAACCTTGTTTACATCTCTGTCCTGTGTGATCTCTTCCTCTTTGAATCCTAAGTATTCAAAATCCCTCTTCTTTTGCTCAGGGATCCTAAGCAGCTCAACAAATGGGACAGGAATTTTGATTTGACTCAAAACTTGGGCAATGTCATATGGAACAAATTTGGGTAAAGAAACACTAGGAGAAACATTGGCAAATTCATCATATGGAATGGGATTCTTTTCAGCTTAGGCATGGGGTGGAACACAGGTTTTTCTTAGGTAAACAAGCTCTCTGTCAGATGTATTTTTATTTGGGGTTTCTTTGGTAAGTAATGGAAATTTTGACCTGGCTTGTGGCCCCTTAGCAAATTTACTTCTAATATTATGCTCCTTTTTTTTGGAAACTATAACATTCATTAATAGTTGCCTATCTTCTTCTGAAGGAACTCCTCGGTCATACTTTTCAATCATTAATTCCCTCAAGTATTCAAAATCATTAGTGGGAAATTCAAAATATTTTATAGTGTCTACTTATAAAGTATGAGAGGGAGGAAGAAGAGGTACCCAGTGATTGCAATCCCAAAAAACAACATTAGTTCTAGCACTATATTATCTTAGTTGAAGTTGCTTCCCTTGGAAAACTTGCAGGAATCTCCATCATGTAGGCATCATCATCATTTTCATCACTAGCTTCTTCCTCTTATTTTTGTTATTCTTCACAAGGATCATGAGGCATGAAACATTTGTCACACTAATCAATGATATCTATCTCTTCCACCACAACAACTCTGGTAGCCAAAGGATTAGGTACCATTCTATTATCCCTAGCTTGGGACTATCTATTTCCAAATCCACATAGGTCCCTTGCCTCTGTCGTCAGATCTTTGGTAATTTGTGAATATTTCTTGGCCTTGTTGCTTATGTTTACCTTGTGAGCTCTACCCAATTCCCTTCTCATCCAGGGCTACTTTGTAAGAAATTTCTTTGATAATCCCTGCCAAAGTCTTCACAACTTCTTCCAAAAATGTAGCCTTGCTTCTATGAGGATTTTCCAGGTTAACCAGCTTTAGAACCTCCCTCTTTGGAGGCTTTCCAATTTCCTTGATGTCATTTTCAATTTTCAAAGCCATGTCGAAGGCCTGCCTCAAATTTGTGGGGTTTTATTTTGTTAATTAATATGCAGCCTTTTATCAAATGTGTCATTAAATTTGATCAAACATGACTCATCACAAGGCCTTATCCTAACAGACAATCTCCTCAAGGTCTTATTAAACATTGTGTTGAAATCATGTACTAACTCATTTACATTCTTTTTGATATTTTCAAATTCTATCGAAAGAAACCTAGGGTCAGTCTTATCACCATATTGCAGTCTAAATGCATTACTCATCTTAGTCCAAGAATCAATCGAGTTAGCTGGAAATGCTTTATACCAGTCCCTAACATCCTCTTCCAAGGTATGGAAAAATAGCTTGATATATACATCTTCATGTTTAATCTCAAAATAGTCCATCATGTTGATAAAAAACTTTAGATACTGATCACCAGTAATAGCATTGTTTCCCTAAAACTTTGGCATTTTGTTCCTTACATCTTGAGGCAATACATTTGGATACCCAGCCCTTCCCACAAATTTTATAGGTCCAAAAGTGTTTACAACAAAAGGGGGTCTAGGTGGGGGTAAGGCCATGTTCCTTTGAGGAGGTGACCCTAGAGGGGTGAAAAATTGATGAGGGGTAGATGGTCCTTGGAACACAAGAGTATAATTTTCAAAATGGATATCCCCCAAAGGACTTGTCTCTTGGAAATCTCTATCAATTTCAGAAAAGACAGGTACAAAATGTGAAGCAAACCTTTCAAAATCAAATAAAGGTCCCTCTCCAATTTGAGAGTTCAATTCCACAAAGAGGCTACCTAATTTAGAGTCACTTGAATGGTAGTCATCAATGATAGGTCGATCACTCTCATCAATGGAGATCCCTCTTCTTGTCTACTGATCACCAATAGCTCTCCAAGATTTTCTCTCCTTCTGAACTTTGCTTTTCCTAGCTCTGGAAACAATGTCCTAGTAGGATCCCTAGTAAAGAAATATATTCTTCCTTCTAGCTTTGTAAATATTAGTAGCAAATATGATTGTGACAGAGTTTTAAGACACTGATACTTAATAAGAATTAGATCAACAGGGAGTCACCACTAAGGATTTCCATCTTAGTTGTGTAGATGCACTAAATATGATCTGTCAAATGTTTGTCAATGCTAGAAACTAGAAATGGAAAGATTCTGACTTTTTTAACCTAGATTTATCAAATTTAAGATAGTGCACTAGGTGAGAAGACTGAAAGAACTACACACAACACTTGGAGCATAAAAGAAGTGTGTTACCAGGTTCTTGATTTTGAACTGAGATTCCTCAGCAGCAGTGCCAGAAGCATGTTAGTACCTAAAATTAACCTCCTTTAAAGGCCGGGCAGAATCATGGATTTGACAAGACACTCAGAGGTAGATAGATAATCATTTATGTCCTTTTGTAGCTAGTGAAGACAATCAATCTCACTTGTTAACACTCAAGTTTTAAAAGGAGTGGGTAGCACCTTAAAAGGATGTGATTTGATCCTAACTATTTTAGGGTGTGCCTTTCAACCAAGGTAAGAGAACCTATTTTCTAACCTGTATTTATTGAAGGACAATGACGAATCCTACTTTTGCATAGATTTTATAGAGAAGAACTTGGGAAAATATGATCAACACACTCAGATCTGGCCCTCATAAGTTGTCACTTCTAGATCATGGAGAAATTTTCACAACAAGGCAAAGATTACTAAAGACATTTTGGACCTTGATTGCTTCTGCATGTTTTGGTAACAAAGATTATGCATTTGTGTGTACACAGGACAAACATGGGTAGTACATGTAGGATTGATTGTTTTTGAATGAATTTTTTGGTGGGAGGTCAGGCAAGGTGAACTTGATTTTCCAGATCCTTTAGAAATCTTACCAAATAGAGGGTTAAACAACCAAAATGCCACAAAATAGCTAAAATGTCTCTGTAACTAGAATATGTGCTTCAATGGATGCCCATATCAATAATCTTTCACATAATATTTTAGATTCTATCGTGAAGTCTCAAGTTAGAAAATCCAACAAAGCATCAAGATATAAGAGAAATCATGCCTAAGGTACATCCAGAGGCTTACAGACAATCTCTGTCAATAGATGAAAGAAAAGTGATTTTAAATCATTTATTCCAATCCCAAATGAAATATATTCCAAGAGATGAAATTGTAGATGCCACTAAACTATCACAAGGATTGAGGCAGGTGTAATTGGATCAGATTTGATAGAAGATTGCAATAGAAACAAGAAAAATTGCTTGCATAAATTCAGAAATAAAACCAACACATTTTTCTCAAGACAACACAAAAAAACTCAAATTTGATTATGCCTATTAGTAGGGGAAATTTTCTAGAACAATCTTAGAGATTGTCAATGGTTGTACTCTTACAACCACCCTGACACAGTAAAACTTAATACAAAAAGAGATAACCTAGTTTCTCAAATGGCTTCTCAAAAATGATGAGCTCTGTCAAGATTTTTATTAGAAAAGTAAGTCCCAACCCCTAACACTCCAACCTCCAACCTCTGACATTTGCATGAAATTTTTTTTCCATTTATAACATTTACAATAGAGCCCCTTCTCCCCAAAAGACAAAAAATTTTAATGCACCAGTGCTTCCCATGATATAGATCATGATTATCAGAATCAGATCTGTAAAATTCACCATGTGTTTGAGGGGGCATATCTCATTGAATATCTCCTTGCATTCAACTCCTTCCTCTGGTAGATTACTCTTTCTTCAATTTTCCAACCACTTCCGCCCCTAATCTATCAAATCTAGTTGATTGTGTACTTAGGAGAAGAAAAATGTAAAATCCAATCGAACATGAAAGTCAGACCATTTTAATGGTGAAAGATGTCTCCCAGATCTTACCTCCAAACTCAGATATCAACATTAACTCCCCCCTCTTCTTGGCATGTAGGAAATACCAATAAAACATGGAGAATCACACTTCTAGGTGTGTTTTAGTAAATTGGATGGAAAATTAGATTCGGACTCTCAGGTGTTGTTGATCTTTTATTTGAATTTGGTTCATTCACGTGGAAGATTAAAACTTTAAAATATACCCCATGGGGCTTGCTTTTACTTTTTACGATTTTTTGGAAAAATGGAAAAAAAATCCATTTTGCTCCACACCTTCACCCTCGGGAAACGAGTGTAACATGTTTCCAAATGTGGTTCGAGTAGAACCGTGCTTCCGCTTTTACTTTTGATTCTTTTCTCCCAAAAGGATTTTTTTCTAAATTTCCCCAAAGAGTCCACACCTCCTCCATTGACCGTGGTAAAGCATTGACTATTTCTCTCATCAGGATTGTGGGCCATTCTAATAATTTAATCCTTAATAGGCATAAAATCTGAGTTATGTCTAATGGTCCACTTCCCTGCCTCTTTGACTTTTCAAACTAACATGTGTCACCATGACGCACCTTGAGATGGTCCCAACAATTATACACCTAGAACGAGCATGGGCTCGCCACATGTCCTATTCCGAAAATGTTTTCCTCAATGTTTGAAGCTTAGTGGAAGGTGCCATGTGTCATGCTATGAGGCAGTCTCCTTTGGCAATTGAAAATTCCAAGTAAAATGCAAAGTGAATGGAGGCCTCCACGTGTCATCCTGGTGTTTCTTTAAAATGAAACTCAAGGGTCGGTCCCCAAAAAACACACGTGGTTCCTCCACTTGTCTCCATGGTGCAGCTTTAAGAAGGTGCCCAAAGTGGAGACCCTGAATTAGAGTGAGCTTGCCACATGTGTCCTTTTCCACCAAACTGTATCAAATGCATAAAAATGTGTTTAAGTCTTGGAAAAGCAGCGGAGACCTCCACGTGTCCTCCACTACTCCAAGGCCAAGCTAAAAATTATACCTTCCATTGTTCCTGTGGACACACTTTAAGTTGAGGCAATCCATAGAAATTTTGAAGTACCTTGCTGAACCGCATCAAACCAAAAGGTGCCAATTCCCCTGTCGATGAAATGATGTAAATTTGACTAGGAGAAATGCCCGTCAAACCGTAAAATACAGAAAAATTATAATTCAATCCTGGAAATGAAAATTTCTCCAAGGAAAGAGAATTTAGAAATGTTATACAAGGCTCAAATATGTTCATTAGAGACATATCCATTCATTTTCTTCAAGTATTTAGGGCAGAAATGACAAGGAAGAAAGAATCCAGACCATGGAGAACGTCAAACATGGGAGAATCTGAGTTTTTAGATGAATAGAGAATGAGAGACCACAATTGTACACCTTTTCAGAGGAACAAAGTAAGGAGAAAACCATGGACCCATAAGTGATTTATGAAGGAAAAATTAAAAATGTCAACAAAGATCAACCAGGCACAACACGAGGAAAAAGAAAGTGACAGAGGCCACAAATTGATAGATTTTCAAAGGAAAATTGGGGTGAGACTATTTTGAGCACCAACATAGCAGGATGGAATTTAAATTGTCAGAGAAAACGTGAATTGAACAGTTACCAAAAAAACAAAATTACACTTTGGATCTACCACCTTGTTCTGTGCGGTAAACAAAGAATATGGTGTAGTTCCCACTTCCCTTTGACACCCTTTTGATACTAATCATGATACTACTGATTATATTATGGACATGATTATGGACTTTATTATAGTATTATGTTAGATGTTAGAACATGGATTATTGTTATCTTGATTCAGTTATAATGCATGATGATTATTAGGGACATTTTATATGTTGATGAGTGATATACTATTGGGCAGCGTGCTCAGTAAAGCCCCAACCAAACCGATATTTTCATATTTCCAACATCTCACCTCAAAGATTTTGCACAACGTTATATTTAAAACATTGAATTTTAATGTAGCTCACCACGGATGTTTCTCACCGCAAAGATAGACATATGGCTCACTGACCAACTCGCCAACATTGGGTACAACCAAAAACATCCAATGAGACCTCTACCCATAGTATTTGTAAGTAAAAAGGCCTATCATATGATGGATAAGGATTCAAATGAAAATTACATTCATTTTTTTTAGATCACAGAGTAGCTCAATGGCCAGCTCACCAATGAGCTCATTATGTCCAATGTTGACGATTTTGGAATGCAAGAGTTGAACCATGTCACACTCAGTAAAGCCCTAAACCTAAACCAATATTTTCATGTTTCCAACCTCTCACCTCGCAATATTTTGCATAAAATTCCATTAGAAATGTTGAATTTTAATGTAGCTCGGTCTGATATTTCCACTACAAAGATAGCCTTTGAATTTTCAACTCACTAACATTGTGTCAAAAACATCCAATGGCAACACCTAGTATTTATAAGATGTTCCCAAAAATTATCGAATACCATTTGAACATAGCACGCGCTTGCCACATGTCCTGTTGGTGATTTTGGAATGAAATGAGCCATTTCCTCAATGTTTAAAGCTCAGCGGAAGGCATCATGTTACATTGAATTTTCCGAGGTCGCCACAGATCCTTCTGGCCATAGATAAATTCCAAGTAAAATGCAAAGTGGGAAAAGGAGGCCTCCAACGAACAATGTCATCTTGGCACTTCTTTAAAATGTCAAACTCAAGGGTCGAAAAATACATTCCCAAACACACACAGTTCCTCCAGCTCACAAGCTCTTCCAATGGCACAATTTCAAGCAAGGTGAGCCGAAAGTAAAGAAACGAACTGAATTTTAGAGTCTAGAGCTCACCATGTGTCCTTTTCCACCAAACTGTATCAACTACATAAAAATGTGTCTAAGATATTTCTCCTGCAAAAAGCCAGCACTGAGACCTCCACATGTCCTACTCGGTGCTACTTCAAGGCCCAAAATAAAAAGGAAAATTGGGGAAACCTATCAAATGAGTGTCTGGATGAAATTTATCCACTTTGTCATACACACTCAAATTTAAGTTGAAGGTTGATCCGAATAGATAATTTTGAAGTACCTAGCTGACCCCTTGTTCATCTAAAACCAAATGTTATGGTTTCAACTTCACCTTGTCCTTATTGAAAGAATCATGAATTTTGACTAGGAGAAATGGTCATGTCATGGACTTTCTACATTAAAGTATATGTTAGAAAAATGCTCATTCGATCCCGGAAATGAAAATTTCTCAAGATAGAGAATTTAGAAATGATTACAAGGCTCAAATATTTCATTAGAGACACATCCATTCATTTTATTCAAGTATTTAGGGCACAAACGACATTAGGAAGAAAGAATCCAGACCATTGAGAATGTAAAACATGCGACCTTGGAAACCTGTTTTATGATGACCAATTTGTTGAATGAGAGACCTCAATTGCAGACCATTTTCCAGAGGAACAAAGAAATAAGGAGAAAATTTTAGAATTAAATTTACCCATAAGTGATTTCTAATGACCTAGGAAGAAAATTAAAAATGGCAACAAAGATTAACTTTAGGTTAAAACACGAGGAACAAAGAAATCGGTACATGATTCAGAGGATAACAAAACATTGATAGAATTTCAAAGAATTCAAAATTGGGGCGAGACTACTTTTGCAACTAACTACCAACATAGCAGATGGAATTTAAATTGTAGGGAGAAAACAGGGGAATTAGAATACTTACCGAAAATGTTACCAAGGGGTTACACTTGTATGATCTATTTTCCCTTCCTTTGTATTTATGCACCATGTGTTCAATTATTGAATCATTGATACTACTGATTATTCACTAATGGTGTGAAACATGATTATGGACTTTATTAATAGTCAAAAATGTTAGATGTACATAGATCATGTAATTTATTGTTGACTTGAATTAAAGTTATGATTCATGATGATTATTAGGGACATTTTATATTGTTGAAATGATGATCATAATGTTGGATGCGCTCAGTAAAGCTTTTCCTTGGAGAACAGATGGATTTTCATGTTTCCAACCTAAACTCACTATTCATAAGATTTTGCACAAATGTTATATTCAATGTCTGCAATCGATTTGATTTTCATGTAGCTCACTGCGGTGATTGCATCGCAACATGGAGATTAGACATACAAATCACCTTAACTGACTCAAAAAATCTTCTGGTATAACCAAATTCCATCTGATGAACATACCTCTACCCATGAGTAGTTACTAAGTAATAATGCCTAATCACTTTTCAACGGAGATAGGAATTAAATGAATGCAGGTAAAATTAATTTTTTTTACCTAACAAGTAGCTCACCGACGAGCTAAGGTACTTAATGAAGTCCAATGTTGGTGATTTTGGCCCAATAAAGAGTTGAGCCATTTCACACTCAATGTAAAGCTTTGTGTCCCAGATTAACGAAATTTGATAGTTTTCATGTTTCCAATGCTCTCACCTCAAAATATTTTGAACAATGTTATATTAGAAACATTGAATTTTAATGTAGCATCGCCGCGTCCCGATTTTCTCACTTCAAAGATTAGCCATACAATTGTACGCGTCCTTCACTACAAATTGACCAGAAGAGGCTCACCAACATTGGGTACAGTTCAAATTACATGGCTTGCTGAGGATGTTTGAACTATTCCACAAATTTTACCTTATTTTCAAAGTATAGACAAAAAGGGAGGGGAAAAACAAGAATTATTTTGAGCACCAACACAATGGATGGAATTTATATTGGAATCAAATAGAAGTCGTGAAGAGAGGAGTGTAACAAATTACTGAAAAAATAAATTTCACTTGTCGTATCTGCCACCTTCTTCTGTGCGGTAAAAAAAGATTATTGTGTAGTTGCCCACTTCCCTTTGACACCATTTTAATACTAATCATGATACTTCTGATTATATTATGGACAGGATTATGGACTTTATTATAGTATTATGTTAGATGTTATATCATGGATTATTGTTGACTTGATTCAGTTATGATGCATGATGATTATTAGGGAAATTTTATATGTTGATGATGATATACTATTTGACATGGTTATATTATGGATGTTTGTCAGACATGTGATATTTGATATTGTGAGTAGACCTAGAAATGGAAATTATTGGATGATGATACAGTTGTTGATAAAACTATAAATGATATTGTTAGATTGCTTTGATGATTGTTGTGATTCATATATCTAGATGATTTTGGAATTATATTTATATTATTTTGGATGTTCTAATATGGCCACGAGGCCGAAGGAGGTATTTGTGTTTTGTAGGTGAAAATATAAGAACAAACATCGGGGGATTGGAGAGCAACCACATTGGAATTCTAGATGAATTCAACAAGGTCACCATGGCAACTAGTATTTTTTTGTGCGTGTTTGTGTGTGTTAGGGATTCCCATGGGGGGGATCACCTTTAAAATGTTACCAAGGGGTTATGTGTATTTATTTATTGGTTCCTTGGTTTATGTTTGCATGTGTTTATTTTTTGGTGCATTGACCCTTTCAGTTATTCATTAAATGGTGTGTAATATTGTGAGTAATCATGTTGTTAAGTAAATTAATTAATATATGTCATAAGAAAGTAATTAATAGAGTTGTTGGCCATAAATTAAAGTGTTGTAAGTGATGTGTAAGTTAAATTTTTGAGTGTGAAACACTCCACCTTCTTGGAAATTTGAATTTCTCCTTGGAGGCTTGTGGGACAATTTAAACTTGTCCCATACCTCTTAGATTTATTTACCAACCATACCTACAGTTGGAGAGTTGAATTTAGACTTTCATTATGCATTTTAGGAAGACAAATTGTAGGTTTTAATTGCACTTTTCTTACATGGTTTAATTTCAGTTCTTTGGGGTGTGGGTTGGATTTGAGTATGTAAGTAAACTATCATATTATTCACCCACCTATTTATTATGCATTGGAGAATGAAGTTGACTTTTGGGGTTGGGGTTGAGGATGTGTGATGTGACATCCTACATGGACCCACCTCATCCTCTTCCCTTTCCTCTTCTATAAAATTTGAATTCCTTGCCTTGTTAAGGGGTTGCTTCATTTTGGAGACTTCATTCTTGGGTGAATTCCTTGTTGTTTTGGGAGCTCTTGCTTTGAAGAAGTTTTTGGAAGATTGTTGCATGCTTGTGCTTGGTAGTTTTGGATTGCTTGCATTGGGATAAAGCTTTCTATTTTGGAACTTGGAACAACTCCATCATGGAGAGGTAGGAGCTTGGCTCTTGAAATGTTTTTCTTTTGTTTATCAAATTGTTACTGTTGTGAATGTTTTGGCATGTTTGTGGGTTGTGGGGTAGATGGCCTAGGAATGGTGTAGGAGATGACTATGGGGTTTATTTTGTGGGAGGAACAAGTGTGTTTTAGGGAGGTATAAGGGTGGAGGGAGTTTGGATTTGGGTTCCACCTTACAAAGAAATAGCTTGCATTTCTTTACTCGTTATGGGGTGTCATAAGAGGTTGGGGAGGCATAAGGAAATGTGAGGAATAAGGGGTACTTGGGGGAGGCATAAGGAATGTCAGGGTTTTGATATACGATATTTTGGTTATTTGTAATTCAGGTGGTGATACCCATTTCCCCTTTTGGGAGGAATAAGAATAAATCCCCATAGTTTCTTGCTCCTTTAGCTTTCTTGATGAAGCCTCAGTAATGTTTGTCATGCTTTAATTTAATTGTAAACTACATTCTACTTTGGACTATGTTTTTATTGTGAAAATTTTGCTTGTATGTTTGTGGAACCCTTTTGTTGCCATGCATTGGATCACATCTTTTATTGCATTATGGTTTGGGCATGGGGGCCAATGAAGAAGGATGATTTCTCTTCTTCATTGGATGTCTTGTTGGGTAGAGAGTGTTTTCTTTCCCCTACTCTTGTTGTGATAACAATTTTGAAGAATGAGAAATATGCATGTTGTTGTTCTGGAGCTGAGAAAAGATAGTTTAATAGTCCCTTGTGAAATGAAATCTTATTGTAACCTTTCCCACTTGAAGTGGATGAACTTGTATATGTTTTGTAATGGAAAGATGTTGTATTGGTTATGAAAGTGTAAATTGAAATGTGAAAGAGACATACTCTGTTCTGTTCTTTTGAAAGCAAGAAATTGTGTCCTGTATGATGAAATTGAGGAATGAAAGAAGGAAGTTGTAAAGTTGTCTTTTGGAATCAATAAAGGATTGCATAACCTTCCTCAAATTGCATCATTGTATTGAATTTAATCATCTAAATGTGAGTTGTAATTCAGTTTGAAAGAAAGAAATGTGTATGAAGGAAATGTAACACTCTATTTTGTGAAGTGCATGATTTGAAAAGAATAAATGTTGCATTCTTGTCTTTATCAGTTGATTGAAGGAATGAAACCTATTTGAAACTATCATGAAATGAATTCATTTGTAAGGCAAGTAAAATAAGAACCATTGAGTTAATTTTTTGCCATTTCCATTTCTGCTTCACGTTAAACTCTGCAACTTTTACCAGAAATGAACAGACCAAACCTGCAATCAAGAAATAACAATGAAACATTAAAATTGAACATTCTAGGTTATAAGTGAATGCAATTGGACAAAATCACTTAAGGAAAGATCCTTCAAACCTTGCAAAAAATGGGCTCAACCCTCTTACAGTAGTTTTGCTGTCAAGAGATGTAAATTTTCAAATTGCAAATCAATCAGAAAAATTAAATCTTTAAATCCTTCTTAAATCCATCTAAGAACAATTCTCATGTCTATTTGACATGTTGAGAGATGAAGAAGATCAAATTGAACAAATCTTATAAGTTAAAATTTACCAGTTTGCACTGTAAAAGCCTGCAGATATTTTTCTTTAAATTGACTCCCTAAACTTTATCAAAATAAAAATTTAATGATTCTTGAGTAAAGAGGACGTTGAGATATTTCCAGAAAGTCCTCATTTTCCCAAAACTGAGCTCTCTATCAAAAGTTATGGCCTTCTGATGTTTTTCTTCATTTGGCATCAAAAATAATTTTAACTGTCAAAAAAATTTGGGAAAAATTTCCTTGGCGGACCCGCGGGCCCGAATTTTCCCTTAGAGCTTCAGAAAATTTTTGGGAAAATTTTCCTAATTTTTCCCACGCCCACCCGCACTAGCCCGCAGTTAATCAAAGGTTGCCACGTGGTACCACAAGGCATTGGCGGAGGGGTGGATCCCTTTTTAACTTAGCGCTTCAGAAATTTTTTGGGAAAATTTTCCCAATTTTCCCACCACCCCGCTGGCCCGTAGCCAATCAGGAGCTTCCATGTGGCATCATGAGGCATCGGCAGAGGAGCGGGTTCCTTTCTACCTTTTACGCTTTCAGAAAATTTTGGGAAATTTTCTCTACATTTTCCCCCACCCCCTGCACAAGCCTTCACCCAATTAGGAGCTGTCACATGGCATCACAAGAGGCATTGGTGGAGGTGCAGGTGAATTTTACCCTTTTTTCCCTTCGGGGTGTTAAACCTCTTTTATCCCCACCACCTCACTTTCCCCATGTTGGCTTAGGAGGCGCCACGTGTCCCTTGCGGACTTGCAGACTCGTGGGAGCGTGGGTGCAAAGGTGGCTTTTCACCCCATGCAGGAAATTTCAGAAAATGTCTCCTATGGCCCCACCAACCCAAATCCTCCTCCGAGAAATATTTCTCCCCACGGCCCGCAGACCCGCCCTTGGGGTAAATTTTCTCCCTAGGCCCGCAAGCTTGGTTTTGGGGAAACTTTTCACCCCAAGGTCAGCGGCCCATAACTTGATAAATATGAGGAGTTAGGAGGACTTCTTTATATCACTGGAAAGGTGAGAAAATTTCCTATCCAATGGGAGTGATTTAGGGAAATTTTGAATGTGTTAATTTTGAGGAAAATCTAGTTGAATCTTTAAAGTCTGTTAGAGAGTGGGTATGGTGAGGAATTACTCTCTGAACCTAATTGAAATTTCTAACCCTAAATTTTGGGACCTTGTGACCTCTAATAATTGTTAATAAAAGAAAATTATATTCTACTAGATTAGAATTGAGCTGGAACTCGTTAGTGACAACTGTTGTCTTGTAACTTGGTTGTAGACTCTTTTAAACAAAAAAATATTCCATAATTTTCCTAACTAATCCTAGGTTGTTCTTGGGTCTCAAGTGGGTTGTTTTTAGTGGGAATTACACTTGGTATCAGAGCAGTGGTTCAAAATATTGGGCCATTGGGAACACTAGAAAACTTGAGACATGAACCTTAAACCTAGCACACTTTTATATCTAGAAAACAACTTAGTTTAGAAATTACATATTTTAGTAAACATGGAAAGTGAATAAAACTTAGAAAGATGAGCTAACTCTCACCTTGGTCTATGCAGGAGGCATTTATAGGATGAGGGGTCTTTTCACATAGACCTAGACTTACCACCACCAGATCATGTTGTAGCAGCCATCCTACCACAGATTTTGCAGACTCTTCAGGATGTTAATGCCACTCTACGCGGAGGATCAGTAGGAGGACATGCAACCAGACATGATAGAGTCACTTCCATTGAGGGTCATGTATCTCCTCGACCCAGTGAGGAGCATGGAGGAGAGAACTTCCATGTAGAGTCAACTAGAGTAGGGTCACCATAGAGGGGACAGGGTGACCAAGTTTCAGGACATAGATAGAGGTCTCGGAGCCCTAGGCTTAGGGATGAGCATACAGAGAGGCCTAGAGGCTCCATCAGATCACAGCTGCAGATCACATCAGGGAGATCCTGAAGCTTCAGCCATCACATTATTCTGGTGACACAGGTGGATTTTAGGAAGAGGCCTGGTTAGTGAGCTTGAGCGGGTGCTTCAAGCTCTGTCCTTGTTCTAGCAACATGAAATCTCATGTTGTGATCAATCTACTGAGGGATGGAGCTGGTGTCTGGTGGTGGACAGAGGAGCAGAAGCTCCATGTTGATTCTGAGATAGTTACCTGGGATATCTTTGAGGAGCATTTAAGGAGTAGATACTTGTCACGAAGGTTCATACAACAAGTGGATAGATGAGTTCCATGACCTCTGACAGGCATCTCTTACAGTGGCTCATTATGAGAGTAGATTTCTTGATCTACTCCAGTATGTTGATTACATGTAGGATGAGTAGGTGTGGATCCACAGGTTCATCTGGGGCCTGAATCTAGACATTGGAGGTGCAGTGTGGATCCATTGTCCACAGACATTAGCTGAGGCCATCAAGAAGGCCTATATAGCAGAGGTGACTTGGGGAAAGACCCAACAGGCTAGAGACCGAGTCTGGAGCCACATATAGTAGATGTAGGATAGTAGATTGAGGGGGTCAGTACCTCTTCCTTGTGGTGGAAAGGGTTCAAGCATAGTCATTTTTTAGACCATAGCAGTAACAGCAGTAGTCCTGCCCACCTTATAGACCTCCATAGAGGTTTGATGCACAGAGAGGTCAGAGTATGGGGTCTCCCCCTAGGGATCCCATCAGGACACAGGGTGCCCAGAGAGCTCACTTAGTAGGAGCTCACTAGTAGAGACCTCAGCAGACCATAGCCAGATCATCAAGATCCACACCACATATCTCCAAAGTACCGACTGGACCTACTACATAGGGGAGAGGATTAGGCAGTTGTTTTGGTTGTGGTGTTACTGGACATTTTTGGAGAGACTGCCCACAGAACCCTAATAATAAGGGTAAGACATAGATCTCAGAGCCTACTATTGGTGACATGGGGCACAGTCATAGGATCTATGTAGCAGTTAAGAATCACTAAGAAGAGCATCAGAGCATCAGTTATTGAGACTACAGGTAGCATTGGTGGCATTCCTACCTCTATTTTGTTTGATTCTGGTTCTTCTGATTCTTTCATTTCACCATCTCTAGTAGAGTGATGCAGGCCTGTGGCAGTTAGGCAGGGTCTTAGTTGGGATGTTGAGATGGCTTTAGGAGCCAAGATCTCTATAGACTCCTTAGTCAAGGAGTGTGTAGTGGATTTGGGACCTTTCACCACTACCTTGGATCTCCATATCCTTCCTTTGGGCTCATATGGAGTCATCTTGGGTATGGATTGGTTGTCTACACACATGGCCAGGGTGGATTGTTACCACAAGATTATATCTTGTGCAGATGATTTGGGAGTTGAGTCGGTAATTTCAGGGGTTAGGAGACCCATTTCTATTCACACCATCTCTACTATGCAGCTTAAGCGGTGTGTGTGATAGGGTTGTCAGATGTATGCTATTATAGTCAGTGACAGATCAGAGGATGGGTCTAGTGGACCATCGCTAGATGATCATCCCATTTTGAGAGAGTTTGTAGATGTCTTTCTAGGGAACCTACAGGGGTTACTACCCCCACGTGAGATTGATTTTCATATAGATCTGGTTCTGGGAGAAGATCCTATCTCACGAGAACCTTATCAGATGACCACCCCAGAAGCTCTGCAAGCTCAAGTTGCAGCTGGAGGGCACCTAGTGTATTTTTTTGTAAAGAAGAAGGATGGATCCTTGTGGTTGTGTATTGATTACCGCCAGCTGAATAAGGTAACAATCAAGAATCGTTATCCCCTTCCATGCATTGATGATTTATTTGATCAGATGAAGGGAGCCACAACTTTCTCTAAGATAGACCTTAAGTTAGGAAACCATCAACTGAGGATCTCAGAGGTGGACATTCATAAGACCACCTTCCATACGAGATATGGCCACTATGAGTTCACAGTGGTGCCTTTTGGTTTGACTAATACCCCGTATTATTTATGAGTTTGATGAATGGGGTATTTAGGACCTTCTTATATCACTTCTTTGCTCATCTTCCTTGATGACATTTTGATTTACTCACAAACACATGAGGAGCATGAGGGGCACCTTCGCCAGGTTCTTCAGTGTCTTCATGAGTAGCAGCTTTACGGGAACCTGGAGAAGTGTGCATTCATTTCAGATGGAGGTGTAGATATTTGGGTCATATCATTTCTGGGGAAGGTATCACCATCAATCCTTCCAAAATTAGAGCTATTATGGATTGGCCAACACCCACTACTGTGACTGAGGTGCGCAGCTTCATGGGATTAGCAAGTTACTATAGGAGATTTGTTCAGGACTTCTCTCGGATTGTGCACCCCTTCACTTCCATTCAGAGGAAAGGGAAGAATTTTTTTTGGTCAGATAGGTGCGAGCAGGCCTTCAGTACACTGAAGGAATGTCTCACTACAACACCTATTCTTGTAGTACCGGATCCACAGGGTGAGTTTTTCATTTGCACGGATGCTTCTTTAGCAGGGCTTGGAGGTGTGTTGATGCAGGAGGGTAGAGTAGTGACTTTTGAGTCTTGCAAACTCAAAGATTATGAGCTTAGTTATCTGACTCATGATCTTGAGCTTGTGGAAATTGTGCACACTTTGGTTTGATGGAGGCACTTTCTGCTTGGTCAGAGATTCACACTCAGGACAGATCACCTGAGTCTTCGCCACCTCTTCACACAACCCAATCTCAACACTCGTCAGCGGCGTTGGATGGAGTTACTTTGTGAGTATGATATGGAGATCGAGCATGTGAAGGGGAAGGAGAATGTGGTGGTAGACACTCTCAATAGAAGAGACAAGTGGCTATGGCCACCTTAGTGAGCACAGATTTGTAGAGCAGATTCTTCAGCAGCTTCCTCTTGACAACTTCTACATTGTAGTTCGAGTAGAGATCGAGTCTCAGAAACCCCTTGAGGGGAATTTTGATAGTTTCTCACTAGAGGTAGATGGCCTTCTCAGGCACAGAGGTCAGATTTATGTTCCTAGAGATGGAGGCTTGAGGTAGGACATATTGATAGAAGCACATCATGCACCCTATTCAGCCCACCCTGGGGTGAAGAAGATGCATTCTACTTTGAGACAGTTGTATCACTTAGAGAGGACTTTGTAGAGACGTGGCCCAGTTCGTGTCACGATGTTTAGAGTGCTAGAAAGTAAAGTTCAAGCATCAACATCCAGCTGGCATTCTCTTTCCTCATGCTATATTGGAGTGGAAATGGGACACCATTTCCATGGAATTCATTGTTGGGCTACCGATGTCGAGATATCACCATGATGCCATCATGGTCATGGTTGATAAATTGATAAAAGTGGCTCACTTTTCTTTAGTGAAGACCACTTATATAGCTAGTGCAGTGGCATGGGTATATCTTGATGAGATTGTCAGGTTACACGGGATTCCATGGAAGATCATTAATGACTGCGATCCTTTGTATGCTTCCCATTTTTGGACTACCATGTAGTATGCCCTCGGGACAAAGATCAATTTCAGTAGAGCATACCACCCTGAGGCTGATGGCCAGACCGAGCTGGTGAATCAGATCTTGGAGGACATGCTTAGGATGTACGTTATGGACCAGTAGTCCAAATGGGAGGAGTACCTGTACTTGGTGGAGTTTTCCTACAATAATAGTTTTCAGAGTTCTATAGGCATTGCTCCTTTTCAGGATTTGTATGGTAGAGAGTGCAAGACACCTCTTAAGTGGGACAGGTTAGAGGACAGGGTTTCTCTTGGACCAGCTTTGTTGCAAGACATGGAGCAGTAGGTGGTTTTGATCAGACAGAGACTGTAGGAGGCACAGGATAGGTAGAAGAAGTATGTAGATTAGCATAGGACTGACCATAGTTTTGATGTGGGCATGAAGGTGTTCCTTCATGTCAGGCCACATAAGAGACCTATCCATTATGGAAAAGGTTCTAAGTTAGCTCCTAGATTCATGGGTCCTTTTGAGATCTTGGAGTGTATCGGCCCTTTGGCCTACCGTCTAGCTTTTCCACCTATCTTGTCTCGCGTACATGATGTGTTTCATGTTTTAGTTCTTAGGAGATATGTTGCAGATCCTTCTCATGTGCTAGATTGGACATCATTGCAGGTGCAGGATCAGGGGTAGTAGATGGTGGAGCCCATTCGCATCCTAGATCGTAGGACCCTGGGCCTTCGAGGTAGAGAGGTTAATCAAGTCTGGGTGTAGTGGGACAGATATGATGAGACTGCAGCTACATGGGAGGATGCTACTTTGCTACGAGTTCAGTTTCCACATTTGTTCCAGTGACTTCCAGGAGGAAGTGGACTCTAAGGGGAGGGTTATGTAGTGCCCTCTTCCCTTTGACACCTTTTTGATACTAATCATGATATTGCTGATTATATTATGGACATGATTATGGACTTTATTATAGTATGATGTTAGATGTTAGATCATGGATTATTGTTGACTTGATTCAGTTATGATGCATGATGATTATTAGGGACATTTTATATGTTGATGATGATATGTTGTTTGACATGGTTATATTATGGATGTTGTTGGACATGTGATATTTGGATATTGTGAGTAGACCTAGAAATGGAAATTATTGGATGATGATACAGTTGTTGATAAAACTGTAAATGATATTGTTAGATTGCTTTGATGATTTTTGTGATTTATATATCTAGATTATTTTGGAATTATATTTATATTATTTTGGATGTTCTGATATGGCCATGAGGATGAAGGAGGTATTTGTGTTTTGTAGGTTAAAATATCACAACAAACATTCGGGGGATTGGAGACCAACCACATTGGAATTCTAGATGAATTCAACAAGGTCACCATGGCAACTAGTATTTGTTTGTGTGTGTTTGTGTGTGTTAGGGATTCCCATGGGGGGATCACCTTTAAAATGTGACCAAGGGGTTATGTGTATTTATTTATTGGTTCCTTGGTTTATGTTTGCATTTATTTATTTTGTGGTGCATTGACCCTTTCATTATTCATTAAATGGTGTGTAATATTGTGAGTAATCATGTTGTTAAGTTAATTAATTAATATATGTCATAAAAAAGTAATTAATAGAGTTGTTGGCCTTGAATTAAAGTGATGTGCAAGAGATGTGTAAGTGATGTGTAAGTTAACTTTTGAGTGTGAAACACTCCACCTTCTTGGCAATTCAAATTTGTCCTTGGAGGATGAGTTTGGAGGCTTGTGGGACAAGTTAAACCTCTCCCATACCTCTTAAATTTATTTACCAACCATACCTACGGTTGGAGAGTTGAATTTAGACTTTTATTATGAATTTTGGGAAGACAAATTGTAGGTTTTAATTACACTTCTCTTACATGGTTTAATTTCAATCCTTTGGGGTGTGGGTTGGATTTGAGTATGTAAGTAAACTGTCATATTATTCACCCACCTATTTATTATGCATTGGAGAATGAAGTTGAATTTTGGGGTTAGGGTTGAGGATGTGTGATGTGACATCCTACATGGACCCACCTCATCCTCTTCCCTTCCCTCTTCTATAAAATTCAAATTCCTTGCCTTGTTTTGGGGTTGCTTCATTTTTGAGACTTCATTCTTTGGAAAATTCCTTGTTGTTTTGGGAGCTCTTGCTTTGAAGAAGTTTTTGGAAGATTGTTGCATGCTTGTGCTTGGTAGTTTTGGATTGCTTGCATTGGGATAAATCTTGTTGTTTTGGAACTTGGAACAACTCCATCATGGAGAGGTAGGAGCTTGGATCTTGAAATGCTTCTCTTTTGTTTATGAAATTGTTACTGTTGTGAATGTTTTGGCATGTTTGTATGTTGTGGGGTAGATGGCCTAGGAATGGTGTAGCAGAAGACTATGGGGTTTATTTTGTGGGAGGCACAAGTGTGTTTTAGGGAGGTATAAGGGTGGAGGGAGTTGGGATTTGGGTTCCACCTTACAAAGAAATAGCTTGAATTTATTTACTCATTATGGGGTGCCATAAGAGGTTGGGGAGGCATAAGGAAATGTGAGGAATAAGGGGTACTTGGGGGAGGCATAAGGAATGTCAGGGTTTTGACATACTATATTTTGGTGGTTTCTAATTCAGGTGGTGATACCCATTTCCTCTTTTGGGAGGCATAAGAAGCATCCCCCATTGTTTCTTGCTCCTTTGGCTTGCTTGATGAAGCCTCAGTAATGTTTTTCATGCTTTAATGTAGTTGTAAACTTCATTATGTTTTGGACTATTTTTTTATTGTGAAAATGCTTGTGTGTTTGTGGAATCCTGTTGTTGCCAGTTGGTAAACAGTTTCTTGTGTCTTGTGTGTTTGTGGAAATGTTGCTTGTGTGTTTGTGGAAGCATGTTGTTGCCATGCGTTGGATCATATCTTTTATTGCATTGTCATTGGGGCTTGGGGGCCAATGAAGAAGGATGGATTCTCCTCTTCATTGGATGTCTTGGTTAGGTGGAGAGCATTGCCTTTCCCCTACTCTTGTTGTGATCACAATTTGGAAGAATGAGAAATATGCATGTTGTTGTTCTGGAGCTGAGAAAAGACAGTTTGACAGTCTCTTCTGAAATGAAATCTTATTGTAACCTTTCCCACTTGAAGTGGATGAACTTGTATATGTTTTGTAATGGAAAGATGTTGTATTGGTTATGAAAGTGTAAATTGAAATGTGAAGGAGACATTCTCTGTTCTGTTCTTTTGAAAGCAAGAAATTGTGTCCTGTATTATGAAATTGAGGAATAAAAGAAGGAAGTTGTAAATTTGTCTTTTGGAATCAATAAAGGATTGCATAACCTTCCTCAAATTGCATCATTGTATTGAATTTAATCATCTAAATGTGAGTTGTAATCTTTGTTTGAAAAAAAGAAATGCGCATGAAGGAAATGTAACACTCTGTTTTGTGAAGTGCATGATTTGAAAAGAATAAAAGTTGCATTCTTGTCTTTATCATTTGATTGAAGGAATGAAACCTATTTGAAACTATCATGAAATGAATTCATTTGTAAGGAAAGTAAAATAAGAACCATTGAGTTAATTTTGTCGTTTCCATTTCTGCTTCACGTTAAACTCTGCAACTTTTACCAGAAATGAACAGACTGAACCTGCAATCAAGAAATAACAATGAAACATTAAAATTGAACATGCTAGGTTATAAGTGAATGCAATTGGACAAAATAACTTAAGGAAAGATCCTTCAAACCTTGCAAAAAATGGGCTCAACCCTCTTACAGTTGTTTTGCTGTCAAGAGATGTAAAATTTCAAATTGCAAATCAATCAGACAAATTGAATCCTAAAATCCTTCTTAAATCCATCTAAGAACAATTCTCCATGTCTATTTGACATGTTGAGAGAGGAAGAAGATCAAATTGAACAAATCTTATAAGTTAAAATTTACCAGTTTGCACTGTAAAAGCCTGCAGATCATTTTCTTGAAATTGACTCCCTAAACTCTATCAAAATCAAAATTTAATTATTTGTGAATAAAGAGGACATCGAGATATTTCCAGAAAGTGCTCATTTTCCCAAAATCAAGCTATCTATCAAAATTTATGGCCTTCTGAAGGTTTTCTTCATTTGGCGTCAAAAATAATTTTAACTGTCTAAAAAAAATTTGGGAAAAATTTCCTTGGCGGACCCGCGGGCCCGAATTTTCCCTTAGAGCTTTGGAAATTTTTGGGAAAATTTTTCCTAATTTTTCCCACCACCCCGTCGGCTTGTAGCCAATCAGAGGCTGCCACGTGGCACCATGAGGCATTAACGGAGGGGTGGATCCCTTTTTAACTTAGCACTTCAGAATTTTTTTGGGAAAATTTTCCTGATTTTACCTACTGCCCTGCCTCCTTACAGCCAATCAGGAGCTACCACATGGCATCATGAGGCATCGGTGGAGGAGTGGGTTCCTTTTTTCCTTTTGCACTTTCAAAAAAATTTGGGAAAATTTTCTACATTTTCCCTGCCACCCCACCGGCCCGCAGCCAATCAGGAGCTGCCATGTGGCATCGTGAGGCGTCAGTGGAGGTGCAGGTGAATTTTACCCTTTTTTCCCTTTGGGGCATTAAAAATCTTTTATCCCCACCACCCCACTTTCCCCGCGTTGGCTTAGGAGGTCCACGTGTCCCTTGCGGACTTGTGAACTCGTGGGAGCGCGGGTGCAAAGGTCACTTTTCGCCCCACGTAGGAAATTTCCAAAATGTATCCCGTGGCCCCACCAACCCGAACTCCTCCTCCAGGAAATATTTCTCCCCACGGCCTGCAGACCCGCCCCTGGGGAAAATTTTCTCCCTGGGGCCTGCAAGGCCCGCTCTTGGGGAAAATTTTCACCCCAAGGTCCATCGGCCCATAACTTGATAAATATGAGGAGTTAGGAGGACTTCTTTATATCAATGGAAAGGTGAGGAAATTTCCTATCCAATGGGAGTGATTTAGGGAAATTTTGAAAATGTTAGTTTTGAGAAAAATCAAGTTGAATCTTTAAATCCTGTTAGAGAGTGGGTATGGTGAGGAATTACCCTCTGAACCTAATTGAACTTTCTAACCCTATATTTTGGGACCTTGTGATATCTAATAATTGTTAATAAAAGAAAAGTATATTCTACTGGATTAGAATTGACTTTTTTAAACAAAAAAATTATTCCATAATTTTCCTAACTAAGCTGGAACTTGTTAGTGACAACTATTGTCTTGTAACCTAGTTGTAGACTCTTTTAAACAAAAAAAATTATTCCATAATTTTCCTAACTAATCCTAGGTTGTTCTTGAGTCTCAAGTGGGTTGTTTTTAGTGGGCATTACACTTGGTATCAGAGCAGTGGTTCAAAATCTTGGGCCATTGGGCACACTAGAAAACTTGAGACATGAACCTTAAACCTAGCACACTTTTAAATCTAGAAAACAACTTAGTTTAGAAATTACATATTTTAGTAAATACAGAAACTAAATAAAACTTAGAAAGATAAACTAACTCTCACCTTGGTCTGTGCAGGAGGCGCAGATGGGACGAGGGGTCTTTTCACATAGACCTAGACTTACCACCACCAGATCATGCTGTAGCAGCCATCCTACCACAAATTTTTCAGACTCTTCAGGATGTTAATGCCACTCTATGCAGAGGATCAGTAGGAGGACATGCAGCCAGACATGATAGAGTCACTTCCATTGAGGGTTATGTATCTCCTCGACCCAGCGAGGAGCATGTAGGAGAGAACTTCCATGTAGAGTCATCTAGAGTAGAGTCACCATAGAGTGGATAGGGTGACCGAGTTTCAGGACATAGAGAGAGGTCTCGGAGCCCTAGGCTTAGGGATGAGCATACAGAGAGGCCTAGAGGCCATCAGACCATAGTTGCAGATCACATCAGGGAGATTCTGAAGCTTTAGCCATCACATTATTCTGGTGACACAGGTGGATTTCAGGCATGGTCCTGGTTAGTGAGCTTGAGTGGGTGCTTCAAGCTCTATCCTTGTTCTAACAACATGAAATCTCATGTTACAATCCATCTAATGAGGGATGGAGCTGGTGTCTGGTGGCAGACAGAGGAGCAGAAGCTCCATGTTGATTCTGAGACAGTTACTTGGGAGCTCTTTGAGGAGCATTTCAGGAGAAGATACTTGTCATGGAGGTTCATACAATAGTGGATATATGAGTTCCATGACCTCTGACAGGCATCTCTTACACTGGCTAAGTATGAGAGAAGATTTCTCGATCTACTCCAGTATGTTGGGAAAATTTTCTACATTTTCCCCGCCGCCCCACTGGCCCGCACCAATCAAGAGCTGCCACATGGCATCATGAGGCATCATCAGAGGTGTGGGTGAATTTTACCCTTTTTTTTCCCTTTCGGGGTGTTAAACCTCTTTTATCTCCACCACCCCACTTTCCCCGCATTGGCTTAGGAGGCGCCATGTGTCCCTTGCAGACTTACGAACTCGCGGGATGGGTACAAAGGTGGATTTTCGCCGCACACGTGGGAAATTTCTAAAATGTCTCCCATGGCCCCATCGACCTGACTCCTCTTCTAGGAAATATTTCTCCCTGCATGGCCCATAGACCCTCCCCTGGGAAAATTTTCTCCCTGGGGCCCGCAGGCCCACTCTTGGGGAAAATTTTCACCCCAAGGTCCGCCGGCCCATAACTTGATAAATATGAGGAGTTAGGAGGACTTCTATATATCACTAGAAAGGTGAGGAAATTTCCTATCCAATGGGAGTGATTTAGGGAAATTTTGAATGCATTAATTTTGAGAAAAATCAAGTTGAATCTTTAAAGCATGTTAGAGAGTGGGTATGGTGAGGAATTACCCTCTGAACCTAATTGAACTTTCTAACCCTAAATTTTGGGACCTTGTGACCTCTAATAATTGTTAATAAAAGAAAAGTATGTTCTAGTGGATTAGAATTGAGTTGGAACTCGTTAGTGACAACTGTTGTCTTGTAACCTGGTTGTAGACTCTTTTAAACAAAAAAAATTATTCCATAATTTTCCTAACTAATCCTAGGTTGTTCTTGGGTCTCAAGTGGGTTGTTTTTAGTGGGCATTACATATGGCATGTGCATGAATTGCTTGATAACTCATTTATTGTTACCCACTTCTTCACTCACTCGCCAAAGGCTTCATAGCATGTTTTTGCGTAGGCTATAAAATCTTTGCTGCAAAACAAGTTACATAAATTACAAATAAATTAACTAAATAATATTCTAAATGAATATTCAAAAATTACAATGCTTACATAATTTTGTCACTTAGAAAACCTCCGTAAACATGTCTGTGGAAGATGCCAATGATAAATGGTCACAAATTAAATGGTTGGATACCAGAAATTTCAGCTTTGTAAGTGTAGATCCATTAAATATGTACATCATCATATTTGTAAGTTTAGAGTGGTTGTCCTATTAAATCTTATGATGGTCTATTCTAATTCTGCTAAGAATGAAATAAACTGTGTTTGAAAAAGTTTAGGCCAGGGCTTTGAAATATAGGGCTTATGTCCAACGAAGGTCACCTGGTTGGCATTAGTTGTGCATACATAATTTTTATATTAGTTTTTATTATACTCCATTGATTATAAATACATTTATTATCTTCTCTCTAAATTTATTACTAACTAATGATAAATAATATTAATTCAGTTGAAGCAATTTTTTGGCTCAAAAAATTCTGTAGAAAAAAATGGATTCTAAACTCTGCCTTATGATCAAGATATCTACATTTTTATATTGAATTCTCAAAGCAACAAAATAAACTTGGAAGACACAATCAACAAGATGTCGAATGTAAGGTTGAAACAATCTTACGATGGTCAAATAGATGTAAAATTTAATATTGTAATTAAGTGTTTATTTGCAAACATCACAACTCCCTACTACCACCCCTGCCACCATTGTCTATTACTTATCGACATAATCATCACCACATAACAAAATGTGTATTTGTAACTTTACCCAAAATGGCCCAAGATCCAAGATAATATCAATTCCTAATAGAATTTTAAATATCACTTCCTTATATAGACTTTAAAATCCATCTGTATGGACTTTCATATAACATGTACACTAGAAACATTTGGTCTTATTTATAATCAATTTACGTTTCTTTTCTACATTATTCCCATAATCAAAAGCACAATGAGTAATTAAGTTATGTAGCTATCCCTGAAAACTAATCACCTTATACTAATTGCTTTACTCAACCTTCGAAGGACCAACAAATAGTTTCAATCTACTTTACTTCAAATGAAAATCATAGTAGACACAAATATAAGTTGTATTGTAAATTATCTTCTCACGTCTATAATATTTTCATAAGGTCACAAGAAATGCAACTTTTTGACTGTAGGCATGATGGATGCATGCTGCACTATAAGCTTATTAGCTACAAAAAGTATTATTTTACAATTGTAATTTTTAAAAGTATATTTTGATTTTTCAAACCGTAGTAATATATTATTATTATTATTATATAAACAAAAATTTTTGTTTTGAATTGAAGTGTGTATTTATATTAGGAAATATAAAAATATTAGAATTTATTTTATCATTGATGTGAATAAAATATACTATATCAAAGACAGGGGATTTGAATGTGTGTGTGTGTGTGTGTGTGTGTGTGTGTGTGTGTGTGTGTGAGAGAGAGAGAGAGAGAGAGAGAGAGAGAGAGAGAGAGAGAGAGAGAGAGAAGTTAGTTCAATAGAGGCTAAAATAGGCTAAAATTGATTGCTCACTTAAGGGATAGATTACGTGATTTAAGGTCTGACATTGATGGGAGGACACATATAAGGAATGAGAATTGCTATTAGAGTTAGACGAAGATGAAAGGGTGCAATAATAAAGTGTGTTTCTTATAGTGACATTTTTATCAACTACAAAGAAAACTTGAGAGTAGACAACCTAAAAAATATGTAGTAAGAGGTGATGCTAGGAAAAAATTACAAAATTCTTGATCAAGATTCACATTAAAAGATCAAATATGGAAAAGGAATTAGAAAATTTTCAATATTTACAAGAAAACCCTTTCAAACAATGAAATACATCTATGTTTCAACTATTGAGGACCATAAATTACTTGAGCTCACACACATTAAAATCTTGCGTTCATCTTAATAATACATACTATTATAATTTTATATAAATAATGGATGACATGGAGTCACAATATAGAAGATAGATAAAGGTTATAAATTATTACTTTTTTGTTGAAAAAAATTGAATGTTACGGTATAAACAAGAGTATTATACATTTTGAAAGCCTTAAATTAGTCTTAGAAGTTAAATTTTAGACATCATTGAATCCTTGATTCTATTTACATTAACGAAAATTGATAAAATGAAGTGGAAATAAAAGTTCATCATACGGTGTAAAGTGAAAAATCTAGTTCATCAAACAATAGAAAATGTAAAGCTATTGTTGGAGTCAAATATCACACACAAATGTAAAGATGGATATCTTTCCTAGTTCTCGTGGTTTTTTCATAGTTGTATTTGCAAACCCTTCAGATAGGGATCTTTTTTTTGGGAATTTTTGGGATTTTGAATCCCACTTGCCTTTAATGAAATCGTGGTTTCCTTTGTTTAACTTGGTTTTTGATACTTTCCAAGTTAAACTAGTATGGATTCATCTTCGATACTTTCCTCTTCAATTTTGGTGAGAGCGTTGCTTAACTACTATTGGAAACACCTTAGGGAAATGTTTAGCCATTGATCTAAAAAATGATGATTTGGAGCACAAAACATTTGCTCAAATATTGGTTGATATGGATACTTCTATTGATATCCCTGCCACTATTGGTCTGTGTTGAGGAGATAGAATATTACTCAGAAGACACACAAAGGATGCACGCATGGAAAAAAGGCACATTTGAAGGCATGGAAGAATAGGAAAACAAGCACGCACCAAAACACTTTGAATTGGGGACTTATCCATTTTATGGGTCCATGATATTTTTGGAGATAGCATGCAAAACACACAAAGACAGGAAGACTTGCAGCTCACGCAATGGTATTTTGGGAACAATCATCAGTTGAGCATCATGTATAGGTTAGGCTAATAACAGGATTTCTAGTCATGGTTAACTATAAGAAGTTTGTTATTAGAGCGCTTGCATGGTTTTTCATCCTTTTGTAAAGGTGCATGGCTATTACTAGCATGTGACCTATTTTGAGAGAGTGCATGCATAGTGAATGGAAATTCCCCGCCCCTATAAATATGAATTTATTTGTACGGGTTTCATATATATGTAACTACGAATTATTATAGAGTTGTGCTGCTGATTTTACTACGCGTATGACTCATGGAGATACCTATGTAATGTAAGAAGCTTCTGTATTTAACAATATTTGATACAATGGAATATATTAGTGAGATAATGGTATTGAACATGAGTGAATCTCATTCTTGCATGTTAAATCTTATTCTAGTCATATTTTAGTTCATCTTCTATATATTCTAAGATATATATCTAGTTTATGCACTGTGGATTGTTTACTATTATGGATCTGAATATACATATGCATCATAATGCTAACATTCTGAATAAGCAACTCTAAAGAGGGATCTAGTTCCTTTGTGTGCTTTGGGTGAGTGCTCAGCTAAGGCTGAGTGATGTGCCAATGTGCTTGGGTTATTTATAGTAAATTCTAGGTTGCATCATTGGTTCCATTTTCGGGACCTCTTTCTCAGCTATTTTCAGGATGTTGTAGATGAAAACGTACCGGATGACCTTAGTAAGTATTGAGGAGTGGATAATAGATATGGAAGAAGAGTATGCTAAGAGATTCAACATTGGATCTGAGTTTGACACATGCGCATGGGTTGAGCAGAGTCTATATGACTGCTTATATGAAAGCTTCTTTGATATTTTTCCCATAGAACTATATAAGTGGCTGGTTGCTTATGCATCTAAAAGGAACTGGAGGTTTCGTACACTTGTTTGAATGAAAGAAGAATTTCAGGCCCTTTATGAAGCTACTCTTATTTGAATGTGTTGTGGATACTTGGTTTTGTGGTGTTCTGAATAGCTATATTTTGGAGTACTCAATTTCCACTCACTCTTGTCTAGAGATAGCTGAGTTTTAATTTTTATGTTACCTCAGGGGACCATATCTGTAAAAAATTCCTCTAGCGATCAAGATCTTGATGGTAACCCTGAATTTGGAAGAAAATTTGATGGCTAACTAAACCCCACCACATGCGGGGGCAAGAGCAGGTGTGTAATGCCCTCAAAACAACCCACTTGAGAACCAAGAACAACCTAGGTTTAGTTAGGAAAAATTATGGAATAATTTTTTTTTAAAGTGTTATAACCAAAGTCTCAAAGACAATTACATTCAACTAATAACTTTTCCCATTAAAACAATTACTAATTCCACATTATATAGGAAAAGTGTAATAAATCCATACCTAGCTCAATTCTCTTTAGGGATTAATTTTATCACTAATTATATTGACATTATAGATAAATATTCCTTGATTAAAATTTTAGGGTTAGGGGACCAAAACAATTAAATAACCAAGGTATTTAATTCCACAAGATCCAAGATAAGAGCAAGCTTTAATTACAGGGGGAAAATACATAATTAAAATTATCAAAGTAAAATTTTACTTACCCACTCCCAGAACTCAGTTAATGATTCAACCTAATTTTCCCCCTAATTAAGGCAATTAAATTTTTTTGAAAACATTCCCATTATATAGGAAATTTCCTCACCTTTCAGGTGATATAAGGAATTCCTCCTAACTCCCAATAAAAACCAAGTTATGGGCCGATGGGCCTTGGGGTGAAAATTTTCCCCAAAGGTGAGGCCTGTGGGCTATGGGGAAGAAACTTTTCCTGAGCGTGGGCCTGTGAGCCATGGGAAGAAAATTTTCCAGAGCGCAGTCTTGTGGGCCACAGGAAGAAAATTTTCCCAAGCACGGGCCTACGGGCTATGGGAAGAAGTTAAGATTTTGAACTTTTTCTTGCCAAAAAAGCGTTAAGGGATCGAAATGATCCGCACCTCTGCCGTCACCCAAGGCGACACAGTGTCAAGCCTGGATTTTTTGTGGGGAAAATGAAGTGGAGGGGAAAGTCATCAATTATACATTCTTTAAGACAAAAAGGTTAAAGGGTTAAATATAATGCTCTGCTTCCCACCAATGCCAATGGTGCCACATGTCAGCCAACCATTGGCCATGGGATAGCAAATCGGCCGAGAGAAATAGGAAAAGTTTCCAAAAGAAATGTCTTTAAAACACAGAGATATTTAAGGTTCTAACGTGGATCTGCACCCAATCTGCCGATGCCGCGTGAACTTCCACGTGGCAGCACTTGAATTGGCTACGGGCCGGTGGGGACGTGGAGAAAACTAGGAAAATTTTCCAAATCTCTTAATTTTGCAATAGCTAAGGTTGAAATAGAGCTACGTGCCTCCGACAGAGCCTTGTTAAGCCATAGTGGTCAGCACCTGAATGGCTGCGGGCCACGGGGGATGCAGGGACAACTTAGAAATGTTTCCCAATTGTATTATTTTTAACTTAACTTATCTTGACCAATTAGAAGGTTTATCGGGTCAGCAGGAGTGGCAGGGAACTCCATGTGCCTTAAGTGCTTTTGGGAAAAAATCAAAAAATAAAGTATTTAGCCCATGGGTCCACCCAAGAATATTTGATAGTTAGATGTTTGAAGCCAAAATCAAGTAAAACTTCATAAGGCCATAACTTTTGAATAGGAGCTCTGATTTTGGCAAACGAGGACTATTTGGAAAGATCTTAAAGTCCTCTTTGCATAGGAATCTCAAGATTTGAATTTTGATAAAGTTTGTGGGGTTAATTTTACATAAAAGAACAATAGTCTTTTAAAATGCAACAGGTAAAATTAAACTTATAAAATTTTGTTCAATTTGACCTCCTTCCTTTCTCAACATTCCAAGCAAACATGGAGGAGTGCTCTTGGATGTTTGACAGGGTAAATCTTTCAGGGTTACATATGTTAGATCTAATTGCAAATTAATTTTCCACATTTTATATAGAAAAATGTCTTTAGTTTGCCTTTGCCCGATTTTTTGCAAAGTTTTAAAAGATTTTCCTAAGTGACATTGTCTATTTGAACTTTGTTTAGGTCATATTATGTTTAATTTGTTGTTTCAACAGTTATTTCTTTGTTACAGTGTCGATCTATTCATTTCTGATAAAAGTTACAAAGTTTCAACTGAAACCAAAACGGAAGGGAAAACAAAATTAACTGAATGGATCTTAATTCACTTCCCTTGCTGAAAAACATATGCGTTCATTCCATGCTAGTTTCAAATAGATTTTTTTTCTTCGAATTAAGTGATAGAAACAAGAATGAAACTTCTATTCCACTCAAATTATAGCTTTCAACAAAACAAAGTAATAAATTTTCTTCACATGTGTTTCCTCTTTTCATTTACCCTTCTATAACAACATTTAAATTCATTCCCTGCTGATTTAAAGTATTTATCTTCCTTCAATCAGAAGTAGAATAAGAATGCAGTTTTAATTACTTTTCAAATATGTAGTCTTTGAAACAAAGAGGATGAAATAATTCTAAATACATTTTCCAACCCCTTGGCCTGGGGTGTTTTCCCAAATCTAGTTAGGATTGCATCCTGCACAGATTATTATAGTATAAGGACTTTATCCGCACAAATTCCTCCCCGTGTCCCTTTGCAATGATCGCAGGAACCACTTGGAATCTCACATGCTCACCGACAACGTCAGTTACGAACAACTACTGATACGGGTACCCTTGCACCCATGTGTCGACCCCAGATAATTTCTGTTGTCTCCTTTAAACACAACATACTTCAAGAAGCGTTGTAATAATGGCCATGATACTGAATAAATTAATCATTTTTCCAAGCCACTTAATTGCTTTTTAACGTGAGCATGCCTATATATTTATAGCTGAAAAACCACAGACGTTCCAAACCATTCCCTGTCATCACCAATCCGGCACTATGATAATTCTTCACCGGGAACTCCTCATGCTATGATTATTTACTAATGCATAGCCTTTAGTTTGGTGGATGTAATCTGGAAACACAACAACAAACATAACACAAGAATACCATAGACTATGATAAAAAGGAATGATGATAAATCTGAAATATCAGAGTAAATTATAATATTAGCATGAAATTGTTACAATCTCACCCATGAGGTACTTCAAGTGTTATTGACTTCACTTGCCTTCCACCAATACTATGGGAGAAACTTCACAATTACACCTCTTAATGGCTTCTTCAACACACCTTTAAACTGATGGCTTCCTTTACACACTTACTCATACAATATTTCTCACTACTTCCTTCTATGCTAAATGAGGGGGGTGGCCTCTTTATTTATAGAACTTCCAGGCTTATCCATCTTATCTGTAAGATAGGATAAGAAATCCACTCTAACGAATCATATTCCATACCTTAACTCTTATCTGTACATGTAAGCTTATCTTTTAAGATAAGATAAACCTTATCATTTCACATGGGTTCCACATTTTTAGACTTTTTACAAATAAAATACACAAAATATTTATGACCTCACTCCTTGTCCTTATTACCAATATAATATTTCTAATTCCTAATCATGTAGACCCTACTTCTCTACTTACCCCAACTTTGACATTTTAACATTACTGGACCACTTACGACTTACCCCAACTTTGACATTTTAACATTACTATTTATTTAATTTTTACCACAACATTCCTATTGTACTTTTGACTATTGCCGTACTATACATTATTGGCAGCGTCGTACTGGTAAGCGCCATTATCTTCTATCAGACGCTACTACTAATTATACTTAACAACATCCTATTCCTAATACATACATTAATGAAATAGAAATTACGGAGGAAAATTTTAGTGTCGACATCTTCCCCCTTCCTAGCTTCTACTCCGTCCTCGGAGTAGACTATTCTGGTGCTTGGAAAATCTTCAACTTGTCGTGGTTGACCCATTTCGTAATGGGAGTGCCATCCAATTCCTCCAGTCGGTACGTACCATTTTCATGCACAGCTGCTATTTTGTAGGGCCCCATCCATTTTGGAAGAAATTTTCTGTCTTCTTTTTTTGTATCTGGAATCATATACTAGAACCAAGTCATTCACATGAAATGAAGACCACCAGATATTTTGATAAAAGTAATCCTTCTGCTTCATTTTCTTCTTATAGCTTATATCCTTAGCTATTTCTCTCATTTCCTCTAGCAAATGAATATGTACCAACCTTTCTTTTACTTAATCACTTTCATCCATTCTTTCATTTTCCATTACTCTGACCGTGGGAATATCAAACTCAATAGGAAGAACTGGATCAATGCCATAAGCCAACTGAAATGGGGAGTATCCTGTTGCTGACTTTGATGTTGCCCTATATGCCCACAATGCTGCATGAATCCTCTTATCCCATTTATGTACCTGCAAGGCTACATCTTTTGCTAGAATTTGATACAACACAAAATTTATTCGTTCCACCTGTCCATTTGTGCTTGGCTTGTATGTTGTTGCCTTCCTATACTTAATATAAACCTTATTGACTAGGGCTTCTACCACCTCATTAATGAAGTGGCTTCCTTGATCTGTTACAATTTTCTAATGGACAACCAAATCTGGTGACAATGCGTTCATATATGAACCTTGCCACCTCATCCATGGAAGCTGTTTTCAATGGCCTAGCTTCAACCCACTTGGTTAAATAATCTGTGGCAACTACAATATACTTATTTTGGCATGAGGTAGTTGGAAGTGGACCTACAATGTCTATTCCCAACTTTTCAAAGGGACCAAGTGGAAGAATAGGGCATAATGGAGCTGATGAAGTCTTATGGTTACCATGTGTTTGACAAATATCACTTGTCTTACAATAATTATAAAAATCTTTAAAAAGAGTGGGCCAGTGATAACCTGCATCCAAGATCCTTCTTGCTGTAAGTTGTCCAGAGAAGTGCCCTCCACATGTACCATTGTGGAATTCTTCTAGTAGTTCCTTCCCTTGATCACGTCCAACTACCCTCTTGTACTGTCCATCAGGTCCTATTCGAAATAATACTCCATGCAGAATAGAATATGGACGATTAGCTTGAGTAATCTTTCTCTTAGTCTTTGTATTCGCACCATCAGGAAACTTGAATTCATTCAAATAATTCCAAATATCTATGTATTCACTAGGGATTGTGTCAAGAGATAACAATGCTGCATCGGGGAAATCATCATCATCACAAGATGATCCTAAACCATCATAGGCTTGAGAGAGTGCATCTGCATTGACATGCTTCTTTCCTGGCCTATCTATAATATCAAATTCAAATTCTTATAGAAAAATCATCCATCTTGCTATCCTCCCTGATGGGTTAGGATTATTGACAATATATTTTAGAGCCTGATGATCTGTTACAACTATAAATTTCTGCCCTAGCAAGTAATTTCTAAACTTCTTTACAACAAAAATGATAGTTAGAGCCTCTTTTTCAGTTACAGTATAATTTACCTCAGCACTACTCATTTGTCTACTCCCAAAGTAAATTGGATGTTCATTCCCATTTTCATCCTTTTGGCTCAAAGTACTTCCTAGTGCTGCATCTGAGGCATCAGTGTACACAATGAATGGCTTGCTCCAATCTGGACTCTTTAAAACAGGTGAAGACACTAGGGCTTTCTTCAGTTGTCCAAAATCTTCATGCACCTTATTTCCTGGTTCATAAGTAACATCCTTCTTCAAGAACTGGGTTAGTGGCTATGCAATCTTTGAGAAATTCTTGATGAACATTCTATAGTAACCCACATGGCCTAAAAATGATCTCAACTTACTTCTATTCATAGGAAATTGTAAGTCTTTGCTTTTTGAAACTTTATCAGGATCAGTACCAATACCATCTCTGGATACAACATGCCCTAACAAAACACCTTTAGTACATCCAAAGATGCACTTTGTAGGGTTTAGTGAGGCTTGTGCTTCATCTAACCTTTGAAATGCTGTCTCCATCTAGTGCAGGTGGTCCATCTTGCTCCCATAGATGTAAAAATCATCCAGAAATACTCTGATGAAGTTCCCAATGTAGGGTTCGAACACCCTATTCATCAAAGGCTGGAATGTTGCTGGAGCATTACACAACCCAAAAGGCATAACTCTATAAGCAAACGTTCCCCAAGGAGTGGTGAACGTGGTCTTCAATTGATCTTTCTTCGCTATACGGACTTGGTTGTATCCGCTATATCCATCAGCAAAACTATAACACTCCTGGCCAGCTACTTCGTCCAAGATCTGATCTGAGAATGGAAGAGGGTAATGATCCTTCTTTGTTGCCTTATTGAGCTTCCTGTAATCAACACAAATGCGTAGCTTCCCATTCTTTTTTTATTGAGATCACAATGGGAGAAACCCATTCTGAATTCTCCACAGCAAATATGAATCCTGCATCAAGCAACTTATCTATTTCTTCTTTTACAGTCTTGGAAAAATTAGGATTCATTCTATATGGCATTTACTTTATAGGCTTAGCACCATCTACCAGCTCAATAGAATGTTCTACCCAACTTACTTGACGGAGTTCCTTGTAATCAAAAGTGAATATGTGTATGTACCTTCGAAAGAGCTGGAGGTAGGATTCCTTCTCACTCTCCATCACAACATCACCAATCTTTATTTGTTGGAGACGATCATCAACTTCTTCTTCAGATAATTTTATGGGGTCATGAGTTGGTGTGACTGGAAGGATATCCATGACTGAAACATCAACCTCACTTTCTTCATCTTCAGTGTCCACTTCACTGGTACTAGAGTAATCAGAGGATGTCCAATCATCAGTTTCATCACTTGAATCCACAGGTTCTACCTTATGATGTCGAGGGATCACGTTTATCTTCACCCTCTCTCTACCACGTCCAAGTGTCATGAAACCTTCATTCCAGTAGTTTCTTGCATGAACTCTCCTTAGCCATGGTCTTCCTAGCAGCATTGGGTACGCAACAGTACCATTTTTCATCACCTGAAAGTCTACCACACATACAACACCCATAACAGATATTGCCACATTTGAAACTACACCTTCTAGTTTAGTTTTTCCCTTATTTAATGACCTTAACATAAGTGTTGAAGGGTGATCAATTTTTAAACCCAACATATTCATTACAGACTCGGTCATTACATTAACTGCAACACCTCCATCAACTAAGACATCATGAATTGAAATACCATTACATAATACCTCAGCTTGTGGAGCATAGGGATCCACCTCTGCCTCCAAAACAAGGACCTCAACCTCCTTCCTTCGTCGAGCATTGAGTCCACTTCGCAAGCTCCCGCCTCTTCTCAGAAGACATAGCCAAGAGTTGACCATATGTAATATTTGTAGGCCTTTTGGATAGATCTTCCAAGATGGAGTATGGTCCTTGCCCCTGTGAAATCAGAAAATCCTGCACACCCAAATTTCTTCTCCTATGTTTCTTACTAGTTTCTCCTTTCATCTTCTTAGGATCATTTCCATCTTGATTATATTTTTCTTTCTTTCTTTTTGTTACAAACACATCTACTTCATTATTTCTGCTCTTATCTACTACATCAAAAGAATTCACAGGTGCTTTTCCTTTATCATTATCTCCTTTACCAGATGTAGAAGCTCTATCTGGACAATTATACTTATAATGACCCTTTTTTATAACAACCATAACATACAACTTCAGAAATATTTCTTTTTGGACCTCTATCTCCTCCCTGAGAACTAAATTCTTTTCCTTGAAGAAGATTAATAGTTAACTGACCCATCTTTTTGAGCAGATCTTCATACTCAGTAGATGTACTAGGAGAAAGATTTGTGCTCACCGAGAGTGGTTGTGGATTCTGGACCAAAGGTGCTGGTGTAGGCTCTACTTTAGCAACAATTTCTTTGGGCTCCTCTTCCATGCTTTCTTCTTGCCTTCTTGCAATCTCCTTTGCTTGTTCAATGGTAGCTGGGCGGTCATACTTCAATCACTTGTCTGATCTCTAGCTTCATCCCAAGAATGAAGTGCTTACATAGGAGATTATCCACACCATTCATCAACCCATCTGCTAATCCTTCCTTCCGGATCTGGGCATCGAGCTTCCTCCTTAGCTCTAGAACACGAGCATGATAATCCCTTATCTTCTCCTTCTCTCCTTGGGATAGCTTTGTGATATTGATCATGAGATCTGCATATCTCTGTTGTTCACCAAATTCTTCAAGAAAACTTTCAGTTAATAAATCCCATGAGTTTTTCACATTATCACCTAGTGTTTCAAACCACCTAAGGGCGGAACCATCCAAAAAGGTAGGAAAAAATTCAGTCCATTGTTCCCTTCTTATAAGGCCATTACAAATACAAGATCGTTTAAACTCTTGAATGAAAGAGGAAGCATCTTCATTAGATTGGGCTGAAAAAATAGGAATCTTCCCCATTTTCAAAAGTAACCACAGTGAAATACCAACCCACAAGTACAATCAACAAGACTTATGTGCACAAATAATTGAAATCACTATAATAGAAAATAGAAATGACCACGGTAAACTATGGTAAAACTTGATTTACTGTGGTAAAAACTGACTTTACTGTGGTAAACACTATTCACAGTAAAAAGTGAAGTTACTGCGGTAAATACTATTCACGGTAAAAAGTGACTTTACTGTGGTAAATACTATTCACAGTAAAAATGACTTTACCATGGTAACTACTATTCACGGCCAAAAATGACTTTACCATGGTAACTACTATGCACAGTAAAAATAAGGTTACCCTCCAATTGATTTTTGACTAAGTGGGAATATCTCTCCAGAAAATCCACCAACGAGGAATGGTCCCGGCAATGGAACCAAAATGTCATCACCAATCCGGCACTATGATAATTCTTCACCGGGAACTCCTCGTGCTATGATTATTTACTAATGCACAACCTTTAGTTTGGTGGATGTAATCTGGAAACACAACAACAAACATAACACAATAATACCATAGACTATGATAAAAAAGAATGATGATAAATCTGAAATATCAGAGTAAATTATAATATTAGCATGAAATTGTTACAATCTCACCCATGAGGTACTTCAAGTGTTATTGACTTCACTTTCCTTCCACCAATACTATGGGAGAAACTTCACAATTACACCTCTTAATGGCTTCTTCAACACACCTTTAAATTGATGGCTTCCTTTACACACTTACTCATACAATATTTCCCACTACTTCCTTCTATCCTAAATGAGGGGGGTGGCCTCTTTATTTATAGAACTTCCAGGCTTATCCATCTTATCTGTAAGATAGGATAAGAAATCCACTCTGACGAATTATATTCCATACCTTAACTCTTATCTGTACATGTAAGATTATCTTTTAAGATAAGATAAACCTTATCATTTCACATGGGTTCCACATTTTTAGATTTTTTACAAATAAAATACACAAAATATTTATGACCTCACTCCTTGTCCTTATTACCAATATGATATTTCTAATTCCTAATCATGTAGACCCTACTTCTCTACTTACCCCAACTTTGACATTTTAACATTACTGGACCACTTACGACAACTATTTACTTTTTACCACAACATTCCTATTGTACTTTTGACTATTGCTGTACTATACATTATTGGTGGCACCATCCTGGACGGTGCCGTTATCTTCTATCAAACGCTACTAGTAATTATACTTAACAACATCCTATTCCTAATACATACATTAATGAAATAGAAATTATGGAGGAAAATTTTAGTGTCGATAGTCCCCTCTAAAGGAAAGACCAATCACATTTGATGACATTAAACAGTGAATTGTTCTTGTCATGGAGTAATATTGGCATCCATTGATCACAATGATTTGTTTCAGCCATAGATGTCTATGCCAGTGTGAGTTGTAATGTTTTTCCCATGAGAGGAATGCAAGGTTAGAAATAACCAACAGTCAGAAAATGTGGATGTACAAAAATCATCCGATCATGAATAAGTTCCCTAAAAAATAAATTTCACTCATCCAAAGGAGATAGGAAGTTTTCATCCCATTTTTAATGGAGCATTTTAGTACAAAAATTTAACCTCCTTCAAAGGCCAAGCAGCATCATGGATTTTACAGGACACTCAAAGGTAATTGGATAGATAATCATTTATGTGGTTTTGTAGCATCGGGGAAGCAATCTATATAACTTTTTAACACTCGGGTTTGTAAAGGAGTGGGTAGCACCTTAAAAGGATGTGATCTGATCCTAACTATTTTAGGTTATGCCTTTCAACCAAGGTAAGAGAACCTATTTTTTAACCTGTGCTTATTGAAGGACAATGATGAATCCTTCTTTTGTATAGATTTTATAGAGAAGACCTTGGGAAAATATGATCAACACACCAGATCTGACTATCAAGAGTTGTCACTTCTAGATCATGGAGATATTTTCACAACAAGGCAAATGTTACTAAATACATTTGGTACCCTGATTGCTTCTACATGTTTTGGTAACAGAGATTATGCATTTGTGTGCACACCAGGACAAACAGGGGTAGTACAAGTAGGATTGGTTGTTTTTGAATGAATTTTTTGGTGGGAGGTGGGGCTGGGTGAACTTGATTTTCCAGATCCTTGAGTAAATCTTACAAAATGGAGGGTTTAAACCAACAGAATTGCACAAAATAGCTAAAATATCTCTTTAACCAAAATATGTGCTTCAATGGAGGCCCAGATCAACACTCTTTCACACAATCTTTGAGATTATATCACGAAGGATTGAGTTAGAAAATCCAAAAAAGCATCAATATCTAAGCCAAATCATGCCTAAGAGTACACCCAGAGGCTTACAGATAATCTCTATCAAGAGATGAAAGAAAAGTGTTTTTAAACCATTTATTCCTATCCCAAATGAAATCTCTTCTGAGAGATGAAATTGTAGATGCCACTAAACTATCACAATGATTGAGGGCCTATGTGATTGGATCAGATTTGAATACAAGATTGCAACAGAAACAAGAAAAACTACTTGCATACATTCTGAAATAAAACCAACACATTTTGCTCAAGACAACACAAAAAAACTCGAATTTGATTAAGCCTATTAGTAGGGGAAAGTTTCTAGAACAGTCTCAGAGATTATCAATGGTTGTACACTTGTAACCACCTTGACACAATAAAACTTAATACAAAAAGAGATAACCTAGTTTCTCAAATGGCTTCTCAAAAATGATGAGCTCTGTTCAAGCTTTCTATTAGAAAAATCTATCCCAACCCCTAACACTCCAACCTCCAACCTTTGCTTTGGGAAAAATATGTGCCACTTATAACATTTACAACAGAGCCCCTTCTCCCCAAAAGATTAAAAACTTTTAATGCACCAGTGCTCGCCATGATTTAGATCTGTGATTCTAAGAATCAGATCTACAAAAGTCGCTAGGTGCTCGAGGGGGCAGATCTCATTGAATATCTCCCGCATTCAACCCCTTCGGTCTAGGTAGATCACTCTATCTTCAATTTACCAACCAATTCCACCCCTAATCATGTCAAATCTGGCTCATTGCGTGCTTGGGAGAAGAAAAAAGGAAAATATGATCGAACACGAAAGTCAGACCATTTTAATGGCGAAAGATGTCTCCCAGATCTTCCCACCAAACTCAAATATCAACATTAAGTTCCCCTCTCTTCTTGGCATGTAGGAAATACCATAGAAATCATGGAGACTCACACCATCTAGGTGTGTTTCAGTAATATGGGGGGAAAATCAGATTCAGACTCTCAATGCCGTTGATCATTTTCTTTGAATTTGGGTCATTCACGTGGAAGATTAAAACTTTAAAAACAAACCCCAGGGGCTTCCTTTGAATTTTTACAATTTTTTGGAATCTAAATGTTTGCCTTGGAAATGAGCTTGAACGTTCCATTTTTCTCTGCACCTTCACCCTCAAGAAATGAATTTGACATGTGTCCAAATGTGGTTGAAGCGGAAGGCTTCCCATTTTACTTTTGACTCTTTTCTCCCAAAAGTCAAATTTTTTCTAAATTTCCCCCTAAGAGTCCGCACCTCCGCCATTGACCGTGGTAAAACATTGACTATTTCCCTCATCGAGATTGTGGGCCATTCTGATATTTTAATCCTTAATAGGCATAAAATCCAAGTTTCCTCTGATGGTCTGCCTCCCCACCTCTTTGACTTTTCAAACTGCCATGTTCACCATGGAGCACCTTGAGATGGTCCCAAAAAATTATATACCTCGAACGAGCACGCGCTTCGCCACGTGTCCTATTTTGGAAATGTTTTCCTCAATGTTTGAAGCTCAGTGGAAGGCATCATGTTACATACTATGAGGCAGTCTCCTTTGGCCATTGAAAATTCCAAGAAAAATGCAAAGTGAAAGGAGGCCTCCACATGTCATCTTGGCACTTCTTTAAAATGAAACTCAAGGGCCGGTCCCCAAACATGCACAGTTCCTCCATGTGTCTCCATGGCACAACTTCAAGAAGGTGCCCAAAGTGGAGACCCTGAATTAGAGTGAGCTTGCCATGTGTCCTTTTCCACCAAACTGTATCAACTACATAAAAATGTGTCTAAGTCCTGGAAAAGCAGCAGAGACCTCCACATGTCCTCTCGGTGCTACTCCAAGGCCAAACCAAAAAGTATACCTTCAAATGAGTGTCTTTTCTCCACGTGGAAACACTTTAAGTTGAGGTGATCCATAGAAATTTTGAAGTACCCAGCTGAGCCACATCCAACCAAAAGGTGTCAATTCCCTTGTCGATGACAAGGATGTAAATTTGACTCAGGAGAAATGCTCGTCAAACCAGTAAAATATAGAAAAATGATCATTCGAGCCCGGAAATGAAAATTTCTCCAAGGATAAAGAATTTAGAAATGTTACAAGGCTCAAATATGTTCATTAGAGACACATCCATTCATTTTATTCAAGTATTTAGGGCAGAAACGACAAGGAAGACAGAATCCAGACCATGGAGAACGTCAAACATGGGAGAACCTGAGTTTTTAGATGAATAGAGAATGAGAGACCCAATTGCAGACCTTTTCCAGAGGAACAAAGAAACAAGGAGAAAACCATGGACCCATAAGTGATTTATGACCTAGGAAAAAATTAAAAATGGCAACAAAGATTAACCAGGCACAACACGAGGAAAAAGAAAGTGACAGAGGCCACAAATTGATAGATTTTCAAAGGTAAATTGGGGCGAGACTATTTTGAGCACCAACATAGCGAGGATGGAATTTAAATTGTCATAGAAAAAATGAATTGAATAGTTACCGAAAAAACAAATTACACTTGTCGAATCTGCCACCTTGTTCTGCGGTAAACAAAAGAAAATGGTGTAGTAGCCCACTTCCCTTTGACACCAAAAAATTTTAATACTAATCATGATACTATTGATTATATTATGGACATGATTATGGACTTTATTATAGTATTATGTTAGATGTTAGATCATGGATTATTGTTGACTTGATTTAGTTATGATGCATCCATGATTATTAAGGACATTTTATATGTTGATGATGATATACTGTTGGGTGCGCTCAGTAAAGCCCCAACCGAACCAGATATTTTCATGTTTCCAACCTCTCACTAAAATCCAAGATTTTACTCACAAAGTTATATTCAAAATGTTTAATTTTAATGTAGCTCACTGCGGCGACTGCTCGCCGCAAAGATAGCCATATGACTCACTAATTTGACTCAACAACATTAGTGGTACAACATAAATTCATCTGACAGAACAACCTCTAAACCCATAGTAGTTATAAGTAAAAATGCCTGTCACATGGACGGATAAGGAATCGAATGAAAAAAACATTGATTTTTTTTAAGCTGCAAGTTAGAGTAGCTCGACACATCCCACCACTCACCGATGAGCTCGCTACGTCCAATGTTGTCTGATTTTGGATACCTGCAAGAGTTGAGCCATGGTGTGCTCAGTAAAGCTTCCAATCAAACCGATATTTTCATGTTTCCAACCTCTCACCTCGCAACATTTTGCATCCAATGTTATATTTGGAAAACTCATTGAATTTTAATGTAGCTTGCTGAACGGATATTTCTCACCCATAAAAGATAGCCATACGGGCTCGACATACTCGCCAACATTGGGTATTTAAAAAAAACATCCAATGAATAAACCTCTACCCATAGTAGTTATAAGTAAAAAGGCCTATCACACTGATGGATAAGGAATCAAATGAAAAATACATTCATTTTTTTAGCTCACAGAGTAGCTCAATGGCCAGCTCACCGACGAGCTCGCTATGTCCAATGTTGGCAATTTTGGAATACAAGAGTTGAGCCATGGTGCACTCAGTAAAGCCCCAACCGAACTGATATTTTCATGTTTCCAACCTCTCACCTCACAAGATTTTGCACAACATTATATTAGAAACGTTGAATTTTAATGTAGCTCGCCGTGGATATTTCTCGCACTGCAAAGATAACCATATGGCTCACTGACCGACTCGCCAACATTGGGTACAAAAAATTTCGTGGCTTGCTGACAGAGGACACAAATTGATATATTTTCAAAGGAAAATTGGGGTGAGACTATTTTGATCACCAACACAGTGGATGGAATTTAAATTTTTATAGAAGTCGTGAATTGAACAGTTACTGAAAAAAACAAATTTCACTTGTCAGATCTGCCACCTTGTTCTGTGCGGTAAAAAAAGAATATGGTGTACTGCCCACTTCCCTTTGACACCCTTTTGATACTAATCATGATACTTCTGATTATATTATGGACATGATTATGGACTTTATTATAGTATTATGTTAGATGTTAGATCATGGATTATTGTTGACTTGATTCAGTTATGATGCATGATGATTATTAGGGACATTTTATATGTTGATGATGATATACTATTTGACATGGTTATATTATGGATGTTTTTTGGACATGTGATATTTGGATATTGTGAGTAGACCTAGAAATGGAAATTATTGGATGATGATACAGTTGTTGATAAAACTGTAAATGATATTATTAGATTGCTTTGATGATTATTGTGATTCATATATCTAGATGATTTTGGAATTATATTTATATTATTTTGGATGTTCTAATATGGATTTTATGAGGCCGAACGAGGTATTTGTGTTTTGTAGGTTAAAATATCACAACAAACATCGGGGGATTGGAGAGAAACCACATTGGAATTCTAGATGAATTCAACAAGGTCACCATAGTAACTAGTATTTGTTTGTGCGTGTTTTTGTGTGTGTTAGGGATTCCCATGGGGGGGATCACCTTTAAAATGTTACCAAGGGGTTATGTGTATTTATTTATTGGTTCCTTGGTTTATGTTTGCATGTGTTTATTTTTTGGTGCATTGACCCTTTCATTATTCATCTAATGGTGTGTAATATTGTGAGTAATCATGTTGTTAAGTTAATTAATTAATATATGTCATAAGAAAGTAATTAATAGAGTTGTTGGCCATGAATTAAAGTGTTGTAAGTGATGTGTAAGTTAAATTTTGAGTGTGAAACACTCCACCTTCTTGGAAATTTGAATTTGTCCTTGGAGGCTTGTGGGACAAGTTAAACTTGTCCCATACCTCTTAAATTTATTTACCAACCATACCTATGGTTGGAGAGTTGAATTTAGACTTTCATTATGCATTTTAGGAAGACAAATTGTAGGTTTTAATTACACTTCTCTTACATGGTTTAATTTCAGTTCTTTGGGGTGTGGGTTGGATTTGAGTATGTAAGTAAACTGTCATATTATTCACCCACCTATTTATTATGCATTGGAGAATGAAGTTGACTTTTGGGGTTGGGGTTGAGGATGTGTGATGTGACATCCTACATGGACCCACCTCATCCTCTTCCCTTTCCTCTTCTATAAAATTTGAATTCCTTGCCTTGTTTAGGGGTTGCTTCATTTTGGAGACTTCATTCTTGGGAGAATTCCTTGTTGTTTTGGGAGCTCTTGCTTTGAAGAAGTTTTTGGAAGATTGTTGCATGCTTGTGCTTGGTAGTTTTGGATTGCTTGCATTGGGATAAAGCTTTCTATTTTGGAACTTGGAACAACTCCATCATGGAGAGGTAGGAGCTTGGCTCTTGAAATGTTTTTCTTTTGTTTATCAAATTGTTACTGTTGTGAATGTTTTGGCATGTTTGTGGGTTGTGGGGTAGATAGCCTAGGAATGGTGTAGGAGATGACTATGGGGTTTATTTTGATGGGAGGCACAAGTGTTTTAGGGAGGTATAAGGGTGGAGGGAGTTTGGATTTGGGTTCCACCTTACAAATAAATAGCTTGCATTTCTTTACTCGTTATGGGGTGCCATAAGAGGTTGGGGAGGCATAAGGAAATGTGAGGAATAAGGGGTACTTGGGGGAGGCATAAGGAATGTCAGGGTTTTGATATACGATATTTTGGTCATTTGTAATTTAGGTGGTGATACCCATTTCCCATTTTGGGAGGAATAAGAAGCATCCCCCATAGTTTCTTGCTCCTTTGGCTTACTTGATGAAGCGTCAGTAATGTTTTTCATGCTTTAATTTAATTGTAAACTACATTCTACTTTGGACTATGTTTTTATTGTGAAAATGTTGCTTGTGTGTTTGTGGAACCCTTTTGTTGCCATGCATTGGATCACATCTTTTATTGCATTATGGTTTGGGGACGGGGGCCAATGAAGAAGGATGGCTTCTCCTCTTCATTGGATGTCTTTGTTGGGTAGAGAGTGTTTCCTTTCCCCTACTCTTGTTGTGATAACAATTTTGAAGAATGAGAAATATGCATGTTGTTGTTCTGGAGCTGAGAAAAGATAGTTTAATAGTCCCTTGTGAAATGAAATCTTATTGTAACCTTTCCCACTTGAAGTGGATGAACTTGTATATGTTTTTTAATGGAAAGATGTTGTATTGGTTATGAAAGTGTAAATTGAAATGTGAAATAGACATACTCTGTTCTATTTCTTTTGAAAGCAAGAAATTGTGTCCTGTATGATGAAATTGAGGAATGAAATAAGGAAGTTGTAAAGTTTCTTTTGGAATCAATAAAGGATTGCATAACCTTCCTCAAATTACATCATTGTATTGAATTTAATCATCTAAATGTGAGTTGTAATTTCAGTTTGAAAGAAAGAAATGTGTATGAAGGAAATGTAACACTCTATTTTGTGAAGTGCATGATTTGAAAAGAATAAATGTTGCATTCTTGTCTTTATCAGTTGATTGAAGGAATGAAACCTATTTGAAACTATCATGAAATGAATTCATTTGTAAGGCAAGTAAAATAAGAACCATTGAGTTAATTTTGTCGTTTCCATTTCTGCTTCACATTAAACTCTGCAACTTTTACCATAAACGAACAGACCGAAACCTACAATCAAGAAATAACAATGAAACATTAAAATTGAACATTAATAGGTTATAAGTGAATGCAATTGGACAAAATCACTTAAGGAAATATCCTTCAAACCTTGCAAAAAATGGGCTCAACCCTCTTACAGTCATTTTGCTATCAAGAGATGTAAATTTTCAAATTGCAAATCAATCAGAAAAATTAAATCTTTAAATCCTTCTTAAATCCATCTAAGAACAATTCTCCATGTCTATTTGACATGTTGAGAGAGGAAGAAGATCAAATTGAATAAAATCTTATAAGTTAAAATTTACCAGTTTGCACTGTAAAAGCCTGCATATATTTTTCTTTAAATTGACTCCCTAAACTTTATCAAAATAAAAATTTAATGATTCCTGAGTAAAGAGGATTGAGATATTTCTAGAAAGTCCTCGTTTTCCCAAAACTGAGCTCTCTATCAAAAGTTATGGCCTTCTGATGTTTTTCTTCATTTGGCATCAAAAATAATTTCAACTGTCAAAAAAATTTGGGAAAAATTTCCTTGGCGGACCTGTGGGCCCGAATTTTCCCTTAGAGCTTCAGAAAATTTTTGGGAAAATTTTCCTAATTTTTCCCTCCGCCCCTCCGGCCCACAGCCAATCAAAGGTTGCCACGTGGTACCCACGAGGCGTTGGCAGAGGGGCGGATCCCTTTTTAACTTAGCGCTTCAGAGAATTTTGGGAAAATTTTCCTAATTTTCCCCACTGCCCCAGGCCCGTAGCCAATCAGGAGCTTCCATGTGGCATCGTGAGGCATCAGCAGAGGAGCGGGTTCCTTTCTACCTTTTACACTTTTCAGAAAATTTTGGGAATTTTTTCTACATTTTCCCCCCACGCCCCACCAGCCTTCACCCAATCAGGAGCTGTCACGTGGCATCACGAGGCGTCAGTGGAGGTGCAGGTGAATTTTACCCTTTCTTCCCTTCAGGGCATTAAACCTCTTTTATCCCCTGCCACCTCACTTTCCCCATGTTGGCTTAGGAGGCGCCACATGTCCCTTGCGGACTTACAGACTCGTGGGAGCATGCGGTGCAAAGGTGGCTTTTCACCCCAATATGGGAAATTTCCAAAAATGTCTCCCATGGCCCAACCAACCTGAAATCCTCCTCCAGAGAAATATTTCTCCCGTGGCCCGCAGACCCACCCCTGGGGTAAATTTTCTCCCTGAGGCCCGCAGGCTTGATTTTGGGGAAAATTTTCACCCCAAGGTCCTGCCGGCCCATAACTTGATAAATATGAGGAGTTAGGAGGACTTCTTTATATCACTGGAAAGGTGAGAAAATTTCCTATCCAATGGGAGTGATTTAGGGAAATTTTGAATGTTAATTTTGAGGAAAATCTAGTTGAATATTTAAAGTCTGTTAGAGAGTGGGTATGGTGAGAAATTACTCTCTGAACCTAATTGAACTTTCTAACCCTAAATTTTGGGACCTTGTGACCTCTACCTCTAATAATTGTTAATAAAATAAAATTATATTCTACTAGATTAGAATTGAGCTGGAACTTGTTAGTGACAACTGTTGTCTTGTAACTTGGTTGTAGACTCTTTTAAAAAAAAAAAAATCCATAATTTTCCTAACTAATCCTAGGTTGTTCTTGGGTCTCAAGTGGGTTGTTTTTAGTGGGAATTACACTTGGTATCAGAGAAGTGGTTCAAAATATTGGGCCATTGGGAACACTAGAAAACTTGAGACATGAACCTTAAACCTAGCACACTTTTATATCTAGAAAACAACTTAGTTTAGAAATTACATATTTTAGTAAACATGGAAAGTGAATAAAACTTAGAAAGATGAGCTAACTCTCACCTTGGTCTATGCAGGAGGGCACTGATGGGATGAGGGGTCTTTTCACATAGACCTAGACTTACCACCACCAGATCATGTTGTAGCAGCCATCCTACCACAGATTTTACAGACTCTTCAGGATGTTAATGCCACTCTACGCGGAGGATCAGTAGGAGGACATGCAACTAGACATGATAGAGTCACTTCCATTGAGGGTCATGTATCTCCTCGACCAAGTGAGGAGCATGGAGGAGAGAACTTCCATGCAGAGTCAGCCAGAGTAGGGTCACCATAGAGGGGACAGGGTGACTGAGTTTCAGGACATAGAGAGAGGTCTCGGAGCCCTAGGCTTAGGGATGAGCATACAGAGAGGCCTAGATTCCGTCAGATCACAGCTGTAGATCACATCAGGGAGATCCTGAAGCTTCGGCCATCACATTATTATGGTGACATAGGTGGATTTCAGGAAGAGGCTTGGTTAGTGAGCTTGAGTGGGTGCTTCAAGCTCTGTCCTTGTTCTAGCAACATGAAATCTCATGTTGTGATCGATCTACTGAGGGATGGAGCTTGTGTCTAGTGGTGGATAAGAGGAGCAGAAGCTCCATGTTGATTCTGAGATAGTTACCTAGGAGCTCTTTGAGGAGCATTTAAGGAGTAGATACTTGTCACAGAGGTTCATACAGCAGCGGATAGATGAGTTCCATGACCTCTGACAGGCATCTCTTACAGTGGCTCATTATGAGAGTAGATTTCTTGATCTACTCCAGTATGTTGATTACATGCAGGATGAGTAGGTATGGATCCACAGGTTCATCCGGGGCTTGAATCTAGACATTGGAGGTGTAGTGCAGATCCATTTTCCATAGACATTAGCTGAGGCCATCGAGAAGGCCTATATAGCAGAGGTGACTCGGGAAAGACCCAATAGGCTAGAGACCGAGTCTGGAGCCACATACAGTAGATGTAGGATAGCAGATTGAGGGGGTTAGTACCTCTTCCTCATGGTGGAAAGGGTTCAACATAGTCATTTTTTAGACCATAGCAGCAATAGCAAAAGTCCTCGCCCACCTTATAGACCTCCACAGAGGTTTGATGCACAGAGAGGTCAGAGTATGGGGTCTCCCCCTAGGGATCCCATCAGGACACAGGGTGCCCAGAGAGCTCACTCAGTAGGAGCTCGCCAGTAGAGACCTCAGTAGACCGTAGCTAGATCATCGAGATCCACACCACAGATCTCCAAAGTACTGACTGGACCTGCTACATAGGGGAGAGGATTAGGTAGTTTGTTTTGGTTGTGGTGTTACTGGACATTTTTGGAGAGACTGCCCACAGAACCCTAATAATAAGGGTAAGACATAGATCTCAGAGCCTACTATTGGTGATATGGGGCATAGTCATAGGATGTATGCAACAGTTAAGAATTGCCAGGAAAGAGCATCAAAGCACAGTTATTGAGACTACGGGTAGCATTGGTGGCATTCCTACCTCCATTTTGTTTGATTCTGGTTCTTCTGATTCTTTCATTTCACCATCTCTAGTAGAGCGATACAGGCCTGTGGTAGTTAGGCAGGGTCTTAGTTGGGATGTTGAGATGGCTTTAGGAGCCAAGATCTTTGTAGACTCCTTAGTCAAGGAGTGTGTAGTGGATTTGGGACCTTTCACCACTACCTCGGATCTTTGTATCCTTCCTTTGGGCTCATATGGAGTCATCTTGGGTATGGATTGGTTTTCTGCACACATGGCCAGGGTGGATTGTTACCACAAGATTATATCTTGTGCAGATGATTTGGGAGTTGAGTCGGTAATTTTAGGGGTCAGGAGACCCATTTCTATTCACACCATCTTTGCTATGTAGCTTAAGCAGTGTGTGCGATGGGGTTGTCAGATGTATGTTGTTACAGTCAGTGATAGATCAGAGGATGGGTCTAGTGGACCATCACTAGATGATCATCCCATTTTGAGAGAGTTTTTAGATGTCTTTCCAGGGAACCTACCGGGGTTACTACCCCCACGTGAGATTTATTTTCATATAGATCTGGTTTCAGGAGAAGATCCTATCTCACGAGCACCTTATCAGATGACCACCCCAAAGCTCTGCAAGCTCAAGTTGCAGCTGGAGGGCACCTATGATTTTTGTGAAGAAGAAGGATGGATCCTTGTAGTTGTGTATTGATTACCGCCAGATGAATAAGGTAACGATCAAGAATCGTTATCCCCTTCCATGTATTGATGATTTATTTGATTAGATGAAGGGAGACACAACTTTCTCTAAGATAGACCTTAAGTCAGGCAACCATCAGCTGAGGATCTCAGAGGCGGACATTCATAAGACCACCTTCCATACGAGATATGGCCACTATGAGTTCACAGTGGTGCCTTTTGGTTTGACTAATACCCCCGTAGTATTTATGAGTTTGATGAATGGGGTATTTAGGACCTTCTTATATCACTTCATGCTCATCTTCCTTGATGACATTTTGATTTACTCACAAACACATGAGGAGCACGAGGGGCACCTTCGCTAGGTTCTTCAGTGTCTTCATGAGTAGCAGCTTTACGAAGAACCTAGGAGAAGTGTGCATTCATTAAGATAGAGGTGGAGTATTTGGGTCATATCATTTCTAGGGAAGGTATCACTATCAATCCTTCCAAAATTAGATCTATTATGGATTGGCCAACACCCACTACTATGACTGAGGTGCGCAGCTTCATGGGATTAGCAAGTTATTACAGGAGATTTGTTCAGAACTTCTCTCAGATTGTGCACCCCTTCACTTCCATTTAGAGGAAAGGGAAGAATTTTGTTTAGTCAGATAGGTGTGAGCAGGCCTTCAGTACACTGAAGGAATGTCTAAGTACAACACCTATTCTTGCAGTACTGGATCCACAGGGTGAGTTTTTCATTTGCACAGATGCTTCTTTAGCAGGGCTTGGAGGTGTGTTGATGCAGGAGGGTAGAGTAGTGACTTTTGAGTCTTACAAACTCAAAGATTATGAGCTTAGTTATCCGACTCATGATCTTGAGCTTGTGGAAATTGTGCATGATTTGGTTTGATGGAGGCACTTTCTACTTGGTCAGAGATTCACACTCAAGGATAGATCACCTGAGTCTTTGCCACCTCTTCGCGCAGCCCAATCTCAACACTCGTCAGCGGCGTTGGATGGAGTTACTTTGTGAGTATGATATGGAGATAGAGCATGTGAAGGGGAAGGAGAATGTGGTGGTAGACGCTCTCAGCAGACAGAGACAAGTGGCTATGGCCACCTCAGTGAGCACAGATTTGTAGAGCAGGATTCTTTAGCAGCTTCCTCTTGACAACTTCTACATTGCAGTTCGAGCAGAGATCGAGTCTCAGAAACCCCTCGAGGGGAATTTTGATAGTTTCTCACTAGAGGAAGATGGCCTTCTTAGGCACAGAGGTTAGATTTATGTTCCTAGAGATGGAGGCTTGAGGTAGGACATATTGACAGAAGCACATCATGCACCCTATTCAGCCCACCCTGGGGTGAAGAAGATGCATTCTACTTTGAGACAGTTGTATCACTGGAGAGGACTTCGTAGAGACATGGCCCAGTTCATGTCACGATGTTTAGAGTGCCAGAAATTAAAGTTCAAGCATCAACATCCAGCTGGCATTCTCTTTCCTCATGCTATATTGGAGTGGAAATGGGACACCATTTCCATGGAATTCATTGTTGGGCTACCGATGTCGAGATATCACCATGATGCCATCATGGTCACGGTTGATAAATTGATAAAAGTGGCTCACTTTTCTTTAGTGAAGACCACTTATATAGCTAGTGCAGTGGCATGGGTATATCTTGATGAGATTTTTAGGTTACATGGGATTCCATGGAAGATCATTAATGACCGCGATCCTTTGTACGCTTCCCATTTTTGGACTACCATGCAGTATGCCCTCGGGACAAAGATCAATTTTAGTAGAGCATACCACCCTGAGGCTTGATGGCTAGACCGAAGCTGGTGAATCAGATCTTGGAGGACATGCTTAGGATGTATGTTATGGACCAGCAGTCCAAATGGGAGGAGTACCTGTACTTGGTGGAGTTTGCCTACAATAATAGTTTTCAGAGTTCTATAGGCATTTCTCTTTTTAAGGATTTGTATGGTAGAGAGTGCAAGACACCTCTTAAGTGGGACAGGTTAGAGGACAGGGTTTCTCTTGGACCAGCTTTGTTGCAAGACATGGAGCAGCAGGTGGTTTTGATCAGACAGAGACTACAGGAGGCACAGGACAGGTAGAAGAAGTATGTAGATTAGCATAGGACCGACCATAGTTTTGATGTGGGCATGAAGGTGTTCCTTCATGTCAGGCCACATAAGAGACCTATCCATTATGGAAAAGGTTCTAAGTTAGCTCCTAGATTCGTGGGTCCTTTTGAGATCTTGGAGTGTATCGGCCCTTTGGCCTACCATCTAGCTTTGCCACCTATCTTGTCTCGCATACATGATGTGTTTCATGTTTTAGTTCTTAGGAGATATGTTGCAGATCCTTCTCATGTGCTAGATTGGACATCATTGCAGGTACAGGATCAGGGGCAGTAGATGGTGGAGTCCATTCGCATCCTAGATCGTAGGACCCTTGGGCCTTCGAGGTAGAGAGGTTAATCAAGTCTGGGTACAGTGGGACAGATATGTTGAGACTGCAGCTACATGGGAGGATGCTACTTTGCTACGAGTTCAGTTTCCACATTTGTTCCAGTGACTTCCAGGAGGAAGTGGACTCTAAGGGGAGGGTTATGTAGTGCCCTCTTCCCTTTGACACCTTTTTGATACTAATCATGATATTTTTGATTATATTATGGACATGATTATGGACTTTATTATAGTATGATGTTAGATGTTAGATCATGGATTATTGTTGACTTGATTCAGTTATGATGCATGATGATTATTAGGGAAATTTTATATGTTGATGATGATATGTTGTTTGACATGGTTATATTATGGATGTTGTTCAGACATGTGATATTTGGATATTGTGAGTAGACCTAGAAATGGAAATTATTGGATGATGATATAGTTGTTGATAAAATTGTAAATGATATTGTTAGATTGCTTTGATGATTTTTGTGATTTATATATCTAGATTATTTTGGAATTATATTTATATTATTTTGGATGTTCTAATATGGCCATGAGGATGAAGGAGGTATTTGTGTTTTATAGGTTAAAATATCACAACAAACATCGGGGGATTGGAGACCAACCACATTGGAATTCTAGATGAATTCAACAAGGTCACCATGGCAACTAGTATTTGTTTGTGTGTGTTAGGGATTCCCATGGGGGGGGGGGGGGGGGATCACCTTTAAAATGTGACCAAGGGTTATGTGTATTTATTTATTGGTTCCTTGGTTTATGTTTGCATTTATTTATTTTGTGGTGCATTGACCCTTTCATTATTCATTAAATGGTGTGTAATATTGTGAGTAATCATGTTGTTAAGTTAATTAATTAATATATGTCATAAAAAAGTAATTAATAGAGTTGTTGGCCTTGAATTAAAGTGTTGTAAGAGATGTGTAAGTGATGTGTAAGTTAACTTTTGAGTGTGAAACACTCCACCTTCTTGGTAATTTGAATTTGTCCTTGGAGGATGAGTTTGGAGGCTTGTGGGACAAGTTAAACCTCTCCCACACCTCTTAAATTTATTTACCAACCATACCTATGGTTGGAGAGTTGAATTAAGAATTTTATTATGAATTTTGGGAAGACAAATTGTAGGTTTTAATTTCACTTCTATTACATGGTTTAATTTCAATCCTTTGGGGTGTTGGTTGGATTTGAGTATGTAAGTAAAATGTCATATTATTCACCCACCTATTTATTATGCATTGGAGAATGAAGTTGACTTTTGGGGTTAGGGTTGAGGATGTGTGATGTGACATCCTACATGGACCCACCTCATCCTCTTCCCTTCCCTCTTCTATAAAATTCAAATTCCTTGCCTTGTTTTGGGGTTGCTTCATTATTGAGACTTCATTCTTTGGCAAATTCCTTGTTGTTTTGGGAGCTCTTGTTTTGAAGAAGTTTTTGGAAGATTGTTGCATGCTTGTGCTTGGCAGTTTTGGATTACTTGCATTGGGATAAATCTTGTTGTTTTGGAACTTGGAACAACTCCATCATGGAGAGGTAGGAGCTTGGATCTTGAAATACTTCTCTTTTGTTTATGAAATTGTTACTGTTGTGAATGTTTTGGCATGTTTGTATGTTGTTGGGTAGATGGCCTAGGAATGGTGTAGCAGAAGACTATGGGGTTTACTTTGTGGGAGGCACAAGTGTGTTTTAGGGAGGTATAAGGGTGGAGGGAGTTGGGATTTGGGTTCCACCTTACAAAGAAATAGCTTGAATTTCTTTACTCGTTATGGGGTGCCATAAGAGGTTGGGGAGGCATAAGGAAATGTGAGGAATAAGGGGTACTTGGGGGAGGCATAAGGAATGTCAGGGTTTTGACATACTATATTTTGGTGGTTTCTAATTCAGGTGGTGATACCCATTTCCTCTTTTGGGAGGCATAAGAAGCATCCCCCATTGTTTCTTGCTCCTTTGGCTTGCTTGATGAAGCCTCAGTAATGTTTTTCATGCTTTAATGTAGTTGTAAACTTCATTATGTTTTGGAATGTTTTTTATTGTGAAAATGTTGCTTGTGTGTTTGTGGAACCTTGTTGTTGCCATGCGTTGGATCATATCTTTTATTGCATTGTCATTGGGGCTCGGGGGCCAATGAAGAAGGATGGATTCTCCTCTTCATTGGATGTCTTGGTTGGGTGGAGAGCGTTGCCTTTCCCCTACTCTTGTTGTGATCACAATTTTGAAGAATGAGAAATATGCATGTTGTTGTTCTAGAGCTAAGAAAAGACATTTTGACAGTCTCTTCTGAAATGAAATCTTATTGTAACCTTTCCAACTTGAAGTGGATGAACTTGTATATGTTTTGTAATGGAAAGATGTTGTATTGGTTATGAAAGTGTAAATTGAAATGTGAAGGAGACATTCTCTGTTCTATTATTTTGAAAGCAAGAAATTGTGTCCTGTATTATGAAATTGAGGAATAAAAGAAGGAAGTTGTAAATTTGTCTTTTGGAATCAATAAAGGATTGCATAACCTTCCTCAAATTCCATCATTGTATTGAATTTAATCATCTAAATGTGAGTTGTAATCTTTGTTTGAAAAAAAGAAATGCGCATGAAGGAAATGTAACACTCTGTTTTGTGAAGTGCATGATTTGAAAAGAATAAAAGTTGGATTCTTGTCTTTATCATTTGATTGAAGGAATGAAACCTATTTGAAACTATCATGAAATGAATTCATTTGTAAGGAAAGTAAAATAAGAACCATTGAGTTAATTTTTTCGTTTCCATTTCTGCTTCACGTTAAACTCTGCAACTTTTACCAGAAATGAACATAACTGAACCTGCAATCAAGAAATAAAAATGAAACATTAAAATTGAACATGCTAGGTTATAAGTGAATGCAATTGGACAAAATCACTTAAGGAAAGATCCTTCAAACCTTGCAAAAAATGGGTTCAACCCTCTTACAGTTGTTTTACTGTCAAGAGATGTAAAATTTCAAATTGCAAATCAATCAGACAAATTGAATCCTAAAATCCTTCTTAAATCCATCTAAGAACAATTCTCCATGTCTATTTGACATGTTGAGAGAGGAAGAAGATCAAATTGAACAAATCTTATAAGTTAAAATTTACCAGTTTGCACTGTAAAAGCCTGCAGATCATTTTCTTGAAATTGACTCCCTAAACTCTATCAAAATCAAAATTTAATTATTTTTGAATAAAGAGGACATCGAGATATTTCCAGAAAGTGCTCATTTTCCCAAAATTGAGCTATCTATCAAAATTTATGGCCTTCTGAACGTTTTCTTCATTTGGTGTCAAAAATAATTTTAACTATCAAAAAAAAATTTGGGAAAAAATTCCTTGGCGGACCCGTAGGCCCGAATTTTCCCTTAGAGCTTTGGAAAATTTTTGGGAAAATTTTCCTAATTTTTCCCGTGCCCCTGCTGGCCTGCAGCCAATCAGAGGCTGCCACGTGGCACCACGAGGCATTAACGGAGGGGTGGATCCCTTTTTAACTTAGCGCTTTGGAAATTTTTTTGGGAAAATTTTCCTGATTTTCCCCGCCGCCCCGCCTCCCCGCAGCCAATCAGGAGCTGCCACATAGCGTCGTGAGGCATCGGTGGAGGAGAGGGTTCCTTTTTTCCTTTTCTGCTTTCAGAAAATTTTGGGAAAATTTTCTACATTTTCCCTGCCACCCCATCGGCCCACAACCAATCAAGGAGCTGTCATATGGCATCGCGAGGCGTCAGTGGAGGCACAGGTGAATTTTACCCTTTTTTGCCCTTCAGGGCGTTAAAACTCTTTTATTCCCATTGCTCCGCTTTCCCCGTGTTGGCTTAGGAGGTGTCATGTGTCCCTTGCAGACTTGTGAACTCGCTGGGAACACGGGTGCAAAGGTCACTTTTCACCCCACGTAGGAAATTGTCAAAAATGTATCCCATGGCCCCACCAACCTGACTCCTCCTCTAGAAAATATTTCTCCCTGCAGCCCACAAACCTGCCCCTGGAGAAAATTTTCTCCCTAGTGCCCGTTGGCCCGCTCTTGGGGAAAATTTTCACCCCAAGGTCCATCGGCCCATAACTTGATAAATATGAGGAGCTAGGAGGACTTCTTTATATCAATGGAAAGGTGAGGAAATTTCCTATCCAATGGGAGTGATTTAGGGAAATTTTGAAACCATTATTTTTGAGATAAATCAAGTTGAATCTTTAAATCCTGTTAGAGAGTGGGTATGGTGAGGAATTACCCTCTGAACCTAATTGAACTTTCTAACCCTATATTTTGGGACCTTGTGATATCTAATAATTGTTAATAAAAGAAAAGTATATTCTACTGGATAAGAATTGAGCTTGGAACTCATTAGTGACAACTATTGTCTTGTAACCTGGTTGAAGACTCTTTTAAACAAAAAAAATTATTCCATAATTTTCCTAACTAATCCTAGGTTATTCTTGAGTCTCAAGTGGGTTGTTTTTAACAGGCATTACACTTGGTATCAGAGCAGTGGTTCAAAATCTTGGGCCATTGGGCACACTAGAAAACTTGAGACATGAACCTTAAACCTAGCACACTTTTAAATCTAGAAAACAACTTAGTTTAGAAATTACATATTTTAGTAAATATGGAAACTTAATAAAACTTAGAAAGATAAACTAACTCTCACCTTGGTCTATGTAGGAGGCACAGATGGGATGAGGGGTATTTTCACATAGACCTAGACTTACCACCACCAAATCATGTTGTAGCAACCATCCTACCACAGATTTTTCAGACTCTTCAGGATGTTAATGCCACTCTACGCAGAGTATCAGTAGGAGAACATGCATCCAGACATGATAGAGTCACTTCCATTGAGGGTTATGTATCTCCTTGACACAACGAGGATCATATAGGAGAGAAATTGCATGTAGAGTCATCCAGAGTAGAGTCACCACAGAGGGGATAGGATGACCAAGTTTCAGGACATAGAGAGAGGTCTCGGAGCCCTAGGCTTAAGGATGAGCATATAGAAAGGCCTAGAGGCTGTCAGACCACAGTTGCAGATCACATCTGGGAGATCCTGAAGCTTCAGCTATCACATTATTCTGGTGACACAGGTGGATTTCAGGCATGGGCCTTGTTAGTGAGCTGGAGCTGGTACTTCAAGATTTTTCCATGTTCTAACAACCTGAAAGATCGTGTTATAATCCATCTAATGAGGGACGGAGCTGGTGCCTAGTGGTGGACAGAGGAGCAAAAGCTCCATGTTGATTCTTAGATAGTTACCTATGAGCTCTTTGAGGAGCATTTCAGGAGAAGATACTTGTCACGGAGGTTCCTACAACAGTGGATAGATGAGTTACATGACCTCTGACAGGAATCTCTTACACTAGCTGAGTATGAGAGAATATTTCTCCATCTACTCCAGTATGTTGGGAAACTTTTCTAAATTTTCCCCACCACCCCACTGGTCTGCAGCCAATCATGAGCTGCCATAAGGCATCGCGAGGCATCATCAGAGGTGTGGGGGAATTTTACCCTTTTTTTCCCTTCAGGGAATTAAATCTCTTTTATCCCCACCACCCCGCTTTCCCCGCGTTGGCTTAGAGGGCGCCATGTGTCCCTTGCGGACTAGCAGGAGTACGGTTACAAAGCTGGATTTTTGTCGCACGTGGGAAATTTCAAAAATTTCTCACGCGGCCGAGTCGACCCAAATCCTCCTCTAGGAAATATTTCTCCCCATGACCCGTAGACCCGCCCCTGGGGAAAAAATTTTCCCTGGGGTTTGCAGGCCCACTCTTGGGGAAAATTTTCACCACAAGGTCCGCTGGCCCATAACTTGATAAATATGAGGAGTTCGGAGGACTTCTATATATCACTGGAAAGGTGAGGAAATTTCCTATCCAATGGGAGTGATTTAGGGAAATTTTGAATGTGATAATTTTGAGAAAAATCAAGTTGAATCTTTAAAGCATGTTAGAGAGTGGGTATGGTGAAGAATTAACCTCTGAACCTAATTGAACTTTCTAACCTTAAATTTTGGGACCTTGTGACCTCTAATAATTGTTAATAAAAAAAAATTATGTTCTAGTGGATTAGATTTGAGTTGGAACTCGTTAGTGACAATTGTTGTCTTGTACCCTGGTTGTAGACTCTTTTAAAGAAAAAAAAATTATTCTAACTAATCCTAGGTTGTTCTTGGGTCTCAAGTGGGTTGTTTTTAGTGGGCATTACATATGGCATGTGCATGAATTTATCAATAACTCATTTATTGTTACCCACTTCTTCACTCACTCGCCAAAGGCTTCATAGCATGTTTTTGCGTGGGCTGTAAAATCTTTGCTGCAAAACAAGTTACATAAATTAAAAATAAATTAACTAAATAATATTCTAAACAAATATTCAAAAATTAAAATGATTACATAATTTTGTCACTTAGAAAACCTCTATAAACATGTCTGTGGAAGATGCCAATGATAAATGGTCACAAATTAAATGGTTGTATACCGGAAATTTCAGCTTTGTAAGTGTAGATCCATTAAATATGTACATCATCATATTTGTAAATTTAGAGTGGTTGTCCTATTAAATCTTATGATGGTCTATTCTAATTCTTCTAAGAATGAAATAAAAAATGTTTGACAAAGTTTAGGCCGGGCTTTGAAATATAGGGCTTATGTCTAACGAAGGTCACTTGGTTGGCATTAGTTGTGCATACATAATTTTTATATTATTTTTTATTATACTCCATTTATTATCTTCTCTCTAAATTTATTACTAACTAATGATAAATAATATTAATTCAGTTGAAGCAATTTTTTGGCTCAAAAAATTCTGTAGAAAAAAATGGATTCTAAACTCCGCCTTATAATCAAGATATCTACATTTTTATATTGTATCCTCAAAGCAACATACTAAACTTGGAAGACAAAATCAAGAAGATTTTGAATGTAAGGTTGAAACAATCTTATGATGGTCAAATTGATGTAAAATTTAATATTGTAATTAAGTGTTTATTTGCAAACATCACAACACCCTACTACCACCCCTGCCACCATTGTCTATTACTTATCGACATAATCATCACCACATAACAAAATGTGTATTTGTAACTTTACCCAAAATGGCCTAGGATCCAATATAATATTAATTGCCAACAGAATTTTAAATATCACTTCCTTATATAGACTTTAAAATCCATCTTTATGGACTTTCATATAACATGTACACTAGAAACATTTGGTCTTATTTATAATCAATTTAGGTTTCTTTTGTACATTATTCCCATAATCAAAAGCACAACGAGTAATTAAGTTATATAGCTATCACTGAAAACTAATCACCTTATACTAATTTCTTTACTCAACCTTCGAAGGACCAACAAATAGTTTTAATCTACTTTACTTCAAACAAAAATCATAGTAGACACATATATAAGTTGTATTGTAAATTATCTTCTCACATCTATAATATTTTCATAAGGTCACAAGAAATGCAACTTTTTGACTGTAGGCATGATGGATGCACGATGCACTATCAGCTTGTTAGCTACAAAAGTATTATTTTACAATTGTAATTTTTAAAAGTATATTTTGATTTGCCAAACTATAGTAATATATTATTATTATTATTATATAAACACCTAGAGGCTTTCGATGAGGCCGTGCCTTTGGAATTGCACCGATGAGGCACGTGGCACCTTCCGCGGCTCTGCTTTACCTTCCTCATGTTCTGCCTAAGTCCCTTATGTTTGACAAAGGCTTTATGTCTGACCCAAGACACATGGAGGCTTCCCACCCATTTAGAGACCCTGTTTGGACCTGACATTTGGAGGTGCACCGATAGGAAATGTGGAGGCTTCCGCTACCCTGAGACTTTTCAAATTCCGATGCTATCTCCTTTTCAGACTTGGGACATGTGGAAGCTTCATGCTCATTAAGGGACTATCCCTTGGGTATCACTTTTAAAATTGTGCCGATGAGGCACGTGGAGGCTTCCATCGACCCTCCTATACTTAGCCAATTATAGAGCCCGCACACGCCGGTGCACTATAGCACAACCAGATTGGAATAATAACATAGTATAAAATGGAATTAATAATCGAGAAGAAAATATTGATAAGAAGGTGAAATAGATGTATTTTAGTGATGGAATTGCGAGAAGAAAATATGGATAGAACATAGAGAGTCGACAGTAGGTGCGGATTATTTAATAGTTTGTTGAAGTCTAGGTAAGTGATGCATTAGATGTATTTGGCTATGTAGCGAATGTTGATGTAGTTCATGCCCTTGTAGAGGCCATCGTTCTTGGTTGTGACAACCGTCACTCCTATGGTGAGAAGATCAACCTGCTCGTACGAGAATTTGACATCGCACTTGGCCAGGGTGGCTTGTGGACCCATGCGATTAATTTTAAATGAATTAAATTTTCCTTGGTGGACCTGTGGCATTAATTTTTCCCTTAACACTTTTTTCCCAAAAAGCACTAAAGGCATGAAGAGTCCCCACCACTCCGCTAACCCGAAAACATCTTTTCTTGTCTAAAATAACCTAAGTTCGAAAAAGGAAACTTTGACAACTTTTCTCCATAGCCCCGCATCCCCACCCTTGCCTTGGAAATGCACTTCCGTGGATGCGTGAGCCCGTATTGTAAAACTAAACTTTTTAAAAAAATAATTGGGAAAATTTCTAAAAGTTTCTCAGTCGGCCTACCTCACCACAGTCAATGATTCGCTGACACGTGGCTTCATGAGACGATGGTAGAGGAGTGGTTGATATCTCAACCTTAACATTTTAAAATTATTTTCATGAAAATTTAAAACTTCTCCTCCACCGCCCACAGCTAATGAGAGTCTGACACGTGGTTCCCTTAGCATTGGCAGAGATGCGCATCATTTGATCCCTTATCGCTTTATGGAAAAAAACCTTAATGTCTTTTGACAACCTCCTTTCCCATTTTGGTGAATTTGTTGGGACACGTGTCCCTCGTGGCCCTTAGGGTTAATTTTCTTTTTTGAGCGCGAATCCCTGCCACAGGATCACGGGCAGGCCGGAGGTAAATCATGCCTTTTGGACAAAAATTTAAAAGGTGCTAAGTTCCTTCCCCGCTCTGCCAACGCGCATTTGGGAAAAGCTTGCTTCCCCACTCCATCAATCCACATTTCTCCTCCTGGTGAAATTTTTCTCTGAAACCCACAGGCCCAAGTTAGGGAAAAATTTCCTCCCTAGACCCGTAAGCCCGCTCTTGGGGATGATTTTCACCCCAAGGCCCGCTGGCCCATAACTTGAGAAATATGAAGATTTAAGAGGACTTCTTTATATCAATGGAAAGGTGAGGAAATTTCCTATCTAATGGGAATGTTTTTAGTAAGTTTTGATTGTGTTAAATATGAGAAAAATCAGGTTCATACTATTGTATATTCCTTATTTTTGAAAACAAATATCTATTCATACTATTAAAAATTTCCTTATTCTCACCAAAACAATTTAGCCTTGAACATAGCATATATTTCAAATATTTTTCTCCTCCTGCTTAACTAAAATTTTAACATTCCCTTTACCCATGATTGAAACTCTATTATTATTCCTAAAGGAACATACCATTTCAATAACTTATTCACTTATTCAATTTATCCAAATATAAGAAAATAATTCATTAAATCAATCCAAATAGACTATTAAACAAATGTCAAATAAAATAAACAATTATAAAATGCATCAATTCGATCCAAACATTTTTTAATGGTGCTGAAATCAAACACTAGTTGGACTAAACAATGATGACTACACACAATTCATCATGATAAAATTTTCTAGAAAATTTGAAGACATGTAAATAAATATCACCGTGATAGAAATCTACAATATAAATAAAAGGATCAATGAGACTTTTATCAACTTCCTTCACTTCTAGTGAGGAATTGTAAATTAATTTCTTTGGTCAAAACCCGAAAAAAGGTTTATAGAAATTTTCATAAGCAATCTTAGTTTGGATTATTCTTTCCAAAGGAAAAAGTATTTTCTAAACAACTTTTATGCAAATATGAAAATAGTTGAATAAATCAACATAATTTGTGGAAAACCTAAAATTACTTCAATACGTGTTCTCCACCCAATAATGAAGAATTTCATTATTTTAATTTAGGTTACATGTTTTTTTCTATAATTAAGGATTATACGTGGCACCAAAATTGAGTTATGTGGAGCTGAAATTGAATATTTCACATTAAAAAACATGGGTACTTTTTATTTTAAAAATATACTTTTAAATGTTATGAGTGTTAATATTTATATTTATCATAATTTATATTTTTTATAATATATATTTTACTTTTGATATTGTTAAGAATATTTTTATTACATAGCTCTGTTTATAATTTTATTATTTATTTATTTTTATAGCTATATTTTCTAGTTCTAATTCTATGTAACATAGAAACATTTTATATTAAGATTTATATTTATTCTAGTATACTTCTTTCTCAATATTATTCTCTTTTGATTTATTGTAGGGTTCTAAATTATCTTCATGTTTAAATTCATTCCCTATAATCGCATGTTAGATATAATTCATATGTGTGTCTTGGAATGCATTTTCAAAAATAACAAATACCAATCATTACACAAATTAATATTGCACTATGTAGCATTATTTGTAATAATATATAACACATAACTTTCCATTATTCATATGCAAAACTCGAAAAAAATTCATATTGGAAATGATCATCCTAATAATAAAAACTTTACTACTTGTGGAGTATGTTTGTTTTTGTCAATATTCCTCTTTCCCCGTGTATATATCCATATTCTTAAAATTAATATTTTTTTTCTAAATACATGTAGATTACTACAATAAATAATATATGCTCTTCAATACATATTGTGATTGTTCATACAATTTTAAAATTCTCATTCAATTTCTAATTTATCCTATGAATCCAAAGACCTTATTCATTTAGTTTGATTTCTTATGAAAAATTCTACAATATATCCATAATCCTAAAATAATTCTTTTTCCTCTTCTTTACTCTTCAAATATTGATTTAAAGTTGAAGCCTTTGATTTATTATTGTTTTTAATAGACTTAAAGTTGAATAGAAAAAAAAAAACCATAAATTTTAATTATCATTTATGAATATATTGTTATCTATTTAATTTATTATCTCTTATTTTGGATGTTTATTAATGTGAACTTTAGGTTCTGTAACTATATTCACAATATTGTAATTTCTTGATATAAAAAAGTTGTAATTAATGTTAATTTTGAATAAAATGCAGGATACTAAATGACTATAAGCTCTAGTGATAGCGAAGGATTTGTAGCTCCCGAACCTTACACTTCTGAATGGTATGAGGAGCTTGTGTATTGTACCTGTCCAAAATGTGGAGGTTGTAGATGACAAAGGCGTAGAATAGAGATTCAACATTTAGGAAAACATGGTTCTACGCAAGAAACACCTATGGTATATGTCCATAACTAATATAGATCACTTTTAATACTAATTACTTTGCATTTAATTATTAACTATAATTAATTATTTATATAAAATGTTTTTGCAGGGTACTAGTTATGATGCCCCTTGTAATGAACCAAAAGAAAATATGGAGAGAATGAACCCAAATCAAATGATGGATGATGAAATGGGAATCTTGGAGCCTGGGATTGAAGATATGATGCATGAAATTTTCACTCATCCAGAATCTAACATGAAAACCCTTGCAAGTACAAAGTTATATGAAGGTGCACGAATCTCAGTGCTAGCGACAATCTTATTACTTCTAAATTTGAAGGCTATTTTTGGATGGTCAGATACTAGCTTTACAACACTTTTGAGGTACATTTAATTATTTCATATTATACAATTCATAATATAATTTTTTATTATGATAAAATATTAATTATTTATTGTTCATAATTCTATGGTTCAGGTTTCTAGCTGATAAACTACTTCCAGAAGGAAATCGACTACCACGCTCCTATAGGGAAGTGAAAAATTCTTTAAATGATTTGGGAATGGATTATAAAGTTTATCATGCTTGTCCTAATGATTGTATGCTATTCTATGGAGAAAATGAAAATAAAGAAAGTTGCCATGTGTGTGGTGAAAGTCGATATGAGCATCAAGGTGTTGTTAAATCTATTAAAGTTCCTCGTAAAGTACTTCGCCATTTCCCATTAATACCACAACTTAAACATGTATTCCAATGTAATGATATTGGAAATCTCATGGATTGGCATTCGCACAATAAGAGCATAGATGGAACAATGCGTATTGTAGCAGATGGGAAAGCATGGAAAGAAATCGATGAGAGATGGCCAGATTTTGCAAGTGAGCCACGAAATGCAAGGATTTCAATAGCGATGGATGGTTTTAATCCATACTCAATCCAGTCCTCAATGTACTCCATTTGGCCAATTGTTGCAGTTGTGAATAATCTCCCACCTTGGATGGCCATAAAAAAAGAGCAAATAATGTTGACGTTAATAGTTCCAGGTGAGTTAACTTATACCCTTAGATATAATATATAATTCCTTATAGTTTATTTTCATCCCCACATGATTTAATTAATCTTATAATATTTTTATTACAATTACATTTGGAACTCATTCACTTACAGGAAAATATCAAGTGAAAAATATGGATATATACTTACGACCAGTCATTGAAGAACTTAAAGAGTTATGGAAAGGATTTCAAATGCATGATATTTCGAGGCCTATTGGTAGAAGGGACTTTTTTTTTCGAGGAATGATGTGTTGGATGATTCATGATGCCCCAGGATTATCTGTTTGTTGTGGTAAGTTGATTTATTTTAATATTTAAATTTTCATAAGAGTAACATGGATCTCAAAAATTTACCTCTAACTATAAATATTCTCAAAATCATAATTGTAGGTATTCAAACAAAAGGTAAATTTGGTTGCCCATCCTGTGGAAGTGAAACAATAGCTAAGCATTCCAATCACCTCAAAAAGGTTATCTTCCATGAATATAGGCAATTCTTGCCCATAAATCATCGATATCGAGTACGGAGGAGAGGTGAATTCAATAATAAGGAAATGAAATTGCCCATTCCAAAGTGTATGACACCAAATGATTGGTATACTTCATACAATAATGCTCAAGGTAACGAATTAAACATAGGATTTGCATTAAATATATCTCTATTTTTTTATTTTATTACATCTCACTATATTTTTACATGATTTATCAAGGTGAACTCCCTCGAGGAATGAAGAGGTTCTCAATTTTTTATGAACTTCCTTACTATAGATATTTACCAATTGTACACCTTCTTGATGTCATGCACATTGGATGCAATGTGTCAAAATCATTATGGTATCTTATTAATGGAAAAAAAGTTGATGGATTACGATTGAGAAGAGATCTTCAAGAAAATAATGTCATGCCTCATCTATGGCCAAATCCTATTGATGATTCATATTCTATCGGTCCTTGGAGATTAACAAATGAGGAGAAAAGACAAGTTAAATCGGCAATTAAGGAGATAAAATTCCCCACAGGATTTGCTGCAACACTCAAGAACGCATTCACAAGAGGAAAAGATGAAGAGTTGATAGGATTGAAGACACATGATTGGCATAACCTTCTTAAAGTGAGTTGTATACATAGCATACATATATTACTATATATGAGTTTAAATCTTCAAAATATATTAGATATATAATGGAATTTATTTTTTGTAGGTTATTCTACCAGCGATTATTCCAAATAGCTTTGACAAACATATTAGACTTGCAATATTTGACTTATCAGCATATATGAGGTAAATTTCCTTTTAAAATCATTGTAAGATTAATTTATTTATGATAAAAAATAATTCTTGTTATTTAATATACTTATTATGATTTATGTTAGGTGGTTAACTTCAAAAGAGATTAGGCTGGAAGATATAGACTATTGGAAGAAGCAAGCACCTATACTACTATGTACAATTCAGAAGCATCTTCCACTAACATTTTTTGATTCGCAAGTTCACTATCTAGTACATCTTGTCAGAGAGATTGAATATTGTGGTCCTGTTACATCAAGGTCTATGTGGCTTGTAGAGCGCTTATTGAAGGTACTAAAACATTTTGTATGACAAAGAGCTCGCCCTGAGGGCTCTATTGCAACAGGTTATACTACTTTCAAAGCAATGGTACGTGTAACACAATATTTACCAAAATTCCATTTAGATACACCAATACTTTGGAGTAAATGTCAACAAGATATGCTCACTGGTGAAGTACTTCAAATGAGGTCAAAGTTGAGAACAATACGAGGTGTGTACATAATTTTTCATTTAATTTTTTTTATTATATCACAAATATACTCATTTCAATAAAAAATTAAAGTTAACTTTTTTTAGAGTTGCAGATCCATATGAATGGGAGAGACTGCATGTTTTTGTTGCCCATCACACAAAATGCATGGATAAGTGGATTGATATTTATAATACAAAGAAGGAAGAAGTTGATAGAAATGCTTATTCAAATTTATCTAGGAGGGTCGGATCTATGAATAAAACTCACACAAGGAAGTTACAAGTTGAACATAGAAATACATGGCCAGATAAATGTACTTGGAGTTGGTTGAGAGAAAATATTATATTTCAAAATAATAAAGATCCTACAATTGTTTCTAGAGAAGAATTAGAAATTGCCACTGGGACACATATGAGAAAGGTATATTTTTATAATCTATAATAATAACTTTGGTAGTGTTCTACTTATTCTAATATCATATTCTTTACATTTTTAAATTACATATTCTAGATGAAATTTAAAACTGTGTATTTTTTATGTTGCAGGTGAGACATTACAAAGCAATGTGGGCATATGGTAAACATTTCCGTATTGAGAAGACTGATGAACTAAGGCAGAGTTTTGATCGAGGTATCTCAGCGTACTTTGAGATGGATGGTTCAAATGAGTGTTTGAGGAAACAATACTATGGTATATTGCAAGAAATTATTGAGCTTGATTTCAGGGCATTCAAGAAGGTTATCTTTCATGTCAAGTGGTATCCAATGGTTGAGGATGGAAGTCATAGAACATTTAAAATGCATCGAAATGGTTTTCCCCTTATCAAAACATCAAGCTTTATGGAGACAAATGAGCCTTATGTATTCCCTAGTCAATGTGAGAATTTTTTTTATTAAAGATACTAATGATATGAATTGGTCATTCATCATCGAACACAATCCAAGGAGCCAACGACATCCATCATTTTCAGATGTGAACCCTGATTCTAACAATGGTGCTAATAGTGATGAAGATGAAACAAACAATGAAAATGAATATGAACCACTGGTTGAAATTGAAGATCATGTCGAGTCACAAGAGTCCCAAGAAGAATATCATGAATTAAGACAATCAGATGATGGTATACTACCAGAAGGAGGAATAGAAGAAGATGATATTTCAGATTACATGAGTAGACAAGATTCAACAATGATATTTAATAATCTTGTTGATGATGATATTGGATATGATAGAGAAGATGCCATGATTAATTTAGTTGTGGACTTAGGGGAATTGGAAATTAGTACAGAACAAGTTCAAGAGTTGGTTCAAGATGATGAGGAATTCAATCAAGATGACATGCAAAATGAGTTATGAAGGTGTAGACATTTATTAAAGTTGTAATTTTTTCTTGAATTTTTTTTAATACAATAATTTACTACAAAATTAATTTTTTATAGTAGCTGACCACTCTAAAAAAAATATGCTGTAAAAATTTATTTTTTTGTATCATGATCCTAACTACTGTTAAATTTTAATAATTTTTAATTTAATTTAATTTCAAATGTACTAGATATATTATGTGTTTTAAATATAATTATAGAATGTAATCTTTTATTATTATGATTCAAAAATTCGAACAATAGAAGGAGAGTTTACATTTTTAATAAATCTAATTGGTTAAAATTTCAAATATTGTGGATTATCCAAAAACATTATTAAGGTAATGTCGTTTTCCAACAATAAATATTATATAATTGTAATGAAATTATATTGATATAATTATTATTTATTTATAATTATATTATTTACAATTATGTAAGTGAGCTAATAATAACATTAATGTGGATTTTCCACTATTTAAGTCTAATGGAGCCTCTATATATTTGACAATTTAATTGAATTGACTAGTCAAACTATTTATTTGTAGTTGTGTAAATTATTCACAAATAACATTTGTAATATTATGTAGATTACTCACATAAATAATATTGGAATTTAGAGTAGTGTAGATTACTTAAGATTTTCTTATTTTTGCAATCCTCATTATTATCACTATTTATTTTATTAATGTAGATTATCTACAATAAGAGTTTGACTAAATTTTTAATTGTAGATTGTCAACAATTAGAGTGAGTTAGGGATAATACTCAGTTTAAATTTTAAGGGTTTTAAATTTTTAATAATAAAATCAAATCTTAACAATTATGTGATTATTTATTTTTGATAAAACTCAAATCTTAAAAACTATGTGATTATTTATTTATGATATATTTTGTAGATTATGAAAAATAAGAATTAATTTTTGTCTATATTTTTTATTTTTTAGACAAAGAGTAATCATAGTTTTAGCCGTAAATTTTTTAATATTTTTTTTATTGAAGTTTAGAATGTTGTGGAAATTAGAAATTGCAATCTACATTTTATTTAGAGTATCCTTTGAATATAGTCTGAGAATTTTTATCTTTTTTCCAAAACAAATAGATATATTGTGATTTTTCTACAATAAATTTATATGATTATGAATATTCCACAAATTACATATAACTTTCATGAAATTGTGAAACATCTACTTTGTATATTATAGAAGGCACCCATTTAATGTTGCTAATCTACATTTTTTCCACAAATTGATTATTTTGTGGATAACATTGTGGAAAATTAGCCCTCTTTCGAAATTTTAATAGTATGAATAGATATTTGTTTTCAAAAATAAGGAATAGATAATAGTATGAACCTGATTTTTCTCATATTTAACACAATCAAAACTTACTAAAAACATTCCCATTAGATAGGAAATTTCCTCACCTTTCCATTGATATAAAGAAGTCCTCTTAAATCTTCATATTTCTCAAGTTATGGGCCAGTGGGCCTTGGGGTGAAAATCTTCCCCAAGAGCGGGCTTACGGGTCTAGGGAGGAAATTTTTCCCTAACTTGGGCCTGTGGGTTTCAGAGAGAAATTTCACCGGGAGGAGAAATGCGGACTGATGGAGCGGGGAAACAAGCTTTTCCCAAATGCACGTCGGCAGAGTAGGGAAGGAACTTAGCGCTTTTTAACTTTTAGTCAAAAGGCGTGATTTACCTCCGCCTGCCCGGGAGCCCGTGGCAGGGATTCGCACTCAAAAAAGACAATTAGCCCTAAGGGCCACGAGGGACACGTGTCCAACAAATTCACCAAAATGGGAAAGCAGGTTGTCAAAGACATTTAAGACATTAAGGTTTTTTTCCCATAAAGCGATAAGGGATCAAATGATGCGCACCTCTGTCAACGCTAAAGGAACCACGTGTCAGACTCTCATTAGCTGCGGGTGGCAGAGAAAGTTTTAAATTTTCACGAAAATAATTTTAAAATGTTAAGGTTGAGATATCAACCACTCCTCTACCATCGTCTCGTGAAGCCACGTGTCAGCGAATCATTGACTGTGGTGAGGCAGGCCGACGGAGAAACTTTTAGAAATTTTCCTAATTATTTTTTTTAAAAGATTAGTTTTAGAGTACGGGCCCACGCACCTGAGGAAGTGCGTTTCCAAGGCAAGGGTGGGGATGCTGGGCTGTGGAGAAAAGTTGTCAAAGTTTCCTTTTTCGAACTTAGGTTATTTTAGACAAGAAAAGATGTTTTCGGGTTGGCGGAGTGGCGGGATGCTTCATGCCTTTAGCGCTTTTTGGGGAAAAAGTGTTAAGGGAAAAATTAATCCCACGGGTCCACCAGGGAAAATTTAATTCTTTAAAATTAATCGCATGGGTCCACAAGCCACCCTGGCCAAGTGCGATGTCAAATTCTCGTATGAGTAGGTTGATCTTCTCACCACAGGAGAGACGGTTATCACACCCAAGAATGATGGCCTCTACAAGGGCATGAACTACATCAACATTCGCTACGTAGCCAAATACATCTAATGCATCACTTTCCTAGACTTCAACAAACTATTAAATAATTCGCGCCTACTGTCGACTCTCTATGTTCTATCCATATTTTCTTCTCGTAATTCCATCACTAAAATACATCTGTTTCACCTTCTTATCAATATTTTCTTCTCGATTATTAATTCCATTATATACTATGTTATTATTCCAATCTGGTTGTGCTATCGTGCGCCGGCGTGTGCGGGCTCTATAATTGGCTAAGTATAGAAGGGTCGACGAAAGCCTCCACGTGCCTCGTCGACACAATTTTAAAAGTGATACCCAAGGGATAGTCCCTTAATGAGCATGAAGCTTCCACATGTCCCAAGTCCGAAAAGGAGATAGCGTCGAAAGTTGAAAAGTCTCAGGGCAGCGGAAGCCTCCACATGTCCTATCGGCGCACCTCCGAATGTCAGGTCCAAACAGGGTCTCTAAATGGGCGGGAAGCCTCCATGTGTCTTGGGTCAGACATAAAGCCTTTGTCAAACATAAGGGACTTAGGCAGAACACGAGGAATTTCTTGCTTATGATATATTTTTATTTCAAAATTATTGTACAAAAGAATAATGATCATTTTCATTGGATCTAAAGAAAATAAAAATATAAAAATATATGTATATGTATTATATATCATATATGTATCATATATGTATTAATGTAAGCAGAATTTAATTTTATTTTCATAGTTTTCTATAAACAATTATTTCAAATATATTTAAAACATAATTATATTTCTAGTATATATAATTGAGGGTTTTATCAAATAACATATATGTATTTTCTATCATGCAGGGTATACACACGGCTAAATTATTTTATCAACTATTTGAGTATTTATATTTTTCTCCAATATTCATTACAAATGGCAGTAAATAAGGTACGATTCAAAAGTTATGAATTTTCATTTATACGTACAATATTTTTATACATTGATAGGCGAGATTTGATATCTAATTTATTATATTCTTTTACCAGGGACCGACATTCATTTTCGATTTAGACTATGAGGAGAGGTTAATGTGTCGTACGAGAAATAATTTGGAACTACAAGAGAAGGAATTAGAGCTGAAAAAGCGTGAGATGAGGATTAATTCCATACAAGATGAATTCTCTAGTTTGCGTGCAATTTCAAAAAATATTCCTACAAATGATGAATTTGATGGTATTCCAACATCCCCCAGAACTAATCTCTCTAATAGTACTATGAAAAATTCCCTTCCTATAGGTCCTCAACAAGTCAATGGTAACTCAATTTCTGCTACGAATAATGGCCCTAGTAGTACAATGATAAATTCATCTCTCGTAAATCCTCAACAAAATGTTTGTAGCAGCATTCCTTCTCATGGTGAACAATCAAATGATCAAAATGAAAATCTTGTGTCAAGTTTTGAGAGCACGCTTAAGGTGAGAGAAGTTACTTCCATAGGTCAAAGGGAAGCCACTCTAAAAGTAGACTATAAAGGTGAGGTACTTAAGATTAAGGGGGCTGGAACTGAATTCTATGCCACCCTAAATAGCCATATAGAGCAAATATTTGGGGATAGTTTGCATAAGACATGGCCAAATCAACCCAAAGATAAGAAAGAGAAATTATTTTCCTTAATGGTTTCTACCTATGGGCATATTTTTGATAGGAAATGGTTGTATTCAGAGGCTATAAAGCGTCTACATGGAAAAAGAAACTATACAAAAAGACTTTTAAGAAAACAACCAAATCTTCCTAAAGATCCTTTAGTTTCACAACAATCATGGAGTAAATTGCAAAGGGAACACAATGGATTAAAAAATGGTAAGTATAAACACTTGAAGGATGTAACAAAAGCTAGACTGCAGCTGAAAAAGGCCAGCCATAAGCTGGGACAAGGCGGTATCAAATCCTTGCGAGCTTCTATGGTAATATTATTCTAAACTCAATTATAATTACATAATATTACAATCTTCGTAGAATTTTTCTAATCGATAAATATATTTTATCGTTTCTTAATTTGTTTTCTTTGTAATTTATAGGTAGTCGAATTTGGAAGGCTCCCTACAGATGACGAGATACAATATGCTCTTATGTTTGGATATGAAAAGTTTAGAAATGACAAATTAAAAGCAAGTGAGACTATTGCAAATGATATTCGCGCCAATTCCACAGATTCGGTAATTTCTTTGTACTTTGAAAATATAATTCTTACCAATTTTTTCGTTAGTAAAAATATATGATAAATGTATCATAATTTTTGTTATCTTTCCTATATTTTTTTATTGTTTACTTTTACGAATATTTTTTTTATTAATATGGTTCTAATTTTTCACCCTAATACGATGTTCCCCTTTGTTCGTATTTCTCCTATAGTGCATGTATAATTTCTCCCCAATGAATTGCAATTGTCCTTTAGCCTAATTATAGCGTACTTTAGTCCATCCCCTTAATGCTTCATGTGGCTTAATTTTTGGAAACTCTAGAGAGAAGTTAAAGCTTTGGATCAAGGGAGATCGTACCTCCTTTGCAAAAGGGCAATGTGCAGGCTTGATATTATTAATTTATTCCTCGCTTCCTTTGCATGGAGGGGGCCCATTATGGACCTTAAAAGCAGTTTTTTCTCATGGACTGACTCATGAGCAGCGAACCACATCAAGGCAATTGCCTATAGGAGTCCATATTTATTTCAGATAATTTTTAATCTTTTCTGAAAGAAATGGAGCCCAAGGATCTTTGAGAGATAAGGCTACCCTTGGAGCCCATGGATTTTTCTCAGAGCGTGCATACCTTGGAGCCCAATTAGGTATAACTGGTTGCTTGTCAGCATATCTTATATATATCCTTTGAAACCTTAACAGAACCTAAAGTTATGCCTTGTTTATGACTTGAAAGTTGAGCCATCATTATATCTTGTCATATGCTCTCTCCAGTTGTGCCATCATCCCCTCGAATTCTTATGTGAACAAGTGCAATTGCATCAAATATCATTATCATTGCGAATATTACATGTAATAAAGATCTGTTACAGGTTTGTAATTTGAACGCTTTAATTTATTTTTGTGATCTGTTTCCATGTTGTCCTGAAATTGGAAAGGGAAAAAGAATCGAACGTACATATGAAAACTTAATTTAATGTTTGATATACTTAAGAAAAACCATTAATAAACCACGTAATACCCAAATTGAAATTTTGATTGTGAAATTCAGGTGAGTTTTATATTAGACGAAAGAGAGAATGTCCACACGTTTGTATGATTTCAAATATGATAAGCTCCTAACACGTGTTGCAGTAGTTTTCAATCACTCCCGGATGGACCAAGACACGACTGAATATATATTATTTTCACAGCTTCATAGCAATCGTTATAAATTGATTGAAAAGGGAGGGAGGCATATAACCATTAAAGACTTAAAAAAATAGCTATTAGTTAAAATATTGCCAAAGTTTGTCAATGGAGAAACTCTTAATAGTAAATACCATTGAAAAATGCTTTTCAACTACTTAGAAAAAAAATGAACTACAAAATTATTAAAAGTGGATGTAGTCTGTAATTGTCGCCGCATTATCTAAGTTGGAAGTGTGTTTTACACTTTTGGATTTGAAATACAGTTAACCAGAAATACAGTAAGAATGTTGCGCTGTTTTACACTTCTGGATTTGAAATACTGTCATTGTTTAAGTTTTTAATGAAGCTAAGAAATCAGTTACCTGACGGAATTAAACTACAAAACAAAATATGAGGAATCCCAAATCGCTAGCCAATCTTTTCACTTCTTCAAATTCATACATGGATTAGCCAGTTGCCTCATCCCCAGTTAGCCAGTTGCCTCATCCCCTCTTCTTTCTGCATATTTACTTTTTCGGGTATAAGAAGCCTTTATTTTCTCGAATCTCTCTAATGGACTAACACTAAGGACCTTGTAAGGATTGTCATGACTACTTGAACTTGATCCCCTGCCAGCAGATGCAGCAGTGCACACAATTCTGTAGTTCCCCAACGCTTGCCTTATAAGGATTGTCATCACTACTTACTTTTAGATGCAGGTTACTAACTATTTAGGTTTGACGGGTGAGTATGTTGTGGTCACAGAGAAGTAGATGAGCATCCTCTTCTTGCAGTGGTGAGATTGAATCTGTAGCGTCCAATACAGGCTTGGCTGCTCAAGTTATACACAAAATTTCAGAGGAAGCAGTAAATTTTAAAACCAGGGTAGTGGATATATATATTTTGTCGAGATATGCATTCATGTCTTTTGAACACATGTGGAGACCCTGAAATATTTCATAAATCCATTCATGTGGACTGAAACTCCAATCCCTCGATCGGCTGAAGTGAAGAAAACATTTCACTAAAATCAATCGATCCTTGAGAAGCTGTAACATCATTAGATTGGGAAGTAGGAAAATCATGAAATACAGAGTTTTCTATGGATTCAGTCTCATTTGTACCCTCCAAAATATCGTAGCTCTTGTCCACGGTTTCATCTTCAGATTGGTTGATTGCTTCCACAAGACCTGCTTCACATTGGTCAAAAGAATCATCCTTCCCCACCTCAACTTCCTTGTGTGGCAACTCAAGGCTTCCCTCCCTACCCTCTATGCTTTGAAAAATATCCAAATCCATAAATTTTTGCAGGCAGGTTTGTCGCAAAGCCCTTAGATAAAACAACAGATGCTCCATTCCTGTCTGATACCTTATCTAAACCTTCTGAATTCCCACATCCACAAAACTCATGGAACTCCAATTTCTCAAACGACCCACTTTCATATTCCACCCTCTCAGAGGAAGGAGCATGTTGATCCACCTATCTTGTCTTTATCTACCCCATCACTTGCTTGAACAGGTGTTTTAGGACTAAAAACATCTTCCTCGTTCAATTTTAATGCACCGAAAATCTATTTCCTAAGGCAGTTTTAAGAACCTACCAGTCCATCAATCATGAGAAACGGAAGCGCCAACCTCCAAAAACCATGCTGGGTCACTGAAATTGTTTCTTCTTTAACAAATCTGAGGCTGCAAGGCCAAATCATTTCCCACCACTAATTTGACACATCTGTTGGGGTCCTTGTGTCCCTACATAAAAACTTAAAGCAGCTAAAAAGAAGGCTATCCCTGTTCACATCCTAAGGTGAGAAGCGTATACAAAACCATGCCCTCTGAGTCTATCTTATCTGGAGATAACAATTTTCAATCATGGGAAGGGCAAGGAACAAGTCCAGAGGAGCTTGTAGCAGGGCATATCTCGAACTCGTCGTTGCTACAGTGATTTTTTTCTCAAAATAGTAAAATTATTCTTGAATGCGTGAGGAAATACACAGATACTGTTAAATATAGCCAAAAGATGGGATATTTTTCCTAAAAGAAACAAGAAACCCTTTTACAGAAAAAATTATAGAAAACTTGAAAGAAAAATAGCAGGGAGTAGTAGACTCAAGTGTAATTGAAGGAAATTTGTAATTAAGGTTTGCAGAGACTGGGATTTGATGGTATGTGGTCTGTTTTCAGGACTTTAGATCATAATTTTCAATTGAAAATAAATTTGGAAACGAATACTATCATATATGTACTTCATTTTTCTCTTCTTAAGAAATATATATAAGACAATATGTATATATTAACTTGTGTTTTCATTATTAATGAAGGAATTTGAAGAAAGTGAGGGATCTGACTTACCGGATGGAATGGAGACTAAAGAACGTGAAAATCTTTCGAGAATGCAATCACTTCAGTCAGTGCTCAAGCCCAATTAGGAGAAAACAACACTCCAATCAATGCTCCTTCCCAGCAAAGAGAATGCAACACTCATGTCCAGCTAACCAACACTATAGCTAGCACTGCTATCTAACCAATGATTCAATAAAGCTGAATAAAAACTTCTACAAGCAATTTTGTCAAAAATATTATTAATAGTATAGTTATTTATACATTATATGAGATATCCAAATTTCATATATTTATTGAAATAAACATGCAAACTTCAACAATATTTTTATTTCCTATTTTAAATTGATTTATCTCTTTCTAAAGTATTGTTTTATTAATAAATATAATTTTTAAATATAGAATTAAGTGCGCTACCTATATGAAGTGACGCCATGCATTGTTTTTAATATTTATAGGTTAATTCTATCTTTAGATTATGTTATATTTAAAACTTTTAATATGTGAGGTTTGACCACGTTGGTACAAGGCTGCATAAAAAATATATTTTTAAATGGCATATTTATAACATGCTTTACATGCAATGTGGTTTTATAATTATTGTATATTTAATTTACTTAAAGTTATTTAATTTAATATTTTTTTCTATTTTATTTGTAAAATATTTTTTTATTAAATATTAAATTTATATTATTGATATTATAAATTTCGATATAATAAATTAAAATGATGAAGGTGTGTGGCAGGTTTGGGTGGCTAGTTTTGTCAGCAAACTGCAAATTCTAGGGGGTTGTGTGTGACATGCTCCATTAGTTGTGTCAAGGAGAACTGTGCAGGTCATGATCCCGCTGAAACCAGTCAACATTGAAAACTTCGAAGTAATTGGAAAAATTGGGTGCATTGGTAGAAATTTATGTAGATGTGGACGAGAGACTGTAAGATGATGATGAGATAAGAATTTGGGCACGCTAGTTAAGGAGATATGAGTTTCCTCATGCGACAGTCTCATTGTTCCACCTATGCAAATTAATCCATTCGGATCTGCATCCCTTCTTAAAGCTTTTCATTTGTCTATGGGTGTAATGCAAACTTCCATCTGGCACTCTATTGTTGTTGTATGTAGAAGAATCAAAAGATTGACGACTCTGAGGAGCTCCATTCAAACTCCATGTCCAGTTGTATGAACTTTTTCTTCTCCTATTTTCTATGCACCTGTGATATGTGCACAATATGTTTACCGCTCTTGTTCCAACTCTGTCAATTGTTTTTTCTCTCCTAAAACAATATGTTTACCGCTCTTGTTCCAATAGACTTCTTGGTCTAAAGAATGTTACCAAAACAATTTATGCATTCCATAAAGAATAAAAAATTAGTAGTGATGACACTAACATTGTTATTTTTTACTCATATGTTCTTCATCACCCATCATTTTCATTTAAAATAATTAAATTTAATATTTTAGAAATGACATAAATATTTTTATGTGTTTCATGATATGGTATTTATGACCTACCATATTCAGTTGAAATAGTGAAGAAAATTTTTAGGACAGAACACACAATATTTCTAATATCATTCCTAATAACATAGAATAGCGCAGCCAGATTGGAATAATAACATAGAATATAATGGAATTAATAATCGAGAAGAAAATATGGATAAGAAGGTGAAACAGATGTATTTCAGAGATGGAATTGAGAGAAGAAAATATGGATAGAACATAGAGAGCCGACAGTAGGCGCGGATTATTTAGTAGTTTGTTGAAGTCTAGGAAAGTGATGATGCATTTAGATACGTAGCGAATGTTGATGTAGTTCATGCCCTTGTAGAGGCCATCGTTCTTGGAGGTGACAACTGTGTCTCCTGTGGTGAGAAGATCAACCTGCTCGTAGGAGAATTTGACATCGCACTTGGCCAGGGTGGCTTGTAGATCAACCTGGACAGTTTTACCAGGGTCGACGGTCACATGGTAGTTGGCCCCAACGCTCTTCTCTGTCTCTTCCGTTCCTCCCCACTCCGTGACGGTGGTAATCTCGGAGGAGATGGTGATGGTGAAAGACACAGAGTTGTTACATGATCGGCTGCTCTGCTCTTGTCGGTGTTGTTGGTGCCGAGAATGAGTGCCTGCCCTTGGGAGATGTCAGCACTGTCCACTGTACACGACGGAGCGCACGTGGCGGTTGAGAACAGGCTCCTCCACGACGAACTGAGCGGTGCTTTCCAGCGTCCGGGTGCCGGCATTGAGGCAGTTGGTTTTACCCTCGGTGGTGAGGTGTTTGCAAAACGCATCGTTGCCCAGGCTTCGCAGCCCCACCCTTTTGAGATCCTTGTTTGAGGTGTCCAACCCCTTGGCTGGGTGTCTGCCCAAATCCAGTTGGGACTGCGCCTCCAGAAATTATTATGGTACACGGACTTTATCCGTACAACTCCCTACTATCCGTGTCCCTCTTCATTGTTCACAGGCACCGCCCATGTCGACCCCAAATAATTTCCGTTGTCTCCTTTAAACACAACGTAGTCGGGAAGCGTTACAATAGTGGCCATGATACCGAATAAATTAATGGTTTTTTCAAGCCCCTTACTTACTGTTTAAAACCACAGACGTCCCCCCAATCACAGAAAAGCACACACTCATGGAGTAATATCGGCCGTTGATAACTCCATAGATGTCCATAGATGTCCTGCCAGTGTGAGTTGTAATGTTGTTTCCATGAGAGGACCAAACACTGAGGGGAATGCTTGAAAACGTGGATGTACAAAAACAAATTTCACTTGTCGGGAAAAAAAAGTAATAGGTGGATGGATCCCATTTTTAATGCAGTGGATGGAATTTAAATTGTCAGAGAAAACGTGAATTGAACAGTTACCGTAAAAACAAATTTCACTTGTCGGATCTGCCACCTTGTTCCGTGCGGATCTGCATGTGCGTGAATTGCTTAACTCATTTATTGTTATCCACTTTCTCACTCGCTCGCCAAAGGCTTCATAGCATGTTTTTGCGTAGGCTGTAAAATCTTTGCTGCAAAACAAGTTACATAAATTACAAATAAATTAACTAAATAACATTCTAAACGAATATTCAAAAATGACAATGCTTACACAATTTTGTCACTTAGAAAACCTCCGCCTAATCATGTTTGTGGAAGATGCCAATGATAAATGGTCACAAATTAAATCGTTGTATACCAGAAATTTCAGCTTTGTAAGTGTAGATCCATTAAATATGTACATCATCATATTTGTAAGTTTAGAGTGGTTGTCCTATTAAATCTTATGATGGTTTATTCTAATTCTTCGAAGAATGAAATAAACTATGTTTGACAAAGTTTTGGCCGGGCTTTGAAATATAGGGCTTATGTCTAACGAAGGTCACTTGGTTGGCATTAGTTGTGCATACATAATTTTTATATTAGTTTTTATTATACTCCATTCATTATAAATACATTTATTATCTTCCCTCTAAATTTATTACTAACTAATGATAAATAATATTAATTCAGTTGAAGCAATTTTTTGGCTCAAAAAATTCTGTAGAAAAAACTAGATTCTAAACTCCGCCTTATTATCAAGATATCTACATTTTTATATTGTATTCTCAAAGCAACAAAATAAACTTGGAAGACACAATCAACAAGATGTCGAAGGTAAGGTTAAAACAATCTTACGATGGTCAAATAGATGTAAAATTTAATATCTAATTCAGGGTCTCCACTTTGGGCACCTTCTTGAAGTTGCGCCATGGAGACATGTGGAGGAACCGTGCATGTTTGGGGACCGGCCCTTGAGTTTCATTTTAAAGAAGCGCCAGGATGAAAAATGGAGGCCTTCATTCACTTTGCATTTTGCTTGGAATTTTCAATGGCCAAAGGAGACTGCCTCGGAGCATGCAACATGATGCCTTCCACTGAGCTTCAAACATTGAGGAAAACATTTATGAAACAAGACACATGGCGAGCCCACACTCGTTCGAGGTATATAATTTTTGGGACCATCTCAAGGTGCGCCATGGTGACACATGGCAGTTTGAAAAGTCAAAGAGGCAGGGAGGTGGACCATCGAAAGAAACTTGTATTTTATGCCTATCAAGGATTAAAATATCAGAATGGCCCACAATCCCGATGAGGGAAATAGTCAATGTTTTACCACGGTCAATGGCGGAGGTGTAAAATCTCAGGGAAAATTTAGAAAAATTTCCTTTTGGGAGAAAAGAGTCAAAAGTAAAAGAGGAAGTGTGGTTTTGCTCTAACCACATTTGGACACATGACATAATTGTTTCCTGAGGGCAGAGGTGCGGAGAAAAATGGAAATTTTCTCCATTTTTCCAAAAAATTGTAAAAAGTCAAAGGAAGCCCAAGGGTTTGTTTTTAAAGATTTAATCTTCCACGTGAACAACCCAAATTCAAAGAAAAGATCAATGGCAACTGAGAGTCTAAATCTGATTTTCCCCCCATATTACTGAAACACACCTAGAAGTGCGAGTCTTCATGATTTTTTGGTATTTACTACATACCAAGCAAAGAGGGGAGTTAATGTTGATATCTGAGTTTGGTGGGAAGATCTGGGAGGCATCTTTCGCCATTAAAATGGTCTGACTTTCATGTTCGATCGGATTTTCCGTTTTTCTTCTCCCAAGTACACAATCAGCTAGATTTGACATATTAGGGGTGGAAGTGGTTGGAAAATTGAAGAAAGAGTGATCTACTAGAGGAAGGATTTGAATGTGAGAGATATTTGAGGAGATCTGCCCCCTCGAGCACCTGGTGAATTTTACAGATCTGATTCAAAGAATCACAATCTAAATAATGGCGAGCACTAGTGCATTAAATTTTTTTGTATTTTGCGGAGAAGGGGTTTTGTTGTAATGTTATAAATGGCACAAAATTTTCATGCAAATGTCAGAGGTTAGAGGTTGGAGTGTTAGGGGTTGGGACTGATTTTTCTAATAGAAAGCTTGACAGAGCTCATCGTTTTTGAGAAGCCATTTGAGAAACTAGGTTATTTCTTTTTGTATTAAGTTTTATTGTGTCAAGGTGGTTGCAAGTGTACAACCATTGACAATCTCTAAGACTGTTCTAGAAACTTTCCCCTGCAAATAGGCATAATCAAATTTGATTTTTTTTGTGTTGTCTTGTGCAAAATGTGTTGGTTTTATTTTTGAATGTATGCAAGTAGTTTTTCTTTTTTCTCTTGCAATCTTGTATCAAATATGATCCAATCACACCAGCCTCAATCATTGTGATAGTTTAGTGGCATCTGAAATTTCATCTCTCAAAAGATATTTCATTTGGGATTGGAATAAACGATTTAAAATCACTTTTTTTTTCATCTTTTGACAGAGATTTTATGTAAGCCTTTGGATGAATCTTAGACTTGATTTGTCTTAGAACTTGATGCTTTGTTGGATTTTCTAACTCGAGACTTCGTGATAGAATTTCAAGCATTATGTGAAAGAGTGCTGATTTGGGCCTCCATTGAAGCACATATTCTGGTTAAAGAGACATTTTAGCTATTTTCTAGCATTCTAGTTGTTTAACCCCATATTTTGTAAGATTTCTAAAGGATCTAGGGAATCAAGTTCACCCTGCCCCACCTCCCACCAAAAATATCATTCAAAAACAACCAATCCTACATGTACTACCACTGTTTGTCCTGTGTACACACAAATGAATAATATTTGTTACCAAAGCATGCAGAAGCAATCAAGGTCCCAAATGTCTTTAGTAACCTTTGACTTGTTGTGAGAATATCTCCATGATCTGGAAGTAACAACTCGTGAGGGCCAGATCTGGTGTGTTGATCATATTTTCCCAAGGTCTTCTCTATAAAATCTATGCAAAGGAAGGATTCATCATTGTCTTTCAATAAAAAAAGGTTAAAAAATAGGTTTTCTTACCTTGGTTGAAAGGCACAACCTAAAATAGTTAGGATCAGATCACATCCTTTTAAGGTCCTACCAACTCCTTTCAAAACTTGAGTGTTAACAAGTTAGATAGATTGCTTCCCTAGATACAAAATGACATAAATGATTATCTATCTGCCTCTGAGTGTCCTTTCAAATCCATGATTTTACCTGGCCTTTGAAGGAGGTTAAATTTGAGTACTAACACACTTCTGGCGCCACTGCTGAGGAATCTCAGTTCAAAATCAAGAACCTGGTAAAACACTTCTTGTATGCTCCAAGTGCTTTGTAGTTGTTGCAGTCTTCTCACATAGTGCCCTAGCTTTGATTTGATAAATATGGGTAAAGAAAGGTCAAAATATTTCCATTTCTAGTTTCTAGCATTGACAAACATTTGACAGATCATATTTAGTGCATCTACACAACTAAGATGGAAATACTTAGTGGTGACTCCCTGTTGATTGATTCTTAATGAGTACCAATGTCTTAAAACTCTGTCAGAATCATATTTGCTACTAATATTTACAAAGCTGGAAGGAAGAATATATTTCTTTGCTAGGGATCCTGCTATGACAATTTTTCCAGAGCTAGGAAAGGCAAAGTCAGAAGGAAGAAAATCCTGGAGAGCTGTTGGTGATCAGTAGACAAGAAGAGGGATCTCCATTGATGAGAGTGATCGACCTATCATTGAAAACTGCCATTCAAGTGACTCTGAATCTTGTAGCCTCTTTGTGGAATTGAACTCTCAAATTAGAGAGGGACCTTCATTTGATTTTGAAAGGTTTGCTTCACATTTTGCACCTGTCTTTTCTGAAGTTGATAGAGATTTCAAAGAGACAATTCCTTTGGGGGATAACCATTTTGAAAATTATACTCTTGTGTTCCAAGGACCATCTTCCCTTCATTAATTTGTCACCCCTCCAGGGTCACCTCCTCAAAGGAACATGACCTTACCCCCACCTAGACACCCTTTTGTTGTAAACACTTTTGGACCTATAAAATTTGTGGGAATAGTTGGGTATCCAAATGTAGTGCCTCAAGATGTAAGGAACAGAATGCCTAAGTTTAAGGGAAACAATGTTAGTACTGGTTATCAGTATCTAAAGTTTTTTATCAACATGATGGAAGATTTTGAGATTGAACATGAAGATTTATATATCAAGATGTTTATCCATACCTTGGAAGAGGATGTTAGGGACTGGTATAAAGCATTGCCAACTAATTCTATTGATTCTTAGAGTGAGATGAGCAACGCATTTAGATTGCAATATGGTGATAGGACTGACCCTAGGTTTCTTTTGACAGAATTTGAAAATATCAAAAAGAATCTTAATGAGTTAGTACATGATTTCAACATAAGGTTTAATAAGACATTGAGGAGATTTCCTGTTAGAATAAGGCCTTGTGATGAGTCATGTTTGATAAAATATACTGATGCATTTGATAAAAAGGCTGCATATTACTTAAGAGACAAAAACCCCACAAATTTGACAGAGGCCTTCAACACGGATTTACAAATTGAAAAAAACATCAACGCAATCGGAAAGCCTCCAAAGAGGGAGGGTGTAAAGCTGGTTAACCCAGAAAATCCTCATAGAAGAAAGGCTACAAATTTTGAAGAAGTTGTGAAGACTTTGGTAGGGGTTGTCAAATAAATTTCTTACAAAGCAGCCTAGGATGAGAAGGGAATTGGACATAACTCACAAGGTCAACATAAGCAGCAAAGCCAAGACAGATTCACAAATCACCACAGATCTAATGACAGAGGCAAAGGACCTGTGGTATTTGGAAATAGACAGTCCCAAGCTAGGGATAATAGAATGGTACCTGATCCTTTGGCTTCCAGAGTTGCTGTGGTGGAAGAGACAGATGTCATTGATTAGTGTGGAAAATGTTTCTTGCCTCATGCTCCTTGTGAAGAAGATCAACAAGAAGAGGAAGAAGCTAGTGATGATAATGATGATGATGCCTACATGATTGAGATTCCTGCAAGTTCTCCAATGGAAGAAAATTCAACTGAGGTAATAAGTGCTAGAACTGCATTTTTTTTTTTGAGATTGCAATCACCGGGTACCTCTTCTTCCTCCCTCTCATACTTTAGAAGTAGACACTGTAGAAGATTTTGAATTTACCACTAATGATTTTGAATACTTAAGGGAATTAATGATTCAAAAGTATGACGGAGGAGTTCCTTCAGAAGAAGATAGGTAGCTATTAATGAATGTTGTAGTTGCCCAAGAAAAAGAGAACAATATCAGAAGTAAAGCTGCTAAGGGGCCACAAGCCAGGTCAAAATTTCCATTACTTACCAAAGAAACCGCAAATAAAAATACATCTGACAGAGAGCTTGTTTCCCCAAGAAAAACATGTGTTCCTCCCCATGCCTAATCTGAAAAGAATCCCATTCCATATGATGAATTTTCCAATGTTTATCCTAGTGCTACTTTACAAAAATTTGTTCCATATGACATTGCCCAAGTTTTGAGTCCAAATCAAAATTCTTGTCCCATTTGTTGAGCTGCTTAGGATCCCTAAGCAAAAAAAGAGGGATTTTGAATACTTAGGATTCAAAGAGGAAGAGATCGCACAGGACAAATATGTAAACAATGTTGGGATTCCCCTTACTGTTGCAGTGTTGGAAAAGCCACAAGTGGTTGAAGAGCTAGGGGAACCAGCATGGGTTTATTTATGAACTTCTTTGGTTAAATCCTAGCTGAATTTGGATCCATTCTTCACTACCCTAGTTGTCAAGGACAAGCTATTACATAACTATATGTTTGATTCTGAAGCTTCATGTAATGTAATGCCTCTTGAGGTCATGAATGAGCTAGGTATCAAAGTAACAACATATGGGAAGTGCACTACCATGGACTCAAGAGAGGTGTCGGTGGTGGGATGTGTCAAATATCTTGTTGTGCAACTTGCATCTTATCTTGGAAGGAACTTAAAACTTGATGCGGTGATTGTTGACTGCCCTGCCAAGTGGGTAATGTTGTCGTCAAGAAAGTGGGAAACAAGTGTTGTTGGTAGTGTGCAAAAGGACATGTCTTATGCCACTATCCCCATTTAAGGTAACTTGTTGAAATTATATGGAGAGAATAATATGTTTTACTTGATTGAAGACCCAAGCAATGCATCTTATGAATTTTTGCAAGCAGATGCTGATCTTAACAGCTTTGTGAGTTTTGTGGATTTCAGGGAGTATGAAAGTGTTGAAAACAAAGCTCCTAAGTATGCTATTTTTTTCTGGGAATTTGGTCTATGATTCAACCTTTAAAATGTTAAAGAAATTGACTTAAACACAATGGGGGAGATTCAGATAAGATGGATGGTGCACAAACTTAACAGAGAAGAAAAAGAGGTATATTTCCAGTTGATGAAAACATATACGAACCTCTTGGCATGGTCATATCCAGGATGGTAGACACTTGTTTTTTTTTCCTTGATTGTTTTCTCTGAATTAAGGAAATATCATCTGTACAGTGTATACTTTTTTGTATGTTCCCTATTTTTGTGTGTTTTTGCTTGTTCTAGTCCTCGGTGACCTGTTTTTGTTGGTTTCTCTTTTTGTTTTTTAGGTGGCCTTATTTCTCTGCTCTGCGAGATGACTTCAATGTCCAATGGTTATTCTTGGAACTTGGTCTACCTTTGTTCTTGTGGCAGTCGCAGGGAGTGCCCATCCCCGAGTCAGAGCCGTTGTTGGTGCTCAAAATAGTCTCACCCCAATTTACGTTTGAAAATCTATCGATTTGTGGCCTCTATCACTTTCTTTTTCCCCATGGTGTGCCTAGTTAATCTTTTTTTTCCATTTTTAATTTGTTCCTGGGTCATAAATCACTTATGGGTCCATGGTTTTCTCCTTTTTTTTGGTTCCTCTGGAAAAGGTCTGCAATTTGGGTCTCTCGTTCTCTATTCATCTAAAAACTCATGTTCTCCCATGTTTTCCATTCTCCATGGTCAGGAATCTATCTTTGTTGTCGATTCTACCATAAATACTTAAATAAAATGAATGCATGTGTCTCTAATGAACATATTTGAGCCTTGTAACATTTCTAAATTCTCTGTCCTTGGAGAAATTTTCATTTTTGGGTTCAAATGATCATTTTTCTATATTTTATGGTTTGACTGGCATTTCTCCCAGTCAAATTTAGATCCTTCCATCGACATGGGACGTGGCACCTTTTGGTTAGACTAGGCTTGGTTGGGTACTTAAAAATTTCTATGGATCACCTTAACTTAAAGTGCATCCACGTGGAGGAACGATACTCATTTGAAGGTCTACTTTTCAGTTTGGCCTTGGAGTAGCACCAGGAGGACACATGGAGGCCTCTATTCCTTTTCCATGACTTAGAAAAATTTTTGTGCAATTGATAAATTTTGGCAAAACAGGGACACATCGCAAGCTTGTGCTCATTTAGGGTCTCCGCTTTGGGCACCTTCTTGAAGTTGCACCATGGAGAGACATGGAGGAATCGCGCATGTTTAGGGACTGGCCCTTCAGTTTCATTTTAAAGAAACACCAGGATGACATGTGGAGGCCTGTGCTCACTTTACATTTTTCTTGGAATTTTCAATGGCCAAAGGAGACTGCCTCAGAGCATGACACATGGTGCCTTCCACTAAGCTTCAAGCATTCAGGAAAACATTGTCGAAACAGGACACGTGGTGAGCCCGTGCTCGTTCGAGGTATACAAGTTTTAGGACCATCTCAAGGTGTGCCATGGTGACACCTGGTAGTTTGAAAAGTCAAAGAGGTGGGAAGGCAGACCATCAAAGGCAACCTGGATTGTTTAACCTCTTAAGGATTACAATCTAAGAATGGCCCGCAAGCTTGATGAGGGAAATAGTCAATGTTTTACCCCAGTCAACGCTTAAGGTGTGGACTCTCGAGGGAAATTTAGAAAAATTTCATTTTGGGAGAAAAAGAGTCAAAGTAAAAGGGGAAGCACAGTTCCACTTGAACCACATTTAGACATGTGTCAGGTTCATTTCCTTAGGAAGAGCAGTGGGGAAAACTTGGAAAAATTTCCCTTTTCCAAAAAGAGAGTAAAATGGTAGAATTTGGCCACGGTTTCCGCTCGAACCACATTTAGAGACGTGTCAGGCTCGTTTCTCAAAGGTGGAGGTGCAGAGAAAAATAGATTTTTTTTTACATTTTTCCAAAAAAAATTTAAAAATTCAAAGGAACCCCCTGGGTCTGTTTTTAAATTTTGAATCTTCCACATGGACGACCTGAATTCAAAGAAAATATCAACAACATCTGAGTCTAAATCTGATTTTCCCCCCATTTTACTAAAACATGCCTGGAAGTGTGAGTCCCTATGATTTCTTGGTATTTCCTACATGCTAAGAAGATAGGAGAGTTAATGTTGATATCTTAGTTTGGTGGGAAGATCTGCGAGACATCTTTCGCCATTAAAATGGTCTGACTTTCGTGTTCGATCAGATTTTCCTTTTTTCTTCTCCCAAGCATGCAATGAGCCAAATTTGACATATTAGGGGTGGAAGTGGTTGGTAAATTGAAGATAGAGTGATCTACCAGAGGAAGGGGTTGAATGCGGGAGATATTCAATGAGATCTTCCCCCTCGAGCACCTGGTGAATTTTGTAGATTTGATTCTAAGAATCACGATCTAAATCATGGCGAGCACTGGTAAAATTTTTTGTCTTTTGGGGAGAAGGGGCTCTTTTGTAAATGTTATAAGTGGCACAAATTTTTCATGCAAAGGTTGGAGGTTGGAGTGTTAGGGGTCGGGACTGATTTTTATAATAGAAAGCTTGACAGAGCTCATCCTTTTTGAGAAGCCATTTGAGAAACTAGGATATCTCTTTTTGTATTAAGTTTTATTATGTCAAGGTGGTTACAAGTGTACATCCATCGATAATCTCTGAGACTGTTCTAGAAACTTTCCCCTGCTAATAGGCTTAATAAAGTTCGAATTTTTTTGTGTTGTCTTGAGAAAAATGTGTTGGTTTTATTTCAGAATGTATGCAAGTAGTTTATCTTGTTTCTATTTCAATCTTGTATCAAATCTGATCCAATCACACAGACCTCAATCATTGTGATAGTTTAGTGGCATCTGCAATTTCATCTCTCAGAAGAGCTTTCATTTGGGATAGGAATAAATGGTTTTAAAAATATTTTTCTTTCATTTGTTGACAGAGATTATCTGTAAGCCTCTGGGTGTACCTTAGGCATGATTTGGCTTAGGTATTCATGCTTTGTTGGATTTTCTAACTCGAGCCTTCGTGATATAATCTCAAAGATTGTGTGAAAGAGTGTTGATCTGGGCCTCCATTGAAGCACATATTTTGGTTAAAGAGATATTTTATCTATTCTATGGCATTATTTTGGTTTAACCCTCCATTTTGTAATATTTCTCAAGGATCTGGTGAATCCAAGTTCACCCAGCCCCACCTCCCAACAAAAAATTCATTCAAAAACAACCAATCCTACCTGTAATACCCCTGTTTTTCGTTTGTGCACACAACTACATAATATCTGTTACCAAAACATGCAAAAGCAATCAGAGTGCCAAATGTCTTTAGTAAACTTAGCCTTGTTGTGAAAATATCTCCATGATCTTGAAGTGACAACTCTTGAGAGTCAGATCTGGTGTGTTGATAATATTTTCCCAAGGTATTCTCTATAAAATCTATACAAAAGAAGGATTCATCATTTTCCTTCAATAAACACAGGTTGAAAAATATGTTCTCTTACCTTGGTTGAAAGGCACAACCTAAAATAGTTAGGATCAGATCATATCCTTTTAAGGTGCTACCCACTCCTTTACAAACCTGAGTGTTAGAAAGTTAGATAGATTGCTTCCCCAACTACAAAACCACATAAATTATTATCTATCTACCTTTGAGTGTCCTATCAAATCCATGATGTTTCTCAGCCTTTAAAGGAGGTTAAATTTTGGTACTAAAATGCTGCATTAAAAATGGGATGAGCTTCCCATCTCCTTTGGATGAGTGAAATTTGTTTTTTAGGGAACTGTTCAATGATCAAATGATTTTTGTACATCCATGTTTTCTGTGTTGGTTATTTCTATCCTTGCATTCCTCTCATGGAAAAACATTACAACTCACACTGGTAGGACATCTATGGCTGCAACATATCATTGTGATCAACCCCCAATATTACTCCATGACAAGAACAATTCGCTTCCTTTTTGTGATTGGTTTTTTTTTTGGGGGGGGGGGGGAGTGATCTGGGACGCCTGTGGTTTTTCAGCTATAAATATATAGGCATGTTCACGTTAAAGAGTAAGTAAGGGGCTTGGAAAAACCATTAATTTATTTGGTATCATGGCCATTATTACAACGCTTCTTGAGTGTGTTGTGTTTAAAGGAGACAATAGAAATTATCTGGGGTCAACATGGGTACAAGGGTACCCGTATCAACATTTCTTCATAACTGACATCACCAGCGAGCGCGTGATATTCCAAGTGGTGCCTATGATCATTGCAGAGGGACACGGGGAGGGATTTGTTTGGATAAATTCCTTGCACTATAATGATCTGTGGAGGTGCAGTCCTAACTACATTTGGGCAGACACCCCAGCCAAGGGGTTAGAAAATGTATTAAGAATTATTTCATCCTCTGTGTTTTGAAGAGTACGTGTTTGAAAAGTAATTGAAACTACATTCTTATTCTACTTTTGATTGAAGGAAGATAAATACTTTAAATCAGCAAGGAATGAATTTAAATGTTGTTATAGAAGGGTAAATGAAAAGAGCAAACACGTGTGAAGAAAATGTATTACTTTGTTTTGTTGAAAGGTATAATTTTAGTGGAATAAAAGTTGCATTCTTTTTTTCTATCACTTAATTCGAAGAAGAAACTCTATTTGAAACTAGCATGGAATGAACCCATATGTTTTTCAACAAGGCAAGTGAAATAAGATCCATTGAGTTAATTTTGTTTTCCCTTCCATTTTGGTTTCACTTGAAACTCTGTAAATTTTATCAGAAATGAATAGATAGACACTGCAACAAAGAAATAACCATTAAAACAACAAATTGAACATAATATGACCTAAACAAATTCAAATAGACAATGTCACTTAGGGAAATCTTTCAAAACTTTGCAAAAATCGGGCAAAGGGAAATTGTAGACATTTTTCTATATAAAATGTGGAAAATTTATTTCCAATTAGTTCTAAACATTATAACCTTGCAAATTTACCCTTCAAACCTCCAAGAGTACTCCTTCATGTTTGCTTGGCATGATGAGAAAGGAAGGAGGTCGAATTGAACAAAATTTTATAAGTTTAAATTTACCTGTTGCATTTTAAAATCTTGTAGTTCTCTTATGTAAAATTAAGCCCACAAACTTTATCAAAATTCAAATCTTGAGCTTCCTGTGCAAAGAGGACTTTGAGATCTTTCCAAAAAGTCCTCGTTTGCCAAACCCGGAGCTCCTAGTCGAAAGTTATGGCCTTATGAAGTCTTAATTCATTTGGCTTCAAAAATCTAACTGTCAAATATTCTTGGGTGGACCCATGGGCTAAATACTTTATTTTGCACTTTTTTTCCCAAAAGTGCTTAAGGCACGGAGTTCCCCGCCACTCCACTGACCTAAAAACCTTATGATTGGTCAAAATAAGTTAAGTTAAAAAAAAATGGGAAACATTTCTAAGTTGTCCCCGCATTCCCGCTGGCATGTAGCCAATCAGGTTCTACCACTTGGCTTAACAAGGCTCTTTTGGAGGATCCAAATCTATTTTATCCTTAGCTCTTGCGAAATTAAAATTTGGAAAATTTTCCTAGTTTTCTCCGCATCCCCGCTAGCCCGCAGCCAATCAAGTGCTGCCACATGGCTTTATGAGGCATCAGTGGAGTGGCGGATCCACTTAGAACCTTAACATTTTTGTTTTTTTAAAGATAAATTTTTTGGAAACTTTTCATATTTCTCTGCGTCGATCCGCTATCCCGTGCCCAATGGTTGGTTGACATGCGACACCATTGGCGTTGGTGGAAAGCATAACATTTAATTAACCCTTTAAGCTTTTTGTCTTAAAGACTTTAATTGCTGAGTTTCCCCACCATTTCATTTTCCTCGCAACAAATCCGGGCTTGACACGTATCACCTCGGGGTAATGGCGGAGGTGCGGATCGTTTCGATCCCTTAACGCTTTTTGGCAAGTAAAATTTCAAAATCTTAACTTCATCCCGCAGCCCGTAATGCAACTTTTTGACTCTTAGGCGTGATGGATGCATGCCCGTGCACTATAAGCTTATTAGTTATAATTTCCTACAAAAAGTATTATTTTACAATTGTATTTTTTTAAAAAGCTCTTATCTTGGATATTTTGATTTTTCAAACTAAAATTTTAATCAAGGTAGTAATATATTATTATTAATCCCTATTATATAAACACTTTCGCTGTAAATGTGGAATTTAATTGTTTTGAATTGAAGTGTGTATTTATATTACCTGCTCTTGCCCCCGCATGTGTTGGGGTTTAGAAATATCAAGGTTAAAAATATTAGAATTTATTTTATCATTGATTGTGAATAAAATATATGAAAATATATAGACACAAATATAAGTTGTATTGTAAAAAGATAAGGGGATTTGAATGCATGCTGCACTATAAGCTTATTAGCTACAAAAAGTATTATTTTACAATTGTAATTTTTAAAAGCATATTTTGATTTTTCAAACCGTGTGTGTGTGTGTGTGTGATGTGTCAAAGATAGGGGATTTGATGTGTGTGTGTGTGAGTGTGTGTGGTGTGTGTGTGTGTGTGTGTGTGTGAGTGAGTGTGTGTGTGTGTGTGTGTGTGTGTGTGTGTGTGTGTGTGTGTGTGTGTGTGTGTGTGTGTGTGAGTGTGTGTGTGTGTGTGTGTGAGAGTGTGTGTGTGTGTGTGAGTGTGTGTGTGTGTGTGTGTGTGTGTGTGTGTGTGTGTGTGTGTGTGTGGTGTGTGTGTGTGTGTGAGAGAGAGAGAGAGAGAGAGAGAGAGAGAGAGAGAGAGAGAGAGAGAGAGAGAGAGATACAAGTTCAATAGAGGGTAAAGTATTGATTGCTCACTTAAGGGCTAGATTACGTGATTTAAGGTCTGACATTGATGGGAGGACACATATAAGGAATGAGAATTTCTATTAGAGTTAGATGAAGATGAAAGGGTGCAATAATAAAGTGTGTTTCTTATAGTGACATTTTTATCAACTACAAAGAAAACTTGAGAGTAGACAACCTAAAAAATATGTAGTAAGAGGTGATGCTAGGAAAAAATTACAAAATTCTTGATCAAGATTCACATTAAAAGATCAAATATGGGAAAAGAATTAGAAAATTTTAAATATTTACAAGAAAACCCTTTCAAACAATGAAATACATCTATGTTTCAACTATTCAGGACCATAAATTACTTGAGCTCACACACATTAAAATCTTGCGTTCATCTTAATAATACATACTATTATAACTTTATATAAATAATGAATAACATGGAGTCACAATATAGAAGATAGATAAAGGTTATAAATTATTACTTTTTTGTTGAAAAAATTGTATGTTACGGTATAAACAAGAATATTATACATTTTGAAAGCCTTAAATTAGTCTTAGAAATTAAATTTTAGACATCATTGAATCCTTGATTCTATTTACATTAATGAAAATATATAAAATGAAGTGGAAATAAAAGTTTAGCATACGGTGTAAAGTGAAAAATCTAGTTCATCAAATAATAGAAAATGTAAACCTATTGTTGGAGTCAAATATCACACACAAATGTAAAGATGGATATCTTTCCAAGTTCTTGTGGTTTTTTCATAGTTGTATTTGTAAACCCTTCAGATAGGGATCTTTTTTTGGGAAATTTTGGGATTTTTAATCCCACTTGCCTTTAATGAAATAGTGGTTTCCTTTGTTTAACTTGGTTTTTGATACTTTCCAAGTTAAACTAGTATGGATTAATCTTCAATACTTTCCTCTTCAATTTTGGTGAGAGCGTTGCTTGACTACTATTGGAAACACCTTAGGGAAATGTTTAGCTATGGATCTAAAAAATGAAGATTTGGAGCATAAAACATTTGCTCAAATATTGGTTGATATGGATACTTCTGTTGATATCCCTGCCACTATTGGTCTGTGTTGAGGAGATAGAATATTACTTAGAAGACACACAAAGGATGCACACATGGAAAAAAGGAACATTTGAAGGCATGGAAGAATAGGAAAAAAAGCGCACACCAGAACACTTTGAATTGGGGACTTATCCGTTTTATGGGTCCATGATATTTTTGGAGATAGCGTGCGAAACACACAAAGACAGGAAGACTTGCAGCTCACGCAATGGTATTTTGGGAACAATCATCAGTTGAGCATCATGTATAGGTTAGGCTAATAACAGAAGTTCTAGTCATCGTTAACTATAAGAAGTTTGTTATTAGAGCACTTGCATGGTTTTTCATCCTTTTGTAAAGGTGCATGGCTATTACTAGCATGTAACCTATTTTGAGAGAGTGCATGCGCAGTGAATGGAAATTCCCCGCCCATATAAATATGAATTTATTTGTACAGGTTTCATATATATGTAACTACGAATTATTATAGAGTTGTGCTACTGATTTTACTACGTGTATGACTCATGGAGATACCTATGTAATGTAAGAATCTTTTGTATTTAACAATATTTGATACAATTGAATATATTAGCGAGATAATGGTATTGAACATGAATGAATCTCATTCTTGCATGTTAAATATTATTCTAGTCATATTTTAGTTCATGTTCTATATATTCTAAGATATACATCTAGTTTATGCACTATGAGTTGTTTACTATTATGGATCTGAATATACATATGCATCATAATGCTGACATTCTGAATAAGAAAATTTAAAGATGGATTTGGTTCCTTTGCGTGCTTTGGGTGAGTTCTCAGCTAAGACTGAGTGATGTGCCAATGTGTTTGGGTTATTTATAGTAAATTCTAGGATGCATCATTGGTTCCATTTCTGGGACCTCTTTCTCAGCTATTTTTAGGATGTTGTAGATGAAAACGTATCGGCTGACCTTAGTAAGTATTGAGGAGTGGATAATAGATATGGAAGAAGAGTATGCTAAGAGATTCAACATTGGATCTGAGTTTGACACATGCACATGGATTGAGCAGAGTCTATATGACTGCTTATATTAAAGCTTCTTTGATATTTTTTCCATAGAACTATATAAGTGGCTAGTTGCTTATGCATCTAAAAGGAACTGGATGTTTCGTACACTTGTTTGTATGAAAGAATAATTTCAGGCCCTTTATGAAGTTGCTCTTATTTGAACATGTGTTGTGGATACTTCGTTCTGTGGTGTTCTGAATAGCTATATTTTGGAGTACTCAATTTCCACTCACTCTTGTCTAGAGGTAGATGAGTTTTAATTTTTATGTTACCTTAGGGGACCATATCTGTACAAAATTCCTCTAGCGATCAGGATTTTGATGGTAACCCTAAATTTGGAAGAAAAATTGATGGCTAACTAAACCCCACCACATGCGGGGGCAAGAGGAGGTGTGTAATGTCCTCAAAACAACCAACTTGAGAACCAAGAACAACCTAGGTTTAGTTAGGAAAAATTATGGAATAATTTTTTCTAAAGTGTTACAACCAAAGTCTCAAAGACAATTACATTCAACTAAGAACTTTTCCCATTAAAACAATTACTAATTCCACATTATTTAGCAAAAGTGTAATAAATCCATACCTAGCTCAATTCTCTTTCGAGATTAATTTTATCAATAATTATATTGAAATTATAGATAAATATTCCTTGATTAAAATTTTAGGGTTAGATGTATTTAATTACGCAAGATCCAAGATAAGAGCGAGCTTTAATTACAGGGGGAAAATAAATAATTAAAATTATTAGAGTAAAATTTTACTTACCCACTCCCAGAACTTAGTTAAGGATTCAACCTTATTGTCCCCCTAATTAAGGAAATTAAATTTTTTTGAAAACATTCCCATTATATAGGAAATTTCCTCACCTTTTCGGTGATATAAGGAAGTCTTCCTAACTCCCTATAAAAAGCAAGTTATGGGCCGACAGGCCTTGAAGTGAAAGTTTTCCCCAAAGGCGGGCTTGTGGGCCTGGGGAAGAAAATTTTCCTGAGTGCGGGCCTGCGAACCACGGAAAGAAAATTTTCCTGAGCACAGTCTTGTGGGCCACGGGAAGAAAATTTTCCAAAAGCACGGGCCTACGGGATGCGGGAAGAAGTTAAGATTTTGAACTTTTTCTTGCCGAAAAGCGTTAAGGGATCAAAACGATCCATGCCTCCGCCATCACCCAAGGTGACACGTGTCAAGCCTGGATTTGTTGCGGGGAAAACAAACTGACGGGGAAACTCGGTAATTAAAGAATTTAAGACAAAAAGGTTAAAGGGTTAAAAAAAATGCTCTGCTTCCTGCCACCGCCAATGGTGCCGCATGTTAGCCAACCATTGGCCACGGGATAGTGGATCGACCGAGAGAAATAGGAAAATTACAAAAAAATTCTCTTTAGAAAAAAAATGTTAAGGTTCTAAGTGGATCCGAACCTCCGTTGATGCCGTGTGAAGCCACGTGGCAGCACTTGATTGGCTGCGGGCTGGTAGGGATGCGGAGAAAACTAGGAAAATTTTCCAAATTTTTAATTTCGCAAGAGCGAAGGTTGAAATGGATTCCGCACCTTCGACAGAGCCTTGTTAAGCCAAGTGGGGACAACTTAGAAATGTTTCCCACAATTTTTTTTAACTTAACTTATTTTGACCAATTAGAAGGTTTGCAGGTCAGCGGAGTGGCAGGGAAATCCATGGCTTAAGTGCTTTTGGGAAAAAAATCACAAAAGAAAGTATTTAGCCCATGGGTTCACCCAAGAATATTTGACAGTTAGATTTTTGAAGCCAAAATGAAGTAAAACTTCATAAGGCCCATAACTTTCAAATAGGAGCTCCGGTTTTGGAAAACAAGGACTTTTTGGAAAGATCTCAAAGTTCTCTTTGCACAGGAAGCTCAAGATTTGAATTTTTGATAAATTTTGTGGGATTAATTTTACATAAAAGAACTACATGGTTTTAAAATGCAACAGGTAAAATTAAACTTATAAAATTTTGTTCAATTCGACCTCCTTCCTTTCTCAGCATGCCAAGAAAACATGGAGGTGTGCTCTTGGAGGTTTGAAGGGTAAATTTGCAAGGTTACAATGTTATATCTAATTGTAATTCAATTTTCCACATTTTATATAGCAAAATGTCTGCAATTTGTCTTTGCCTGATTTTTGCAAAGTTTTGAAAGATTTTCCTAAGTGACATTGTCTATTTGAATTTGTTTAGGTCATATTATGTTCAATTTTTTGTTTCAATGGTTATTTCTTCCCTGTAGTGTCGATCTATTAATTTCTGATAAAAGTTGTAGAGTTTCAAGTGAAACGAAAATGGAAGGGAAAACAAAATTACCTGAATGGATCTTATTTCACTTGCCTTGCTGAAAAACATATGGGTTCATTCCATGCTAGTTTCAAATATATATTTTTCTTTGAATTAAGTGATAGAAACAAGAATGCAACTTCTATTCCACTCAAATTATACCTTTCCACAAAATAGAGTAATACATTTTCTTCACACATGTTTCCTCTTTTCATTTACCCTTCTATAACAACATTTAAATTCATTTTTTGCTGATTTAAAGTATTTATCTTCCTTCAATCAAAAGTAGAATAAGAATTCAGTTTCAATTACTTTTCTAGCACGTACTCTTCGAAACAAAGAGGATGAAATAATTCTAAATACATTTTCCAACCCCTTGGCTAGGGTGTCTACCCAAATGCAGTTGACACTGTGCCTCCATAGATTATTATAGTACAAGGACTTTATCCACAAAAATCCCTCCTTGTGTCCCTCTGTAATGATCACACCCACCACTTGGAATCTCACGCGCTCGCTGGCGACGTCAGTTATAAAGAAATGCTGATACGGGTACCCATGCACCCATGTTGATCCCAAATAATTTCTGTTGTCTCTATTAAACACAACATACTTGGGAAGTGTTGCAATAATGGCCATGATACCGAATAAATTAATGGTTTTTACAAGCCCCTTACTTAATTTATAACGTGAGCATGCCTGTATATTTATAGCTGAAAAACCACATACATCCCCAACAAATAAAAATAAAAATCCAATCATAGAAAAGCACAGGAAATGTGCTTGTCATGGAGTAATATTGGTTGTTGATCACAAAAGATCTATTGCATCCATAGATGTCATGCCAGTGTGAATTGTAATTTTTTTCCATGAGAGGAATGCAAGGATAGAAATAACCAACACAGAAAACGTGGATGTATAAAAAATCATTCGATCATTGAACAGTTCCCTAAAAAACAAATTTCACTCATCCAAAAGGGATAGGAAGCTCATCCCATTTTTAATGTAGCGTTTTGGTACCAAAATTTAACTTCCTTTAAAGGCCGAGCAACATCGTGGATTTGATAAGACGCTCAAAGGCAGATAGATTGTATAGCTTTTATAGAGAAGACCTTGGGAAAATATTATCAACACACTAGATCTGACTCTCAAGAGTTATCACTTCCAGATCATGGAGATATTTTCACAACAAGGCAAAGGTTACTAAAGACATTTGGTACCCTGATTGCTTCTGCATGTTTTGGTAACAGAGATTATGCATTTGTGTGCACACAGGACAAACAGGGGTACTACAGGTAGGATTGGTTGTTTTTGAATGAAATTATTTGGTGGGAGGTGGGGCAGGGTGAACTTGATTCTCCAGATCCTTGAGAAATCTTACAAAATAGAGGGTTCAATGAATAGAATGCCACAAAATAGCTAAAATATATCCTTAACCATAATATGTGCTTCAATGGAGGCCCAGATCAACACTCTTTCACACAATCTTTGAGATTATATCATAAATGCTCAAGTTAGAAAATCCAACAAAGCATCAATATCTAAGAAAAATCATTCCTAAGGTACACCCAAAGGCTTACAAATAATCTCTATCAACTAGATGAAAAGAAAAGTGATTTTAAATCATTCATTCCTATCCCAAATGAAAGCTCTTCTGAGACATGAAATTGCAGATGCCACTAAAACTGTCACAATTATTGAGGCATGTGTGATTGGATCAGATTTGATACAAGATTGCAACGAGAAACAAGAAAAAATACTTGCATACATTCAAAAATAAAACCAACACATTTTTTCTCAAGACAACACAAAAAAAACTTGAATTTGATTAAGCCTATTAGTAGGGGAAAAGTTTCTATAACATTCTTAGAGATTGTTCAATGGTTGTACACTTACAACCACCATGACACAATAAAACTTAATACAAAAAGAGATAACCTAGTTTCTCAAATGGCTTCTCAAAAATGATGAGCTCTCTCAAGATTTCTAGTAGAAAAATCATTCCCGACCCATAACACTCTAACCTCCAACCTTTGCATGAAAAATTTGTGCCACTTATAACATTTACAAAAGATCCCCTTCTCCCTAAAAGATAAATTTTTTTAATGTACCAGTGCTCGCCATGATTTAGATCATGATTCTCAGAATTAGATCTACGAAAGTCGCAATGTGCTCGAGGGGACAGATCTCATTGAATATCTCCTGCATTTAACCCCTTCCTCTGGTAGATCACTCTTTCTTCAATTCGCCAACCACTTCCACCCCTAATCTGTCAAATCTGGCTCATTGCATGCTTGGGAGCAAGAAAAAAGGAAAATCTGATCCAACACGAAAGTCAGACCATTTTAATGGTGAAAGATGTCTCCTAGATCTTCCCACCAAACTAAAATATCAACATTAACTCCCCTCTCTACTTGGCATGTAGGAAATACCAAGAAATCATAGGGACTTGCACTTCCAGGCATGTTTCATTAAAATGGGGGGAAAATCAGATTTAGACTTTCAGATGTCGTTGATCTTTTCTTTGAATTTGGGTCATCCATGTGGAAGATTCAAAATTTAAAAACAAACCTAGGGAATTCCTTTGACTTTTTACAAATTTTTGGAAAAATGGAAAAAAAATCTATTTTTCTCCAAACCTCCGCCTTCAAGAAATGAGCCTAACACGTGTCCAAATGTGGTTCGAGTGGAACCACAGCCAAAGTCTACCATTTTACTCTCTTTTTGGAAAAGGGAAAATTTTCCAAGTTTTCCCCACAGCTCCTCCCTTAGGAAATGAGTTTGACATGTGTCCAAATGTGGTTCAAGTGGAACCATGCTTCCCCTTTTACTTTTGACTCTTTTCTCCTAAAAGGAAAATTTTCTAAATTTCTCTCCAAAGAGTCCACACCTTCGGTGACATTGACTGGGGTAAAACATTGACTATTTCCCTCATCGGGCTTATGGGCCATTTTGAGATTTTAATCCTTAATAGGAAAAAAATCCAAGTTTCCTTCAATGGTCCGCCTCCCCACCTCTTTGACTTTTCAAAGCTACCAGATGTCACCATAGCGCACCTTGAGATTGTCCCAAAATTTGTATACCTCGAACGAGCGCGGGCTCATGCCACGTGTCCTATTCTGAGCAAATTTTTCCTGAAATGCTTGAAGCTTAGCAGAAGGCGCCATGTGTCATGCTCTGAGAAAGTATCCTTTAGCCATTGAAAATTCCAAGAAAAATGCAAGAGTGAGTAGAGGCCTCCACATGTCATTTGGTGCTTCTTTAGAATGAAAACTCAAGGGCCGGTCGCCAAACATGAAAAGTTCCTACACGTGTCTCCATTGTGCAACTTCAAGAAGGTGCCCAAAGTGAAGACCCTAAATGAGTGTGAGCTTACCATGTGTCCTGTTCCAACCAAACTATATCAACTGCTTAAAATTTTTTCTAAGTCCTGGGAAAAGTAGCTGGAGACCCTCCACATGTCCTCCCAGCGCTACTCCAAGGCCAAACCAAAAAGTAGACCTTCAAATGAGTGCCATTCTTCCATGTGGATGTACTTTAAGTTGAGGAAATCTATATAAATTTTTAAGTACCTAGCTAAGCCACGTCCAACCAAAAGGTGCCATGTCCCATGTTGATGCAACGATGTAAATTTGATCGTGAGAAATTCCCTGTCAAACCATAAAATATAGAAAAATGATCATTCGAGCCCAAAAATGAAAATTTCTCCAAGGAAAAATAATTTAGAAATGTTACAAGGCTCAAATATGTTCATCACAGACACATCCATTCATTTTCTTCAAGTAATTAGGGCAGAGATGACAAGGAAGACAGAATCCCGACAATGGAGAACGAAAAACATTGGAGAACCCCAAGTTTTTAGATGAATAGAGAATGGGAGACCCAAATTGCAGACCTTTTCTAGTGGAACAAAGAAAAAAGGAGAAAACCATGGACCCATAAGTGATTTATGACCTAGGAACAAATTAAAAATGGCAACAAAGATTAACGAGGCACAACACGGGGAAAAAGAAAGTGATAGAGGCCACAAATTGATAGATTTTCAAAGGCAAATTGGGGTGAGACTGTTTTGAGCACCAACAACGGCTCCGAATCAGGAATGGGCACTCCCTGTGAGTGCCACAAGAACAAAGGTAGACCAAGTGCCAACAATAACCATTGGGTAATGATTCATCTCGTAGAGCAGAGAAATAAAGCCACCTAAAAAACAAATAGAGAAACCAACAAAAATAGGTCACCGAGGACCCAGCACAAGCAAAAACACAAAAAACAGGGAACATATAACAAACTATACATTGTACAGATGATATTTCCTTGATTCAGAGGAAACAATCTAGGAAAAAACTCAAGTGTATTCCATCCTAGATATGACCATACGCCAAGAGGTTTGTATATGTTTTCATCAATTGGAAATATACCTCTTTTTCTTCTCTGTTCAGTTTATAAACCATCCATTTTATCTGAAGCCCCCCCATTTTGTTTAAAGTCAAATTCCTTAACATTTTTAAGGCTGAATCATAGACCAAATTCCCCAAAAAAATAACATACTTAGGAGATCTATTTTCAACACTTTCATACTCCCTGAAATCCACAAAACTCACAAAGCTATTAAAATCAACATCTGCTTGCAAAAATTCATAATATGCATTGCTTGGGTCCTCAATCAAGTAAAACATCTTATTCTCTCCATATAATTTCACCAAGTTTCCTTCAATGGGGATAGTGGCATAAGACATGTCCAATTTGCACACTACCACCAACACTTACTACCCATTTTCTTGACAACAACATCCCCCACTTGGTAGGGGCAATCAACAATCACCACATCAAGTTTTAAGTTCCTTCTAGGATAAGATGCAAGTTGCACAACCAGATATTTGAAACATCCCACCACTCGGCACCTCTCTTGAATTCATGGTAGTGAAATTCCCATATGTTGTTATTACTTTGATACCTAGCTCATTCATGACCTCAAGAGGCACTACATTACATGAAGCTTCAGAATCAAACATACAGTTATGTAACAACTTGTCCTTGACAACCAGGGTAGTGAAGAATTGATCCACATTCAGCTGGGATTTAACCAAAGAAGTTCCTAAATAAACCCCTGGTGGTTCCCCTAGCTCTTCAACCACTTGTGGCTTTTCCAACACAGCAACAGTAAGGGGAATCCCAACCTTGTTTACATATTTGTCCTGTGTGATCTCTTCCTCTTTGAATCCTAAGTATTCAAAATCCCTCTTCTTGTGCTTCAGGGATCCTAAGTAGCTCAACAAATGGGACAGGAATTTTGATTTGACTCAAAACTTGGGCAATGTCATATGGAACAAATTTGGGTAAAGCAGCACTAGGAGTAAACATTGAGAAAATTCATCATATGGAATGGGATTTTTTTCAACTTAGGCATGGGGAGGAACATAGGTTTTTCTTGGGGAAACAAGCTCTCTATCAGATGTATTTTTATTTGGGGTTTCTTTGGTAAGTAATGGAAATTTTGACCTGGCTCAAGTGGTACCTTAGCCGCTTTACTTCTGATATTGTGCTCCTTTTTTTGGGAAACTACAACATTCATTAATAGCTTGCCTATCTTATTTTAAAGGAAATCCTCTATCATACTTTTCAATCATTAATTCCCTCAAGTATTCAAAATCATTTGTGGGAAATTCAAAATCTTGTACAGTGTCTACTTCTAAATTATGAGAGGGAGGAAGAAAAGGTACCTGGTGATTGCAATCCCAAAAAAAAATAGCAATTCTAGCACTTATTACCTCAGTTGAAGTTTCTTCCCTTGGAGAACTTGCAGGAATCTCCGTCATGCAGGAATCATCATCATTATCATCACTAGCTTCTTCCTCTTCTTGCTGATCTTCTTCACAAGGAGCATGAGGCATGAAAAAATTTGTCACACTAATCAATGACATTTGTCTCTTCCACCACAACAACTCTGAGCAGCCAAATGATCAGGTACCATTCTATTATCGCTATCTTGGGACTATGTATTTCCAAATCCCACCGGTCCCTTACCGGTGTCATCAGATCTTTGGTGATTTGTGAATTTTTCTTGGCCTTGCTACTTATGTTGACCTTGTGAGCTCTTCCGAATTTGCTTTCTCATCCCAAGCTACTTTGTAAGAAATTTCTTTGGACAACCCCTACCAAAGTCTTCACAAATTATTCCAAATCTGTAGCCTTACTTCTATGAAGTATTTTTTAGGTTAACCAGCTTTACACCCTACCTCTTTGGAGGCTTTCCAATTGCCTTGATGTTATTTACAATTTTCAAATCCATGTCGAAGGCCTGCCTCAAATTTTTGGGGTTTTTGTCTCTTAAGTAATATGCATCCTTTTATCAAATACATCAGTATATTTGATCAAACATGACTCATCACAAGGCCTTATCCTAATAGGAAATCTCCTCAAGGTCTTATTAAACCTTGTGTTGAAATCATGTACTGACTTATTAATTTTTTTGTTGATATTTTCAAATTCTGTCAAAAGAAACCTAGGGTGAGTCCTATCACCATATTACAATCTAAATGCATTGCTCATCTCAGTCCAAGAATCAATAGAGTTAGCTGTAAAAGCTTTATACCAGTCCCTAGCATCCTCTTCTAAGGTATGGATAAATAGCTTGATATATACATCTTCATGTTCAATCTCAAAATCTTCCATCATGTTGATAAAAAACTTTAGATACTGATCACCAGTAATAACATTGTTTCCCTGAAACTTTGTCATTTTGTTCCTTACATCTTGAGGCACTACATTTGGATACCTAGCCATTCCCACAAATTGTGTAGGTCTAAAAGTGTTTACAACAAAAGGGGGTCTAGGTGGGGGTAAGGCCATGTTCCTTTGAGGAGGTGACCCTAGAGGGGTGACAAATTGATGAGGGGAAGATGGTCCTTAGAACACAAGAGTATAATTTTTAAAATGGATATCCCCTGAAGGACTTGTCTCTTGGAAATCTCTATCAACTTTAGAAAAGATAGGTGCAGAATGTCAAGCAAACCTTTCAAAATCAAATGAAGGTCCCTCTCGAATTTGAAATTTCAATTCAACAAAGAGGCTACCTGATTCAGATTCACTTGAATGGTAGTCTTCAATGATAGGTCGATCATTCTCATCAATGGAGATCCCTCTTCTTGTCTGCTGATCACCAACAACTCTCCAGGATTTTCTACCTTCTAACTTTTCTTTTCCTAGCTCTAGAAACAATGTCCTAGTAGGATCCCTAGCAAAGAAAGATATTCTTCCTTCTATCTTTGTAAATATTAGTAACAAATATGATTTTGACAGAGTTTTAAGAAACTGCTAGTCATTAAGAATCAGATCAATAGGGAGTCGCCACTAAGGATTTCCATCTTAGTTGTGTAGATGTACTAAATATGATCTGTCAAATTTTTTTCAATGCTAGAAACTAAAAATGGAAAGATTCTGACCTTTCTTTACCAATATTTATCAAATGAAAGCTAGTGCACTAGGTGAGAAGACTAAAAGAACTGCACACAACACTTGGAGCATACAAGAAGTGTTTTACCAGGTTCTTGATTTTGAATCCTTGGTAGTGGCGCCAAAATCATGTTGGTGCCTGAATTTAACCTCCTTCAAATGCCGAGAAACATCATGGATTTGACAAGACAATCAGAGGTAGATATATAATCATTTATGTCATTTTGTAGCTAGGGAAGTAATCTATCTGACTAGTTAACACTCAAGTTTCGAAAGGAGTGGGTAGCACCTTAAAAGGATGTGATCTGATCCTAACTAATTTAGGTTGTGCCTTTTAACCAAGGTAAGAGAACCTATTTTGTAAACTCTTTTTATTGAAGGATAATGATGAATCCTTCTTTTGCATAGATTTTATAGAGAAGACCTTGGGAAAATATGATCAAAAAACTAGATCTGACCCTCACGAGTTTTCACTTCCAGATCATGGATATATTTTCACAACAAGGCAAAGGTTACTAAAGACATTTGGGACCTTGATTTCTTCGGCATGTTTTAGTAATAGAGATTATGCATTTGCGTGTACACAGGACAAACAGGGGTAGTACAGGTAGGATTGGTTGTTTTTGAATGATTTTTTTGTGGGAGGTGGGGCAAGGTGAACTTGATTTGCTAGATCCTTTAGAAATCTTACAAAATAGAGGGTTAAACAACCAGAATGCCACAGAATAGCTAAAACATCTCTTTAACACAGAATATGTGCTTCAATGGAGGCCTAGATCAACACTTTTTCACACAATATTTGAGATTGTATCACAAAGTATCGAGTTAGAAAATCCAAAAAAGCATCAAGATCTAAGACAAATCAATTCTAAGGTACATCCAGAGGCTTACAAAAAATATCAGTCAAAAGATGAAAGAAAAGTGATTTTAAATTATTTATTCCAATCCCAAATGAAAGCTCTTTTGAGAGATGAAATTGCAGATGCCTCTAAACTATCACAAGGATTGAGGCTGGTGTGATTTGATTAGATTTGATACAAGATTGCAACAGGAACAAGAAAAACTACTTGCATACATTCAGAAATAAAACCAACACATTTTTCTCAAGACAACATAGAAAAAATCGAATTTGATTATGCCTATTAGTAGGGGAAAGTTTTTAGAACAGTCTTAGAGATTGTCAATGGTTGTACACTTGCAACCACCTTGACACAATAAAACTTAATACAAAAAGAGATAACCTAGTTTCTCAAACGGCTTCTAAAAAATGATGAGCTCTGTCAAGCTTTCTATTAGATAAATCAGTCCCAACCCCTAACACTCAAACCTCCAACCTTCAACATTTGTAAAAAAGAATTGTGCCATTTATAACATTTACAACAGAGCCCCTTCTCCCTAATAGAAAAAAATGTTTAATGCACCAATGCTTTCCATGATTTAGATCATGATTCTTTGAATCAGATCTTTAAAATTCACCAGGTGCTCGAGGGGGCAGATCTCATCGAATATCTCTCGCATTCAACTCCTTCCTCTGGTAGATAACTCTTTCTTCAATTTTCCAACCACTTCTTCCCCTAATCTATCAAATCTGATCGAACATGAAAGTCAGTCCATTTTAATGGCGAAAGATGCCTCCCAGATCTTCCCACCAAAATCAGATATCAACATTAACTCCCCTCTTTGCTTGGCATGTAAGAAATACCAAGAAATCATGGAGACTCGCACTTCTAGGTGTGTTTCAGTAAAATGGAGGGAAAATCAGATTCAAAATCTCAACTGTCGTTGATCTTTTCTTTGAATTTGGGTCGTTCACGTGGAAGATTACAACTTTAAAAATAGAACCCGGGGCTTCCTTTGACTTTTTACAATTTTTTGGAAAAATGCAAAAAATTTCCATTTTGCTCCACACCTCTGCCCTCAGGAAATGAGTTTGACACGTGTCCAAATGTGGTTCGAGTGGAACCGAGCTCCCCCTTTTAATTTTTGACTCTTTTCTTCGAAAAGGAAAAATTTTCTAAATTTCCCCCGAGAGTCCGCACCTCTGCCATTGACCGTGGTAAAACATTGACTATTTCCCTCATTAGGATTGCGGGCCATTTTGATATTTTAATCCTTAAGAGGCATAAAATCAAAGTTACATCCGATGGTCGGCCTCCCCACATCTTTTGACTTTTCAAACTGCCATGTGTCACCATGGCGCACCTTGAGATGGTCCAAAAAAATTATATACCTCGAACGAGCGCGGGCTCGCCACGTGTCGTGTTCCCGAAATATTTTCCTCAATGTTTGAAGCTCAATGGAAGGTACCATGTGTCATGCTCCAAGGGAGTCTCCTTTGGCCATTGAAAATTCCAAGAAAAATGCAAGTGAACAGAGGCCTCCACATGTCATCCTGGCACTTCTTTAAAATGAAACTCAAGGGCCAGTCCCCAAACATGCACGGGTTCCTCCACGTGTCTCCATGGCACAACTTCACGAAGGTTCCCAAAGTGGAGACCCTAAATTAGAGCGAGCTTTCCACATGTCCTTTTCCACTGAAACTGTATCAACTGCATAAAAATGTGTCTAAGTCCTGGAAAAGCAGCGGAGACCTCCACGTGTCCTCCCGACACTACTCCAAGGCCAAACAAAAAATTATACCTTCAAATGAGCGTCGTTCCTCCATATGGATACACTTTAAGTTGAGGCGATCCATAGAAATTTTGAAATACCCAGCTGAGCCACATTCAGCCAAAACGTTCCAATTCCCTTGTCAATGCAAGGATGTAAATTTGACAGGGAGAAATGCCCGTCAAACCGTAAAATATAGAAAAATGATCATTCGAGCCCAGAAATGAAAATTTCTCCAAGGAAAGAGAATTTAGAAATGTTACAAGGCTCAAATATGTTCATTAGAGACACATCCATTCATTTTCTTCAAGTATTTAGGGCAGAAACAACAAGGAAGACAAAATCTAGACCATGGAGAACGTCAAACATGGGAGAACCCAAGTTTTTAGATGAATAGAGAATGGGAGACCCCAATTGCAGACATTTTCTAGAGGAACAAAGAAATAAGGAGCAAACCATGGACCCATAAGTGATTTATGACCCAGGAAAAAATTAAAAATGGCAACAAAGATTAACTAGGCACAACACAAGGAAAAAGAAAGTGACAGAGGCCACACATTGATAGATTTTCAAAGGCAAATTGGAGTGAGACTATTTTGAGCAGCAACACAGCGGATGAAATTGAAATTTTCATAGAAAATGTGAATTGAACAGTTACCGAAAAAAAAAACTTCACTTGTCGGATCTACCACCTTGTTCTATGTGGTAAAAAAAGAATATGGTGTAGTTCCCACTTCCCTTTGACACCCTTTTGATACTAATAAATGATACTACTGATAATATTATGGACATGATTATGGACTTTTTTATAGTATTATGTTAGATGTTAGATCATGGATTATTGTTTACTTATTCAGTTATGATTCATGATGATTATTAGGGACATTTTATATGTTGATGATGATATACTGTTGGGCATGCTCAGTAAAGCCCCAACCAAACCGATATTTTCATGTTTCTAACCTCTCACCACACAAGATCGTTGCACAACGTTATATTATAAATGTTGGATTTTAATGTAGCTCAGATGCGGTGACTTCTCACCACAAAGATAGCCATACGGCTCACTAACCGACTCGCCAACATTGGGTACAACTAAAATCATCTGACGAACAACTTCCAACCATAGTAGTTATAAGTAAAAAGGCGTATCATATGATAGATAAGGAATCAAATGAAAAAAAAAAACATTGATTTTTTTTAGCTCGCAGAGTAGCTCAACCACCAGCTCACCAAAGAGCTTGCTATGTCCATTGTTGGTGATTTTGGAATGCAAGAGTTGAGCCATGGTGCGCTCATTAAAGCCCCAAATGAACCAATATTTTAATGTTTCCAACCTCTCACCTCACAATATTTTGCACAACATTATATTAGAAACGTTTAATTTTAATGTAGCTCGCTGTGTGGATATTTCTTGCCACAAAGATAGCCATATGGTTCACTGACCGACTCACAAACATTGGGTAAAACCAAAAAAATCCAACGAACAACCTCTACCCATAGTAGTTATAAGTAAAAGTTCCTGTCACATGATGGATAAGGAATCGAATGAAAAAAACATTCATTTTTTTTAGTTCGTAGAGTAGCTTAATGGCCAGCTCACCGAAGAGCTCACTACGTCCAATGTTGGCAATTTTGGAATGCAAGAGTTGAGCCATGGTGCACTCAATAAAGCCCCAAACGAACTGATATGTTCATGTTTCCAACCTCTCACCTCGTAAGATTTTACACAACGTTATATTTAAAATGTTGAATTTTAATGTAGCTCACCATGGATATTTCTCACCGCAAAGATAGCCATACGGCTCACTGACTGACTCACCAACATTGGGTACAATGAAAAACATCCAACGAACAACCTCTACCCATAGTAGTTATAAGTAAAAAGGCCTGTCACATGTCGAATAAGGAATTGAATGAAAAACACATTCATTTTTTTAGCTCGCAGAGTAGCTCGACGTCCAGCTCGCCGACGAGCTCGCTGTGTCCAATGTTGGGTGATTTTGGAATGCAAGATTTGAGCCATGGCTTGCTCAGTAAATCCCCCAACCGAACCAATATTTTCATGTTTCCAACCTCTCACTTCGCAAGATTTTTCACAAAATTATATTTGAAACGTTGAATTTTAATGTAGCTCGCCGTGGATATTTCTTGCCGCAAAGATATCCATATGGCTCACTAACTTAATCGCCAACATTGGGTACAATTTTTTTTGTGGCTTGCTGAAAGAGGCCACAAATTGATATATTTTCGAAGGAAAATTGGGGAAATACTATTTTGAGCACCAACACAGGGATGAAATTTAAATTGTCATAGAAAACATGAATTGAACAGTTACCTAAAAAAATTAATTTCACTTGTCGGATTTGCCACCTTGTTCTGTGTGGTAAACAAAGAATATGGTGTAGAGCCCACTTCCCTTTGAAACCCTTTTGATACTAATCTTGATACTGCTTATTATATTTTGGACATGATTATGGACTTTGTTATAGTATTATGTTACATGTTAGATCATGGATTATTGTTGACTTGATTCAGTTATGATGCATGATGATTATTACGGACATTTTATATGTTGATGATGATATTCTATTTGAAATGATTATATTATGGATGTTGTAAGGACATGTGATATTTGGATATTGTGAGTAGACCTAGAAATAGAAATTATTGGATGATGATACAATTGTTGATAAAACTGTAAATGATATTATTAGATTTCTTTGATGATTGTTGTGATTCATATATCTTGATGATTTTGGAATTATATTTATATTATTTTTGATGTTCTAATATGGCCACAAGTCTGAATGAGGTATTTTTGTTTTTTAGGTTAAAATATCAAAACAAACATCGGGGGATTACAGAGCAACCACATTGGAATTCTAGATGAATTCAACAAGGTCACCATAAGCAACTAGTATTTGTTTTGTGCATGTTTGTGCATGTTTGTGCATGTTTGTGTGTGTTAGGGATTCCCATGGGGGGGATCACCTTTAAAAATTTTACCAAGAGGTTATGTGTATTTATTTATTGGTTCCTTGGTTTATGTTTGCATGTGTTTATTTTTTGGTGCATTGACCCTTTCATTATTCATCTAATGGTGTTTAATATTGTGAGTAATCATGTTGTTAAGTTAATTAATTAGTATATGTCATAAAAAAGTAATTAATAGAGTTTTTGGCCATGAATTAAAGTGTTGCTAAGTGATGTGTAAGTTAAATTTTGAGTGTGAAACACTCCACCTTCTTGGAAATTCGAATTTGTCCTTGGAGGCTGAGTTTGGAGGCTTGTGGGACATGTTAAACTTGTCCCATACCTCTTAAATTTATTTACCAACCATACCTATCAATTGGAGAGTTGAATTTAGACTTTCACTATGCATTTTAGGAATACAAATTGTAGGTTCTAATTGCACTTTTTTTACATGGTTTAATTTCAGTTTCTTTGGGGTGTGGGTTGGATTTGAGTATGTAAGTAAACGATCATATTATTCTCCCACCTATTTATTATGCATTGGAGAATGAAGTTGAATTTTTGGGTTCGGGGTTGAGGATGTGTGATGTGACATCCTACATGGAGCCACCTCATCCTCTTCCCTTTCCTCTTATATAAAATTTGAATTCCTTGCCTTGTTTAGGGGTTGGTTCATTTTGGAGACTTCATTCTTGGGAGAATTCCTTGTTGTTTTGGGGAGCTCTTGCTTTGAATAAGTTTTTGGAAGACTGTTGCATGATTGTTCTTGGTAGTTTTGGATTTCTTGCATTGGGATAAAGCTTTCTATTTTGGAAATTGGAACAACCCCATCATGGAGAGGTAGGATCTTGGCTCTTGAAATGATTTTGAATTGTTTATCAAATTGTTACTGTTGTGAATGTTTTGGCATGTTTTTGGGTTGTGGAGTAGATGTCCTAGTAATGGTTTAGGAGATGACTATGGTGTTTATTTTGAAGGAGGCACAAGTTTGTTTTAGGGAGGTATAAGGGTGGAGGGAGTTTGGATTTGGATTCCAACTTACAAAGAAATAGCTTGCATTTCTCTACTCATTATGGGGGTGCCATAAGAGGTTGGGGAGGCATAAGGAAATGTGAGGAATAAGAGGGTACTTGGGGGATGAATAAGGAATGTCAGGGTTTTGATATATGATATTTAGGTCGGTTGTAATTCAGGTGGTGATACCCATTTCCCCTTTTGGGAGGAATAAAAAGCATCCCCCATAGTTTCTTTCTCTTTTTTCTTTCTTGATGAAGCCTCAGTAATTTTTGGTATGATTTAATTTAATTATAAACTACATTCTACTTTGGACTATGTTTTTATTGTGAAAATGCTACTTGTATGTTTGTGGAACCCTGTTGTTTCCATGCGTTGGATCACGTCTTATATTGTATTATGGTTTGGGCGGCGGGGGAGCCAATGAAGAAGGATTGTTTCTCCTCTTCATTGGATTTCTTGGTTGGGTAGAGAGCATTTCCTTTCCCCTACTATTGTTTTGATAACAATTTTGAAGAATGAGAAATATGCATGTTGTTGTTCTGGAGCTGAGAAAAGATAGTTTAACAGTCCCTTGTGAAATGAAATCTTATTGTAACCTTTCCCACTTGAAGTGGATGAGCTTGTATATGTTTTGTAATTGAAAAGATGTTGTATTGGTTATGAAAGTGTAAATTGAAATGTGAAACAAACATATTCTATTCAGTTCTTTTGAAAGCAAGAAATTGTGTCTGTATGATGAAATTGAGGAATGAAAGAAGGAAGTTGTAAATTTGTCTTTTGGAATCAATAAAGGATTGCATAACCTTCCTCAAATTGCATCATTTTATTGAATTTAATCATCTAAATGTGAGTTGTAATCTCAGTTTGAAAGAAAGAAATGCGTATGAAGGAAATGTAACACTCTGTTTTATGAAGTGCATGATTTGAAAAGAACAAAAGTTTCATTATTGTCTTTTAGAAGTTGATTGAAGGAATGAAACATATTTGAAACTATCATGAAATGAATTCATTTGTAATGAAAGTAAAATAGGAACCATTGAGTTAATTTTTCTGTTTCCATTTCTGCTTCACATTAAACTCTTCAACTTTTACCAGAAACGAACAAACTGAACCTGCAATCAAGAAATAACAATGAAACATTAAAAATGAACATTCTAGGTTATAAGTGAATGCAATTGGACAAAAGCACTTAAGGAAAGATCCTTCAAACCTTACAAAAAATGGGCTCAAACCTCTTACAGTAGTTTTTCTGTCAAGAGATGTAAATTTTTAAACTACAAATCATTCAGAAAAAATTAAATCTTTAAATCCTTATTAAATCCATCTAAGAACAATTCTCCATGTCTATTTGACATGTTGAGAGATGAAAAAGATCAAATTGAACAAATCTTATAAGTTAAAATTTACCAGTTTCCACTTTAAAAGCCTGCAGATATTTTTCTTTAAATTGACTCCCTAAATTTTATCAAAATAAAAATTTAATGATTCCTAAGTAAAGAGGACGTTGAGAGATTTCCAGAAAGTCCTCATTTTCCCAAAACTTAGCTCTCTATCAAAAGTTATGGCCTTCTGATGTTTTTCTTCATTTGGCATCAAAAATAATTTTAACTATCAAAAAAACTTGGGAAAAATTTCCTTGGCAGACCCACGGGCCCGAATTATCCCTTAGAGCTTCGAAAAAATTTTGGAAAATTTTTCCTAATTTTATCCTCCACCCGACCTGCCCACAGCCAATCGAAGGTTGCCACGTGGTACCACAAGGCATTGGCAGAGGGGGAAGATTCCTTTTTAACTTAGTGCTTCAGAAAATTTTTGAGAAAATTTTCCCAATTTTCCCAACCACCCCACCTGCCTGTAGCCAATCAGGAGCTTCCACCTAGCATCATAAGGCATCGGCAGAGGAGTGGGTTCCTTTCTACCTTTTACGGTTTCAGAAAATTTTGGCAAATTTTCATACATTTTCCCTGTCACCCTCGCCGACCTTCACCCAATCAGGATCTGTCACATGGCATCACGAGGCATCAGTAGAGGCACAGGTGAATTTTACCATTTTTTCACCCTTCTATGTGTTAAACATCTTTTATCCCCACGTGTCCCTTACGTGCTTGCAGACTCGCGAGAGCACGGGTGCAAAGGTGGCTTTTCGCCCCACGCGGGAAATTTCCAAAATATCTCCCATGGCCCCACAACCCCCTACTCCTCCTCTAGGAAATATTTCTCCCTGCAGCCCACAGACCCTGCCCCTTGGGGTAAATTTTCTCCCTAGGGCCCGCAAGCTTCATTTTGGAGAAAATTTTAACCCTAAGGTCCACCAGCCCATAACTTGATAAATATGAGGAGTTAGGAGGACTTCTTTATATCACTAGAAAGGTGAGAAAATTTCCTATCCAATGGGAGTGATTTACAGAAATTTTGAATGCGTTAATTTTGAGGAAAATCTAGTTGAATATTTAAAGTTTGTTAGAGAGTGGGTATGGTGAGGAATTACTCTCTGAACCTAATTGAACTTTGTAACCCTAAATTTTGGGACCTTTGTGACCTTTAATAATTGTTAATAAAGGAAAATTATATTCTACTGGATTAGAATTGAGCTGGAACTCGTTAGTGACAAATGTTGTCTTGTAACTTAGTTGTAGACTCTTTTAAACAAAAATATATATTCCATAATTTTCCTAACTAATCCCAGGTTGTTCTTGGGTCTCAAGTGGGTTGTTTTTAGTGGGAATTACACTTGGTATCAGAGTAGTGGTTCAAAAGATTGGGCCATTGGGAAAACTAGAAAAATTGAGACATGAACCTTAAACCTAGCACACTTTTATATCTAGAAAACAGCTTATTTTTAGAAATTACACATTTTAGTAAACATGGAAAGTGAATAAAACTTGGAAAGATAACCTAACTCTCACCTTGGTCTATGTAGGAGGCATTGACAGGATGAGGGGTCTTTTCACATAGACCTAGACTTACCACCACCAGATCATGTTGTAGCAGCCATCCTACCACAGATTTTGTAGACTCTACGTGAAGTATCAGTAGGAGGACATGCAACCAGACATGATAGAGTCAACTCCATTGAGTGTCATGTATCTCCTCGACCTAGTGAGGAGCATGGAGGAAAGAAATTCAATGTAGTGTGAGCCAGATTAGGGTCACCATAGAGGGGATAGGGTGACCGAGTTTCAAGACATAGATAGAGGTCTCGGAGCCCTAGGATTAGGGATGAGCATATAAGGAGAGGCCTAGAGGCTATCAGATCATAGCTACAGATCACATAAGGGAGATCCTAAAGCTTCAGCCATCACATTATTCTAGTGACATAGGTGGATTTTAGTGCAAAGGCCTGGTTAGTGAGCTTGAGTAGGTGCTTCAAGCTCTGTCCTTGTTCTAGCAACATGAAATCTCATGTTGCGATCGATCTACTGAGGGATGGAGCTGGTGTCTTGTGGCAGATAGAGGAGCAGAACCTCCATGTTGATTCTGAGATAGTTACCTGGGATCTATTTGAGGAGTGTTTAAGGAGCAGATACTTGTCACAGATTTTTCATATAACAACAGATAGATGATTTCCATGACCTCTTATAGGCTTCTCTATACAGTGGCTCATTATGAGAGTAGATTTCTTGATCTACTCCAGTATGTTGATTACATGCAGGATGAGCAGGTGCAGATTCACAGGTTCATCCGGGTCCTAAATCTAGACATCAGAGGTGCAGTGCGGATCCATTGTCCACATACATTAGCTGAGGCAGTCGAGAAGGCCTATATAGCAGAGGCGACTCGGGGAAAGACCCAACAGGCTAGAGACTGAGTCTGGAGCCGCATACAGTAAGATGCAGGATAGCAAATCGAGGGGGTCAGTACCTCTTGCTCATGGTGGAAAGGGTTCAACACATTCATTTTTTAGACCACAGTAGTAATAGCAGCAGTCCCTGCCTACCTTATAGACCTCCACAGAGGTTTGATGCATAGAGAGGTCAGAGTATGAGGTCTCCCCCTAGGGATCCCATCAGGACATAGGGTGCCAAGAGAGCTCAACTCGGTAGGAGCTCACCAGTAGAAGACCTCAGTAGACCGCAGTCAGATCATCGAGATCCACACCACAGATCTCCAAAGTACCTACCGGACCTGCTACATAAGGGAGAAGATTAGGCAGTTGCTTTGGTTGTGGTGTTACTAGAAATTTTTTGAGAGAATGCCCACATAACCCTAATAATAAGTGTAAGACACATATCTCAGAGCCTACTGTTGGTGATATGGGGCACAGTCATATGATGTATGCAATAGTTAAGAATCGTTAGGTAGAGCATCAGAGCATAGTTATTGAGACTACGGGTAGCAATGGTGGCATTCCTACCTCCCTTTTGTTTGATTCTGGTTCTTCTAATTCTTTCATTTCACCATCTCTAGTAGAGTGATGCAGGCCTATGGCAGTTAGGTAGGGTCTTATTTGGGATGTTGAGATGGCTTTGGGAGCTAATATCTCTGTAAAATCCTTAGTTAAGGAGTGTGTAGTGGATTTGGGACCTTTCACCACTACCTTGGATCTTTGTATCCTTCCTTTGGGCTCATTTGGAGTCATCTTGGGTATGGATTGATTGTCTACACACATGGCCAGGGTGTATTGTTACCACAAAATTATATCTTGTGCAGATGATTCAGGAGTTGAGTTGGTAATTTCAAGGGTCAGGAGACCCATTTCTACTCACACCATCTCTACTATGCAGCTTATGCGGTGTGTGCAACAGGGTTGTCAGATGTATACTGTTACAGTCAGTGACAGATCAGAGGATGGGTCTAGTGGACCATCGATAGATGATCATCTAATTTTGAGAGAGTTTGCAGATGTCTTTCCATGGAACCTACCTAGGTTACTACCCTCGTGTGAGATTGATTTTCATATAGATCTGGTTCTCAGAGAATATCCTATCTGACGAGCACCTTATCAGATGACCACCCTAGAGCTCTTCAATCTCAAGTTATAGCTGGAGGGCACCTGTGATTTTTGTGAAGAAGAAGGATGGATCCTTGCTGTTGTGTATTGATTACCACTAGCTAAATAAGGTAATGATCAAGAATCGTTATCCCCTTCCATGCATTGATGATTTGTTTGATCAGATGAAGGGAGCCACAAATTTCTCTATGATAGACCTTAAGTCACGTAACCATCAGCTGAGGATCTTAGAGGCGGGCATTTATAAGACCGCCTTCTGTATGAGATATGGCCACTATGAGTTTACAGTGGTGCCTTTTGGTTTGACTAATACCCCCACAGTATTTATGAGTTTGATGAATGAGGTATTTAGGACCTTCTTATATCACTTCGTGCTAATCTTCCTTGATGAAATTTTGATTTAATCACAAACACATGAGGAGCATGAGGGGCACCTTCACTAGGTTCTTCAGTGTCTTCGTGAGTAGCAGCTTTACGGGAACCTAGAGAAGTGTGCATTCATTTAGACAAAGGTGTATTATTTGGGTCATATAATTTCTGGGGAAGGTATCTCCATCGATCCTTCCAAAATTAGAGCTATTATAGATTGGCCAACACCCACTACTATGACTGAGGTGTGTAGCTTCATGGGATTTGCAAGTTACTACAAGAGATTTGTTCAGGACTTCTCTCAGATTGCACACCCCTTCACTTCCATTCAGAGGAAAGGGAAGAATTTTTTTTGGTCAAATAGGTGTGAGCAGGCCTTCAATACACTGAAGGAATTTCTCACTACAACACCTATTCTTGCAGTACCGGATCCACAGGGTAAGTTTTTCATTTGCACAGATGCTGCTTTAGCATGGCTTGGAGGTATGTTGATGTAGGAGGGTAGAGTAGTGACTTTTGAGTCTTGCAAACTCAAAGATTAAGAGCTTAGTTATCTAACTCATGATCTTGAGCTTGCGGCAATTGTGTACACTTTGGTTTGATGGAGGAACTTTCTTCTTGGTCAGAGATTCACACTCAGGACATATCACCTAAGTCTTCACCACCTCTTCGTGCAACCCAATCTCTACATTTGGAAGTGGTGTTGGATGGAGTTACTTTATGCGTATGATATGGAGATCGAGCATGTGGTGGTAGATTCTCTCAGCAGACAGAGACAAGTGGCTATAGCCACCTCAGTGAGCACAGATTTGTAGAGCAGAATTCTTCAGCAAATTCCTCTTGGCAACTTCTACATTGCAGTTCGAGTAGAGATCAAGTCTTAGAAACCCCTCAAGGGGAATTTTGATAGTTTATTACTAGAGGAAAATGGCCTTCTCAGGAACAGAGGTCAGATTTATGTTCCCAGAGATAGAGGCTTGAGGTAGGATATATTGACAGAATCACATCATGCACCCTATTCAACCCACCCTGGGGTGAAGAAGATGAATTCTACTTTGAGATAGTTCTATCATTAGAGAGGACTTCATAGAGACATGGCCCAGTTCATGTCATGATGTTTAGGGTTCTAGAAAGTAAAGTTCGAGCATCAGTATCCATTTGGAATTCTCTTTCCTCATCCTATATTGGAGTGGAAATGGAACACCATTTCCATGGACTTTATTGTTGGGCTACCGATGTCAAGATATCACCATGACGCCATCATGGTCATGGTTGATAAATTGATAAAAGTGGCTCACTTTTCTTTAGTCAAGACCACTTATATAGCTAGTGCAGTGGCATGGGTATATCTTGATGAGATTGTTAGGTTGCACAGGATTCCGTGGAAGATCATTAATGACTGCAATCCTTTGTACACTTCCCATTTTTGGACTACCATGTAGTATGCCATGGAGACAAATATCAATTTCAATAGAGCATACCACCTTGAGGCTAATGGCCAGACTGAGCTAGTGAATCAGATCTTGGACAACATGTTTAGGATGTACGTTATGAACCAGCAGTCCAAATGGGAGGAGTACTTATACTTGGTGGAGTTTTCCTACAATAATAGTTTTCAGAGTTCTATAGGCATTGCTCCTTTTCAGGATTTTTATGGTAGAGAGTGCAAGACAACTCTTAAGTGGGATAGGTTAGAGGGCAAGGTTTCTCTTGGACCAACTTTGTTGCAAGACATGGAGCACCATGTGGTTTTGATCAAACAGAGACTGCAGGAGGCATAGGATAGGCAAAATAAGTATGCGGATTAGTATAGGACCGACCGTAGTTTTGATGTGGGCATGAAGGTGTTCCTTCATGTTAGGCCACATAAGAGACCTATATGTTATGGAAAAGGTTCTAAGTTAGCTCCTAGATTCTTGGGTCCTTTTGAGATCTTAGAGTGTATCGGCCCTTTGGCTTACCGTCTAGCTTTGCCACCTATCTTGTCTCGTGTACATAATGTGTTTCATGTTTTAGTTCTTATGAGATATGTTACAGATCCTTCTCATGTGCTAGATTGGAAATCATTGCAGGTGCAGGATCAGGGGCAATAGATGGTGGAGCCCATTCGTATCCTAGATCGTAGGACCCTGAGCCTTCGAGGTAGAGAGGTTAATCAGGTCCAGGTGTAGTGGAACAGATATGATGAGACTGCAGCTACATGGGAGGATGCTACTTTGCTACGAGTTCAGTTTCCACATTATTTCCAGTGACTTCTAGGAGGAAGTGGACTCTAAGGGGAGGGTTATGTAGTGCCCTCTTTGCTTTGACACCTTTTTTATACTAATCATGATATTGCTGATTATATTATGGACATGATTATGGACTTTATTATAGTTTTATGTTAGATGTTAGATCATAGATTATTGTTGACTTGATTCAGTTATGATGCATGATGATTATTACGGACATTTTATATGTTGATGATGATATGCTATTTGAAATGGTTATATTATGGATGTTATTAGGACATGTGATATTTGGATATTGTCAGTAGACCTAGAAATGGAAATTATTGGATGATGATACATTTTTTGATAAGACTGTAAATGATATTGTTAGATTGCTTTGATTATTTTTGTGATTTATATATCTAGATGATTTTGGAATTATATTTATATTATTTTGGATGTTCTGATATGGCCACGAGGATGAAGGAGGTATTTGTGTTTTCCAGGTCAAAATATCACAACAAACATCGGGGGATTGGAGACTAACCACATTGGAATTCTAGATGAATTCAACAAGGTCACCATGGCAACTAGTATTTGTTTGTGTGTGTTAGGGATTCCCATGGGGTGGATCACCTTTAAAATGTGACCAAGGGGTTATGTGTATTTATTTATTGGTTCCTTGGTTTATGTTTGCATTTATTTATTTTGTGGTGCATTGACCCTTTCATTTTTTTTATTATTGGTAAATAGTTTTTTGAAAGGGACTATACCTTTGTATACAAAGAGGGCCTAGAAGCCAAAATAGGAATGAAAAACATTACAAGAAGGATTAAGATCCAGAAAAGACATAAAAACCCAGGGTAACCAAAGAGTAGTTACCCCAAAACATCAAACTAGTTCGAACACTGCAGAAGAGCAGCCAAAAAACAACAAAAAAATAGCAAAAAGAACGATGAAGGGTAGCAAGAGCAGCGCAGATCCACAATTACTTCTTGGCAGATTTGGTGATTCTGAATTTAATATTCTGCCAGGAGGTAAACATAGCCAATGCCGTCATATGAGGGGGGTCAGTAATATCCAGCTATTGAATGGTTTGTTTTCTTTCCTTTTCCGTGCCCTAAAGAGTTGCTGGTATTCCACTGAGATTAGAGACGCAGTGGACATGCTGCTCAATAAATTCCCCGATTGCACTAAATATAGCCATATTATGGTCATGGTGAGTCTTGGTTTTCTCGAGACGGCTGTCCATGGAGTAAATTTTTTTGTAGATATCTTCAACCTGTTTATTGTCAATATCAACCTCCTCCTCCATCCTCTTACCTTTTTGCTTAGCCAAGTTTTTGAATTCTTCTTTCAACAGCAACATGTTTGTTTCTAAGGATTACAGCCTTTTTTTGGAGCTCTCAGTGTGTTTCTCCTGAGAACCCGTACTGCTAATATGAAGGATATTATGAGCAACCTCCAAATCCTTAGGAACGTTCCTCGAAACAGGGGTATCCAGGTTTAGTCTTTTAGAAGACCTGGTTATAGGTCTAATCAAAGTGGAGGTGAAGGGGGCAGGAGAAGAGGTGGGGGGGATGACAGGGGGAGCCAAGATGGAAGGAAAATGGGTAGCAGTAGAGGTTATGGGGATAGTAGGAGAAGAGGTGGGGGTAGCGGCAGTGGTGAGGGGAAAAGAAGGAACAGAGATTGGGGAAGTTAGAATGCCACGAAACTTAATAAGATAAAGTTTATGCAACAAGAAGATGAGACCTTGATGTAAAGGGGTTGCACGAGTATGATTTTGGAACTCCAAAATGGAGTGCTCAAGAGAATTAAGCAGATAATGAGGGAAACATACTGTGAAATTTCTGCGGAAGTGATTGAGGAACACAAGATGTTTTAAGGGCACTGTGACAAATCTCCCCTCTAAAGAGATGTATCACACCATCATTAAGGGGACCTCATCAAAACCTGAAGGGATAGAGCTGACCTGTAAACCCATCATGAAAAATACCAGTTTCTCATTACCCTCAACAAATTTCCTCTCCTCAGCAGGCATGTCAATCCTTTTATTAAAAAAGTGTTACCCATCCATTCCAAGGCCTGTAGCTTTGGTGATTAACTCTTCATTGATAAAAAATTTCTTTCCACCATAATCAACTTTTTGGTCCTTCCAATCCTTCAAAAATTACATGAAAATGCTTTGGTCGTGACCCTGTATCTTCTCAATAAAATTTGTAATGCCTCCCTGGTTGAGAAGATTCCAAAGGTCTTCATTATTCTTCCACTCCGAGTCTGTGCTGGGCTCGATCTGACAAGGGGCTCCTCCCATTTTCACCATGCTTAAGTGATTGAAAGTGTAAACTTCAAAATCCCTATGAGGAATTCTATAATACACATAGTTTTCAATCTGCCTTTCTCTATTTTTTCTCACGCGATGGGAATGATGAATAATGTAGCCATTGCTGTCATAACACTTCCCACGAATGCTTGTGTGAATGCTTCTCTGTACCTATGAGATACTGCATGCGCGAGCATCATCCCCCTTAGAAACCCACTCTAGATCATCTTCAGCCTTACTATGGACTTGAAAATCCATAAAAATCTGTTTAAAAGCTGTTATAGGCACAATATTTCTTACATGTGTGGCTTTAATCTTTAGATCAATCCACTTTAAATCATCATTATACTTTCTATATCCTTGATTTCCCGTCAAGATCTGCTTGAGTGCTTTTCTAAACTTAGCAGCGCATGTGAAAGTCTTACTCTTAAAGACCCACTTCAAATGTTCATTTATCTTACTCCAAATTTGCATGCTCATAAGTATCCGCTTGTATGTTATTTTGAATCTACTCAGGAATGTGATCACTATTATCCCAAATAATGTGATTAACATTTATGCCAGAGTTAGCCAATGCATCTACCACCTTGTTACCCTCCCGGTAAGTATGCTTGATCCGAATATTATTGAAGGTTTGGCAAATACTTATGGATTCCAAGATGAAGTCCTTGATGTTCCAACTTGGAGGCGAACACTGATTAAGATCATTAATGATATTAAGTGAGTCTCCTTCCAGAATAAGATTTTGGATATTATGACTCTAAGTAATTCTAAGGCCCCATAAAGCGGATAATGCTTCAAAAAAATGATTAGTTTGTATTCCCATTTTACTGGCATAAGCATCAACCAAATTACCTTTATGATCCCGGATCACTCCTCCCCTAGCTGTAATTCTAGGGTTACCCTTATAGGCCCCATCAAAGTTCAACTTATACCAATTGAGATCAGGAGGATGCCAGTGTATCAAATATCTATCCATATTATTACCAGAATTATTTCGGATATTGTCAGCTCCAATATGCCATTGGGATGAGATATGCTCTTCATTTTTTGGATAACTCTTGTTCTTGGGGGGTTTGAATCTAGCAATATTATCTTTAATAGCACTAGAAATTTTCCCAATACTGAGCTTATAATTTTGTTTACTATTTCTAAATATGATATCATTTCTATCTTTCCATATCCTCCAAATGATATGAGGTATTTCCAAATTCCAGAGCCTTCTCACAACACAATGTTTATAGGGTGGGCTCCATTGGGTCCAGAGCTGACTGAAGTCCTTTGGAACCACCCAGGAAGCTTTAAAATTAGAGAGGAAAAAACTCCACATTTTGGTAGCATATTCACAGTGGATAAGAAAATGACTGTTATCCTCAGAGTCTTTTTTACACAGATGACACCTATTAGGCATTATAAAACCTTTTCTTATCAAGTTGTTAGTGGTAAGAATTCCGCCCCTGAGAGCAAGCCAAAAGAAAAATTTAATTTTAGGTGTTAGCTCAGTCATCCAAATTCTACTCCATTTAAACTCAATTTGACTATTGTTGAAGAAAGTATTATAACTAGTTTTGACGGAGTAGTTCCCATCAATAGAATTACTCCAGACAAACTCTTCCTTAACTTCCAGCTGACTTAAGGGGATAAGGTCCAACTAATCTTGTAGGGAGGAAATAGTTTGGATCAGATCATCTCTATCCACAAAAAGTTATTTCCATTTCTTTTTGTTACCATTTCTTTCAATATAATCCTTGATTCTAGTGCCATACTTGCTTTCAAGACTATCTTTAACTACACCAAATATGTCCATAAGGCTGCAATTAAACTAGTTATCATCCCAAAATTTTATATCACAACCATCTCCCACTTTCCACTTACTTCCTTATTTTATGAAATTTTTGCTCTTCACTAAGTTATTCCAAAAAATGGAACCATAAGGAAGATGCTCATCTTGAAGAAAAGAAAAGAAAACTTGTTTATTAAGGTATTTAGCCTTAATTAAATCTATCCAAGGTTGCTTCTCAGATAGCATTCTCTAGCCCATTTTCACAATAAGAGCCTCATTCATTTTCTTGATGTCTTTTAATCCCAGGCCTCCTATAGATTTTGGAGTACAAACGTTATCCCAAGCAACTAAGTGATATTTAAACTTCTCCTGCATGCCCTGCCATAAGAATTTTTTCTGAATCCTCTCAATTTTTTCTCTAAAGGTAGAAGGGATCTTATATAGAGACATGATATAGATAGGCATATTTTGAAGAGTGCTTTTTATGAGCAGGCATTTACCAGCACTAGAAATAATGGCTCCTTTCCATTCAACCATTGTTTTCTGAAATCTCACCAACAGATCATTTCACACCTTAGTAGAAACTTTTTTAGTGCCAAGAGGGAGTCCTAAGTAAGTGGCTAGAAGTGCACTTATTTTATAGCCTAGAATTTTTGCAATTTTAAGTTGTCTTTCATCAAGAGTGTTGAAGAAGAAAATGGAGCTTTTATCATAATTGATCTCTTTCCCAGAAGCATATTCGTAAAGTTTCAGAATAGCCTTGGTAGCCTTAGCTTCAAGGACAGATGCCATTAAGAGAAGAATTGTATCATCTGTAAATTGCTGATGAGAAGTTGCTTGACTGATGGAAGTGGGATTTGAACCCTTCAAAAGACCATCAATAACTACTTTACCAATTGATCTACTAAGACTATCTGCCATAAGAATGAAGAGCAGGGGGGATATGGGGTCCCCTTGTCTTAGCCCTCTGCTACTTGTGAAAAATCCCACCAGCTCATTGTTAACCACCACTGAGAATCTAACCGTAGTGATGTAAGCCTTAATAATTTTTCTAAATTTAGCAAGAAAACAAAATTTAATTAAAACTTTGTCTAGAAAAACCCAAGAGACCTTGTCAAAGGCTTTATTCATATCAAGATTAAGGACCATATTTGCTTTTTTATTATTTTCCATAGAGTGTATGGTCTCATGTACCATAATCACTCCATCTTGGATAATCCTGCCTTTAATGAATCCACTCTGCTACCTTGAGATTAAATCATTCATAATAAATTGAAGTGTGGTAGCAATGATTTTGGTAAAAAATCTATAGATAACATTCACAAGGCTGATGGGTCTGAAGTCTTTGAAGTCCTTAGCATCCATTTTTTTTGGAGCAAGCACAATGTGGGTGTTATTTAGCTCTTTCAAAAGGTCCCCAGTTCTAAATAATTCATTCACCACTCTGAGAAGATCATTCAAACATATTTCCCAAAATTTCTAAAAAAAGTTAATAGAAAAGCCATCCGGGCCCGGAGCCTTGTCGCCTTCTAAAGTAAACACAGCTTTTTGTAGTTCTTCAAGTGTGACAGCTTTAGTGATATCTTTAAATCTCTGCTCCTCAATTTTTTCTTGGGGAATAGCCTCCAACATGAAAGAAAATACCTCATCAACAATGATATTCCTCTCATTATGTAGTTTTTTATAGAAATTGAGAGCTTCTTCTTTGATGCTGTTGGGATCTTTTATAATAGTGTCGTTACTTTTAGCCACTTCCATAATCCTATTACAAGCTTTGTACTTCAAAGTGGTCATATGAAAAAACTTTGTATTTCTATCTCCTCCTTTTAGCCAGATAGCCCTAGATTTTAGTCTCCATAAGGTCTCTTCTCTGCTACAAATCGTATGCAGCTCTGAAAGAATATTCTTTTCCTCAGTTTGGTCTTCAAAAGATCTCCCCATTGTATTCATTTTTGATTTCTAGATCTTGGAGCTTTTGTTTTAACTTTTTTTTTTTTTTCAAACGCATTACCAAAAACTCTTTTATTCCAAATTTTAACTTGTTTTTTAACATTTTTGAGCTTCTGAATCAATCTAAATTGAGTAGTGCCTTCACCATTCCAAACCCACCACTCTTTAATTTTGTCATAAATGTCATCATGCTCCATCCACATATTTTCAAATTTGAATGAGCTTCTAATGGACTTAGTCCAATTGAGAAGATTTAAGGCAATCGGATTGTGGTCCGATCTAATTCTGGGAAGAGAAGAGAGGTGGAAGTCCTGACTGAGAATCCAAGTAGCAGAAATAAAGGCTCTATCTAGTCTAACTTGGATAAGATATTTTCCCAACCTTCTATTATTCCAGGTATATTTATTCCCATGGAGATCCACATCCAAGAGATTAAGATCAACAACAAAATCTGTAAATTCCTCCATACCTATGGAAAAAGCTGGAGATTCCTCCATATTTTTCACCTGGGTTTAGAGGAGAATTAAAGTCACCCATGATAAGCCAGTCGGCTGTAATATGTTGGGTTCTAAAGATCTTAAGATCATTTCAAATTTTACGTCTCCCACTAACCGTATTAGGGGCATAGATATTAGAAAGGATCCATTCACCATTTTTCTCAATAGCATGAAATTTAATAGCAAGATGATTAGTGCTAGCATTAAGAATCATACCAGTACATTGTCTTTTATCCCAAAGAGTAGCCAGACCTCTAGAGGATCCCTGAGAGTCCACCGCAGCCATGTCAGAGTTTTCCCAAAAAATTTTTTACTAATTTCAAGGATCTTAGCTTTCATCTTAGTTTCCTACAAAATCAAAATACTAGGACTACTAGGATCCCGTAACTCCTTAATGATTCTCTATTTGGAGTTTCCGTTTACTCCTCGGATGTTCCAAGAGATAATCTTCATTTAATAGGAGTGGGAGCTGGGATTTCCTGATGGACTTTGAGTGCCATCTGCAATGTCTTTCTCTTTTCTCTTGGATCTAAAAGTCTTTTTTCGAGGGCCTTCCTCTTTTAGAACTACTTCCAAAATCTACTCGTCTTCTAGCAGAAGATCTAATAGTTCTGGATGTTGAAGTTTCCCAATTGTCAATTTTCTTTTTCTTTTCACTATATAGCGATTCTGGGATCATTTCAAATCCTTTCATTCTTTTTTTTATTTGAAAAGACCTCTATGAATCCAAAAGTTAGTTCATCATCTTCCTTAAATGGTGTTACTTCTCCTTCCTCTTTCTCTCTCTACTTACTGTCAATCAAGTGTGGATCTGTTGATCTGTTGCTGAAGCAAGAGTTTCCCTTTGTGGTCAAGATTTTACTTTCACCCCTTGGAGTGTTTATCTGTAATGCTTATTTTTGAACCCATGTTTTCCTTCTCCAATATTTCCTCAATGATGCCGAGCGAGTTATCTATCTCAGCTTCCTTAAGTGTCATTTGGAAGTTCCAAAGTTTGAGCTAGATCCTTCGGAATGATATTTACCTTTACAGTTCCTTGTTCGTCCACCTCCATAGTCAAAATTTACTGGATTTTTCATTTCTAAGTCCTCTTTGTTTCTGATTGGTGCTCCATGCACAGCTGCCGCTGGGGGTTTTAGGACACCAGACCAGGTGTTTCCTTATTGAAGTTCTAAATCCCCCTTTTTTTTCCTTTTTTATTATAGGTTCAACACAGGACTAGTTAGGGGCTTTTTCTTCTCTCTGTCTTTCACTATCTAGTACCTTGCTTTCCTTTGTCATTTCTAAAACACCCTCAAGTTTTTCTTTCATTTTGTGTTTATCCTCCTATGTAGAGATCTCCTTATTAGGACATTTTTTGGTGAAATGTCCTATAATATGTCATTGCTTACATCTTAAATGAAAGGTTTCAAATTTGATTTTTTGGATCCACATTCCATACTTAGATTTCAAGATGATTTGCTCCGGTAACTCCTACTCCATTTAAGAAGAAATGCAAAATCGAGAAAAAGAAAGTCTGGATCTGTTTCTCGTGGGTCTGTCCAGTTCGATTGGAGCACCTATGGATTTTAGCAATGTGTAGCAAGATTTCATCATCCCAAAATTACAGCGGTAGCCCAAAGAATGTACACCAGATTGGAATGGTGTTTATATTTTCAATGTTCGGGTCAAACCCTAGATACCATTTTTTCAAAAAGAAGCCCATATTACCCAGCCCACCATGGTCCTCCCAGAAGAACTGATTCCAAATCAGTCTACTGATTAAATTTTTCCAGAAAAAAACCCCGTGGCATGATGGTAATACTCAGATCTCCCTTATGTATCCACTTTCTAAGAGCCCATTTTTCTAATAAAATCAATATTAGGTCTAGAGCCTAGAAACTTACCAACAAGCAAGATATTTTCTTTGTCCAATGCCCTACTTACGCAGCCATCTAGGACCATTAGATAGGTAGCACCTTCATTATCCTTTTCCCACGTGATTTGTCCTCTTTCAGGAGATTGTGGACCCACTTTTCTATTAGGGTTTTGGAGAATCTTATTCCAGGCCAAAGGTGTGGATCCCAGCGTGTCCACTTTTTCAATTTGCAGCTTTTCATCCGTCCAATTTTTGTAAGTAAGAAGCCTCCTCTCAGCTATTATTGGCCTAGAATGTAAACATTTTGTAGCCAATACAGCGGAAACCACACTGATTGTACCTCCGTTGCTATCTCCATCGCTCGCACTGACTATACCACATTGACCCTTTCATTATTCACTAAATGGTGTGTAATATTGTGATTAATCATGTTGGTTAAGTTAATTAATTAATATATGTCGTAAGAAAGTAATTAATAGAGTTTTTGGCGTTGAATTAAAGTGTTGTAAAAGATGTGTAAGTGATGTGTAAGTTAACTTTTGGGTGTGAAACACTCAACCTTCTTGGTAATTTGAATTTGTCCTTGGAGGATGAGTTTGGAGACTTGTGGGACAAGTTAACACTCTCCCACACCTCTTAAATTTTGTTACCAACCATACCTACGGTTGGAGAGTTGAATTTAGACTTTTATTATGAATTTTGGGAAGACAAATTGTATGTTTTAATCACACTTCTCTGTCATGGTTTAATTTCAATTCTTTGGGGTGTGGGTTGGATTTGAGTATGTAAGTAAAATCTCCATATTATTCACCCACCTATTTATTATGCATTGGAGAATAAAGTTGACTTTTGGGTTTAGGGGTTGAGGATGTGTGAATGTGACATCCTACATGGACCCACCTCATCCTCTTCCCTTCCCTTTTCTATAAAATTCAAATTTCTTGCCTTTTTTTGGGGTTGCTTCATTTTTGAGACTTCATTCTTTGGAAAATTCCTTGTTTTTTTGGGAGCTCTTTCTTTGAAGAAGTTTCAGGAAGATTGTTGCATGCTTGTGCTTGGAAGTTTTAGATTGCTTGCATTGGGATAAAGCTTGTTGTTTTGGAACTTGGAACAACTCCATCATGGAGAGGTAGGAGCTTGGATCTTGAAATGCTTCTCTTTTGTTTATGAATTTGTTACTGTTGTGAATGTTTTGGCATGTTTGTACGTTGTGGGGTAAATGTCCTAGGAATGGTTGTAGCAGAAGACTATTAGGTTTACTTTTTGGGAGGCACACGTGTGTTTTAGGGAGGTATAAGGGTGGAGGGATTTGGGATTTAGGGTTCCACCTTACAAATAAATAGCTTGAATTTCTTTACTCATTATGGGGTGCCATAAGAGGTTGGGGATGCATAAGGAAATGTGAGGAATAAGGGGTACTTGGGGGAGGCATAAGGAATGTTAGGGTTTTGACATACTATATTTTGGTAGTTTCTAATTCAGGTGGTGATACCCATTTCCTCTTTTATGAGGCATAAGAAGCAACCCCCATTATTTCTTGCTCCTTTGGCTTGCTTGATGAAGCCTCAGTAATGTTTCTCATCCTTTAATGTAGTTGTAAACTTCATTATGTTTTGGACTTTTTTTTTATTGTGAAAATGTTGCTTGTGTGTTTGTGGAAGCCTGTTGTTGCCTTGTGTTGGATCAGATCTTTTATTGCATTATCATTGGGGATCGGGGGCCAATGAAGAAGGATTGGTTCTCCTCTTCATTGGATGTCTTGGTTGGGTGGAGAGCATTTCCTTTCTCCTATTCTTGTTGTGATCACAATTTGGAAGAATGAGAAATATGCATGTTGTTGTTTCTGGAGCTAAGAAAAATATAGTTTGATAGTCTCTTGTTAAATGAAATCTTATTATAAACTTTCCCACTTGAACTGGATGAACTTGTATATGCTTTGTAATGGAAAGATGTTATATTGGTTATGAAAGTGTAAATTGAAATGTGAAGGAGATATTCTTTGTTCTATTCTTTTGAAAGCAAGAAATTGTGTCCTGTATTATGAAATTGAGGAATAAAAGAAGGAAGTTGTAAAGTTGTCTTTTGGAATCAATAAAGGATTTCATAACCTTCCTCAAATGGCATGAATGTACTGAATTTAATCATCTAAATGTGAGTTGTAACCTTTTTTTGAAAAAAAGAAATGCACATGAAGGAAATGTAACACTCTATTTTGTGAAGTGCATGATTTGAAAAGAATAAAAATTTCACTCTTGTATTTATCATTTGATTGAAGGAATGAAACCTTTTTGAAACTATAATGAAACGAATTCATTTGTAAGGAAAGTAAAATAAGAACCATTGAGTTAATTTTGTCGTTTCCATTTCTACTTCACGTTAAACTCTGCAACTTTTACTAGAAACAAAAAGGCCAAACCTGCAGTCAAGAAATAACAATGAAACATTAAAATTGAACATGCTAGGTTATAAGTGAATGCAATTGGACAAAAGAACTTAAGGAAAGATCATTCAAACCTTGTAAAAAATGGGCTCAACCATCTTACAGTTGTTTTACTGTCAAGAGATGTAAAATTTCAAATTGCAAATCAATCAGAAAAATTGAATCCCAAAATTCTTCTTAAATCCATCTAAGAACAATTCTCCATGTCTATTTGACATGTTGAGAGATGAAGAAGATCAAATTGAACAAATCTTATAAGTTAAAATTTACCAGTTTGCACTGTAAAAGCCTGCAGATCATTTTTTTGAAATTGACTCCCTAAACTCTATAAAAATAAAAATTTAATTATTTGTGAATAAAGAGGACATTGAGAGATTTCAAGAAAGTTCTCGTTTTCCAAAAATCAAGCTATCTATCAAAAGTTATGGCCTTTTGAATGTTTTCTTAAGTTGGCATAAAAAAAAAAATTATCTGTACAAAAAAAATTGCAAAAAATTTCCTCTGTGGACCCACGGGCCCGAATTTTCCCTAAGAGCTTCGGAAATTTTTTTGGAATTTTTTTCAAATTTTTCCCACTGCCCCACCGGCTTGCAACCAATAAGATGATGCCACATGGCACCATGAGGCATTAATGGAGGGGCCGATCTCTTGTTAACTTAGTGCTTCAGAAAATTTTCCTGATTTTCCTCGCCACCCTGCCTCCTCGCAGCCAATCAGGAGCTGCCATGTGGCGTCGCGAGGCATCAGTGGAGGATCAGGTTCTTTTTTTCCTTTTGTGCTTTCAGAAAATTTTGGGATAATTTTCTACATTTTCCCCGCCACCCCACCAGTCCGCAGCCAATCAGGAGCTGCCACGTGGCATCACGAGGTGTTAGTGGAGGTGCAGATGAATTTTACCCTTTTTTGCCCTGCGGGGTGTTAAAAATATTTTATCCCCACCACCCCCGCTTTCCCCGTGTAGGCTTAGGAGGCGTCACACGTCCCTTACAGACTTGTGAACTCGCGGGAGCACGGGTGCAAAGGTCACTTTTCGCCCCACGTAGAAAATTTCCAAAATGTATCCCGTGGCTCTGCCAACCCAACTCCTCCTCTAGGAAATATTTCTCCTCGCAACACGCAGACCCACCCCTAGGGTAAATTTTCTCCCTGGGGACCACAAGCGCGCTCTTGGGGAAACTTTTCACCCCAAGGTCCATCGGCCCATAACTTGATAAATATGAGTAGTTAGGAGGACTTATTTATATCAAAGAAAAGGTGAGGAAATTTCCTATACAATGGGAGTGATTTAGGAAAATTTTGAAAATGTTAGTTTTGAGAAAAATCAAGTTGAATATTTAAATCTTGTTAGATGGTGGGTATGGTGAGGAATTACCCTTTGAACCTAATTAAACTTTCTAACCCTATATTTTGGGACCTTTTGATATCTAATAATTTTTAATAAAAGAAAAGTATATTCTACTCGATTAGAATTGAGTTGGAACTCGTTAGTGACAACTATTGTCTTGTAACCTGGTTGTAGACTCTTTTAAACAAAAAAATATTCCATAATTTTCCTAACTAATCCTAGGATGTTCTTGAGTCTCAAGTGGGTTTTTTTTTAGCAGGCATTACACTTGGTATTAGAGAAGTGGTTCAAAATCTTGGGCTATTGGGCACACTAGAAAACTTGAGACATGAACCTTAAACCTAGAACACTTTTAAATCTAGAAAACAACTTAGTTTAGAAATTACATATTTTAGTAAATACGAAAACTGAATAGATATTAGAAAGATAAACTAACTCTCACCTTGGTCTATGCAGGAGGCGTAGACAAGACAGGGGGTCTTTTCACATAAACCTAGACTTACCACCACTAGATCATACTACAACAGCCATGGTACCACATATTTTTCAAACTCTTCAGGATGTTAATGGCGCTCTACGTGGAGGATTAGTAGGAGGACATGCAGCCAAACAAATAGAGTCTCTTCCATTGAGGGTTATGTATCTCCTTGACCCAGTGAGGAGAATGTAGGAGAGAAATTCCATGCAGAGCCATCCAAAGTAGAGTCACCATAGAGTGGATAGGGTGACCAAGTTTCAGGACATAGAGAGAGGTCTCGGAGCCCTAGGCTTAGGGATGAGTATATAGAGAGGCCTAGAGGCCATCAGACCACAATTGCAAATCATATCAGGGAGATCCTGAAGCTTCAACCATCACATTATTCTGGTGACATTATTCAAATGAAAATCATAGTAGACACAAATATAAGTTGTATTGTAAATTATCTTCTCACGTCTATAATATTTTCACAAGGTCACAAGAAATGCAACTTTTTGACTGTAGGCGTGATGGATGCCTGCTGCACTATAAGCTTATTAGCTACAAAAAGTATTATTTTACAATTGTAATTTTTAAAAGTATATTTTGATTTTACAAACCTTAGTACTATGTTCTTATTATTATTATTATTATATAAACAAAAATTCTGTTTTGAATTGAAGTGTGAATTTATATTACGAAATATAAAAATATTAGAATTTATTTTATCATTGATGTGAATAAAATATACTACATCAAAGACAGGGGATATGAATGTGTGTGTGTGTGTGTGTGTGTGTGTGTGTGTGTGTGTGAGAGAGAGAGAGAGAGAGAGAGAGAGAGAGAGAGAGATACAAGTTCAATAGAGGCTAAAATATTAATTGCTCACTTAAGGGATAAATTACGTGATTTAAGGTCTGACATTGATGGGGGGACACATATAAGGAATAAGAATTTCTATTAGAGTTAGACAAAGATGAAAGGGTGTAATAATAAAGTGTGTTTCTTACAGTGACATTTTTATCAACTACAAAGAAAACTTGAGAGTAGAGAACCTAAAAAATATGTAGTAAGAGGTGATGCTAGGAAAAAATTACAAAATTCTTGATGAAGATTCACATTAAAAGATCAAATATGGAAAAGGAATTAGAATATTTTCAATATTTACAAGAAAACCCTTTCAAACAATGAAATACATCTATGTTTCAACTATTGAGGACAATAAATTACTTGAGCTCACACACATTAAAATCTTGTGTTCGTCTTAATAATACATACTATTATAATTTTATATAAATAATGGATGACATGGAGTCACAATATAGAAGATAGATAAAGGTTATAAATTATTACTTTTTTGTTGAAAAAAATGAATGTTATGGTATAAATAAGAGTATTATACATTTTGAAAGTCCTAAATTAGTCTTGGAAGTTAAATTTTAGACATCATTGAATCCTTGATTCTATTTACATTAACGAAAATTGATAAAATGAAGTGAAAATAAAAGTTCATCATACAGTGTAAAGTGAAAAATCTAGTTCATCAAACAATAGAAAATGTAAAGCTATTGTTGGAGTCAAATATCACACACAAATGTAAAGATGGATATCTTTCCTAGTTCTCGTGGTTTTTTCATAGTTGTATTTGCAAACCCTTTAGATAGGGATATTTTTTTGGGGAAATTTTGGGATTTTTAATCCCACTTGCCTTTAATGGAATAATGTTTTCCTTTGTTTAACTTGGTTTTTGATACTTTCGTCTTCAATTTTGGTGAGAGAGTTTCTTAACTACTATTGGAAACACCTTAGGGAAATGTTTAGCCATTTATCTAAAAAGTGATGATTTAGAGCACAAAACTTTTCCTTGAATATTGGTTTATATGGATACTTCTGTTGATATCCCTACCACTATTGGTCTGTGTTGAGGAGATAGAATATTACTCAGAAGAAACAAACAGGATGCATGCACGGAAAAAGGCACATTTGAAGGCATGGAAGAATAGGAAAACAAGCGCGCACCAGAACACTTTGAATTGGGGACTTATCCATTTTATGGGTCCATGATATTTTTGGAGATATCATGCGAAACACACAAAGATAGGAAGACTTGCAGCTCACAAAATGGTATCTTGGGAACAATCATTAGTTTAGCATCATGTATAGGTTAGGCTAATAACATGAGTTCTAGTCATGGTTAACTATAAGAAGTTTTTTATTAGAGAGCTTGCATGTGCACTGAATGGAAATTTCCCGCCCCTATAAATATGAATTTATTTGTACGGGTTTCATATATATGTAACTACGAATTATTATAGAGTTGTGCTGCTAATTTTACTACGCGTATGACTCATGGATATACCTATATAATGTAAGACTCTTCTGTATTTAACAGTATTTGATACAATGGAATATATTAGTGAGATAATGCTATTGAACATGAGTAAATCTCATTATTTCATGTTAAATCTTATTCTAGTCATATTTTAGTTCATCTTCTATATATTCTAATATATATATCTAGTTTATGCACTGTGGAGTGTTTACTATTATGGATATGAATATACATATGCATCATAATGCTAACATTATGAATAAGAAACTCTAAAGAGGGATCTAGTTCCTTTGCGTAATTTGGGGTGAGCGCTCATCTAAGGGTAAGTGATGTGCCAATGTGCTTGGGTTATTTATAGTAAATTCTAGGCTACATCATTGGTTCCATTTCCGGGACCTCTTTCTTAGCTATTTTCAGGATGTTGTAGATGAAAACGGACCGGATGAACTTAGTAAGTATTGAGGAGTGGACAATGGATATGGAAGAAGATAATGCTAAGATATTCAACGTTGGATCTAAGTTTGACACATGTGAATGAGTTGAGCAGAGTCTATATGACTACTTATATGAAAGCTTCTTTGATATTTCTCCCATAGAACTATATAAGTGGCTGGTTGCTTATGCATCTAAAAGGAACTGGAGGTTTCCTACACTTGTTTGAATTAAAGAAGAATTTCAGGCCCTTTATGAAACTACTCTTATTTGAACATGTGTTGTGGATACTTGGTTCTTTGGTGTTCTAAATAGCTATATTTTAGAGTACTCAATTTCCACTCACTCTTGTCTAGAGATAACTAAGTTTTAATTTTTATGTTACCTCAGGGGACCATATCTGTACAAAATTCCTCTAGTGATCAAGATCTTGGTGGTAACCCTAAATTTGGAATAAAATTTGATGGCTAACTAAACCCCACCACATGCAGGGGCAAGAGCAGGTGTGTAATGCCCTCAAAATAACCCACTTGAGAACCAAGAACAACCTAGGTTTAGTTAGGAAAAATTATGGAATATTTTTTTTTTAAAGTGTTACAACCAAAGTCTCAAAGACAATTACATTCAACTAATAAATTTTCCCATTAAAACAATTACTAATTCCACATTATATAGCAAAAGTGTAATAAATCCATACCTAGCTCAATTCTCTTTAGGGATTAATTCTATCAATAATTATATTGACATTATAGATAAATATTTCTTGATTAAAATTTTAGGGTTAGGGGACCAAAACAATTAAATACCAAAGGTATTTAATTCCACAAGATCCAAGATAAGAGCAAGCTTTAATTACAGGGGGAAAATACATAATTAAAATTATTAGAGTAAAATTTTACTTACCCACTCCCATAACTTAGTTAATGATTCAACATGATATTCCCCCTAATTAAGGAAATTAAAACTTTTTGTAAACATTCCCATTATATAGTAAATTTCCTCACCTTTTCGGTTATATAAGGAAGTCCTCCTAACTCCCTATAAAAACCAAGTTATGGGTCGACAGACCTTGGGGTGAAAATTTTCACCAAAGGCGGGCCTGTGGGCCTGGGGACGAAATTTTTCCCTAGCGTGGGCCTGCAAGCCATGGGAAGAAAATTTTACCAAGCACAATATAGTGGGACACGAGAAGAAAATTATCCCGAGCGCGGGCGTACGGGCCATGGGAATAATTTAATATTTTGAAATTTTTGTTGCTGAAAAGCGTTAAGGGATCGAAATGATCCACGCCTCCACCGTCACCCAAGGTGACACGTGTCAAGCTCGGATTTGTTACGGGTAAAATGAACTGGCATGGAAAATCATCAATTAAATACTTTAAGATGAAAATGTTAAAGGGTTAAAAAAATGCTCTGCTTCCCACCAACGCCAATGGTGCCACATGTCATTCCAACCATTGGCCGCGGGATAGTGTATTGGCGGAGAGAAATAGGAAAAGTTTCCAAAAAAATTCTCTTTAAAAAAACAAAAACCTTAATGTTCTAAGTGGATCCACCACTCTACCGACACCTCTTAAAGCCACGTGGCAGCACTTTTATTAGCTACGAGCTGGCAGGGACGCGGAGGAAAAGTAGGAAAATTTTCTAAATTTTAATGTTCGCAAGAGCCAAGGATAAAATGGATTTTGGAGCCTCTGACAGAACCTTGTTAAGCCAAGTGGTAGAACCTAATTGGCTGTGGGCCAGCGGGAATGTAGGGACAACTTATAAATGTTTCCCAATTTTTTTTGAACTTAACTTATTTTGACCAATCAGAAGGTTTTCGGGTCAGCGGGAGCAACGGGGAACTCCGGTGCCTTAAGCGCTTTTGGAAATAGTGCAAAAGAAAGTATTTAGCCCACAGGGTCTGCCCAAGAATATTTGACAGTTAGATTTTTGAAGCCAAAATGAAGTAAAAATTCATAAGGCCATAAATTTTGACTAGGAGCTATGGGTTTGGCAAATGAGGACTTTTTGGAAATATCTCAAAGTCCTCTTTGGACAGCAAGCTCAAGATTTGAATTTTGATAAAGTTTGTGGGCTTAATTTTACATAAAAGAACTACATGCTTTTAAAATGCAATAGGTAAAATTAAACTTATAAAATTTTGTTTTATTCGACCTCATTCCTTTCTCATCATGCCAAGTAAACATGGAGGAGTGATCTTGGAGGTTTGAAAGGTAAATTTGCAAGGTTACAATGTTAGATCTATTTGCAAATCAATTTTCCACATTTTATATAGCAAAATGTCTGCAATTTTCCTTCTCCTGATTTTTGCAAAGTTTTGAAAGATTTTCCTAAGTGACATTGTCTATTTGAATTTGTTTAGGACATATTATGTTCAATTTGTTGTTTCAATGGTTATTTCTTTGTTGCAGTGTTGATCTATTCATTTCTGATAAAAGTTGTGGAGTTTCAAGTGAAACCAAAATGGAAGGGAAAACAAAATCAAATCAATGGATATTATTTCACTTGCCTTACTAAAAAACATATGGGGTTCATTCCATGCTAGTTTCAAATAGATTTTTCTCTTCGAATTAAGTGATAGAAACAAGAATGCAACTTCTATTCCACTCAAATTATACCTTTCAACAGAACGGGAGTAATACATTTTCTTCACACGTGTTTCCTCTTTTCATTTACCCTTCTATAAAAACATTTAAATTCATTCCTTGTTTATTTAAAGTATTTATCTTCCTTCAATCAAAAGTAGAACAAGAATGCAGGTTTCAATTTCATGTCAAACACGTACTCTTCAAAAAACAGAGGATGAAATAATTCTAAATAAAATTTTCCAACCCCTTGGCTGGGGTGTCTTCCCATATCCAGTTGAGACTGCTCCTCCACATATTATTATAGTACAAGGACTTTATCCACAAAAATCCCTCCCCATGTCCCTTTGAAATGATCACAAGCACCACTTGGAATATCACGCACTTGCTGGCGACATCAGTTACGAAGAACTGCTCATACGAGTACCATTGCACCTATGTCGACCCCAGATAATTTTTGTTTTCTGCTTTAAACACAACATACTTGGGAAGCTATGATACCGTATAATTTAATGGTTTTTCTTAGCCACTTAATTATTTCTTAATGTGAACATGCCTATATATTTATAGCCGAAAAAACCACAGATGTCCCAGACCACTCCCCCCCCCCCCCCCAAAAAAAAAACCAATCACAGAAAAGAAAGCGAATTGTTCTTGTCATGGAGTAATATTGGCTATTGATCACAATGATATGTTGCAGCCATAGATGTCCTACCAGTGTGAGTTGTAATGTTTTTCCATGAGAGGAATGCAAGGATAGAAATAACCAACACAGAAAACATGGATGTACAAAAATCATCTGATCATTGAATAGTTCCCTAAAAAACACATTTCACTCATCCAAAGGAGATAGGAAGCTAATCCCATTTTTAATGCAATGTTTTAGGACCAAAATTAACCTCCTTAAAAGGCCGAGCAAAAATCATGGATTTGACAGGATAGTCAAAGGCAGATAGATAATCATTTATGTGGTTTTGTAGCTGGGGAAGCAATCTATCTAACTTTTTAACACTCAGGTTTGTAAAGGAGTGGGTAGCACCTTAAAAGGATGTGATCTGATCCTAACTATTTTAGGTAGTGCCTTTCAACCAAGGTAAGAGAACCTATTTTTTAACCTATGTTTATTGAAGGACAATGATGAATCCTTCTTTTGTATATATTTTATAGAGAAGACCTTGGGAAAATATTATCAACACACCAGATCTGACTCTCAAGAGTTGTCACTTCCAGATCATGGAGATATTTTCACAACAAGGCAAAGGTTAGTAAAGACATTTGGTACCCTGATTGCTTCTACATGTTTTGGTAACTGAGATTATGCATTTGTGGTGCACACAGGACAAACAGGGGTAGTACAGGTAGGATTGGTTGTTTTTGAATGAATTTTTTGGTGGGAGGTGGGGTTGGGTGTACTTGATTCACCAAATCCTTGAGAAATCTTAGAAAATGGAGGGTTAAACCAACAAAATAGCTAATAATATCTCTTTAAAAAAATTATGTGCTTCATTGGAGGCCCATGATCAGCACTCTTTCACACATTCTTTGAGATTATATCACGAAGGCTCAAGTTAGAAAATCCTCAACAAAGCATCAATATTTAAGAGAAATCATGCCTAAGGTATACGCTAGAGGCTTACAGATAATCTCTATCAACAGATTAAAGAAATGTGTTTTTAAACCATTTATTTCTATCCCAAAAGAAAGCTCTTCTAAGAGATGAAATTGAGCAGATGCCACTAAACTATCACAATGATTGAGGCCTATGTGACTGGATCAGATTTGATACAAGATTGCAACAGAAACAAAAAAAACTACTTGCATACATTCTGAAATAAAACCAACACATTTTGCTTAAGACAACACAAAAAAAACTCGAATTTGATTAAGCCTATTAGCAAGGGAAATTTGTCTAGAATAGTCTCAAAGATTATCAATGGTTGTACACATGTAACTACCTTGACACAATAAAACTTAATACAAAAAGAGATAACCTTGTTTCTCAAATGGCTTTTCAAAAATGATGAGCTCTGTCAAGATTTCTATTAGAAAAATTTGTCCTAACCCCTAACACTCCAACCTCCAACCTTTGCACGAAAAATTTGTGCCAGTTATAACATTTACAACAGAGCCCCTTCTCCCTAAAAGACAAAAAAAATTAATGCACCAGTGCTTGCCATGATTTAGATCATGATTCTAAGAATTAGATCTGTAAAAGTTTCCAGGTGTTCGAGGGGGCTGATCTCATTGAATATCTCCCACATTCAACCCCCTTCCTCTAGTAGATCACTTTGTCTTTAATTTACTAACCACTTCCACCCCCTAATCTGTCAATTCTGACTCATTGCATGCTTGGGAGAAGAGAAAAAGGAAAATCTAATCGAACATGAAATTCAGACCATTTTAATGGCGAAAGATGTCTCCCAGATCTTCCCACCAAACTAAGATATCAACATTAACTCCCCTCTCTACTTGGCGTGTGGGAAATACCAAGAAATCATAGAGACTTGCACTTCTAGGCATGTTTCAGTAAAATGGGGGGAAAATCAGATTCAGAGTCTTAGATGACATTGATCTTTTCTTTGAATTTGGGCCATCCATGTGGAAGATTCAAACTTTAAAATAGACCCAAGGGGTTCCTTTGAATTTTTACAGCTTTTTGGAAAAATGGAAAAAAAATCTATTTTGCTCCGCACCTCCGCCTTCGAGAAACAAGCCTGACACGTGTCCAAATGTGGTTCGAGCAGAACTGCAGCCAAATTCTACCATTTGACTCTCTTTTTGGAAAAGGGAAAATTTTCCAAGTTTACCCCACAGCTCCTCCCTCAGGAAATGAGACTGACATGTGTCCAAATGTGGTTCAAGTGGAACCACACTTCCCATTTTACTTTTGACTCTTTTCTGCCAAAAGGAAAATTTTCTAAATTTCCCCCAAGAGTCCTCACCTCTGGCGTTGATCAGGATAAGACATTGACTATTTCCCTCATTGAGCTTGCGGGCCATTCTGAGATTTTTATCCTTAAGAGGTAAAAAATCCAGGTTACCTTTGATGGTTTTCCTCCCCGCCTCTTTGACTTGTCAAATGGCCAGGTGTCACCATGGTGCACCTTGAGATGGTCCCAAAAATTGTATACCTCGAACGAGCATGGGATCACATCATGTCTTGTTCTGACAAAATTTTCCTAAATTCTTGAAGCTTAGTGGAAGGCGCCATGTGTCATGCTCTAAGGCAGTCTCCTTTGGCCATTGAAAAGTCCAAGAAAAATGTAAAGTGAGGAGAGGCCTCCACATGTCATCCTAGTGCTTCTTTCAAATGAAACTCAAGGGCCAGTCCCTAAACATGCGCGGTTCCTCCACGTGTATCCATGGCACAACTTCAAGAAGGTTCCCAAAGAGGAGACCCTGAATGAGTGCAAGCTTGCCACGTGTCCTGTTCCACCAATATGTATCAACTGCATAGAAATTTTTCTAAGTCCTGGAAAAGTAGTGGAGACCTCCACGTGTCCTCCTAGCACTACTCCAAGGCCAAACCGAAAAGTAGACCTTCAAATGAGTGTCGTTCCTACACGTGGATGCACTTTAAGTTGAGGCAATCCATAGAAATTTTTAAGTACCCAGCTAATCCACTTCCAACCAAAAGGTGCCACGTCCCATGTCGATGTAAGGATGTAAATTTGACTAGGAGAAACACCGGTCAAACCATAAAATATAGAAAATGATCATTCGAGCCTGGAAATGAAAATTTCTCCAAGGACAGTGAATTTAGAAATGTTACAAGGCTCAAATATGTTCATCAGAGACACATCCATTCGTTTTATTTTAAGTATTTATGGCAGAAATGACCAAGAAGACAGATTCCTGACTGTGGAGAATGGAAAACATGGGAGAACCTGAGTTTTTAGATGAATAGAGAATGGGAGACCCAAATTGCAGACCTTTTCCAGAGGAAAAAAAAAAGAGAAAACCATGGACCCATAAGTGCTTTATGACCTAGGAACAAATTAAAAATGGCAACAAAGATTAACCAGGCACACCACGAGGAAAAAGAAAGTGATCGAGGCCACAAATCGATAGATTTTCAAACGCAAATTGGGGTGAGACTATTTTGAGCACCAACAATAGCTCCAACTCGAGGATGGGCACTCCCTACGATTTCCACAATAATAAAGGTAGACCAAGTGTGAAGAATAACCATTGGATAATGAAGTCATCTCACAGAGCAAAGAAATAAGGCCACCTCAAAAATAAATAGAGAAACCAACAAAAATAGGTTACCGAGGACAATAACAAGCAAAAACACAAAAAATAGGGAACATACAAAAAGGTATACATTATACAGATGATATTTCCTTGATTCAGAGAAAACAATTAAGGAAAAAAATCAAGTCTCTACCATCCTGGATATGACCATGCCAAGAGGTTCTTATATGTTTTCATCAACTAGAAATATACCTCTTTTTCATCTCTATTCAGTTTGTAAACCATCCATATTATTTGAAGCTCCCCAATTGTGTTTAAGTCAAATTCTTTAACATTTTAAAGGTTGAACCATAGACCAAATTTCCAGAAAAAATAGCATACTTAGGAGCTCTGTTTTCAACACTTTCATACTCCGTGAAATCCACAAAACTCAAAAAGCTGTTAAGATCAACATCTACTTGCAAAAATTCATAAGATGCATTGCTTGGGTCCTCAATCAAGTAAAACATCTTATTCTCTCCATATAATTTCACCAAGTTGCCTTCAATGGGGATAGTGGCATAAGACATGTCCATTTGCACACTACCACCAACACTTGCTGCCCACTTTCTTGACAACAACATTCTCCACTTGGCAGGGCAGTCAACAATCACCACATCAAGTTTTAAGTTCCTTCCAAGATAAGATGCAAGTTACACAACAAGATATTTGACACATCCCACCACCAACACCTCTCTTGAGTCCATGGCAGTGCACTTCCCATATGTTGTTGTTACTTTTATACCTAGCTCATTCATGACCACAAGAGGCATTACATTACATGAAGCTTCAGAATCAAACATACAATTATGTAACAACTTATCCTTAATAACCACGGTAGTGAAGAATGGATCCACATTCAGCTGGGATTTAACCAAAGAAGTTCCTAAATAAACCCCTGGTGGTTCCCCTAGCTCTTCAACCACTTGTGGATTTTCCAACACTGCAACAGTAAAGGGAATCCCAACCTTGTTTACATCTTTGTCCTGTGTGATCTCTTCCTCTTTGAATCCTAAGTATTAAAAATCCCTCTTCTTGTGCTTAGGGATCCTAAGCAGCTCAACAAATGGGACATGAATTTTTCTTTGACTCAAAACTTGGGCAATGCAATATGAAACAAATTTTGGTAAAGCAGCACTAGGAGAAACATTGGTAAATTCATCATATGGAATGGGATTATTTTCAGCTTAGGCATGGGGAGGAACACATGTTTTTCTTGTGGAAACAAGTTCACTGTCAGATGTTTTTTTATTTGGGGTTTCTTTGGTAAGTAATGGAAATTTTGACTTGGCTCTTGGCCCCTTAGCAGCTTTACTTCTAATATTGTGCTCCTTTTTTTGGGCAACTACAACATTCATTAATATCTTCCTATCTTCTTCTAAAGGAATTCCACCGTCATACTTTTCAATCATTCATTCCCTCAAGTATTCAAATGCATTAGTGGTAAATTCAAAAGATTCTACAGTATCTACTTCTAAAGTATGAGAGGGAGGAAGAAGAGGTACCCGGTGATTGCAATCCCAAAAAAAAAATGCAGTTCTAGTACTTATTACCTTAGTTGAAGTTTCTTCCATTGGAGAACTTGCAAGAATCTCAATCATGTAGGCATCATCATAATTATCATCACTAGCTTCTTCCTCTTCTTGCTGATCTTATTCACAAGGAGCATGAGGCAAGAAACATTTGTCACACTAATCAATGACATCTGTCTCTTCACCCACAGCAACTATGGCAGCCAAAGGATCAGGTACCATTCTTTTATCCCTAGCTTGGGACTGTCTATTTCAAAATACCACATGTCCCTTGCCTCTTTCATCAGATCTTTGGCGACTTGTGAATATGTCTTGGCCTTGCTGCTTATGTTGACCTTGTGAGCTCTACCGAATTCCCTTCTCATCTTGGGCTACTTTGTAAGAAATTTCTTTGACATCCCCTGCCAAATTCTTAACCAGCTTTACACCCTCCCTCTTTGGAGGCTTTCCAATTTCCTTGATGTTATTTACAATTTGCAAATCCATGTCAACGGCCTGCCTCAAATTTGTGGGGTTTTTATCTCTTAAGTAATATGCAGCCATTTTATCAAATGCATCAGTATATTTGATCAAACATGACTCATCACAAGGCCTTATCCTAATAGGCAATCTCCTCAAGGTCTTACTAAACCTTGTATTGAAATCATGTACTGACTCATTAAGATTATTTTTTATATTTTCACTTTCTATCAAAAGAAACCTAGGTTCAGTCCTATCACCATATTGCAATCTAAATGAATTTCTCATCTCAGTCCAAGAATCAATTGAATTAGATGGCAATTCCTTATAACAGTCCCTAGCATCTTCTTCCAAGGTATGGATAAACATCTTAATATATACATCTTCATGTTCAATCTCAAAATATTCCATCATGTTGATAAAAAACTTTAGATATTGATCACCAGTACTAGCATTGTTTCCCTAAAACTTTGGCATTCCGTTTCTTACATCTTAAGGCACTACATTTGGATACCCAACCATTCCCACAAAGTTTATTGGTCCAAAAGTGTTTACAACAAAATGGGGTCTAGGTAGGGGTAAGGCCATGTTCCTTTGAGGAGGTGACCCTAGAGGGGTGACAAATTGATGAGGGGCAGATGGTGCTTGGAACACAAGAGTATAAAATTCAAAATGTATATCCCCCAAAGGACTTGTCTCTTGGAAATCTCTATCAACTTTAGAAAAGACAGGTGCAGAATGTTAAGCAAACCTTTCAAAATCAAATGAAGGTCCCTCTCTAATTTAAGAGTTCAATTCCACAAATAGGCTACCTAATTCAGAGTCACTTGAATGGTAGTCTTTAATGATAGGTCGATCAATCTCATAAATGGAGATCCCTCTTCTTGTCTGCTGATCACCAACAGCTCTCCAGGATTTTCTTCCTTCTGACTTTGCTTTTCCTAGCTCTGGAAAAATTGTCATAGCAGGATCCCTAGCAAAGAAATATATTCTTCCTTCCAAATTTGTAAATATTAATAACAAATATGATTCTGGCTGAGTTTTAAGACACTGGTACTCATTAAGAATCAGATCAACAAGGAGTTTCCACTAAGAATTTCCATCTTAGTTGTGTAGATGCACTAAATATGATATGTCAAATTTTTGTCAATGCTAGAAACTAGAAATGGAAAGATTTTGACCTTTATTTACCCATATTTATCAAATGAAATCTAGTGCACTAGGTGAGAAGAATGAAATAACTACACACAACACTTGGAGCATAGAAAAAGTGTTTCACCAGGTTCTTGATTTTAAATTGAGATTCATCAGCAATGGCGCCAGAAGAGTGTTAGTAGCCAAATTTAACCTCCTTAAAAGGATGAGTAAAATCATGGATTTGAAAGGACACTCAAAGGCAGATAGATAATCATTTATGTCATTTTGTAGCTAGGGAAGCAATCTGTCTGACTTGTTAACACACAAGTTTTGAAAGGAGTACGTAGCACCTTAAAAGGATGTGATCTAATCCTAACTATTTTAGGTTGTGTCTTTCAACCAAGGTAAGACAACCTATTTTCTAACCTATTTTTATTGAAGGACAATGATGAATCCTTCTTTTGCATATATTTTCTAGAGAAGACCTTGGGAAAATATGATCAAAACACCAGATCTGGCCCTCATGAGTTGTTACTTCCAGATCATGGAGATATTCTCACAACAAGGCAAAGGTTACTAAAGACATTTGGGACCTTGATTTCTTCTGCATGTTTTGGTAACAAATATTATGCATTTGTGTGTACACATGACAAATAGGGGTAGTGCATGTAGGATTGGCTATTTTTGAATGAATTTTTTGGTGGGAGGTGGGGTAGGGTGAACTTGATTCACCAGATCCTTTAGAAATCTTACAAAATATGGGGTTAAACAACAAAAATGCCACAGAATAGCTAAAATGTTTCTTTAACATTAATATGTGCTTTAATGGAGGCCTAGATCAACACTCTTTCACATAATATTTGAGATTCTATCACGAAGTCTTGAGTTAGAAAATCTAGCAAAGCATCAAGATCTAAGACAAATCATGTCTAAGGTACATCCATAGGCTTACAGACAATCTCTGTCAACAGATGAAAGAAAAGTGATTTTAAATCGTTTATTCCAATCCCAAATGGAAGATCTTTTGCGAGATGAAATTACAGATGCCACTAAACTATCACAAAGATTGAGGCCGGTGTGATTGGATCAAATTTGATACAATATTGCAACAAAAACAAGAAAAACTACTTGCATACATTCAACAATAAAACAAACACATTTTACTCAAGACAACACAGAAATAACTCAAATTTGATTAATGCCTATTAGTAGGGGAAAGTTCTCACAGAACAATCTTAGAGATCATTCAATGGATATACACTTGCAACCACCTTGACATAATAAAACTTAATACGAAAAGAGATAGCCTAGTTTCTCAAGATGGATTCTCAAAAGATGATGAGCTCTAGTCAAGCTTTTCCTCTTAGGGAACTTAGACTTCAAACCTCTAGCACTTTGACCTCCAACCTCCTAACCATTTGCACAAAATTTTTTGTGCCATTTATAAAATTGACAACAGAGCCCCTTCCTACCTAAAAGATAAAAACTTTATAATGCACCAGTGCTCGCCATGATTCTAGATTCATGATTCACAGAACTCAGATCTGTAAAAATTTTCCAGGTGCTCGAGGGGGGCAGATCTCATCGAATATCTCTCCGCATTCAACTTCTTGCTCTCGTAGATCACTCTTCCTTCAATTTTCCAACCACTTCTACCCCAAATTTGTCAAATCTGGCTCCTTGTGTGCTTAGGAGAAGAAACACATGGAAAATCTGATCGGGCACATGAAAGTCAGACCATTTTAATGGCGAAAGACGTCTCCCAGATCTTCCCACCAAACTTCAGATATTAAAATTAACTTGCCCCTCTCTGTTTGGCATGTAGAAAATACCAAGAAATTATGAATACTTGCACTTCCAGGAGCTGTTACAGAAAAATGGGGGGGAAAATCAGATTCAGACACTCAGCTAGCTGTTGATATTTGATTTGGATGTGGGCCATCTCACATGGAAAATTAAAACTTTAAAAATGGGCTCTTAGGGCTTCTTTTGACCTTTTCTGACAATTTTTTGAAAAAATGTATAAATTTTATAGTTTTCCCCGCACTTCCGCTTCTAAAAAGTGGGTCTGATACGTGCCCTAAGGTGGGTCCCAAAAGAAATGTGGAGAAATTCTAACACATTTGACTCTCTTTTTGGAAAAAGGAAAATTTTTCAAGTTTCCCCCGCAGCTCCGCCCTTCTGCTTCAAGTTTCCAAAGTGGGTCCTAGTGGAACCCCGGGTCCCTTTATGCCTTTAACTCCCTTTCCCCCAAAAGGGAAAATTTTTCTACTTTTCCTCCGAAGAGCCCGTGCACCTCCGCCATTGACTGAGGCAAAACATTGACTATTTCCCTCATCGGGCTGGCGGGCCATTTTGAGATTTTAATCCTTAATAGGGGAAAAAAATCCAAGTCACCTCTGATGGCCCACCTCCCCTGCCTAATTGACTTTTCAAATTGCCACGTGTCACCATGGCGCACCTTAAGGCGGTCCCAAAAATTATGATACCTTGAACGAGCACAGGCTTGCCATGTGTCCTATTTTAGCAATGATTTTTCTAAATGCTTGAAGCTCAACGGAAGGCACCACGTGTGCATGCTCTAAGGCAGTCTCCTTTTGGCCGTTGAAAAGTCTAAGTAAAACGTAAAGTGAAGTGGAGGCCTCCACGTGTCATCCTGGTGCTTCTTTAAAATGAAACTCAAGGGCCGGTCCTCGAACATGCGCATGATTCCTCCATGTGTCTCCATAGACATAACTTCAAGATGGTGCCCAAAGTGGAGACCCTAAATGAGCGCAAGCTTGCCACATGTCCTATTCTGCCAAACTATACTCCAACTGCATAAAATTTTGTTTTAGTCCTAGGCCAAGCAGCAAAAGACCTCCAAGTGTCCTCCTGGTGCTTACTCCAAGGCCAAAGCCCAGAAGTAGATCTTCAAATGACTGCATCATTCCTCCACATGGATAGATTTTTGAGTTGAGGCTGATTCATAGAAATTTTCAAAGTATTTAGCTGAGCCGCGTCCAACCAAAAGGTGTCCATGTCCACTTGTCAGATGCAAGGATATGCAAATTTGACTAGGGAGAAACACCCGTCAAACTGTAAAATATGGAAAAAATGACCATTTGAGCCCGGAAAATGAAAATTTCCTTCAAGGACATAGAGTTTAGAAATGTTATAAGGCTCAAATACATTCCTCAGTAGAGAACATATCAACTCATTCTTCTTCAAGTATTTAGGGAAAAAATAGACAAGGACAGACAAAATCTGGACTGTGGAAAATGTCAGAAAATGGGAGAAAACATGAGTTTTGAGAGGAACATAGCACGGGAGACTCAAAATACAAAGCTTTTCCAAAGGAACAAAGGAACAAGGAGCATAAATATGGACCCATATATTGATCTTATGACCTAGGAGAAAGATTAAAAACAGAAACAAAGACTAACCAGGAGCATGACCCGGGGAAAGAAGAAAATGACAGAGGCTGTAAATCAATAAATTTTCAAGGGCACAAATGGGGGTGAGACAATTTTGAGCACCAACACACCCTACAAAAAGCGGATGGAATTTATATTGGGTGATAGAAAATCATTCCAATTGGACAAAGAGTTATAGAAAAAAATCAACACAGTACAAAATTAGTAACATCACATAGTCACAAAAGTGATTTAAGGTAAACAAAAGACATTGTGTAGTGCCCACTTCCCTTTGACACCCATTTGATACTAATCATGATACTGCTGATTATATTATGGACATGATTATGGACTTTATTATAGTATGATGTTAGATGTTAGATCATGGATTATTGTTGACTTGATTTAAGTTATGATGCATGATGATTATTAGAGGTATTTTGGATATTGATGTTGATATACTATTTGACATGGTTATACTATGGATGTTGTTTGGACATGTGATATCTGGATATTGTGAGTAAACCTAGAAATGAAAATTATTTGATCATGATATAGTTGTTGAGTAAAATTGCAAATGATCTTGCTGGTTTCTTGGATGTTGTTGTGATCCATATATCTAGATGATTTTAGAATTTTCTTTATATTATTTTAGATGTTCTAGTATGGCCATGAGGCTGAAGGAGGTATTCATGTTTTTGCAAGTTAAAATATCACAACAAACATCGAGGGATTGGAGACCAACCACATTATAATTCTAGATGAATTCAATAAGGTCACCATGGCAACTAGTATTTGTTTATGCTTTTTTTTGTGTGTCAGGGATTCCCATGGGTAGGGGTCACCTTTAAATGTGACCAAGGGGTTATGTGTATTTATTTATTGGTTCTTTTGTTTATGTTGGCATGTATTTATTGGTTCTTTTGTTTATGTTGGCATTGGGATGAAGCTTGCTATTTTGGAACTTGGAACAACTCCATCATGGAGAGGTAGGTGCTTGGCTCTTGAAATGCTTCTTTTTTGTTTATGAAATTGTTATTGTTGTGAATGTCTTGGCATGTTTGTGGGATGTTGGGTAGATGGCCTAGTAATGGTGTAGGAGAAGACTATGGGATTTATTTTTTAAGAGGAACAAGTGTTAAAGGGAGATATAAGTGTGGAGGGAGTTGGGATTTGGGTTCCACCTTACAAAGAAATACCTTACATTTATTTACTCGTTATGGGGTGCCATAAGAGATTGGGGAGGAATAAGGAAATGTGAAGAATAAGGGGTACTTGGGGGAGGTATAATGGTGTGCCAGGGCTTTGATATACTTGTTATCACCGAATCACAACACCCTTATGTTTCCATAAGTGCATATACTTGAACTTATGGTGTGATTGGATAACATGGGTACTATCTCCAAGTTGTGGGACTTGCTACTTGAGATAGAACTCCAGAGAAAGTTGGCTCTTGCTCCTAAACTACTTGCCAGAATCTACTATAATGCAGGGGAAACTAACTATTCTAATCTAAATTTCCAAGGGACCAGGGAGAGAGAATGCATAAAATTAAATCCTACTCTAAAGTGGTGATACACTAGAAAAGGAGGGTGTGAGAGTAGTTTTCAAATGTGTGAGATGCAGAAGCAAAGTGCACACTAGAAGGGGTGATGACAGTTCTCCACAATCTAGCAAAATGCATTCACAAAAGTACCTCGAACATACACAATGATAATGGATCCCTGCAAGAACATAATAATAGACATAATATTCTTGTAATCAAGGTTGATAGGGGCTAATCATGATACTGCAAGAACACATTAGGGGACATGATATATCCATTTTACTTATATTATTATTAGCTGTCATGATATGGATTGGTTCAATCTACTTATTCAGATTAGGATGCCTGATGATTATTACCATTGCATAGGAGTCCAATATAATTTTACCTACACTACACATTTGCTTCACATGTGAAATTTGGTATATTGCTACAAAAATACCTAGAAATGGAAATTACAATGATGATGACTCCAATTTATTGAAAAATGAGAAAATGAAAGAGAAGGTTGCTTGGAAATCCCGAAATCTTTCCTTCAACCATCTCTAAGATGCATTTGGAGTAAAATAATTATATTATTACTTGAAAAAGGCTCCCCATACTATCCCATGCTGCAGCAGAGAAAGAATGATACCATGCCTCTTTTGCACTCCCATACCACAAATAAAACAGGGGATTGGAGAACCCAACCACGTTAGAATTATAGAAAAATATCCATCAAGGTCATCTTATCAAATAGTATAATTGTCTGTGATGTGTGTGTGCGTTAGGGCTTTTCATGGGAGGGGATCACGATTCCAACATGTACCAAGGGGTTTTGTGCGATTTCGTTGTTGAAATGCAAAAGTTTATGGCCCTCTGCAGTGCGGGCAGCTATTTTGGGTCTGGCATTGGCGTTTTCATTGTCATTTGACGGGAATGAGCATTAACTGACTGTGAGCCGAATCATGTTGTCTTTTAATTAAATATATCTACCCTCATTAAAAAGGTAATAAATCCAGTTTTTGTGGCGTAAAGGACGTCGTGTTCGTGATCGAGAAAGTCCAATTTTGGAGTGAAAATCGGAGTCCTTCGGAGTCAAAAATTATGGCCGTTTACCAACCATACATAGTTTCAGGAAATTAGTCAAACGTTGTAGGTTTTAATTCTTTGCCTTCATGATTTAATTTCAGCCCTTTCGCATCCTGCGCGTTACCTTTGCCCCAGTACTGTCCCAGTAAACTGTCCTATGGATTCACCCACCTATTTATCTCTGAACCGCCCGAGAATGAAGTTGACTATCTGGGTCGGCAAATTGAGCCGATGTCGCGTCGCGCATCGTACTTTTGTCCCGACTGTCCTCAAAACCGCACGAAACTATAAAACTTGACGATTCCTTCCCTACTCTCGGATGTTTCGGCTTTTCAAGACGTCCTGCTTGCGTCTCGACGTCCCAACTGTCCCACGGACTTCCTGGGACAAGTTTGAAGATTGTCTGCATGCTTAGCTGATTGGTTCTTTGGATTTTTTCGGCCCCAAGCTTGGTACGGAACTTGGAAACCTCAGTATGGACCCGTAAGAGCTTGGCAAACCTGAAATGCTTTAAAATAGTCTTGTAAACCTTATTTTGTGCATTTTTTCCATGTTTTTCCAACTTGTTGGGATAGACGAGCCTTGGAATGGTGTAGGAGTTATGGAGATTTTGTGGGAAGCCAAGTGTGTTTTAGGGACCCCATAAGGGTGGAACATGATTTGGGTTCCACCTTATAAATCAATAGGTGGCATTTATTTACTCATTATGGGACTGCCATAAGAAGTTGGGGATGCATGAAATGTGATCAAAATGGGTACCTTGAGGAGGCATGAATTTTGGATAACAATACTATATATTTTGGAGGATTGTAAATTAGGTGGTCATACCATTTTCCCGTTTAGGAGGCAATAAGTAGCATCCCCCATAGTTTCTTACTCCATTGGCTTACTGGATGAAGCCTCAATAATATTTTTCATGCTTTAATGTAGTTGTAAACTACATTCTTTTTTGGACTATGTTTTTATTATGAAAATGTTGCTTGTGTGTTTGTGGAATCCTGTTGTTGCCATGAGTTGGATCACATATTTTATTGCATTGTGGTTGGGGCTTGGGGGCCAATGAATAAGGATATCTTATCCTCTTCATTGGATGTCTTGGTTGAGTGGAGAACGTTTCCTTTCCCCTACTCTTGTTGTGATCACAATTTGGAAGGATGAGAACTATGCATGTTGCTATTCTGGAGCTGAGAAAAAGATAGTTTGACAAGTCCCTTGTGAAATGAAATCTTATTGTAACCTTTCCCACTTGAATTGGATAAGCCTGTATATGTTTTGTAATGGAAAGATGTTATATTGGTTATGAAAGTGTAAATTGAAATGTGAAAGAGACATACTCTGTTCTGTCTTTTGAAAGAAAGAAATTGTGTTTTGTATGATGAAATTTATATATGAAAGAAGGAAGTTGTAAAGTTGTCTTTTGAAACCGATAAAGGATTGTATAACCTTCCTTAAATTTCATCATTCTATTGAATTTTATCACCTAAATGTGAGTTGTAATCTCTGTTTGAAGATAAGGAAATGCATATGAAGGAAATGTAATACTTTGTTTTGTGAAGTACATGATTTGAAAAGAATAAAAGTTGCATTATTTTCTTTATCATTTGATTGAAGGAATGAAACATATTTGAAACTATCATGAAATGAATTTATTTGTAGGGCAAGTAAAATAAGAACCATTGAGTTAATTTTATTGTTTCCATTTCTGCTTCACATTAAACTCTGTAACTTTTACCAGAAATGAATAGACCAAACCTGTAATCAAGAAATGACAATGAAACATTAATATTGAACATTATAGGTTATAAATTAATGCAATTAGATAAAATTACTTGAGGAAATATCGTTCAAACCTTGCAAAAAAAAAAAATGGGCTCAACCCTCTTACAGTCATTTTGCTGTCAAGATATGTAAATTTTCAAATTGCAAATCAATAAGACATATTGAATATTGAAATCCTTCTTAAATCCATATAAGAAAAATTCTCCATGTCTATTTGAGATGTTGAGAGAGGAAGAAGATCAAATTGAACAAATCTTATAAGTTAAAATTTACCAGTTTGCACTGTAAAGGCCTGTAGATCGTTTTATTGAAATTTACTCCTTAAAACTTTATCAAAATCAAAATTTAATGATTCGTGAGTAAAGATGACATTGAGATATTTCCATAAAGTCCTCATTTTCCCAAAATCGAGTTCTCTATCAAAAGTTATGGCATTCTAAAGTTTTTCTTCATTTGGCATCAAAAAAATAATTCTAACTCTTAAAAACAAAATTGGGAAAAAAATTCCTTCGCAGACCCACGGGTCCGAATTTTCCCTTAGTGCTTTGGAAAAATTTTGGGAAAATTTTCCTAATTTTACCCACTGCCCCGTTGGCTCGTAACCAATCAGAGGCTGCCACGTGGCACCACAAGGTGTTAGCGGAGGGGTGGATCCCGTTTAAACTTAGCGCTTCACAAAAATTATTGGGAAAAAATTCTAAACTTTCCCCGTCGCCTTGCCTTCCCAAAGCCAATCAAGAGCTATAAAATGGTGTTGTGAGGAATCAGTGGAGGAGTAGGTTCCTTTCTACCTTTTACATTATTAGAAAATTTTAGGAAATTTTTCTACATTTTCCCTACCTCCGCAGTCTTCAGCCAATAAGGAGCTGCCACGTGGCATCACGAGGTGTCGGTGGAGGCACGGGTGAATTTTACCCTTTTTTTCCCTTCTTGGTGTTGAAATTTTTTTATACTTTGCCTTCAAGCTTTCCCCACATTGGCTTAGTAGGTGCCACTTGTCTCTTGTGGACTTGCAGACTTGCGGGAGCATGGGTGGAAAGGTGGCTTTTTGCCCCATGCGAATATTTCCAAAACGTTTCCCGCGGCCTCGCCGAACCGAATCCCCCTCAGGGAAATATTTCTCCCCATGGACTGTAAACTTACCTATGGGGAAATATTTCTCCCCGTGGTCCGTAGACCTGCCCCTGGGAAAAATTTTCTCCACTGGTCCCACAGGCCCACTCTTGGTGAAAATTTTCACTCCAAGGCCCACCGGCCCTTAACTTGAGAAATATGAGGAGTTAGCAGGACTTCTTTATATCATTGGAATGGTGAGGAAATTTCCTATCCAATGGGAATGTTTTGGAGATATTTTAATGAGTAAATTCTAAGAAAAATAAATTTGAAGCTTTTAAGCTAGTTAGAGAGTGGTGTAGTGTGAGATTACACTCTTAACCCAATTTAACTTTCTAACCCTAAATTTGTTGACCTTGTGACCTTTAATAATTGTTAATAAAGAAAAAATATATAATCTAGTAAATTAGTATTGCTCTAGAACCTTTTTGTGACAACTGTTGTCTTGTAACCTAGTTGAAGACACTTTTAAACAAACAAAAAAATTATTCCATAATTTTCCTATCTAATCCTAGGTTGTTCTTAGGTCTCAAGTGGGTTATTTTATGGGAATTACACTTAGTATCATAGAAGTGTTTCAAAATCTTGGGCCATTGGGTAGACTAGAAAACTTGAGATATGAACCTTAAACCTAGCACACTTTTAAATATAGAAAAATAAGTTTAGAAATTACATATTTTAGTAAACATGCAAACTGAATAAAACTTAAAAAGATGAACTAATTTTCACCTTGGTCTTTGTAGGAGGCACATACAAAAAGAGCGGTATTTTCACATAGACCTAGACTTACAACCACTAGATCATGTTGTAGCTGCCATCCTACCCCATATTTTGCAAACTCTTCAGGATGTTAATGCTGCTTTACGCGGAGGATCAGTAGGAGGGCATCCAGCCACACATGATAGAGTCACTTCCATTGGGAGTCATGTATCATCTCGACCAAGCGAGGAGCATGGAGGAAAGAAATTCCATGTAGAGTTAGCTAGAACAAAGTCACCACAGAGGGGATATGGTGACTGAGTTTTAGAACATAGAGAGAGGTCATGGATCCTTAGGCTTAGGGATTAGCATACAAAGAGGCCTAGAGCTCCATCAGACCATAGCTGCAGATCACATCAGGGAGATCCTGAAGCTTTGGCCATCACATTATTCTTGTGACATGGGTGGATTTCAGGAAGAGGTCGGGTTAGTGAGATTGAGTGGGTGTTTCAAGCTCTTTCCTTGTTCTAGCAACACAAAAGTTAGTGTTCTGATCCATCTACCGAGGGATGGAGCTAGTGTTTGGTGGTAGAAAAAGGAGCAAAAGTTCCACGTTGATATTGAGATACTTACCTAGGAGCTGTTTGAGGAGCATTTCAAGAGAAGATACTTATCAAGGAGGTTCATCTAGCAGCAGATAGATGAGTTCCATGACCTCCGGTAGGCATCTCTTACAGTGGTTGAGTATGAGAGTAGATTTCTAGATCTAGTCCAATATGTTTATTACATGCAGGATGAGCAGATGTAGATCCATAGGTTCATCCGAGGCCTGAATCTAGACATTAAAGGTGCAGTATGGATCCATTGTCCATAGACATTAGCTGAGGCCGTTGAGAAGGCCTATATAGTAGAGGAGACCGATAGAAAGACCCAACATGATAGAGACTAAGTCCGGAGCTGCATACAATAGATGCAGGATTGTAGATTGAGGGGGTCAGTACCTCTTCCTCATGGTAGATAGGGTTCGACATAGTCATATTTCAGACCATATTAGCAACAATAGCAGTAGTCCCACCCACCTTATAGACCTCCACAAAGGTTTGATGCATAGAGAGGTTAGAGTATGGGGCCTACTCCTTAGGGGTCCTATCAGGACACAGGGTGCCCAGAGAGCTCACTTAGTAGGAGCTCGCCAATATAGACCTTAGCAGACCACATAGCCAAAACATCAGGGTCCACACCATGAGAACTCTATAGAGTACTGGCCAGACCTACTACACAGGGGAGAGGATTAGATGAATTATTTTGGGTTGTGGTGATTACTAGACATTCTTGGAGAGACTACCCACATAACCCTAATAACAAGGGTGAGACACAGATCTCAGAGCCTAATGTTGGTGACATGGGGAAAAATCACAAGATCTATGTAATTGTTGAGAACCACCAGGTAGATCATCATAGCACAGTCATTGAGACTATAGGTAGCATTGGTGGCATTCCTATCCTTCATTTTGTTCGATTTTGGTTCTTATGATTCTTTCATTGCACCATCTCTAGTAGAGTGATGTAGGTTGGTGGAATTTAGGTACGGTCTTGGTTGGGATGTTGAGATGGCTTTGAGAGACAAGATCTCTGTAGACTCCCTAGTCAAGGAGTGTGTAATGGATTTGGGACCCTTCACCACTACCTCGGAAATCTTCGTATCCTTCCTCTTGGGCTCATATGGAATCATCTTGGGTATGGATTGGTTTTCTACACACATGGCCAGGGTGGATTGTTACCACAAGATTATATCTTGTGCAGAAGATTTGGGAGTTGAGTCAGTAATTTCAGGGGTCAAGAGACCCATTTCTATTCACACCATATTTTTTATGCAGCTTAAGAGGTGTGTGCGATGGGGTTGTCAGATGTATGCTGTTACAGTCAGTGATAGATCAGAGGATGGATCTAGTGGACCATCACTAGATGATCATCCCATTTTTATAGAGTTTGCAGATGTCTTTCTAGGGAGACCTACCAGGGTTACTACCCCCACATAAGATTTAATCTCATATAGATCTAGTTTCAAGAGAATATCCTATCTCACAAGCACCTTATCAGATGACCACCCTAGAGCTCTGTAATCTCAAGTTGTAGCTAGAGGGAACCTCTAATTTTTGTGAAGTAGAAGGATGGATCCCTTGCTGTTGTGTGTATTGATTACCACCAGATGAATAAGGTAACGATCAAGAATCTTTATCTCATTCCACGTATTGATGATTTATTTGATCAGATGAAGGGAGACACAACTTTCTCTAAGATATACCTTAAGTGAGGAAACCATGAGCTGAGGATCTCAGAGGCAGACATTCATAAGACCTCCTTCCGTACAAGATATGGCCACTCTGAGTTCACAGTGGTGCTTTTTGGTTTGACTAATACCTCCGTAGTATTTATGAGTTTGATGAATGGGGTATTTAGAACCTTCCTATATCACTTCATTTTCATCTTCCTTGATGACATTTTTATTTACTCACAAACACATTAGGAGCACGAGGGGAACCTTCGCCAGGTTCTTCAGTGTCTTTGTGAGTAGCAGCTTTACAAGAACTTGGAGAAGTGTGCATTCATTCAGATGGACATGTAGTATTTGGGTCATATCATTTCTGGGGAAGAAATCACCATAAATCCTTCCAAAATTAGAGCTATTATGGATTGGCCAACACCCACTACTGTGACTAAGGTGCGCAGCTTTATGGGATTAGCAAGTTATTATAGGATATTTGTTTAGAAACTTCTCTCAAATTGGTGCACCCCTTCACTTCCATTCAGAGGAAAGGGAAGAATTTTGTTTAGTCAGATAGGTGCAAGTACGCCTTCAGTACACTAAAGGAATGTCTAAGTACAACACCTATTCTTGCGAGTACCAGATCCACAGGGTGTGTTTTTCATTTACACAGATGCTTCTTTAGCAAGGCTTGAAGGTGTGTTGATGCGATGAGGAAAAAGTAGTGACTTTTGAGTCTTATAAACTTAAAGATTACGATCTTAGTTATCTGACTCATGATCTTGAGCTTGTGGAAATTGTGCGTGATTTGGTTTGATGGAGGCAATTTCTGCTTGGTTAGAGATTCACACTCAGGATAGATCTCCTGAGTTCTTCACCACCTCTTCGCGTAGCCCAATATCAACACTCATCAGCGGTGTTGGATGGAGTTACTTTGTGAGTATGATATGGATATCGAGCATGTGAAGGGGTAGGATAATGTGGTGGTAGACGCTCTCAGAAGACAGAGACAAGTGGCTATGGCCACCTCAGTGGGCATAGATTTGCAGAGTAAAATTCGTCAGCAGCTTCCTCTTGACAACTTATACATTGCAGTTCGAGTAGAGATCGAGTCTCAAAAACCCCACGAGGGGAATTTTTGATAGTTTCTCACTAGAGTCAAGGGGCCTTCTCAGGCACAAAGGTTAGATTTATGTTCCCAAAGATGGAGGCTTGAGGGTAGGACATATTGATAGAAGCACATCATGCACCCTATTCAGCGCACCTTAGGGTGAAGAAGATGCATTCTACTTTGAGACAGATGTATCACTGGAGAGAACTTCATAGAGATGTGGCCCAATTCATGTCACGATGTTTAGAGTGCCAGAAATTAAAGTTCGAGCATCAACATCCAGCTGGCATTCTCTTTCCTCATGCTATATTGGAGTCGAAATGGGACACCATTTCCATGGAATTCATTGTTGGGATACCGATGTCGAGATATCATCATGACGCCATCATGGTCACGGTTGATAAATTGATAAAAGTGGCTCAATTTTATTCAAAGAAGACCAATTATATAGTTAGTGTAGTTGCATGGGTATATCTTGATGAGATTGTCAAGTTGCACGAGATTTTGTGGAAGATAATTAATGACCGCGATCCTTTATACACTTCCCATTTTTGGACTACCATGCAGTATGCCCTCAAGCCAAGATAAATTTCAGTAGAGCATACCACCCTGAGGCTGATGGCCAAACCGAGCTGGTGAATCAAATCTTGGAGGATATACTTAGGATGTACGTTATGGAGCAGAAGTCCAAATGGGAGGAGTACCTGTACTTGGTGGAGTTTTTCCTATAATAATAGTTTTCAGAGTTCTAAAGGCATTTCTCTTTTTAATTATTTGTATGGTAGAGAGTGCAAGACACCTCTTAAGTGGGACAGGTTAGAGGACAGGGTTTCTCTTAGACCAGCTTTGTTGGAAGACATGGAGCAGCGGTGGTTTTTATCATACAGAGACTACAGGAGGCATAGGACAGGAAGAAGAAGTATGCAGATTAGCATAGGACCAACCGTAGTTTTGATTTGGGCATGAAGGCTTCCTTCATGTCAGACCACATAAGAGACCTATTCATTATGGAAAAGGTTCTAAGTTATCTCCTAGAATCGTGGTGGTCCTTTTGAGATCTTGGAGTGTATTGGCCTTTTGGCATACCATCTAGCTTTGGCCCCTATCTTGTCTGACATACATGATGTGTTTCATGTTTTAGTTCTTAGGAGATATGTTGCAGATCCTTCTCATGTGCTAGATTGGACATCATTACAGGTGCAGGATCAAGAGTAGTAGATGGTGGAGCCTGTTCGTATCCTAGATCGTAGGACCCTGGGCCTTCGAGGTAGAGAGGTTAATCATGTCTGGGTACAATGGGATGGATATTTTGAGACTGCAGCTGCATGGGAGGATGTTACTTTGCTACGAGTTCAGTTTCCAAATTTGTTCCAGTGACTTCCAGGAGGAAGTGGACTGTAAGGGGAGGGGTTATGTAGTGCCCTCTTCCCTTTGACACCTTTTTGATACTAATAATGATAATGCTGATTATATTATGGACATGATTATGGAATTTATTATAGTATGATGTTAGATGTTAGATCATGGATTATTTTTGACTTGATTCAGTTATGATGCATGATGATTATTAGGGAAATTTTATATGTTGATGATGATATGCTGTTTGACATGGTTATATTATGGATGTTGTTTGGACATGTGATATTTGGATATTGTGAGTAGACCTAGAAATGGAAATTTTCTGATGATGTTACAGTTGTTGCTAAAATTGTAAATGATTTTGTTAGATTGCTTTGATGATTTTTTGTGATTTATATATCTAGATTATTTTGGAATTATATTTATATTATTTTGGATGTTCTAATACGACCATGAAGAAAAAGGAGGTATTTGTGTTTTACAGGTTAAAATATCATAACAAACATTGGGGGATTGGAGACCAACCACATTGGAATTCTAGATGAATTCAACAAGGTCACCATGGCAACTAGTATTTGTTTTTTGTGTTTTAGGGATTCCCATGGGGGGGATTACCTTTAAAATGTGACCAAGGGGTTATGTGTATTTATTTATTGGTTCCTTGGTTTATGTTTGCATTTATTTATTTTGTGGTGCATTGACCCTTTCATTATTCATTAAATGGTGTGTAATATTGTGAGTAATCATATATTTAAGTTAATTAATTAATATATGTCATAAAAAAGTAATTAATACAGTTGTTGGCCTTGAATTATAGTGTTGTAAGAGATGTGTAAGTGACGTGTAAGTTAACTTTTGAGTGTGAAACACTCCACCTTCTTGGTATTTTGAATTTTTCCTTGGAGGATGAGTTTGGAGGCTTGTGGGACAAGTTAAACATCTCCCACACCTCTTAAATTTATTTACCAACCATACCTACGGTTGGAGAGTTGAATTAAGACTTTTATTATGAATTTTGGAAAGACAAATTGTAGGTTTTAATTTCACTTCTTTTACATGGTTTAATTTCAATCCTTAGGGGTGTTGGTTGGATTTATTATGTAAGTAAAATGTCATATTATTCACCCACCTATTTATCATGCATTGGAGAATGAAGTTTACTTTTGGAGTTAGGGTTGCGGATGTGTGATGTGACATCCTACATGGACCCACCTCATCCTCTTCCCTTCCCTCTTCTATAAAATTCAAATTCCTTTCCTTGTTTTGTGCTTGCTTCATTATTAAGACTTCATTCTTTGGTGAATTCCTTATTTTTTTGGGAGCTCTTGTTTTGAATAAGTTTCTGGAAGATTGTTGCATGCTTGTGCTTGGTAGTTTTGGATTAATTGCATTGGGATAAATCTTGTTATTTTGGAACTTGGAACAACTCCATCATGGAGAGGTAGGAGCTTGGATCTTGAAATACTTCTCTTTTGTTTATGAAATTGTTACTGTTCTAAATGTTTTGTCATGTTTGTATGTTGCTAAGTAGATGGCCTAGGAATGGTGTAGTAGAAGACTATGGGGTTTACTTTGTGGGAGGCACAAGTGTGTTTTAGGGAGGTATAAGGGTGGAGGGAGTTGGGATTTAGGTTCCACCTTACAAATAAATAACTTGAATTTCTTTACTCGTTATGGGGTGCCATAAGAGGTTGGGGAGGCATGAAATGTGAGGAATAAGGAGTAATTGGGGGAGGCATAAGGAATGTCAGGGTTTTGACATACTATATTTTGGTGGTTTCTAATTCATGTGGTGATACCCATTTCCTCTTTTGGGAGGTATAAAAAGCATACCCCATTTGGGAAAAATTTGGGGAAAATTTCCTTGGTAGACCCGCGGCCTCGAATTTTCCCTTAGAGCTTCAAAAAAAAATTGGGAAAATTTTCCTATTTTTTTCCGCCAACCTACAACCAATTAGAGGCTACCACGTGGAACCATGAGGTGTTAATGAAGGGGTGGATCCCTTTTAACTTAGTGCTTCAGAAAATTTTTTAGGAAATTTTTTTCTGATTTTCCCCGCCACCCCGCCTCCCCGCAGCCAATCAGGAGCTGCCACGTGGCATCGCAAGGCATCAGTGGAGGTGCAGGTGAATTTTACCCTTTTTTTCCCTTCTGGGCATAAAAAATCTTTTATCCCCACCACTCCGCTTTCCCCGCATTGGCTTAGGAGGTGTCATGTGTCCCTTGTGGACTTGCGAACTCGCAGGAGCGCGGGTGCAAACGTCACTTTTTGCCCCACGTAGGAAATTTCAAAAATGTATTCCACGGCCCCACCAACCTGGCTCCTCCTCTGGGAAATATTTCTCCCCGCAGCCCATAGACCTGCCCCTGGAGTAAATTTTCTCCATGGGGCCTGCAAGCCCACTCTTGGGGAAAATTTTCACCCCAAGATCCATCGGCCCATAACTTTATAAATATGAGGAGCTAGAAGGACTTATTTATATCAATGGAAAGGTGAGGAAATTTCCTATCCAATGGGGTTTATTTAGGGAAATTTTGAAAACATTAGTTTTGAGATAAATCAAGTTGAATCTTTAAATCTTGTTAGAGAGTGGTTATGGTGAGGAATTACCCTCTGAACCTAATTGAACTTTCTAACCCTATATTTTGCAACCTTGTGATATCTAATAATTGTTAATAAAAGAAAAGTATATTCTAATGGATAAGAATTTATTTGGAACTCGTTAGTGACAACTATTGTCTTGTAACCTAGTTGTAGACTCTTTTAAACAAAAATAATTATTCCATAATTTTCCTAACTAATCCTAGGTTGTTCTTGAGTCTCAAGTGGGTTGTTTTTAACAGGCATTACAGTTGGTACTAGAGCAGTGATTCAAAATCTTGGGTGATTAGGCACACTAGAAAACTTGAGACATGAACCTTAAACCTAGCACACTTTTAAATATAGAAAACAACTTAGTTTAAAAATTACATATTTTAGTAAATACGGAAACTGAATAAAAATTAGAAAGATAAACTAACTCTCACCTTGGTCTGTGCAGGAGGCGTAGATGGGATGAGGGGTATTTTCACATAGACCTAGACTTACCACCAACAAATCATGTTGTAGTAACCATCCTACCACAGATTTTTCAAATTCTTCAGGATGTTAATGCCACTCTACGTGGAGGATCAGTAGGAGGACATGTAGCCAGACATGAGAGAGTCACTTCCATTGAGGGTTATGTATCTCCTTAACCCAACGAGGAACATGTAGGAGAGAACGTCCATGCAGAGTCATCTGGAGTAGAGTCACCACAGAGGGGATATGGTGAATGAGTTTCAAGACATAGAGAGAGGTCTCAGAGCCCTAGGCTTAGGGATGAGCACACAGAAAGGCCTAGAGGCCGTCAAACCACATCTACAGATCACATCAGGGAGATCCTAAAGCTTCAGCCATCACATTATTCCGGTGACAAAAGTGGATTTCAGGCATGGGCCTTGTTAGTGAGCTTGAGCAGACGCTTCAAGCTCTGTCCTTGTTCTAACAACATGAAAGCTCATGTTACAATCCATCTATTGAGGGACGGAGCTGGTATCTGGTGGCAGACAGAGGGTAGAAGCTCCATGTTGATTTTGAGACAGTTACCTAGGAGCTCTTTGAAGAATGTTTCAGGAGAAGATACTTGTCAAAGAGGTTCATACAGCAGTGGATAGATGAGTTACATGACCTATGACAGGAATCTCTTACAGTGGTTGAGTATGAGAGAATATTTCTCGATCTACTCTAGTACGTTGGGAAAATTTTCTACATTTTCCCCACCACGCCACTGGCCAGAAACCAATCATGAGATGCCACATGGCATCATGAGGCATCATCAGAGGTGTGGGTGAATTTTCCCCTTTTTTTCCCTTTGGGGTGTTAAACCTCTTTTATCCCCGCCACCCCACTTTCCCCGCTTTGGCTTAGGAGGCGCCATGTGTCCCTTGTGGACTTGCGGACTCATGGGAGCACGGGTACAAAGGTGGCTTTTCGTCACATGTGGGAAATTTAAATAATGTTTCACATGGCCCAATCGACCTGAATCCTCCTCCAGGAAATATTTCTTCCCGTGGCCCGCAGACTTGCTCCTGGGGAAAATTTTCTTCGTGGGCCTGCACTCTTGGAGAAAATTTTCACCCCAAGGTCCGCCGGCCCATAACTTGATAAATATGAGGAGTTCATAAGACTTCTATATATCACTGAGGTGAGGAAATTTCCTATCCAATGGGAGTGATTTAGGGAAATTTTTAACGTGCTAATTTTGATAAAAATCAAGTTGAATCTTTAAAGCATGTCAAAGAGTTGGTATGGTGAGGAATTACCCTCTGAACCTAATTTAAGTTTCTAACCATAAATTTTGGGACCTTGTGACCTCTAATAATTGTTAATAAAATAAAATTATGTTCTAGTGGATTAGAATTGAGTTGGAACTCGTTAGTGACAACTGTTGTCTTGTAACCTAGTTGTAGACTCTTTTAAACAAAAAAATTATTCCATAATTTTCCTAACTAATCCTAGGTTGTTCTTGGGTCTCAAGTGGGTTGTTTTTAGCAGGAATTACATATGGAATGTGTGTTAATTGATTAAAAACTCGTTTATTGTTACCCACTTCTTCACTCGCTGGCCAATGGCTTCATAGCATGTTTTTGCATAGGCTGTAAAATCTTTGCTGCAAAACAAGTTACATAAATTACAAATAAATTAAATAAATAATATTCTAAATGAATATTCAAAAATTACAACGATTCTATAATTTTTTCACTTAGAAAACCTCCGTAAACATGTCTATGGAAGATGCCAATGATAAATGGTCACAAATTAAATGGTTGTATACCGGAAATTTCAGCTTTGTAAGTGTAGATCCATTAAATATGTACATCATCATATTTGTAAGTTTAGAGTAGTTTTCCTATTAAATCTTATGATGGTCTATTCTAATTATTCTAAGAATGAAATAAACTATGTTTGACAAATTTTAGGCCGGGCTTTGAAATATAGGGCTTATGTCTAACAAAGGTCACTTGGTTAACATTAGTTGTGCATACATAATTTTTATATTAGTTTTTATTATACTCCATTTATTATAAATACATTTATTATCTTCTCTCTAAATCTATTACTAACTAATGATAAATAATATTAATTCAGTTGAAGCAATTTTTTGGCTCAAAAAACTCTGTAGAAAAATATGGATTCTAAACTTCGCCTTATAATCAAGAAAACTACATTTTTATATTGTATTCTCAAAGAAACAAACTAAAATTGGAAGAAACAATCAAGAAGATTTTGAATGTAAGGTTGAAACAATCTTATGATGGTCAAATAGATGTAAAATTTAATATTGTAATTAAGTGTTTATTTGCAAACATCACAACTCCCTACTACCACCCCTGCCACCATTGTCTATTACTCATCGACATAATCATCACCACATAACAAAATTTGTATTTGTAACTTTACCCAAAATGGCCCAGGATCCAAGATAATATCAATTCCCAATAGAATTGTAAATATCACTTCCTTATATAGACTTTAAAATCCATCTTTATGGACTTTCATATAACATGTACACTAGAAACATTTGGTCTTATTTATAATCAATTTAGGTTTCTTTTCTACATTATTCCCATAATCAAAAGCACAATGAGTAATTAAGTTATGTAGCTATCCCCGAAAACTAATCACCTTATACTAATTGCTTTACTAAACCTTCTAAGGACCAACAAATAGTTTTAATCTACTTTACTTCAAACAAAAATCGTAGTAGACACATATATAAGTTGTATTATAAATTATCTTCACACGTCTATAATATTTTCATAAGGTCACAAGAAATGCAACTTTTTGACTGTAGGCATGATGGATGCACGATGCACTATAAGCTTATTAGCTACAAAAAGTATTATTTTACAATTGTAATTTTTTAAAGTATATTTTGATTTTTCAAACTGTAGTAATATATTATTATTATTATTATATAAACAAAAATTCTAGTTTGAATTGAAGTGTGTATTTATATTAGGAAATATAAAAATATTAGAATTTATTTTATCATTGATGTGAATAAAATATAATATATCAAAGACAAGGGATTTGAATGTGTGTGTGTGTGTGTGTGTGTGTGTGAGAGAGAGAGAGAGAGAGAGAGAGAGAGAGAGAGAAGTTCAATAGAGGGTAAAATATTGATTGCTCACTTAAGGGCTAGATTATGTGATTTAAGGTCTGAAATTGATGGCAGGACACATATAAGGAAAGATAATTGTTATTAGAGTTAGATAAAGATGAAAGGGTGCAATAATAAAGTGTGTTTCTTATAGTGACATTTTTATCAACTACAAAGAAAACTTGAGAGTAGACAACCTAAAAAATATGTAGTAAGAGGTGATGCTAGGAAAAAATTACAAAAATCTTGATCAAGATTCACATTAGAAGATCAAATATGGAAAAGGAATTAGAAAATTTTCAATATTTACAAGAAAACCCTTTCAAACAATGGAATACATCTATGTTTCAACTATTGAGGACCATAAATTACTTGAGCTCACACACATTAAAATCTTGGGTTCATCTTAATAATACATACTATTATAGTTTTATATAAATAATGGATAACATGGAGTCACAATATAGAAGATAGATAAAGGTCATAAATTATTACTTTTTCATTAAAAAAATTGAATATTACAGTATAAAAAAGAGTATTATACATTTTGAAAGCCTTAAATTAGTCTTAGAAGTTAAATTTTAGACATCATTGAATCCTTGATTCTATTTACATTAACGAAAATTGATAAAATGAAGTGGAAATAAAAGTTCATCATATGGTGCAAAGTGAAAAATCTAGTTCATCAAACAATAGAAAATGTAAAGCTATTGTTGGAGTCAAATATCACACACAAATGTAAAGATGGATATCTTTCCCAGTTCTCGTGGTTTTTTCATAGTTGTATTTGCAAACCCTTCAGATAGGGATCTTTTTTTTGGGAATTTTTGGGATTTTGAATCCCACTTGCCTTTAATGAAATCGTGGTTTCCTTTGTTTAACTTGGTTTTTGATACTTTCCATGTTAAACTAGTATGGATTCATCTTCAATACTTTCCTCTTCAATTTTTTTGAGAGCATTTCTTAACTACTAATCGAAACACCTTAGGGAAATGTTTAGCCATTGATCTAAAAAATGATGATTTGGAGCACAAAAAATTTGCTGGAAAATTGGTTGATATGGATACTTCTGTTGATATCCCTGCCACTATTGGTCTATGTTGAAGATATAGAATATTACTAAGAAGACACACAAAGGATGCACACATGGAAAAAAGGCACATTTGAAGGCATGGAAGAATAGGAAAACAAGCACACACCAGAACACTTTGAATTAGGGACTTATCCGTTTTATGGGTCCATGATATTTTTGGAGATAGCGTGCAAAACACACAAAGACAGGAAGACTTGCAGCTCACGCAATGGTATTTTGGGAACAATCATCAGTTGAGCATCATGTATAGGTTAGGCTAATAAAAAGAGTTCTAGTCATGGTTCACTATAAGAAGTTTGTTATTAGAGTGCTTGCATGGTTTTTCATCCTTTTGTAAAGCTGCATGGCTATTACTAGCATATGACCTATTTTGAGAGAGTGCATGCACAATGAATGGAAATTCCCCGCCAATATAAATATGAATTTATTTTTACAGGTTTCATATATATTAAACTACGAATTATTATAGAGTTGTGCTGTTGATTTTACTACACTTATGACTCATAGAGATACCTATGTAATGTAAGAAGCTTCTGTATTTAACAGTATTTGATACAATGGAATATATTAGCGAAATAATGGTATTGAACATGAGTGAATCTCATTCTTGCATGTTAAATCTTATTCTAGTCATAAACCTAGACTTACTACGACCAGATCATGTTGTAGTAGCCATCCTACCACAAATTTTGCAGACTCTATGCGAAGGATCAGTAGGAGGACATGCAACCAGACACGATAGAGTCCCTTACATTGAGGTTCATGTATCTCCTTGAATCCAGTGAGGAGCAAGGAGGGGAGAACTTCCATGCAGATGTCAGCCAGAGTTGAGTCACCATAGAGGGGAAAAGGGTGACCGAGTTTTCAGGAAATAGAGAGAGGTCTCGGAGCCCTAGGCTTAGGGATGAGCATGACAGAGAGACCTAGAGGACTGTCAGACCATAGCTGTAGATCACATCAGGGAGATCCTAAAGCTTTGACCATCACATTATTCTGGTGACATAGGTGGATTTTAGGCAGAGGCTTGGTTGGTGAGATTTCAGTGGGATGCCTTCAAGCTCTATCCTTGTTCTAGCAACATGAAATATCCTGTTGAGATCCATCTACTGAAAGATGGAGCCGGTGTCTGGTGATGGATAGACGAGAAAAAAGCTCCATGTTAATTCTGAGACAGTTACCTAGCAACTCTTTGAGGAGCGTTTCTAGGAGTAGATATTTGTCATGGAGATTCATACAATAGTGGACAGATGAGTTTCCATGACCTCCAGACAGGTATCTCTTATAGCGGCTGAGTATGAGAGTAGATTTATGGATCTACTGCAGTATGTTGGTTACATGTAGGATGAGCAGGTGTGGATTCACAGGTTCATCCAGGGCCTGAATCTAGACATTGGAGGTGTAAGTGTGGATCCAATATCCACAGACATTAGTTTGAGGCCATGTCGAGAAGGCCTTTATAGTATAGGCAGACTTGGGGAAAGATCCCAGCAGGCTAGAGACCAAGCCAGGAGCCCGCATTATAGCAGATGAAACATAGACAACAGATCAAGGGGGTTAGTACCTCTTCCTCATGGTGGACAGGGGTTCAACACAGTCATCTTTTAGACCATAGCGAGTAGTAGTAGCAACAGTCCCTCCCCCACCTTATAGACCTCCACAGAGGTTTGATGCAGAGAGAGGTCAGAGTATGGGACCTCCTCCTAGGGGTCCCATAAGCACACAGGGGTGCCTAGAGAGCTCACTCAGCAGGAGTTTTCCAGTAGATACCTCAGCAGACTATAGCTGAGATCATCAGGATCTACATCACAGACCTCCACATGTACTGGTCAGAACTGCTACACAAGGGATAGGATTTAGGTGGTTGTTTTGGTTGTGGTGTTACTAGACATTTTTTGAGAGAACTACCCACATAACCCTAATAATAAGGGTAAGACACAGATCTTAGAGGCCTACTATTGGTGATATGGGGTGCAGTCATAGGATGTTATGCAACAGTCCAAGAAACACCAGGGAAGAGCATCAAAGTATAGTTATTGAGACTGCAGAGTAACATTGGTGGTATTCCTACCGCCATTTTGTTTGATTCTGGTTCTTCTGATTCTTTTATTGCACCATCTTTAGTAGAGTCGATACAAAATCTGTGGTAGTTAGGTAGGGTCATTAGTTGGGATGTTTGAGATGGCTTTATAGAGACAAGATCTCTGTAGACTCCTTAGGTTAAGGAGTGTGTGGTAGAATTTTGGACCTTTCACCACTACCTCAGTATCTCTGTATCCTTCCTTTGGGGCTCATATGGAGTCATCTTGGGTATGGATTGGTTGTCTATACACATAAGGCCAAAGTGGATTGTTACCACAAGATTAATATCTTGGTGAAGATGATTTGGGAGTTGAGTTGGTGATTTCAGGGGTCAGGAGACCCGTTTCTATTCACACCATCTCTGTTATGTAGCTTAAGTGGTGTATGCGTCAATGGGGTTGTCAGATGTATGCTATTAAAGTCAGTGATAGATCAGAGGATGGGTCTAGTGAACCATCGCTAGATGATCACTCCCATTTTGAGGGAGTTTGCAGATGTCTTTCTGGGGGAGCTACCAGGGTTACCTACCCCCACATGAGATTGATTTTCATATAGATCTAGTTCTGAGAGTAGAGCCTATCTCACGAGCACCTTATCAGATGACCACACAAGAGCTCTATGAGCTCAAGTTGTAGCTTGAGGGAATTTATGAGAAAGGCCTTAAGTTCATTCTAGTGAATCCCCTTGGAGTGCACCTGGTAATATTTTGTCATGAAGAAGGATGGATCCTTGTGGTTGTGTATTGATTACCGCCATCTAAACAAAAGTAACGATCAACAATCATTATCCCCTTCCACGCATTGATGATTTGTTTGATCAGATGAAGGGAAGCCACAACTTTCTCTAAGATAGACCTTAAGTCAAGTTACCATCAGCTGAGGATCTCAGAGGTGGACATTCATAAGACCTCCTTCCATATGAGATATGGCCACTATGAGTTCACAGTGGTGCCTTTTGGTTTGATTAATACCCCCGTAATATTTATGAGTTTGATGAATGAGGTATTTAGGACCTTCTTATATCACTTCATGCTAATCTTCCTTGATGACATTTTGATTTAATCACAAACACATAAGGAGCACAAGGGGAACCTTCGCAATGTTCTTCAGTGTCTTCGTGAGTAGAACCTTTACGGGAACACGAAGAAGTGTGCATTCATTCAAATGGAGGTGCAGTATTTGGGTCATATCATTTATGGGGAAGGTATCACCATCAATCCTTCCAAAATTAGAGCTATTATGGATTGGCCAACACCCACTACTATGACTGAGGTACACATCTTCATCTCCTTCCACATATTGATTACCACCAGATGAATAAGGTAACGATCAAGAATATTTATCTCCTTCCACGTATTGATTATTTATTTGATCAGATGAAGGGAGACACAACTTTCTCTAAGATACACCTTAATTCAGGCAACCATGAGTTGAGGATCTCAGAGGCGGACATTGATAAGACCTCCTTCCATACAAGATATGGCCACTATGAGTTCACAGTGGTGCCTTTTGGTTTGACTAATACCCCCGTAGTATTTATGAGTTTGATGAATGGGGTATTTAGGACCTTCTTATATCACTTCATGTTTATATTCCTTGATGACATTTTTAGTTACTCAAAAACACATTAGGAGCACGAGGGGAACCTTTGCCAGGTTCTTCAGTGTCTTCGTGAGTAGCAGATTTATGGGAACTTGGAGAAGTGTGCATTCATTCAGATAGATGTGTAGTATTTGGGTCATATCATTTCTGGGGAAGATATCACCATAAATCCTTCCAAAATTAGAACTATTATGGATTGGCCAACACTCACTACTGTGAATGAGGTGCACAGCTTCATGGGATTAGCAAGTTATTACAAGATATTTGTTCAAAACTTCTCTCAGATTGTGCACCCCTTCACTTCCATTCAGAGGAAAGGGAAGAATTTAGTTTAGTCAGATAGGTGCGAGTAGGCCTTCAGTACACTGAAGGAATGTCTAGGTACAACACCTATTCTTGTAGTACCGGATCCACAGGGTGTGTTTTTCATTTGCACAGATGCTTCTGTAGCAAGGCTTGAAGGTGTGTTGATGCATGAGGAAAAAGTAGTGACTTTTGAGTCTTATAAACTCAAAGATTACGATCTTAGTTATCTAACTCATGATCTTAAGCTTGTGGAAATTGTGCATGATTTGGTTTGATGGAGGCAATTTCTGCTTGGTCAGAGATTCACACTCAGGACATATCACCTGAGTCTTCACCACCTCTTCATGCAACCCAATCTCTACATTCGGCAACGGCGTTGGATGGAGTTACTTTGTGAGTATGATATGGAGATCAAGCATGTGGTGGTAGATGCTCTCAGTGGACAGAGACAAGTGGCTATGGCCACCTCAGTGAGCATAGATTTGTAGAGTAGAATTCTTCAGCAGCTTCCTCTTGACAACTTCTACATTGTAGTTCGAGCATAGATCAAGTCTCAGAAACCGCTCAAGGGGAATTTTGATAGTTTCTTGAGTAGAGGTAGATGGCCTTATCAGGAACAGAGGTCAGATTTATGCTCCCTGAGATATAGGCTTGAGGTAGGACATATTGACAGAAGCACATTATGCACCCTATTCAACCCACCCTGGGGTGAAGAAGATGCATTCTACTTTGAGACAGTTGTATCATTGGAAAGGACTTTGTAGAGACATAACCTAGTTCATGTCACGATGTTTAGAGTGCCAGTTCGTGTCACCCTAATGCCATCATGGTCACAGTTGATAAATTGATAAAAGTGGCTCACTTTTCTTCAGTGAAGACCACTTATATAGCTAGTGTAGTGGCAAGGGTATATCTTCATGAGATTGTCAGGTTACATGGTATTCCATGGAAGATCATTAATGACCACAATCCTTTGCATGCTTGCCATTTTTGGACTGCCATGTAGTATGCCCTTGAGACAAAGATCAATTATAAGTAGAGCATACCACCTTGAGGCTGATGGCCAGACCAAGCTGGTGAATCAGATCTTGGAGGACATGTTTAGGATGTATGTTATGGACTAGCATTCCAAATGGGAGGAGTACCTGTACTTGGTGGAGTTTTCCTACAATAATAGTTTTCAAATATCTATAGGCATTGCTCCTTTTTAGGATTTGTATGGTAGAGAGTGCAGGACACCTCTTAAGTGGGACAGCTTAGAGGGCAGAGTTTCTATTGGACCAGCTTTGTTGCAAGACATGGAGCGGCAGGTGGTTTTGATCAGACAGATACTGCAGGAGGCACAGGATAGGCAGAAGAAGTACGTAGACTAGCATAGGACCGACCGTCGTTTTGATGTGGGAATGAAGGTGTTCCTTCATATTAGGCCACATAAGAGACCTATCCATTATGGAAAAGGTTCTAAGTTAGCTCTTAGATTCGTGGGTACTTTTGAGATCTTAGAGTGTATTGGCCCTTTGGCCTACCCTCTAGCTTTGCCACCTATCTTTTCTCACATACATGATGTGTTTCATGTTTTAGTTCTTAGGAGATATGTTGTAGATCCTTCTCATCTGCTAGATTTGACATCATTACAGGTGCAGGATCAGAGACAGTAGATGGTGGATCCTGTTCGTATCCTAGATCACAGGACCTTGGGCCTTTGAGGCAGAGAGGTTAATCAGGTCTGAGTGTAGTGGGATAGATTTGATGAGACTACAAATACATGGGAGGATGCTACTTTGCTATGAGTTCAGTTTCCACATTTTTTCCAGTGACTTCCAGGAGGAAGTGGACTCTAAGGGGAGGGTTATGTAGTGCCCTCTTCAATTTGACACCTTTTTAATACTAATCATGATATTGCTGATTATATTATGGACATGATTATGGACTTTATTATAGAATGTTGTTAGATGTTAGATCATGGATTATTGTTAACTTGATTCAGTTATGATGCATGATCATTATTAGGGACATTTTATATGTTGATGATGATATACTATTTTCCATGGTTATATTATGGATGTTGTTTGGACATGTGATATTTGGATATTGTGAGTAGACCTAGAAATGAAAATTATTGGATGATGATACAATTGTTGATAAAATTGTAAATGATATTGTTAGATTGCTTTGATGATTTTTTTATTTATATATCTAGATTATTTCGGAATTGTATTTATATTATTTTGGATGTTCTTATATGGCCACGACCGGACAAAGGAGGTATTTGTATTTTGCACGTCAAAATATCACAACAAACATCAGGGGATTGGAGACTAACCACATTGGAATTCTAGATGAATTCAACAAGGTCACCATGGCACCTAGTATTTGTTTGTGTGTGTTTGTGTGTGTTAGGTATTCCCATGGTGGGGATCACGTTTTAAATGTTGACCAATGGGTTATGTGTATTTATTTATTGGTTCCTTGGCTTATGTTTGCATTTATTTATTTTGTGGTGCATTGACCCTTTCATTATTCAATATTGTGAGTAATCATGTTGTTAAGTTAATTAATTAATATATGTCATAAGAAAGTAATTAATAGAGTTGTTGGCCTTGAATTAAAGTGTTGTAAGAGATGTCTAAGTGATGTGTAAGTTAACTTTTGAGTGTGAAACACTCAACCTTCTTGGTAATTCGAATTTGTCCTTGGAGGATGAGTTTGGAGGCTTGTGGGACAAGTTAAACCTCTCCCACACATCTTAAATTTTTTTACCAACCATACCCATGATTGGAGAGTTAAATTTAGACTTTTATTATGAATTTTGAGAAGACAAAATGTAGGTTTTAATCAAACTTCTCTTACATTATTTAATTTCAAATCTTTGGGGTGTGGGTTGGATTTGAGTATGTAAGTAAATTGTCATATTATTCACCGACATATTTATTTTGAATTGGAGACTGAAGTTTACTTTTGGGGTTAGGGTTGAGGATGTGTGATGTGACATCCTACATGGACCCACCTCATCCTCTTCCCTTCCCTCTTCTATAAAATTTAAATTACTTGCCTTTTTTTGGGGTTGCTTCATTTTTGAGACTTCATTCTTTGGAAAATTTCTTGTTGTTTTCGGAGCTCTTACTTTGGAGAAGTTTTTGGAAGATTTTTGCATGCTTGTGCTTGGAAGTTTTGGATTGCTTGCATTGGGATAAAGCTTGTTGTTTTGGTACTTAGAAGAACTCCATCATGGAGAGGTAGGAGCTTGGATCTTGAAATGCTTGTATTTTGTTTATGAAATTGTTACTGTTGTGAATGTTTTGGCATGTTTGTATGCTGTGGGGTAGATGGCCTAGGAATGGTGTAGCAGAAGACTATGGGGTTTACTTTGTGGGAGGCACAAGTGTGTTTTAGGGAGGTATATGGGTGAAGGGAGTTGGGATTTAGGTTCTGCCTTACAAATAAATAGCTTGAATTTCTTTACTCATTATCGGGTGCCATAGAGGTTGGGGAGGCATAAGGAAATCTGAGGAATAAGTGGTACTTGGGGGAAGCATAAGGAATGTCAAGGTTTTGACATACTATATTTTGGCAGTTTCTAATTCAGGTTGCGACACCCATTTCCTCTTTTATGAGGCATTAGAAACATCCCCCATTGTTTCTTGCTCCTTTGGCTTGCTTAATGAAGCCTCAATAATGTTTGTCATGCTTTAATGTAGTTGTAAACTTCATTATGGTTATAGACACCTATAAGTACGCCCAAGCAATTTAAATACTTAAATTGCGCTAATTATCCCCTTTCTCGCAAATCAACGACATATCGTCAAAAACACTCATTTTTCCTCATATCATCATTAATTAATTACACTAAGATAATTAATTAAGTTGTCCTATCCAACAAATACCCTAATTAACGACCTTGCTGTTAATAAATCAACCCTTCTACCTAGACTAATTAATTATTATTAATTAATTAGTCTTTCCCTTCCATTTAACCAATAAATCAATATTTAATTGATTTAATCCCCCTTATAATAGCCTAAATCGTACTAATATTCCTCTAATTGGATCTTCTATAAGCTTACATCTACCTATTAGTTAATCACATTTGATTAATTAAAACATCCCCCAACTCCCAATGACTTGTTAAACATGTATTAAACTCTTCTAAAGTAAGGTTACCTTTAATAAAGCAACCTTATCCATTCCTAATCATGTTTTACCTTTATCCCACATTCATGAGAATGTGTTGAATCCTTTATCCTTTGGACTATATAAAGAGCCCTCCACCTACCCTTTTACTTACACCTAAACTCCTTAGAGAGTAAATGTAAAATAGTATAGCAAAGAGACTAAGAGCTTGCACCTTGCCCTTTTGAGAGTTCATCATCTTGAAGAGTTAAGCCTCTTTCTTAAAGTGCTTGGGTCATATGGGAGGTGTCAAAAGGGTCTTGTAGCCCAACTTTGATTAGCCCCCATTCCTAGGTTCTTAGAACATTAAGGACAACTATTTTGATAGCCATGGAGCTTACTTAGGTCTATTCATTTATTTGTTGTTAGAGAATAGAGGAGTTTAGATATTTAGAATTGTTAGTTTTAAAGTTTGTATTGATGAATGCTAGCATCTAACCCTTGTTTAATTCTTATCATGATGGTGTTTATGCTTTGTTTTAGCTAAATTGTAGAACTATTTTAGGTGGTAGTTCTTAATTCATTTGATTTAGCATTAAGCAAAGTATACATGCACATATTTGGCATGCCCGGTGGGACTTGAACTCCATGGGTCCTTTGCTACTTAATTCTCAAGTTTCTCTAGCTCTACTAGTTTTATGGTTGGTTACTAAACCCTCTTTTATAGCATGTTATATTCTAGCCTAAACTTCTTAACTTGTCATATGTTGAGGTGTCATGTGTTGGGTCTTCCTTGTAGGCCTAAACTTTGATGAAGCCCCCATTCAAAATAGGAATTGATTGGAAGATATCAAGGATTTCAACCAAATATTGATTGTCATGGAGTTTACTTTAGGTCATCATTCTACATGCTAGTTTTGTCAGATAATCTAGAGAAGTAGATATTTAAATACTTTAGCATGTATGTTAATAATTCAAAGCATTAATGTCATCTATGCATAGGTATTAATCTGATTGGGTTGTAGCTCAAAATTGAATCTTTGATGGAAAAATTTGCCCATTTTGTCAGATTAAGGGACGTTTGTTATAGACACTATTTGAGTGCATGTCAAGTGCATTCTCATTTATCATAAGAGCTTATGCGTAACCCATCTTACAAAGGCCATGCACACATTTGGCACGCAAACTGGTGGGACTTACTCCATTGTCCTTTGCACTTGGAAAGGTATTCAAGTTAAATTTGTAGTGAAATTTTTATTTTTGGATTTACACTTACAACCCTCTGTAGGTTACACATGTTGATTCTAAAACTAGTCATTTTCTAACATGTCAACTTGTTTTGTTGAATTTTGCATGTGTCCATGCTTATTCGATTGTAGGTACCAAAGCGAGGTGTAAGCTCTTGTCTATCAAAATTTTGGTGATCTGATGGGAATCAATTTCAAGATTTGATCTCTATGTTGTTAACATTTTTAGAGCTTAAACTTTTTCAACATTCTATCATGCTAGTTTTGGTTCAATTTCTTGAAAATTTATCAAGAATTCTTGAGCACGTAGGTTCAGTGGTTTGATAGATGCTGAGTCTTTACTATTTAGCATGGATTAATGTGGTGGGTATGCTCTATCAAAATCTTGCATCCTTGGATGATCTTGAAAATTTCAAGATTTCATCATGTTTAGTCATCTTTTAGATAATGTGACTTTTCTTGGAGACACTTCTACATGCTTGAGTTTTGTCAGGATTTCTTGAAAATGCTTGTCAATTCTTGAGCATGTAGGTTAGTGAATTTGATAGAAATTTGAGTCTTCTATTTACAGTTATTATACAGTGGTGCCAAAAGGTGTTTAAGTCAAACCACACCTAATTAATCTTGGTGAGAAAATTTCAAGATATTCAAAACTATTGTATTTCAGGTTTCGGAATAGCTTACGTCCCTCTCCACTCAACATTTTACATAACTAGTTTTGTCATAACGCCTTAAGCTTGAATAATTGGGTTCAATTCCTTGAACCCCAATGTAGGTCCAGTGTTTGATAGTGCTGAGTCTTTTATTTACATGATTAATATGGTGGTTTGCTGTCACACTATTTAATTGACTTGGTGAGAAAATTTGTGAGATTTCACTATATGTTTTCATTTTTAGAGCTTACTTTTTCAGTCATAGTACACGTACATGCACTAGTTTTGTCTAATGTTCTTGAAGGGGGTAATATTAAATTCTTGAGATACTCCCAAACTAGTTAATGTTTGACTAGCGTTGAGTAATTCGCACTCGCTCATGGATACTTAATGTAACACCTAGGGTAAGTTGTCAACCACCTAGGAGAATATACTTTGGTTAGGAGCCCATTTTGACCAATTTTAAAATAGTGTTAAGTTGTGAACGTTCTTTTTGAGAATTTTTTGACGTGCATGTCAAGCATACTCCTAGTTTTGACTTGCATAAGAGCATATGCGATAACCCATCTTCCGAAGTGAGCCATAACGTTTTCTCATTTGAACTCGAAATGACTTCCATTCACATTTTTTTGACACTTTGTTGAGAAAAAGAAGTGTTGACTACCTTAGATATGTACCAATTGACTGTTTCTCTCAAATTTATGCCCGATTTACGTACTTACATGAAATTATACGGTTTTTCTGTTAGTTAAATGTATAAAGTGTGCAAAGTCATTTTCTACATCATTGGTCGCCATAATGATCTCTATACCCATGTCAAGGTCGTCATTGTAGTTAGGCATGCTTCATCACCGTAGACTTCTTTAGACCAGAGTTAGCTTGTTTGTATCGTATCTCTTCAATCTTGCATCTTTACGTGGTGTTTCTTGTAGAACTCGACAAAAAAAACTATCGATCTATATGGTTATGTTGCACACATTTTTAAGGATTCCTAGCTATACTTGGAGAACTTGAGTTCGGTTCTATTATTACCTCAATTTCAAGGGAATGTTACCCTTTTACTATTTGTGTATGTTATATCAATGGTCACTTTGATTTGAAGTACTTTCCATTTCTCGCATATAGTTAGGATAACATATCTTGGTGCATGCTCTTGTGTCATTTACAACCTGTAATTGGTGACTTCTTGAGATATAGGTCAAAAGTCAACTTTGAGTCTTGCTCATTTTATAACATGATTAGTAAATTGGATTGACTTCTTGTCTTTACTTACGTTTTGGTTTAAGGGAATGAACCTTGGCATAAGTGACAAAGCATCTTGTTCAATCAGTCCTTTGCATTTGAAGTTTTCCATATGGTCTATATAGATTGTTGAATAAAGCTTAGTGTATGCTCACTCTCATGATGCTTCCTTAGAGTGATCTATGAGAATCAGAAAACTTAAATTCTAGGTCAATTCATTTTATAATATCATAGTAAATTGCGTCATCATGACTGTCTATCTTTCACTTAGACCTTGGTTTAGGAGAATCACACACACATCCCCATACTCACAGAATGTCTAGTATGGTTGTCATTGATGTGACCCAAGATTTTCATGTTACTTCCTTACCTTGGATTATTTTTTGTGTCCATTCTCACTCTCTTGCATCCTTGACATTCGATGCTTGAGACACTTCCAAAAATGACTAACTATCGTGCGGTAATCCTCATACTTACAATAATGTGATTTTCTTAGGTTCAGCAACTACTAATGCATAGGAGTCCCATCAGACCTAAAAATCGCTTGGTTCTTCATGCTAGAGAGCCCATAGGAGGAAAAATCATTCCCCAACTTCATCTAATAGTCAGTTGTATGATTTGGACAGGTCTGATCCAAATTAGGTGTTCAAGTTCAAACCACACTCTAATTAAACAAGATAAAAAGAAAAACATATTTAAAACACTATATTGTGAGGATTTCAGATCCAAAGGGTACGTCCCTCTCCGACTCAACTGAGGATTCACATCCAAACTACCCTTTGGATTCATCTAATTCGATTCCTTAAGCTACAACTAATGGGGGTAGTTCTAGGAATCCCAAAGTAGTCCACTTTCTTTGTAGGGAATCCTCTGTGGATGAATCATCGGGAATGTGACTCTTATGTCACAATCCTACCTTACTTCGACTAGTGATTCCTTTGTGAGATAGTCACCCCAACGATGTCTGTCATCCTTGTGAAGATGACCCCAGTGACTCTGAATCCATGTAGATCAGCACTAGTTTCCTACTAATTCTTGAATCGGGGTCCTAAAGTAAAGCCAAGTATGACTCCTTGTCATCACTCAGTCTAATGTGACTTTTTGGGTCACAATCGCGCTCGCTTTCTTCGTAGGCAACTTTGTCATCATTCACCTAATGCGGTGAGAGAATCACAATCCTAGGAGAATATACTTTGGCCAGGAGCCTACTTTGACCATTTAAAAATCAGTGTTGAGTTGTGAATCCTTCCTTCTTTGAATATTCGTGTGACTTAAAGTCCTTTAAAACAAACATCTGACTTGACCCATGTGTCACAATCTACAGACTTTGGACTTAATCCTACTATTTTACATATGACATACCATTGTATAGGTAGGTCCACACCACCTTCTTCTATTCCTGAGAGATCTAGCTACACATCTTCTTCATCTCTCATCACCATCTTCTTCTATCAATCATCATCAAACGTCTTCTAATTCTTCCACACCAAGTAAACCTCTTTCTTCCAATCAACCCCTGATGGATCAATTAACAAATCATACCAATTAACCTCTTTCAGAATGAAGAAACAATTAGGGCATTTATAGGGGCACATGAAGATATTCCTTTAGAAGATTACGAGAAAGGGATTCTCTTTAGACTTCAATGCATCTATATATTGTGAGGAAAGGGTTGATTCCTTTTATCAAGAAATGGAGGAAGAGCCTCAGATCATGCAACTTGACCCCTCCTCTTATTATTCCATCTTCATATTCTTCATTATGTGATGAAACTCCTTGGTCTTGTATAGATCCATGGCCTATCTTCTCATCACCCAATAACTCTTCGTCTATCATAATTCCTTAATCACAATCTCTGGTGGGGTCAGTGCCAAGTAGCCCTTCATCTTCATCTAGGTGTGGGTCACCTTCTAGTAGCCCTCCCTCTGTCTATTTGTGGGGCATTTTCGAGTATTCCACTATCTTTTATTATTGGGGCACGTCCAACTAGCCTCCTTATCTTCTATGTATGGATCACCCCTGGGTAGTCCATCATCTTCTATTCTTTGGCCACATCCTGGTAGTCCATCATCTTACATCTATGGGTCACGTTCTAGTAGCCCTTGTTCTTCTATTCTTGGGCCACATCCTAGTAGCCTTTCGTCTTCTATTTATGGGTCACGTCCTGGTAGCCCTTCTTCTTCTATTCTTGGGCCACATCCTAGTAACCTTTCACCTTCTATCTATTGCTCACCTCCTGGTAGCCCATCCTCTTCAATTCTTGGACTGTATCCTTTTCATCTATCACATATTTCTTCTATCAATGGTTGTAGCAAGCCCACTACCATTTCTATAATTCCTATCATTAATCGTAAATGTTCACATTCTTCTCCTTCTTGAGGTCAGAAAATTTAAGTGTCAACTTATAAGAAACCCAAACAGGCTCATTATCAATCTCAGGTCAAAACTTCCAAGAGCTAAAAAATCCCTTAACAACTGGAGCAATCTCAAAGTTGTAAATCAAGCACGATTCAAGAACACACATCAACATAACCATCAAGTATGGCGTAAAGTGCATAAACCATATGAATATGGAACTCAAGCTTCCGCATACAAAATCCATGTTTCAGGATAAATCACAGTCCTTTGTTGAGTGTGAAATCACCACGATTATCGAGATTAGGGAAAACATGACTCTTGATAAAAAAACACGCTTAGTCTCCCTTATCAAGGAAGTTGTAAACATCGTTTGTTGGATCCTATCACACAGAGTGACTTTTTTAGTAACAACAGGTTCATATATATATATATATATATATCAAAAATCTAAAAATTAAAAAAAAAAAACAAAAATCAAAGGTACAAAGATCAAACATTGCAATCAGGTGTTGCGTACACATGGATATTTCTTTCTTCCCTTCCTTGCTATTCTTCTTCAATTCTTCTTACCATTTTCATCCCTTCGGTGATATTTTGGTTACCTTATTTGCATGTATTTTCTGACATTTATCTCTATGGTATCTGTTTGCCCCCTGGTCTTTTATCACCTTGGTAAATTAAAGAACGACTGACCTCATGGAGATCCTATCACATTCAAACATCTAATAAACTTGTTGCAAAGGAAATTTTGGACATATTTGTTAACCCCTAGCCAATGTTGTCATCACAATCACTTCCACCTCCTTCTATCAAGCCATCAGTGGTTCTTAACCCCTTGTCAAACAAGAGAGCTAAAATAAGTTTTCAGAAAGTAAAAGAATCAAATAAAACTCAAAAAGCTAAAAGCTACAAATCAAAAGAAAATTAATATATAACTCTCTCTTGGGGTATTTCCAATAATCTCTATCGGGGCTATGGACACCTAACTGGCAGTTAGAGCAATGTTGTGATTAGAATCAAATACATCTTCGTCGGGGCTATGGATGCTTGGCTGGTAGTGGAGCAATGTACGGCTATCCTTTCACCCTCCATTCCCAAAATCACTTATCAAAATAAATCATTCCTACACATTGGTTAGGGTCTCTTCACTTGTTGTCTATTAAATCTTCACTTCAAGAGGTAGTAAAATCCAGGTGAACACACTGGATCTCTATAAGTAAACAGGATTAGTATGTTACCAAGAGTCTTTTGTGGACCTTGTTCAGACTCTTACTCTAGTCCATATCTCGTCTCACGATTTATGCCTTTGGATAATAACTTCTTCATCGCGAGGCTTCTAAGCTACATTCATATCATTCACATCATTCTTCTACTTTGTTCAGAACATCCATGTGTATAAGATTACTTATTTTCCATGTTTGTGGAAACCTTTGTCCCCTTCCACAACAATAATCTTCTCCTTCCTTTCTATCATGTGCTTGTAGGCCAACTTACGCTGGGGGCATCCTTGCTTCTTCCCAGACACTTCATTGGTTTACGTTCACCATCATGTTGAACCTATCCATAATGGCCTTGGGTCCCGCTTCTACCTGTGAAGAGTTTACCTTTGAATATTCCCACCTAATCATTGGAGACATTTATTTTACATCTTCACCTTTCTCAGGTACGCACATGGCCTTATGCCCTTGTACATCCCATATATCATTGGGGGCATCCACGCTTCCTCGTCTTCCTGTACATAGTTTCATAAAACTTTTAAAATCAACCAAAACATTCAAATATGTTAGAAAAAAAATCATCAAAAAACATTCAAATATGTTTCAGAAAACTTCTAGAAATTGAAAATCATCCTACAAAACATCACTCTTTGGTTCTCACTTGTTCATGTGTGCGACATGTACAGATCATCTTGATCTACCTCCATCAACAAAAGCTAGGTTGCGTACTTCGTCCATACTCTAGGGCACAATGAGTTGTCTTGGTACTGTTTTGTAGTGCACATTGTCTTTTCCATCATGGACCCAAGTGTCCTCCGTTATTCCCCTCACATGTATCCTTGCTTGAGGCACCATCATCAACCCTTGTCGTTAATTTACACAGGTCGTAACTGAAGCTTGATAATAAAAAAATTATATTATGTTTCTCTGTTAGTTTGGCTTGTTTACTTTCTCGTATTGCATTACATTTTATATGTTGCATGGAGTTAGGCATCTTTCACTTTCTCGTATTGCATTGAATTTTGTATGTTGCATGGAGTTGGTGTTTTTCAACAATGGACAATCATTCGTAGTATGGCTTTTCATGTCGTTCTACCTTTGTCGTATGCTTATATTTTTCATAAGGACCGATGACGTAGCTCTTATGGCCATATAATGACATTGAAATTTGTTCCAAATACATAAGTGGCTAGAGGCTAAGCTCTTCTCTCCCCTCCTCCATATTCATTCTACAATCACTTTCCTCTCAACCCTAATTCTTCCATCTTACTCAGGGCATCTTGCCTCGTTCCCATTCTTCTATCTATCTTCTCACCTTTTTCGATCGGTCGATTGTCTTCTTTCATCACCGCATCGACACTCAAGGGAGGGCATCTCTCACTTCTACTAATTTTTTCTTCTATCCCTTCAAAATCTGTTCTGTCTACTATCTTTGAAGTGGCATCACTTACGCCAACCCCAAAGAGGGGCAAATGTAGACACCTATAATTACACCCAAAGCAGTTTAAATACTTAAATTGCGCTAATTATCCCCTTCTCTCACAAATCAACGACATATCGCCAAAAGCACTCATTTTCCATCATATCATCACTAATTAATTACATTAAGCTAATTAATTAAGTTGCCTATCCAACAAATACCCTAATTAACGACCTTCCGTTAATAAATCACCCCTTCTACTTAGACTAATTAATTATTATTAATTAATTAGTCTTTCCCTTCCATTCAACCAATAAATCAATATTTAATTGATTTAATCCCCTTTTAATATCCTAAATCGTACTAATATTCTTCTAATTGGATCTTCTATAAGCTTACATCTACCTATTAGTTAATCACCTTTGATTAATTAAAACACCCCCCAACTCCCATGACTTGCTAAACATGTATTAAACTCTTCTAAAGTAAGGTTACCTTTAATAAAGAAACCTTATCCATTCCTAATCATGTTTTACCTTTATCCCACATTCATGAGAATGTGTTGAATCCTTTATCCTTTGGGGCTATATAAAGAGCCCTCCACCTACCTTTTTACTTACACCTAAACTCCTTAGAGAGAAAATGCAAAGCATATAGAAAAGAGACTAAGAGCTTGCACCTTGGTCCCTTTTGAGAGTTCATCATCTTGAAGAGTTAAGCCTCTTTCTTAAAGTGCTTGGGGTCATATGGGAGGTTTCAAAAGGGTCTTGTATCCCAACTTTGATTAGCCTCTATTCTTAGGTTTTTGGAACATTAAGGACAACTATTTTGATAGCCATGGAGCTTACTTAGGTCTATTCATTTATTTGTTGTTAGAGAATATAGGAGTTTAGATATTTAGCATTGTTAGTTCCAAAGTTTGTATTGATGAATTCTAGCATCTAACCCTTTTTTAATTCTTATCATGATGGTGTTTATGCTTTGTTTTAGCTAAATTGTAGAACTATTTTAGGTCGTAGTTCTTGCTTCATTTTATTTAGCATTAAGAAAATTATACATGCACACAATGGTTTAGACTAATTTTTTATTGTGAAAATGTTGTTTGTGTGTTTGTGGAAGCCTTTTGTTGCCATGTGTTGGATAACATCTTTTATTGCATTGTCGTTGGGGCTCAGGGGAAAATGAAGAAGGATGGATTCTCCTATTCATTTGATGTCCTTGTTGGGTGGAGAGCATTTCCTTTCCCCAAATGTTGTTGTGATCACAATTTGGAAGAATGAGAAATACGCATGTTGTTGTTATGGAGCCAAGGAAAAAGACCAGTTGGACAGTCCCTTGTTAAGATGAAATTTTATTGTAACCTTTCCCACTCTGAAGTGGGTGAACTTGTAAATTTTTTGTAATGGAAAGATGTTGTATGCTGATTATGAAAGTTGTAAAGTGAAATATAAAATAAATAAAATTTTCTGTCTTGTTCTTCAAATGATGTGAAAGAAATTATGTCCTGTATTATGAAATTGAGGAATAAAATAAGGATGTTACAAAGTTGTCTTTTGGAATCAATAAATGATTGTACTAACCTTTCTCAAATTACATCTGTGGTATTGAATCTGATCTTTTAAATGTGAATTGAAATATCTGATTGAAAGAAAGAAATGTGTATGAAGGGAATGTCAGTACTCTATTTTGTGAAGTGCATGATTTGAAAAGAATAAAAGTTACATTCTTTTATTTATCATTGGATTTAAGGAATGAAACCTTTTTGAAACTAGCATGAAATGATTTCATTTGTAAGGCAATTAAAATAAGAACCATTGAGCTAATTTTGTTGTTTCAATTTTTGCTGTCACGTTAAACGTCTTTAACTTTTACCATAAATGAACAGACCGAACCAAAAATCAAAAAATAATAATGAAACATTAAAATTGAACATGCCAGGATATAAATGAGTTCAATTAGACAAAAACACTTAAAGGAAAGATCCTTCAAAACCTTGGAAAAACATTGAGATTCAAAGCGTCTTCACAGTCGATTTGCTGTCAAGAGTTGTAAAATTTCAAATTGGAACTCAATCAGAATAGATCTGACCTCCTCAAGTCCTATCCTAAATCCACCCAAGAAAAATTATCCATGTCTATTTGACTTGTTGAGAGACGAAGAAGATCAAATTGAACAAATTTTATAAGTTAAATTTTACCAGGTTGCACTATAAAAGGCTTGCAGGTCATTTTCTTGAAATTGACTCCTTAGAATTTATAAAAAATAAAAATTTAATGATTCTTGAGTAAATAGGACAGTCTAGAGATTTCTATAAAGTGCATCGTTTTCCAAAAATTAAGCTCTCTATAAAAATTTATGGCCCTTCTGAAGTTTTTCTTCACTTGGCGTCAAAAATAACTTTAACTTGCTAAAAAAAATTGGAAAAAATTTCGTTGGCAGGCCTGCAGGCCCAAATTTTTCCCTTAGCGCTTCGGAAATTTTTTATCAAATGTTTCCTATTTTTTCCTACCGCCCCGCTGGCCTGCAGCCAATCAGAGGTTGCCACGTGGGACCATGAGGCGTTAATGAAGGGGCGGATCCCTTTTTAACTTAGTGCTTTAGAAAGTTTTCCTAATATTCCCCACCGCCCAGCCTCCTTGCAGCCAATCAGAAGCTACCACATGGCATCACGAGGCATCGAGTGGAGGGGCTAGTTTATTTTTTCCTTTTGTGCATTTTCGAAAAATTTTGGGAAAATTTTCTAAAGTTTCCCCGCCACCCCACCGTTGCCCCGCAAGCTAATAAGAAGGTGCCACATGGCATTGCACGAGGTGTTGGCGGAGGTGCAGGTGAAGTTTACCCTTTTTTTCCATTCAGGGAGCTAAAACTCTTTTATCCCCACAGCCCCGCTTTCCCCGTGTTGGCTTAGGAGGCATCCATGTGTCCCTTGCGGACTTGTGGACTTGCAGGAGTGCGTGTGCAATAGTTAACTTTTCACCCCACGCGGGAAATTTCCAAATTGTCTCCCGCCACCCCCCGTTGACCCGACTACACCTCCAAGAAATATTTCTCCACATTGTCCGCAGACCCACCCTTGGGGAAATTTTTCTCCCCACGGCCCGTAGATCCGCCCTTGGGGAAAATTTTCTCCCCTGGGGCCCGGAGGCGCTGCTCTTGGGGAAAATTTTCACCCCAAGGTCCTGTCGGTCCATAACTCGAGAAATATAAGGAGTTAGGAGGATTTATTTATATCAACTGGAAAGGTGAGAAAATTTCCTATCCAATGGAAATGATTTATGGACAATTTTGAAATGTGTTTATTTTGAAAAAAATAAGATTTGAATATTTAAATCCTGTTAGAGAGTGGGTATGGTGAGGAATTACCCTCTAAACCTATTTGAACTTTCTGACCCTAAATTTTAGGACCTTGTGACCTCTAATAATTGTTAATAAGAGACAAGTATATTCTAGTGGATTGGAATTGAGTATGGAACTTGTTAATGACAACTATTGCCTTGTAACCTGGTCATAGACTCTTTTAAACAAAACAAAACATAAAAATTTATTCCATAATTTTCCTATGTAATCCTAGGTTGTTCTTGGGTCTCAAGTTGGGTTGTTTTTAACGGGCGTTACAAAGTGGTCTCAGTTTTTGTTTTGTCATTATATTTGATTTTTAATGATGTATAATAGGATATGTTTTAAAATATGGACCTTGAAGACCTAGCACATTTTTATATTTAGTATTACCACTTAGTTTATGAAAGCATTAAATATTTTACCAGTGACATGTTATTAATATTAAACTAAAACTTAGAAAGATATACAAATTTATCAACAAACTTGGTCTATAAAGTATCAGGTGTAGATAATAATTAATTGATGTTATCAAATATATAAATCATGAAAATATATTACCACTAGATCATGTTGTAGCTAAAAATAATGTCAAATGCATTTTTAAAATTCAATTAAATAAGATGTAAACCATAGCCGCTCTATGTGTTATTTAATCTTTTATTACAACTCTTAAACTGTGTCAATATATGACATGATTTTTTAGTGATCCCTCTAAAACTTCCATTGACCCTTATGTATCTCCTCGTTTCTTTGAGGTTGCAAATATGGAAATCAAATTCCATGTAGAGTCATTATAGAATAAATAAATTATCTACAGATGTAGACAGGGTGACATTTTGTTTCCATAGACATAGAGAGAGGTCTCCTAGTTTTAGGCTATAGGAACAGATGAGCATGCAGACACCCTATACATAAGAGAATTTACAGAATATATATATATATATCATATCATATATATCCTGATATATATATATATATCATATATATATATATTAATTAAATCTATAATATATGTTATTCGTGGTCTTTGAAAACCATGAACAACATCCGCTCTTAATGAGCTCAAGTGACTAGCTTTAATCTCTGTTTTTGCAAATAACTTGCAATATCAAATAATCATGTTACAATCGATACTACTGAGGGACCTTGTAATGTGGTGAATCTGGTGACGATATAGACTTGGTTTGCAGAAATGCTCCATAAAGAATATGATACTTAGATAGTTACCTAGGAGCTCTTTGTCAGTATGTCATTTCATGATATGGTACTTTTAACCTATAAACATGGTTTATCATCAGCATCTTGTGATCAGATCGAGTATCCATTTACCTCTGACAGGCTTATCTTACACTGGTTAATGATTTCAGACAAGTATTTCTCTATATAAGCCCTAACATCTCATTGGCAAACTTGTTCTAGATTTTCCCCGGAGACCTACTGAAGCCCGAAAGCAATCATGGACCGCTCACTTTAAATGGCATCTCGAGACATTCAATCAGAAACTGATGGGTGAATGTGTTCCCCATTTTTATCCCTACAAAAATATGTTAATAATATACAAATTATTTAAACAATCCCCGCCACCTCCGATGTAACTAGCGTTGTCATAGGAAACGCTAGTGGGGCCCTTGCGGACTCTCTGCCAATAACAAATTCAAAATAAATTAATCTTTTCGTTACACATGGGAAATTTTGTGATTGTCTCATGCAACCTAGTCGACATGAGGCCTCCACTAAGATATATTTACATCCCCGTTGGATACAGGACCCACCCAATGGGGAAAATATTCTCCCTGGGGCCCCGATGACCCACTAATATGGGGAAAATTTTAAAATCAAGGTCCAATGTCCCATATACTTGATATATTTAATTAGGATTTATTTAAAAAAATCTGAAAATACATTTTAAAGATGTTAAAGACAAAAGATCGTTAGAAAAAGGAAGTGATTTTAGGAATATTTCCAACATCTTTCATACAATATTATGTTTACGTAAATTTCGATTGATTTCAAGTGTTATGAATGTTAATTTCCCTCATCTTTATTAATTTGTTGAAAAATTGAGAATGATCTAATGAATACTCTCACCATGATGATGTTTTTTGCCGAAGGTAATTTTTTGATCCAAACTATGAGGCAAGGGACCTATGTAGCATACAACATGGTTGTAGACTCTTTTAAACAAAAAAAAATTATTCCATAATTTTACTAACTAATCCTAGGTTGTTCTTGGGTCTCAAGTGGGTTGTTTTTAGTGGGCATTACATATGGCATGTGTGTGAATTTCTTGATAACTCATTTATTTTTACCCACTTCTTCACTCGCTCGCCAAAGGCTTCATAACATGTTTTTACGTAGGTTGTAAAATCTTTGGTGCAAAACAAGTTACATAAATTAAAAATAAATTGACTAAATAATATTATAAATGAATATTCAAAAATTACAATGCTTACATAATTTTTTCACTTAGAAAAACTCCATAAACATGTCTGTGGAAGATGCCAATGATAAATGGTCACAAATTAAATGGTTGGATACCAAAAATTTCAGCTTCGTAAGTGTAGATCCATTAAATATGTACATCATCATATTTGTAAACTCCACCTTATGATCAAGATATTTAAATCCATGGCTCAAATATGGATAGAGAGTTTATAAATGTTACAAGGCTAAAATATGTTCATTAGAGACACATCCATTCATTTTATTCAATTATTTAGGGTAGAAACGACAAGGAAGACAAAATACAGACAATGGAGAACATCAAACATGGGAGAACCCAATTTTTTAGATGAATAGATAACGAGAGACCCCAATTGTTTACCTTTTCCAGAGGAACAAAGAAACAAGGAGCAAACCATGGACCCATATGTGATTTATGACCTAGGAAAAAATTAAAAATGCCAACAAACATTAACCAAGCGCAACACGAGGAAAAATAAAGTGACAGAGGCCACAAATTGATAGATTTTCAAATGAAAGTTAGGGTGAGACTATTTTGAGAACCACAATAGCGGATGGAATTTAAATTGTCATAGAAAACGTGAATTGAATAGTTACTGAAAAAGTAAATTACACTTGTCGGATCTGCCAAGTTGTTCTTTGTGGTAAACGAATAATATGGTGTAGTGCCCACTTCCCGTTGACACCCTTTTGATACTAATCATGATACTAATGATTATATTATGGACATGATTATGGAATTTATTATAGTACTATGTTAGATGTTAGATCATGGATTATTGTTGACTTAATTCAGTTATGATGCATGATGATTATTAGGGACATTTTATATGTTGATGATGATATATTGTTCGGTGCGCTCAGTAAAGCCCCAACCAAACCTATATTTTCATGTTTCCAACCTCTCACCTCACATTATTTTGCACAACATTATATTTAAAATGTTTAATTTGTATATAGCTTGTTGTGGTGACTGCTCACCGCAAAGATAGGCATACGAATCACTAACCAACTCACCAATATTGGGTACAACAAAAGTCATCTGACAAAAAACCTCTACCCATAGTAGTTATAAGTAAAAAGTCCTGTCACATGATGGATATAGAATTGAATGAAAAAAACATTGAACTTTTTTATCTCGTAGAGTAGCTTGACGGCAGCTCACCAACGAGCTCGCTACGTCCAATGTTGGTGATTTTGGAGTGCAAGAGTTGAGTCATGGCATGCTTAGTAAAGCCCTAAATGAACCGATATTTTCTTGTTTCCAACCTCTCACCTCATAATATTTTACACAACGCTATATTTAAAACATTGAATTTTAACGTAGCTCGCTGCAGATATTTCTCACCACAAAGATAGCTATACGGCTCACTGACTGACTCGCCAACATTGGGTATAACCAAAAACATCCAATGAATAACCTCTACCCATAGTAGTTATACGTAAAAAGGCCTGTCAAACGATGGATAAGGAATTGACTGAAAAATACATTCATTTTTTTTAGCTCGCAGAGTAGCTCAATGGCCAGCTCACTGACGAGCTTGCTATGTCAAATGTTGGTGATTTTGGAATGCAAGAGTTGAGCCATGAAACACTCAGTAAATCCCCAACTGAACTGATATTTTCATGTTTCCAACCTCTCACCTCACAAGATTTTACACAACATTATATTAGAAACGTTGAATTTAAATGTAGCTCGCCACAGATATTTCTCGCCGCAAAGATAGCCATACAGCTCACTGACCGACTCGCCAACATTAGGTACAATTTTTTTCATGGATTGCTGACAGAGGCCACAAATTGATATATTTTAAAAGGAAAATTAGGGTGAGACTATTTTGATCACCAACACAGCGGATGGAATTTAAATTGTTATAGAAGTTGTGAATTGAACAGTTACCGAAAAAACAAATTTCACTTGTCGGATCTGCCACCTTGTTCTGTGTGGTAAACAAAGAATATGGTGTAGTGCCCACTTCCCTTTGACACCCTTTTATACTAATCATGATACTTCTTATTATATTATGGACATGATTATGGACTTTATTATATTATTATGTTAGATGTTAGATCATGGATTATTGTTGACTTGATTCAGTTATGATGCATGATGATTATTAGGGACATTTTATATGTTGATGATGATATATTGTTTGACATGGTTATATTATGGATGTTTTTCGGACATGTGATATTTGGATATTGTGAGTAGATCTAGAAATGGAAATTATTGGACGATAATACAGTTGTTGATAAAACTATAAATGATATTATTAGATTTCTTTGAAGATTGTTGTGATTCATATATCTAGATGATTTTAGAAATATATTTATATTATTTTGGATGTTCTAATATGGCTACGAGGCTGAACGAGGTATTTTTGTTTTGCAATTTAAAATAACACAAAAAACATCAGGGGATTGGAGAGAAACCACATTGGAATTCTAGATGAATTCAACAAGGTCACCATAGCAACTAGTATTTGTTTGTGCGTGTTTGTGCATGTTTGTGTGTGTTAGGGATTCCCATGGTGGGGATCACCTTTATAATGTTACCAAGGGGTTATGTGTATTTATTTATTGGTTCCTTCATTTATGTTTGCATGTTTTTATTTTTTGGTGCATTGACCCTTTCATTATTCATCTAATGGTGTGTAATATTGTGAGTAATTATGTTGTTAAGTTAGTTAATTAATATATGTCATAAGAAAGTAATTAATAGAGTTTTTGGCCATGAATTAAAGTGTTGTAAGTGATGTGTAAGTTAAATTTTGAGTGTGAAACACCCCACCTTGTTAGAAATTTAATTTTGTCCTTGGAGGCTTATGGGAAAAGTTAAACTTTTCCCATACCTCTTAAATTTATTTACCAACCATACCTACAGTTGGAGAGTTGAATTTAGACTTTCATTATGCAATTTAGGAAGACAAATTGTAGGTTTTAATTGCAATTTTATTACATAGTTTAATTTCAGTCCTTCGGGGTGTGGGTTGGATTTGAGTATGTAAGTAAATTGTGATATTATTCACCCACCTATTTATTATGCATTGGAGAATGAAGTTGACTTTTGGGGTTGGGGTTGAGGATGTGTGATGTGACATCCTACATGGACCCACCTCATCCTCTTCCCTTTCCTCTTCTATAAAATTTGAATTCCTTGCCTTGTTTAGGGGTTGCTTCATTTTGGAGACTTCATTCTTAGGTGAATTCCTTGCTGTTTTGGGAGCTCTTGCTTTGAAGAAGTTTTTGAAATATTGTTGCATGCTTGTACTTGGCAGTTTTGGATTGCTTGCATTGGGATAAAGCTTTCTATTTTGGAACTTGGAACAACTCCATTATGGAGAGGTAGGAGCTTGGCTCTTGAAATTCTTTTCTTTTGTTTATCAAATTGTTACTGTTGTGAATGTTTTGGCATGTTTGTGGGCTATGGGGTAGATAGTGATCCGAAAATAATCAGATTATTACTACCTGATCTTAGACCCTTGTAGGATTTAAATATTTGCCAATGATTTTCTCCTTTTAAGTAATCAATTTAAAAATTAATGCAAGACAATAAGACAATTGCACAAAGATTGATTACGGAGTTCAGCAATGGCCTACGTCTCCGGGTTCGTGGTCGAACAGTTCCACTAGTCAAAACTTGTAAGTTACAATAGTACTTTCACAAGAAAACCTAATGGAATTTTACTTGCCTATCAATACACCTATTCTTTGAAAAACTTCCGATGATTAGTCGAATTGTTCTTCACCTTCCTGATGCACAAGTTTTTTCGGCTTCGATTGGCCTTCCCGATGTTATCAATGTGAAGCTAGCACTCCGGTCGACAATCCAGGATTTGCAAGTAATTGGTGTGGCTCAATGGGCCTATTGGGTAGTTTATAATTTACTCCCAATCACAAATATTTCATCTACTATTGCCTAAAATAATAGGCCAATAGACAATACTTGTTGACACATCCCACAAATAAACTTAACAAATAATAAGCTTGAGTTGTCTCATGTGTGTGTCCCCACAACAAGCTTAACAAATAATAATATTTGGTTGTGTGTTTCCATTACAATGAACTAGGTACCCTATTTATACAATTTTAGGGCCCTTTAAAAATGCAATTACATATTATCTTAGGCTAATATTAGCCTAAACCCGTACCATGTAATTTGGGATAAAAATTCCCAATAATGGGCGGCTTAGCATTTTTAATGGGATTAAATCCCCATTGAGCGGCTAAGGTAAGTGGGTATATCCCACATTTTGAGGTTGGATAATATTTAAGGCTTTAAATAGCCTTCCCACGCATATGTGAAGTGGTCAAAACACCACGTTAGGCTTAAACGCCCCCATCTCAACCGCTTCATCCTCCATCCTTCCACGTGGAAACATCCACACATGGGTTAATGCCCCCTAACAACCGCTTCACCACCTTCCATGTGGTCAAAGAATATGCATTTGGTTTGGCAGTTTATACTAATGTTTGAACATTAATATATATGTATATGTGGCATTTGGAATGATGTGTAAGTGGAGTTACCAAATAAATAAAAATTCGACCCATACCATGGGGTATCGAAATTAATTAACTCGGTCATCATGTAGTCCACTTGTCATCTCCCAATAGGCAAATCGAGTTAATTCGACAAGTGGTGGCAAGCCATGTGTCACAGTGTGATTGGTCCAATATTGACCAGTTGATCAGAGTTG